>OX457141.1:2862500-4064722 GCA_949752895.1 Dendrolimus pini | reverse complement strand
ATCGGACAAGAAATAATGAATAATTATGTTTTAACCTTCATGCCCAATTTGTACAAAAATTAAATATGACAGAACAAGACTATATAACTGTCCATATTGAAATAAGAATGATATGAATGACAAATCATGTTTTTTTAAATACTTAAGGCCGATTTTTCAGTCACCAGATGAAAATTATTCATAGAATAATGTATAACATGGAAAAATTTAAAATGTCAGCAGCATTGTCCAATAATACAGTTGAATGGTTACACTTTTAAATTCGGTCAGGTTATAATTTATGTCACTGATAACTAGCTTCTGGCCGCGACTTCATCCACGTGGAATAGTAAAAAAAGGGAAGTAAAAAAAGCAACGCCCGATTTTGAAACATTGTTCATGATGCTCTGCTTCTATTGGTCTTAGCGTAATGATATATAGCCTTCCTTGATAAACTCGCAACAAGGTGATGCTGTGTTTATGGTGGGATTGGAAGGGCATTATTCACTATGAGCTGTTACGGCCAGGCAGGACCATCGATTCTGAACTGTATTGCGAACAACTGATGAGATAAAATCAAAAAGTTGACAGAAAGCGGCCGGAATTAATCAACAGAATGGGTGTGGTTTTTCACCATGATAATGCTAGACCTCACACATCTTTAGCCACTCAAAAATTACGAGAGTTTGGCTGGAAGATGTTAATGCATCCGCCGTATAGTCCTGACCTTGCACCTTCAGATTTTCACCTGTTTCGGTCTCTGCAGAATTCCTTAGGCAGTGTCAGGTTAACATCACGAGAGGACTGTCAAAACCACTAGTCGTAGTTTTTTTTTAAAGAAGTCCCAAAATTTTTATAGCAATAGGATCACGTCCCTACCTACAAGATGGCAAAAAGTTATCCAACAAAATGGCACCTACATACTTTAGTCCAATGTAAATAAACTTTATAAAAAAACTTTATAATTTTTATATAAAATGCGAAGAAACTTTTTCCCCGACCTAATATTAAGGTCGTGGCCGAATGCATCTTATGTAAAGCATTAAAAAATAGCGTCGTTAACGCATAACAACATTAGTATATACATACGTTATCTGTCAATATTTAACGTCAATCACAATGTCGCTTCTCAAATAACGCGTTAACCCAATCACCACATCTACGTGAAACCGCCTAAATTTTAACCCCACCTCTAGCCAAAAGTAAAATAAAAAATGTGTAAATTAAAATTGTACAATAACAGCCTTACTTATAATAATCTCGTTAAGAAACGATTGGGAATCTCTTAAGTAAGAGAATCATAATCAGACCCTAATCAATGAATATCTTTTTTTTCACTTATAAACGTGTATTAGCTGTTGTTTACCTAAGAGGAGCACAGATAAACGAAATTTGAATTATTAACGTAGGTGGTACCCAAAATATTCGATTAAAGAGGAGTTTATGTTGCTGAGCAGTTTCTTAAAATTTAACAAACGATTATAATGGGGATTGTTCACAAAAAATTACCCTCTGATTTTATATTTTTATTACGTAAAATAGGGTATTTTAAGATACTAATTTGAGTATTTTTGTATTTTAAGCGTTAGTGTTTTTATAATTCGATTTTAAAGTTATTTCTCCGATTACGTCATAAGGCACAAGTTTACATTGACTTCTTTGCCTAGAAAACAAAAATAATAAAAGCAAGTTTTATCTATATCTAATCATAGTAATCTGTGCTACTTATTTAAATATCACTGTCATTACTCATTACGTATCGTGATCATTTTAGTGTATTTTGTCACTAGGCTTACAATTTTTCGTGTTCAACCATTATTATTTTCTATAGTTATCGTTAAATTTTTTAAAGTGGTCTTTAGGGAAAATCCATTTTACATAACTTAAATCAAATAATGTACAGCTAGAATTATTTTTACACCTGAAGCAGGCAAACAGGCAGACGGCCCACCTGATTGGATTTAGTAAGGTCAAATAAAGGTCAAACGCATTTCTTCCAAAATACAAGAAGATCGTACGTTTTTTGGAATTTTAACTAGACAGAAATGATTAGGGACACTATTCCTCGAAATGGTTTTTCAAATAGCCAGATTGAAAAAAAGTGAACAATCCCCATTAAGGCCATAATGCTCTAAGGAATATTAAAGGGACAATGGGACAATAAATAAAAGGCCTTCGTGTCTTACTTGGAAGAAGATGACGTTGAAGAGAACAGCAGCAGCAGTTAGAGGGTCCAAAGAATGCGCCTGGACTGGGTCCTTTATGTGGCCCCTGGTTTTCTCATCAGCCTGTTTAAATCACAAAAAATTGTCTAAGTATAATTCTAATAACAGCGAAAGAATGCATTAATTAGAATAATGCAGGTTTTATTGGTCTGCGAAATTGAATCTCTCTTTTCTCTTATCTTTCACCATATCCCAATTAATTGGGGTCGGCACAATATGTCTTTTCCTTCCACACTCCTCTATTCTGACATACATCTTTCTTCTTCCTCTCAATTTTTCAATCACGGGTGCAACTTTCAAAGATTCCCTTATGTACGAACTCATTCTCACCTCATCCATTCTTGTAACACCACACATCCATCTCAACATTCTCATCTCAGCTGAGTGGAGATGTTTGTGGTTTATCACTTTAGTGGCCCAACATTCGGACCCGTATAGCATGACTGGTCGAATGACAGACAGTCTGCGAAATTGAATATAGATTTTAAACATGTTTTTTTATATATTGACTAAACCGTTTCATAGTTTAACACTATATCTTGCTTATGGAAATACGACATGCATAATATAACTGATTATCTATGGACTATGCATTTATGATCTTAGAGTGGTTAAAACAAAATAGAACTAGGTGTGACAAAGTTAAGAAGATTTGAACAAAGCCTTGATTCGTTTCTTAATCGAAGGAGCAGAGTTGGCGAATATGTGAACCTTAGTAGTACACGTATGGAATTACTTTCTCTCTTTTCTTTCACCATATCCCAATTAATAGGGGTCGGCACAATATTATTTTTTCCTTCTACAGTCCTCTATTCTGACATAGGTACATCTTCTGTCACACCACAAACCAACATATCATCCTTCACACAATCCATCCATCTTTTTTTTTGGTCTACCTTTATATCTGTATCCATCCATCTTGTAGTTTCGACATTCTTTTTGTCACGTGACTTTCATCCCTCCTTATATGCCCATACCAACTTAGTCTTCTTCCTCTCAATTGGCTTGGCTTCCCCTATTATTATTTTTTGAGTAAGCTTAATAATTTAAATATCATTTTGACTTGATAGCATGGGTTTTCCACTACACTACAATATCATAATTAATTTACTCACCCATTCGTTTATGGCGGCAGCTGCAGCTTCCTGGTCTCCAAAGTTGAGGGTCTCGACTTCACTCTCGAATGACTTCGCGACGTCAGCGAATCGATCGTTCAGCGTGTATTTATCTGCTACGTATATCTTGTTCGCGACAGTCAAGTAACTTGGATCTTCTTCTGCTAGCTTCTTGCTGAGATGGCTGAAGGATACCGAACTCTGTGAAAACATGTGCATTTATTTAATAACTACACCTAACTGTAACGAACCGTTTAATCAGCGCACGCCGATTTAACAGCGCATCAGCTCGTTTTTCTCAGAATTAAATAATATATTGTTACGCCATTAAAAGACACCTGTAGACATTTTATTACCTTTTCGGCATTTGGGCTTCTTTTGTTTACTTTGTGTTTAAAATTCAGTGACTAGAAAAACAGCCTATTGTGTATTGTAAACTTTTATGATAGTCATTAGCCAGGTGTGATTCTAGGAAATTCAATCGACGCGGCCGGGCAGACATATTATATTTGTATAGTATAAAGCAATGCCCCAATTGAGAGATGAGGGAGTCAAGCGATAACCAAAAGCGAGGCAACGTGTAATCGAGATTCGGTAATCTATATAGTGACGGACTTTTCGCGTGTTATTGAATCATTCATTGCGTTTGGACTGGTTGTGTTCAGTTATATTTGTACCTGTTTTATACGTGTTTGTATAGTTCTGATTAATTCTATAGTAATTCCAACGGCATTTTAAATCGAGTCCTGCAACTCGTAACAATATTATGAATAGTGTTCAAATAAACCTTTGTCAGTCGGGGATAATGTAGATTTCTACTGGTGAAAGAATTTTCAAAATCAACTCAGTAGTTAAAAATATTAATTTAGGTATAGTATAGATACATGACCCACACGGACATCAGATTACAAAGAAAGACAAAATAGAATATTATGTTTCATTACACAACATAACGATGACGCATAGGATTAATATAAATATTATTATATGCCTATAATAATGATTTTGTAGATACTTCTATATCGACACAGGGGAGGAGTAGTATAGTGAGTAACCATTAAAAAGAAATTAAGACCCATGAGTTGTAAATTAAATATGCTGGCCTCTGTGGTTGATCTTCTTGTCAATTTATCAAATACACGAGGCAATATACAATATCGCGCTACTCGCCATGGTCTAGCAAAAATCATCCATTGCAGCATACAAGAAAAGGTGCTTCTAATAACCTAGTCTTTTCATAAAATAATTATATAATCAGAAATCTTAATGAAGTGACAAGTTAAGTTCTATACTATAATAATTATCACACACACACAAATACAATTAAAATTAGATTATAAATTCTTCATAACTATAAAAGGTGCGCTCGACCAACCATTGCCTGAGTCGTATTTTAAAGGAACCAACGAATGGTGACTCTGTTATCCTTTTAGGTAGTTTATCATATATTAACGGTTCCATGGCACGCGTCAATCTCTTCAATTTCCCAAAATTGTGTTTTATATATGTTTCCCGACATTTCTATGCCGAGTAAACCGCGTATGCACGTAACTATGCTTATGCCTATATATATGAACGTTCAGACGCACATACACCGCAACTTGGTATATTAATATACTGAGTATAATCTTCTTTTAAAAATGCGGTCTTGTTAACTTTGCACGTGCGGGGATTTCTTGCATAGGGAAGGCATGCTCCTAGTCGGTGCCGTACTGCAGCAGCAAGTTGACAGTAACAAAGTAAAATGTCCGAGCGACATCCACTGACACTACACGTATAAACCTACTCAATGAATAGTCATTAAAAAAATTAGATAAAAGTCTCAAACAACAACGATTGTTTAATTAGTTATTAATGTTTATTTCATTATTTATGTAATTATGATGTGATAATAATTTATTTTTAATGTTATATATAATATTCTAAGAAGTATAATAAAAGTCATAAGTTATCGCTAATATGCTTAAAAGACTATTAGTATTATATCACATGTTTCAAAAAGAATACGATTTCCTGCGGCCGGGCGACCTGTCGTAAGAGGCGACAGAACAACCCACAACCAGGTTGTAAGGTATTTACCCGCCTAGATGGCTACCTAGTCTAGAGTATGCCGCCATAACAATTGTTGTGATTGTTGCGATCCAGCATCAGTGGCCAGACTCCAGTGTTTCTTTAGATAGCGGCAGCACATTTATAATACCTTTGGTGTTACGAATGTCCATAGGCGATAACAACCGCTTTCCATCAGGTCGGATGTCTGCCTGTCTACTGCTGAACTCATGCAATAAAAAATCAATCGCACAAGTCTTTACTAAAGATAATGGATAGAGAGGTGGCGAGTATCTTGGAGCATTGTTGTAGGCACTAGGAGCTTTCGTACTCCTTGAATGATATTTAAATACTAAAATAAAACTTCGTTTAAAAAAACCGACTTCAAAAACTAAAAAACTAAAATGTATAAAATAACTTATTTCTAAAGCTATTATTATTAATATATATTATCTAAAACATCTTAAAGTCGGTGCTTAGTAATTTTCAAAATATAGTAATTTTTATGTTTTACTTTGCACCGACTTCAAGATGTTTAAGATAATATATATTAATAATAATAGCTTTAGAAATAAGTTATTTTATACATTTTAGTTTTTTAGTTTTTGAAGTCGGTTTTTTTAAACGAAGTTTTATTTTTTATTTGTTACTTTTTAGTGTCTAGCTATGTATGGGTGGACCTACGAATGGTGCGGCGCTTCTTAAGAAATATAGGTTCCAAGAACTGGGAACAAAAAAATATACGTAAAATGAAAACTACGGGGCCAAACTATGTCAAATTTTTAGGGGACCACATGGCAGCTATTCCGCGTCGAACAAAAAAAGATTCACGTAAATCGAATCATAAATCTCAGAGTAATCGGTGTACATATGGAACGGAGTGAAAATTATTTTCATGAAAAATGTTCATAAAATGAAAACTACTGGGCCAAACTATGTAAATTTTTTAGGGGACTAATTAGAAGCTATTCCGCGTCGAACAAAAATAGAATCACGTAAATCGGATCTTAAATCACGGAGTAATCGGTGTACATATGGAACGAAGTGAAAATTATTTCCATGAAAAATGTTCATAAAATGAAAACTACTAGACCAAACTATGTAAAATTTTTAGGGGACCAATTGGAAGCTATTCCGCGTCGAACAAAAAAAGAATCACGTAAATCGGATCATAAATCACGGAGTAATCGGCGAACATACATAAAAAATAGCAAAAAAAAAAAAAGGAAAAAAAATATTTCCCGACGAATTGAGAACCTCCTCCTTTTTTCGAAGTCGGTTAAAAAACAAGATCTGGCTGTAAACTAGTAAATAGCTAATAAGTACTTGTCGTACTCTGATTGATTATATACTAATGGAGACGGCAGACGTTGTTCTGCTCTAAAAAAATTAAAATCTAGAACCCGATTGCAGCGCCACCTACTGCGTCCAATTGTGAAGCTAAACCGTCTTGTAAAAAAATCTTGGAAATTTTATATATACGAGACGATTTTTTGACGAGTTGAGGAATACAAAAGCCAGATCAATCAGCCGGCTGTAATGCTTCGCCAAGCACTCCCAAAGTTTAATAAACAAATAGGCGAAGAACTGATATGAATTTAGACGATTGATTACAACCATTTAAAATATTTACCTTTTGATTATCATTAACACCCAAGTACTGGTCGATCTGCTGCTTGGTCCCCGGACTAGCTCCTTCTTCAAACAAAGCCAAAAGGGTCATGATGCCAAGGGGCGAGGTAACCACATTCTTATCGCCGGCGCTTTTGTAAGCCTCCTGTTAAAGAAGAGAAAAGCCGTTAGAAGATCAAATACACAATTTAGAACAAGTTTAATTCTAATTCACGATCAAATTGATCGTGTACTAGCAGAAGGTGATGTCAGGAGCCTTAAGAACAGACGAGCGTGCAAGACAAGAGCTATGAATGTCAAAGAAGCAAGTGAGGTGTGTAAGAATAAGCCTGAATGGCGCTCTGTTGTTTATGCCTACCCCGCAAGGGACCTGGCGTGAAGTTATGTATGTATGTATGTATTTAATTCTAATTGCTCCTTGGCATATCCCTGCACAAACAAGAACTGCCAATCGGAATTATAAGTCGTATAAAACTGTATCCAAATTTGCAGTTGCATGCTGAGTACCATGCAGGTGACATAGGTATATCTAAATCCAATTCTTCTTTCCCCCTATCGCATCTCTCTATTCCAATCTCACATGTTATTCTTTCTACCCATTCCTCCTGTCTGATCCCTCTATCTTATCTATCCCACTCTAAAGGCTAACAACGTGTTGGCCTCGCTCCTGAAACTCCTGATGTTCTAAGTTCTAAGTGTGTATAGGCGGCGGTAGCCACTTTCCATCAGATAGGTTGTCTGGCTGCTTTCCACCTTCGCAATGAAGAAACACAATTGTGTCGCCCTCTATAGTTAATCTAGAGACGACTCTCTGCTATAAAGTGCAGCGCTTTCAAATAAGTGACGAGAATTATATTTGTTACTAGCTGTACCCACGACTACGTATATGTGGATTTTTTCTCGGTACCCTAAAAAGAAGTAGCCTAAGTCACTCCTTATAACATGAGCTATCGGTCAGTGAAAGCTTCATCAAAATCGGTCCAGTCGTTTCAGTCAGTCAGACGAAAATGTATAAATTGATTTTCCGCTATAAATACCGAATGCAAAGTGTATACGCATTTAGTATTCATATAAATGTACTTACATTGAGCAATTTCATTGAAGCTTTATCGATAGCGTCGCCCAGGGGTGTCCTCTGATAATAATGGCCGAAAAACACCCTGCCATTCACAGCACAGGCTGTAGCCACTGTAATTAACATAGAGAAGCATATATTTTATCTCCTTACATAAAGCTTTCTTAAATAACCATTTGTACGGACATACGTACATACGCGGTATGTAGAACTTGCCTAATGTGGTATCGAGCAATACTTATATTAATAATAGCACTCAGGATGTAATTATGAATAACACTTTATGTTACTTTTTCATAACAACCTTGTAAGCCTTGTAAAACTATTATGAATAAGGGGGTATATCTTAACCGTTGCGCTGCGATTTAAAAAAATGTACAGTTAGCAAATAATGTCAATTTTACACAAAAAATTATGCCAATTGATCCTGTTTCTAACACTGATCAAAAAGTTCTATCGGACCAACCGTCGATGAAGTACTAAGAGTTACAAATCGCAAAACTCTGTCCCCATACATCTTTTAAGAAGTCCAATTCTCCTTTTTTATTTATCAAACCTTTTTGTTAACAGAATAATAAAACGTCAAAATGGTCGTAGCCAAAACGTCGGTTAAAAATCAAATAAAAAAAACACGTTCAAAACCGGTTAAAACGTAGTATTATTGCTTCCAATTTTACACAATACACCTCTTTACTTCCTTTTTCAATCGAATACAGAAAAGGGGCGCAGTTGTCAAATCGTCGTGTAAATAATTTCTTTAAGTAAATTTTTTTATAGCTGGAGTATAGCAGACAGACGGCCCACCTGATGGAAAGCGGTTACCGCCGCCTTGAACGTTTGCAACACCAGAGATGTCAAACGCGCTGCCGGCCTCGAAGAAAATGTTGACACTCTTTTTAAAATGTATGTACATAATATTCAACCATAACTTTTTTGTTTGTGAACCAATTTTGTTGGACCTGTTGGCGTTGAAATCTGTACCTATAACTTAAGGATAATTTCATATAAATTTAATTGGTATTGGAAACCATACACGAAACTTAAAAATGAAATAGAAAAATATCAAACAAGATAAAAAACAACTGTAAGAGTATCCAAAAAATAAACATTATCTACAACATTTTTAACGGCCTTTTCCTATACCTTACCGACCGTTCAAAGAATTAAATTTGAAAATTAAATTAACCCTTAAAATTTGACATAAGGTCTACATAAGTGAATGAATGCCAAGCAAGATATAGGAACCGACGATAAGTCGGTGCCAAGTAAAACAAAAAAAAATACACAATATAGTAATTTCTAGGTTTTACTTCGCACCAACCAAGATACCTATAGAAAATGTTTGTTTTTTGCTTTTTAAGTTACTCTTGAAGTTGGCTTATTTTTTTATATGTAAATTATAGTAATAATACAACATGAACACTGAATAAATAAAAAGGCTATATTGTGATTTGTAATTTATAAAATACTGATTTACTGTAACAAAAAGAATTAAAAAAAACTTACCGATTAACACTAATATTCTTGTATACATTGTCACTGTTCAACAGAAGACTCGCCACTGACCTTTCTGTACGATTCTCCTGTTATAAATATGACCAATTATATCATACTAGTTTCAGTATACGGCTCTGTGTGTATTTTCACTGTATTTGTGTACGTATATGTTTTTTTATCATTAGTTATTATTTATTTATTAGCTGCACCACCGTCTGTATTAAAATTATATCAATGTTGCCTGGACGAGATCGCTTGTTAGCGATAAGGCCGCCCGTTGTACTATCTTTTTACAAGCTTTTATTTAACTTGCAATGGATGTATGTGTTCATGTGAATTCGGGTGGAATCTTGCAAGTAAAATTTGACCAACTTCCCGGTTTCCGATTGAGCTGAAATTTTGCACACATATGTATATCGCGTGACAATGCAATAATTTGGTACCTTGGAGCTGATCTGATGATGGAGTCGGAAGGTGGCCATAGGAACTCCTGTACTAAACAAGATAGACCCTTCGTGTTTGGGCCCGTATGTTTATATCGCGTGACAATGCAATAATATGGTACCATGGAGCTGATCTGATGATGGAGTCGGAAGGTGGCCATAGGAACTCCTGTACTAAACAAGATAGACCCTTCGTGTTTGGGCCCGTATGTTTATATCGCGTGACAATGCAATAATATGGTACCATGGACCTGATCTGATGATGGAGTCGGAAGGTGGCCATAGGAACTCCTGTACTAAACAAGATAGACCCGTCGTGTTTGGGCTCGTATGTTTATATCGCGTCAAAATGCAATAATATGTTGAGTTTCATTAAAATTCACTCACTATTTTTCACGTGATACTCTAACGTGTCTATGTGACGTAGACATACAGACAAAATAACTACGTTTTAACGGTTTTAAGCGCGGTAATTTATTTGATTTAGGTTTATCCGACGTTTCGGCCGCTTTTCAGTGGCCGTCAGTGTCATAACAGTCAGTACAATTATTTTTTCTTAGAGATTTTTTGCGTTCTACTAGTAGGTACGTATTGCAGTAGATGTCACTGTTCTCAAATTAAACACCAAATGAAACAAAATAATGTTTCGTTATACGCAGTTGTTTTAATACTTGTTTAAGAAATATTTGATATGTTATTATGTTTTTGCAAGCCATATCAGCTAATAAATATATTTTAAAGTATGTAAATTCTATTCCTCACCTTTTTCAAATTATAAAGCTCTTTTTAACTTTAATTACTGGATTTTTGATGAATTGTCGATTTACCAAAAACTTATTTCAAAGATGTCAATTATGTCAAAACCAAAACGACATTCCGATCGATACGAGTCACAGTCGTGAACGTATGTACTTTGTTTGTGTTTTGATTATTTTTCGACAACTTTGTTTGATTCCTGGACTCCTAAGACTTCGCTTATCACGTTTACTAGTGTTCTGTGATCACGTTGGACTTACGCATGTACCCTGAACACCGATTTGCCTAACGATTTGTATTCTGGTGACTTGGATTATGGCTTCTTCTGAAAGAGGTTGTTGTGTGCCCAGATGCGGTAAAACTTGTGAGTAAATCATCCTAACGGCACCAGATTAGATGTGGATACAAATGATGTTATGAAAATGTATGCCTTTGAATATTTAAATAAAAGGAAACATAATAAATCACGCTACCTTTAAATTGTTGTTTTATTTACTAACAAATAAACATTTTTTGAAAGGGCTTTTGTGAATTGCAGGAGTTAAATTATTAACTCCCGCAATTTCCAAAAGTCTGATATAAAAATCAAAATAATACTAGACGCCCTGGACGGTTTTCGCCGTTGAATAGTGTCGTATACCGATAGAGTGCGTTAGTATATATATTATGACTGTTGACTCTATACCAGTATATATAAAGTACTGTGTGGTGGCCGTGGTCACGGAAGACAAAGATGACATTTGTCAAACGTGTATTGTCAAAGTTTTTATTCAGCCTACCGCCAACTAGTTCATTTTAATTATTTAGTTTTAAATTTTGTTTATGGATATTATTTACTCTATGGGAACCTAATCTAATTTACCACCGCTTCACAACATGTTGTGGCTTGAAGAGAAGAAGCGGCGCAAGAAACTCTTCAGCAAAATTGCCTAGTTCTAAAATTTTTTTATATAATATTTAAATGAGTGGAAGGAAAAAATAAAAGAAATTATCAGTCAAGTTGGTTTGTTTCGTTGCACGCAGAAAGAGCTCACAGTGTCTTGAGGTCTGGCAGTTGGTTTTTGCTGGGTTTGGGTCTTAATAGTTTTGATGATTGGATCCCAAACAGGTGGTACCTGCCAACCATCTTCTCTATTGAAATTTGGGTGTTTTTTGATTTCAATAGCCTCACGCATCATTCTTGGTATGAAACGATTCTCTTTCGCAAGGATTTGTGGGTTATCGAATCTGATGTAATGGTTGGGTTTATCCAGTGTGTGTTCACTGATCGCAGACTTCGTAGACCTTGTGTGTTTCATGTCAGCAATGTGTTCTTTTACCCGTGTTTTTATGCTCCTCTTTGTTTGCACAGTGTATGATAATCCACATTCACAATCGAGCTTGTAAACACCTGCATCCTGGAGTGGGATATTGCATTTCACAGGTCTCAAAAATTGGGTTATCTTTTTATGCGGCTTGAAATATGTTTTGATTGAAGCTCGCCTGAGGATGTGACCAATTCTGTCTGTGACCCCCTTGATGTAGGGTAGGGTAACCGTTAAAACGTAGTTTTATTATGTGTACAAGTCGCGAAAACTTAAGAAAATATTATACAGACAAAAATTTTAAAAATGCATTTTCAGAAACTACTTGTCTAGACACCTCCTTTTGTTTAAATTCATAGCACAAATAATTAAATCATTGTTTTTGTTAGGGTTCATTTCATAGGAACACAGAAATATAAAACACATTGCATATATTATTCTAAATATTTATTACATAAATGTTATTTATTTTCAAAATCACAAGTAAATTACAATAATCATGGCTTCAATACAATACAATAATTACGTCATGATTCAATTCAATCTCCATATTATTTAATTACCGTAAGTGCCAGTGAATAAAATTTTATCTTGTAACATAATTAGGTACAAGAAGGGATGATCTACTTTGAAGTCCAAATAAGATGGATTTAAGTCTAATGAATCTACCACTAGTAGAAAACCTGAAAACAAATACAATTATATAAGACTCAAACCTTATTATTCTTTTAAATGCACTTCCACGTTCCACTAAGCACTCAGACAAACCACGCTCACGACCGCAATTTTTCCCATTCCACCTGCCTACCAGCTTTACAAACATACATTCAAGTGAATGGCAAATGTCATTGATTGATTTGAAAAAAAAAACGCTTTTGTTAATGTCTCGATACAGAGTATTAATGTTCTGTGATCAACGTGTGTCTAAACCAGAATTGGACCTATTTTGTTTATAGAGGTTCTTAACTTAAATGTCTCTTTTATTTTGTTCATGCATCCTGTCAATGTGGATTTTTAAATATAACATTACACAAAATATTTATCTTTTACTTCAATTTATATTATCTAAAACACTAGTTTTTATACAACGTCCATTACGACCAACCTCTTAAGTACTGTGAAAGCGCAACGTGAGCGAAAATTATGACGACATTGACAACCGTGGTCGAACGGTTGAAGGAGCATTTTGAGCGACTAGTGGAATGCACTAAAAGAAACGAAAACGTACACTTAATTTGACAAACCGTTTAAAAAATATATTTACAAGGCCATGAGACTTTAATAGATTATTATGTTAAGAATTGGTTTGCGTTTGTGTTGTTAGTAAGTATTAGGTACAGACTTTAAATATCCAGTATATATACAGCGCGTTCCATTTGTAGCTCACAACGTCCAAAACGCTCTGTTCGCCGTTCCACAAGGCGACCGCGGTCATTGGGGTCATGGCGAAAACGTCACTAATGACGTCATCATTTTCGATCACACACCGCTCACAACAACCCAAGTAAGGAGGTCGAATAACCGTTCCACTTGAGTTTACGATTGTAACGACGGCAAGCAAGTGGAACGGGAAAAATCGCGGTCGTGAACGTAGTCATCGTAAGTCCCTAATGGAACGTAGCCATAGTCGATGGTCAGATTGGATTCTATGTTCATCGTTTCGCACAGATTATGCATTTACCCAAAAATCGCATAGTCAATAATTAAACTTTTTTTTCTATTATTATTTTTATATGTTGACCAATTTGCAATAGCCGCCTCCACGTGTATTAAATATTCCCTTAATTTGGTAAGTACCTTTATATCATCAACGGAAACAAAAGATTTATTATTGTTTTTAATCTTGGATCGGGTAGATTACAAACCAAGATAGAATACATTCTAAAATTATTTTCATAATATAAAGGAGAGGCTGCTAAAATACAATCCGTCGTATAGATCGCGTAAAACTTAATTGCGCTTTAATTGAAGTTGGTTTCGTTCTTTACGTAAGTCCAGTCAAATACGGTGTGTTGTGCGAAAGAGATGACTTACATGTCAAGACAGCGACCAAGCGAGAGCGCTACACTCTCGGTTCTCAACTCTGTGAACGTCATAATTGTGCAAGACAATGACATAGACAAACTTCAAGGACGTATTTAAGTTTTGCTCGCACTGTACATTTATTTTATCACTATAAAGATACATTAAAATTACTGTTCAAACAATTATAATTAATATTTTCGCTTTTTTATTCGTTATGCATAATGACGTCACGACTTTATATACTCGTATAAAATGCGCCGGTTCAATCCTGGCCGAAAAGCATGCACCACTCAAACAATTTTCTGACCTACTGTGGTTATATTTTAAAATTACCACCTAACGGTGAAGGAAAACATCTTGAAATAACAAGCGTGGCGAGTAAAGTGATCATTCCACTTTAAATGGGAGGCATGAGACCCTGAGCCCACCTGTTACAAGCTGTTAATATTATTTAATAAAGAAAAGAGTTATAATAATTTTTGTTGACAAAATTTTAATATTCATAAATCATAATTATGTAGGTATTAACAATCATTCCTAATGCGTGTAAGTGCCAACAAAAAGCAATTTATCTTCATGTAGAATCAAATAGAGGAAAGAGTGGTCGACTTTGAAAACCAAAGGTGGCGGAGGTGTCGACAACGAAGAAACGGCAACCACGACGACACCTTAAAGAAATAAATAGAATTATACAATAACTGAAATAATTAAAACAGTTAAAACAAATCACAGTGAAGTTGGGAAGAAGCTTGTATTATGTGTATGTCTTACGTTAGTGGTTAAAAACATGCACATAGTGGTAATATAGTTACTATATAAAATAACAATTATAACAATTTACTACATCACTAAAGTAAAGCATTTCAACACTGTGTCGGTACACTGTTATGTATTAATTCGTTCACTGCATTACGCATATAACAAGATTTAATGATATAAAATTTCTGCTAAAATAAAAGCTGAGTAACAAAGCTCTTGCATTCGTATACATTAAAAAAAACTTCGTTTAAAAAACCGACTTCAAAAACTAAAAAACTAAAAAGTATAAAATAACTTATTTCTAAAGCTATTATTATTAATATATATTATCTCAAACATCTTGAAGTCGGTGCAAAATAAAACATAAAAATTACTATATTTTGAAAATTACTAGGAAAATTAAATTAAATTAAAATTTACGATTTTAAACGCGGTAATTTATTAGATTTTAGTTATTCCGACGTTTTGGCCACTTTTCAGTGGTCGTGATCACGAAACACAAAGATGACAATACTCGTTGACAATAATTGTAATTAACAGAATTTAATTGGAACAAATCGTGTGAATCAATTACTTTTGTCTTCCGATAATCGAACTTACAAACATTTGATCAGGTAATCTGAGTTACATACCCTCATGAACAATATAATAATATAATAATTTCTTATTACCATTCAAATGAAATCATTACCCTTTTATTAATCCGAACGGTAAAAATGGTAATAAGGTAAATGGTGGTTAGAATATGTAATAAGTGTCAAAACCAATGATTGCCAATACTGTCAACAGCTTCGCGGTGTGTGCGATGGTAACAATACATGCAATTAAAATAAATGTTTAACGTATTTATTGTTGTTTTTTAATAAAATTTATTTCTTTCTTTTACGTGTTAAAGTATTATTATTTAGTATTACATAAGTAGTATTAGTTATACGCATGATTTTTATATTTTATGAACAAAATTGGGTCGTTTTCGTCTTACGCCAAAAGGAAGGTTTGTACTGAAAATCAGCGTTGTGTCGGATATAATTCCGGCGCAGCAATATGCTGAGTGCAAACCTTGTTTGCTGTAAATGCGGCGTAGAAATTTTCAAAATATGCTCTGTGTATAACAATATATATGGAATGTAATTACGTCGCTATTTTTTTGCAAATAAAGTTTTTCTTTCTTTTCTTTCTTTCTTTCTTTATGTTGTTCTTACATGAAAATTATGTTTATATTGAAGAAAGTCCATATTATTTAATAGAACTTATATAATTATACGGAGATATAATACGGTAATTTATTTGATTTTTATTATCCCGACGTTTCGGCCACATTCCAGTAGCCGTGATCACGGAATACAAAGATATCAAATGTCAATGAGTATTGTTAAAATTTTATTTAGCCTACCGCTAACTTGTTCATTTCAATTATTTAGTTTTCATTTTGTTTATGGTTATTTTTTACTCTATCGGACCCTAATCTAATTTACCACCGCTTCGCAACATGTTGTAGCTTGAAGAGGAGAAGCGACACAAGAAACTCTTCAACAAACATGCATAGCTCTAATAATAAATTACCGCGCTTAAAACCGTTAAAACGTCGCTTTATTATGAGCACAGTCGTTTTTAAACTTAAATTGCCTACAAATATAAAAATGAGTATCAATGTTTATAGAGTGAGATCCCAGTCACCCCAGACATACGTGATTTTAGGAAAGATGAAATTTTTAGGATCGGTATTTTAACATAAACTTAGAAAGGAATGGATACTCGCTATGCTGAAAGCGGGGCCGTTTAACAGGTTACAGGTATTAAAGGTGGAAAAAAACCATGCTAACTTACGTCAATGTAGCAAGGCTAGTTTTTACGGTAATGAACGGTAGTCCCAATGAAGAGTATTGTCTTAATAGAGAATCAAATAGAGGAATGGTTGGTTCACTTTAAAAATATTCGGAGGGGGGGTTCCTTGATGCGTAGGACTTTAGATCCATAACGACACCTTACAAAAATAGAGTTAAATGAGGTTAAACATAGGACCCCCGGCAGTGGCAGAGGTCCTGTGAGGCTCACGCTAGGCTGCTAGGGCTGCGGAGAGGCTAGGTCATATACCCGTAGCCCTGGCATAAGGCGAAGGACGGAACACCCAGGGGTTTAAGTGTGTATCCCTAACCGGGGGTGGGTTACAGCTTGACACCAGTTCTGATTAGGCATGCTGGTGCCAGCGTCGATCTGGCGAATCCCACACACGGGTCGCGAATCATCCCCCCAAGGTTCAGCCCTTGTCACGGCTTAGTCCTCAATCGGATTTACCCTGACCAAAAAAAGGTTAAATATAAGAACCAACCTAAAAAAAAGACATAAGACTTTCTTAATCAATATAAGTGGTTAAAAGAAGCAAAAAAGCATTTCAATATGTATAGACGTGATAAATTTCAAATTTGATTTGTTTGTCATATTCACATACATATTCAGTTATTACAAACTAAAAAAAAATAATCTTTGTCATACTGTGCATAGCGAACTTCTATAAAAAGAGGTGACAAATCTCTTTTGTGTTTGTAATTTACCTACGGAAACATAAAAATCAATTAATTACTAATTAATCTATATCTTAAAATTTTCTTGGCAAATATAGTAAAAACTAATTTACAGCGAAACTATTTTTGAAATAAAGGTTATTTTCAACCCATAATTTCTGAGAAAAATAATGGAGCCACACAAATACAAACGAACCTGATAAAAATATAAGCGCTCGTGTAGACAACACCGCCTACACGCCACCAATTTTCTGTGTTTCTATACTATTCTGTGAATTTCTGTGTATACGAACACTGATACACATGATAGCGAAAGTACGGCGCCGGTTGTGATGATATAGTGGCGGCTTAGTGACGGTGTCGTGTACACGCGCGCTAAGGTTTTTGTAATCATACTATGGAATCTTAAAAAGAACAGTTTTAGACAAGCGAAGCAGAAATGAAACAAAAAAGCACATAAAAATAAATGTTAATAACACTTTATTTTTTAGTTTTAATACAAAACGACTTGTTAATGCGTGGAGACTTGTTAATGCGTGGAAGACCCAACGAAGAGTACTTTATCTTGATAGAGAATCAAATAGAGAAATGAGTGGTCCACTTTTAAAATGATCGGTGAGAGAATCCTTGGTGGTTTGGGATATGGCATTGTCACGATGTAACCTTGAATAAAATATTGAGGTTAAACATAATAACCAACCTACAATAACGACTAGGAACATTATTAATTGACAATAAAAGAAAGAAGCATGTAGCTGTGATGTTAAAATTCAAAGCTGTACAGCGTATAAAAGAATTTATTTACCATGTTCCCATATAATCTCACTTAAATAAATAAAAAAAATACATCTATACAAAACGGAAACAGTGAACATTGTATTGGCGTCAATGAGTACCAGACAGATTATACAGGGTTTAAAAATCCTGCCTGTCGACGCTAGTAATTATAGTAATAATTTCGAGAATTTTTAACAATTGTATACAACTTAACAATAAGTTAATTATGCATATACAAATAATTTTAGAGCTCGTGTAGACAGCGCCGCTATTTTGTGAATTTCTATGAGTATGATCTGGCACCCAGCTCCGCTGATGCCCGGTTGAGACAGCAATTGTGCGGTGGTAGCGTGGTGGCAGCGCTAGCACCTGATTTATACCAATTTGCGGGTGACAGTGTCGTGTACACACGCGTTTAAGGTCTCAATATGTTATTATTATTTTATATTTTATGGAATTATGTGAATGTAGGGTTTTGTTATTGCCTGAAGCAGACAAACGAGCCCAATTAGTGGAAAGCGATCACCGTCGTCTATAAAAGTTTGTTTGCAACACCAGATGCGTCGCCACATTATGCCGGTCTCGAAGAAATTTTACGTTTTTTAAGAAAGACGTACAATACAACCACATGCAAAGCAAAGGGTAAATATCAGCGCGAAGTTCCCTGTAGACCGTTGTTGTATGCAAAATAAGCGTTTATTATTTATATATTCCGATATTTCGTAATATGCACCTGTTGTATGTATATTTGTACATTATAATAAAATTGTATTTGCTTAGCACCTATCTCCAGTTACACCGAACATGTTAGGAATTTATGGAAATATTGTTGCACTGTAAATTTTTAATGTGTCTTGTCTTTATTAAGACGCTATTTTCTATTTGCCTAGTTGTGCATTATTAGCTACAACTCCATTAACTTCTTCAAACAGCAATATGCCTATTTGTTGTATTAATTTAAAAACGTTCGAGGTAGATAAATATGAAGAAAAAGAATCTTATGCTAGGGGTGTTTCTGGGGATTTTCTTGTCGCTTCTTACGAAGCGGTATAGCTGCAATTAATTGGTTCATCGGCAGAACCTTTCTCTAACAATGTAAAGACACGGTTTTAAGGGGTATTATTGTAAACTGTTTCGGATTTACCAAGGTGGCAATGAAATCGAAATCCGTAAACAAAGCGAAAGCAGAATGCAAAAGAAAAAGGGCGTCGTCCATAGGCAATATGCATATTGCTACTAAACAGGAGTTATTGTTTCCTTTCATTTAAACATTTCTGTAACGTCCTGATTGGTGTGTGTAAAGTTTGAGGGTGAGTGTGTGGACACCAAAAATTTATGAGCTGTTCAAAGCAAAATGTTAGAAAAGATCAATGAGTATTTAGACTAAGATTGTATGTAGGCTTCTTTAAGCACTTAAAGAAGTTATTTTTAATTTATAATGTAACTTGCATTGCTCTGACTTTGTCTCAAGACTACCCTGATATATAATAAATAATAAACTACATTTATTCGAAAACAATTTTTATCCGTGCAGGAACGGACAAAGAATACACTTTCCTGCGGCCGGGCGGCCTGTCGTAAGAGGCGACAAAATAACCCACAGCCAGGTGGTAGGGCATTTGCCCGACTGGATGGCTACCACCCCTGGTCTAAAGTATGTCGCCATAGCAACCTTGCTTGCGTTCCGGCATTAGTGACCAGGTTCCAGTCTCCCTTAAGAGAGCAGCAGCGCATTTGTAGCACATTTGGTGTTGCAAATGTCCATAGGCGATGGTAACCGCTTTCCATGAAGTGGGCCGTCTGCCTGTCTGCTGAACTCCTGCAATAAAAAAAATAAAAAAAACAAAACATTCATTAAATATTACAATAATAAATGGACATATGCGGTAATAGGGGTACATGTTTATTAAACGTAACTAGTTATTTCTCTGTAAGGGAATTGTAAATTCTTTTTAGAAATAAGTCTTAAACCCCTAAACATTAAAAAATATTCTCCAGTGAACGTAGTTTGAATAAAAACTTTTAAATTTAACATTCGTATATACAAAACAGACGTGTTTAATTTTGTTTAGTATAATATTGCCTTCCATCCAAAGTTGTCACGAAAAAATCTATTTGGGATCAGACTACTAATTGTACGTTTTAGTTATTTTTCATTTATATAAAAAAAACGATTTAAAAACCTAAATATTACGTCTTAAAAAGTCTCCAAATAAAAACTGGCTCGCGATAGGAACCTTTGAGATACATATTAATAATAATAAAACTGAAGAACAGGAAGATTTGCTTACCAGTAAAAGCACCAGCAGTGGCGCCCTCTTCATCAACCTTCACGAAAGCTTCTTGGAAGGCGTCGGAAACGACGACAGTATCGTCTTTGACAATACCCGGCGCAGCTTCTTCAAATATTTTGGACACTCCAACCTATTTTAATCAATATTCATCACGTTTCACTAACGATAAACAAATCAATATTGAGTAAGAGTACACGGGAGTTTTTTGCGCCACTTCTTCTCCTTTAACAGCAAGTAAAATTGCTTTAAGCGGAAATTACACAATTTTCTTTCCCACATTCAATTTCGATAGAAATGGCTCAGTATACCATAACACCAGTATACGCCAAACTTTTGTTTTAATGTTTGGTATTGTAATTTGTGTTAGATTATTATATTATTGTGGCGAGTATGATTATTGATTCAATGTTATTGGAGGGTAGTTTGCATCGATTACCCCACTTGTCGGCCTTCTTCGTCATCGCTCGGATTTGAAAGCGTGAGAAAGTCTGACTCCGACTTCTGTCAAACACAGATTCTCATTTCGGGTTTGGGTCCGATGCACATTTGTTTTATTGCATGAGTTCAGTAGACATGCAGAGGATTTCGAACACCTGATGAAAAGCGGTTACCATCGTCTATAGACATTAATAGCACAAAATGTGCTACTAATGTGATACCGCTCCAATACCGGAACACAACTCAAGGTTGTTATGTCAGCATACTTTAGACCAGGGGTGGTAGCCATCCAAACAGGCAAATACCTTACCACCTGGCTGTGAGTTGTTTTGTCTCGTCTTACGACAGGCCGCCTGGCCGCAAGAAATTGTAATCTTTCTCCGTTCCTGCACGGATAAGTGAGCACATGTCATAGTACCGATTTAGGGCAAATTATTATTGTGCGAGAATCATAATATAAATTAAATTTCCTTAATTATTAGATCGGCATTATAGTAGAGGAAGTAAGCTCAGGATAAATAGGATTTGAGAACGAGTATCTTCTTTGATTCTCTGATAATGGCTTTGCCGATCCGTTTTCAGTTAATACTAGACTGATAAATGAGATCTTTTACCATATCAACCAAAAGGCAAAATAATCAAAATTGTTAATTGACTCACTGTACGTAGTCATCGAGTTGATGATAGTGTTAAATTTTCAGTAATGAACGATACCAATGACAGGATATCATTTCCCTTGTATGTAACATAGGATACCAAATTTTGATGTAGCCTTCAATCATCTTCAGACCATTTCATGATGATTTAAATATGTTCCACATGCCTTTGGTAGTAGGTCGGTGAGGTCCAATCGGTTCTTAACCTCAAACTTGGGTAACTCTAACTTGACGTCACGGTTAATCGGCTCTAGGTTAAATACGTCTGTGAGTAGCCCAGTCTCCGCTGCCTTGGCTAAGACCTTCGGCAAACCATCAATTTCATCTGGGAGGACAACCACCATGCGGAAACCGGCCTCTTTGTATGGAATCTCGATCATCTGTTAAGAAATATTGAGTTTTAATAATCTATTTGCACTTTATGTTTTGAACCATGATATTGAAATGTATCGTAGGCGAAAATCCTAACTCCCAACTTAACTATAAATTGCAAATGTGAATCTACGAGTATTTGTTACGCTTTCACGTGATAACTGCTAAACCGATCATCATGATTTTTTTATACACGGTGTACAGAACAATTAAACATGGATTGTGTAAAGGATAACATAAAGATTTTTGGTATGACAGAGGACGTATATCAGAAAAGAGGAGTATGGGGGGAAAAGACTTATTGTGCTGACCTCAAATGGTTGAGAGAAGCTGGATGAAAATAGAGAGAGATACAGAATAGGCTATAGGATATGGGATAGGTACTTTTCATGCAGAAAAAAAGTACAGTTCCCGGGATACAGAAAAAGTGAAAGGACACTTTCCCGTCTGGATAGCTACCAACGCTGGCCTGAAGTGTTAACATTGAGTTGTGTTCCGGTATTAGTGAACAGGCCACAGCTTCCCTTTAGAGAACAACAGCGCAGTTGCAGCACCTGTGGTGTTGCAAATGTCTATAGGCGATGATAACAGCTTTCCATCAGGTAGGCCATCTGCCTGTGTGCTAAGTACATGCAATAAAATTAAAAAAAATACATGTCGCTGCAGTCGCGTTTTCTTTTAACGCTACCGATCCAATTCAATATGAAACATGTTGTCATGGTAAGTTTATCATGTATGAATGACATGTGTCAATGTATTACTTCAAAAGAAGTATACTGTCTCTCCCGAAAAAAGATTCGCCGATAAATGGAACTAATTACAACAGACCAGTACAGCCAGGTTATTATATTGTTTTTATCAAGTGTTTTAATATAAATATTACATTTTTAAGTATTTAGTTAATAAAATAATATTTTTTTCATAAAAAATGATAATAATTATGTTTATAGGTAGAATAGCTAGATTTATAATATATAATGTATATATTAGTATATAATATTAATATATGTTTATTTAATTTTGGGAACGTTCCCAACTGACGGTGATTTGGGACCTATTTACTATTTGTAGTTTGTATTTTTTATAACTTAAGTTGAATATATATTTTTAGAATAGGATGTAAGTATTTGTTTATTTTAATTTTAAGTTTGTCTGTATAATACTTATATGAAAAGCAGATCAATAAAAAATTAAATAAACATATATTAATATTATATAATAATATTATATTATATATTATTTACTAATAGAATTAAATCGGAATGTTTCTAAAAATAATTATCTGTTTAAAATTCCTTCGCACGACGTAGCGCCCATTCTGCGAGAAATCTTTCATGAGACAGTGTAAAGCAATTACAGGTTGCCATGTTTGTTCAGGGCGGTGGAACAACTAGTTAAGTATTGTGAATTAATAATATATGGTTCGGTTCTACATTCTCGTTTCCACGGTTTTATTATCGCGAGAACGGTGTGCACATATGTAGAAAAAATCATTTTGACTAGTTTTTATATACAAAGGTACCACCTTTAAACTTGGCTGTGTAATGTGAAGAATAAAACACGGCAGACGTACCTTAGCTCCGAGCTCCTTGTTTTCAGTGTAAAATAGAGGCTGAGTAAGATGCATGGTAGGTTTCTTGACAGTGGTGCTGTTGTCGATGTGGAAATCTTTGTCAACGGTGTTACTCTTTTCGAATGGAACGTGCCAATGACCCTGGTAAGCGATAAGGATTAACATAAGTTCCAAATATATAGATAATTACAGTCTACACATAGAAAATAGCAAGGTTAATATTTAGACCGGTAGAGTTAAAAACTAATGAGAGAAGCATAGCTTGAAAGCCGGAGAAATATATACGCAATAATAAAACGTACGTATATACTATATACACATAGTAGCTGTTTTTTTGGATGTTATCTTTATTATCAATTATACAATATTTGGGCAATAAAAGTTCGTTAAATAGGTTTTGTTGAATAAATCGATTTCAAACGGTTTTTCCACCAAACAGAATACAGCTACTTTCAGTCGCAAACAATCATATTTACATTAAATATATTAAAAATAATTGTCATATAGATAAAGTAGTTCTCGAGGGATATACCTGTTAATGTAAGTTTACCAATTACAGTCAACACACAGACAGTTTCAAAGTTAATCTTTAGACCTGTAAAGTTAAAAATCAACCAGAGAAGCATAGCTTGGAAACGGGAAAAAAGTCAATCCGATTATAACCTAAATATGTAGGAGCTAGTTTCGATGTTTACTTTATCCTCACTTCTATTAATTTTAGCAAAAAAAAGTTCGTTGAATAAGTTTTGTTAAATAAACAAACTGTTATTTACGCTATATAGTACAACAAGTATTTAGTCGCACACAAACTGCGATATTTATATTAAAAACAATCAAAAAAGGAAAACCCTGAAGATGTCAAGAGATAGCGCCATCTGTATACGCGGTCGACTGCAAAATGGCAAAACTGTCAACTAAAATTCTCTCTGTCTCAACCGACACTTACGTGCAAGGTAAAACCGAAAATATTTAAAATTATCAAAACTGTGCTGGGTCCAGGTGCAAGGATCAAAGCCGGGTAAATCCTTTTTCCTTCCTTGCCCTCACATGTCACATAACAGAAATATTTATCACCGGTAAATGTAGGTTTACATAACACTCTTTAACATTTACAGTCCGAACGAAAGAGATGACTGAAACAGATTATAACGTTAAAAAGCGATCATTATTAATCTGGATACAAGCCTTGAAGAGAAGGCCTTTTAGAAAAAAAATGTCCATATACACATAAATAAACTAAACAGATACTCAATACATGATCTCTGCTCCATCTGAGTACTTATAGTGTTAGTGACTGTGGCCAAATGCGTCTTATTTATAGCATTAAAGACAACGCCAATAATGATTAGTTATATCAGTGTATATACATACGTTATCTGTTAATATTTAACGTCAATAACAATGTCACATCTCAAACAAAACAAAACAACAGGTTTAAGTTTAAACCCATCACTATAGGTACCTGCGTGAAACGGCCTAAAACTTAACCCTACTTTTATTGAAAGTAATATAAAAAATGTTTAAAATATAATTTGTTCAATAAGGCTGACAACGATGGAATAATAAATAAAAGGCCTTCGTCTCTTACTTGGAAGAAGATGACGTTGAAGAGAGCAGCAGCAGTTAGAGGGTCCAAAGAATCCGCCTGGACTGGGTCCTTTATGTGGCCCTTGGTTTTCTCATCAGCCTGTTTAAATAAAATAAATAAAAATAAAGAGCAGTAGTAGGTATAATTCTACTTGCAGCGAAGCGAAAGAACTCATTATACTTAGAATATTAGTATGGTTTCGTAAGTAGTAACCTTTATTGTAAAACAAAACAAAAAATATTAATAGGTAGTAGATAGATACTTAAAAGCTTATTTTGTTCACCTCATGCACATATCTATAATATTGTTCTGAGTTACGGGGCGCGAATTAAAATGCCGTTGGAATTAGTATAGAATTTATTAGAACTATACAAAAACGTATAACGCAGGTACAAACATAACTGGACACAACCAGTAGAAACGTGATGCACGATTCAATAACACGCGCAAAGTCCGTCACTATATAGCTTATCGAATGTACACACGTCTTGTCTCGCTTGTGACTATCGCTAGACTTAGTTGGGGCCTTACTTTATACTGTACCGATACAATATATCGCATCCCCGGCCGCGTGGATAATTTCTTAGAACCAGCTTGTATTTTAAATACGAGACACCTGGCAGTGATCACAATACAACAATAGGCCCTAAAAGATTACAATACACAATGGGCTGTTTTTTAATTACAAATTTTAAACACAAAGTAAACAAAAGAAGACGGTCACAAAAGCGCTTCAATGTTATTAGCTCAAAACACCGACGGGTAATAAATGTGCTTTGTTTACGGATGCAGGTAGCCAGAATTGTATCAATATTATAAAATTCAAAAATGCCGTGTCTGAATGTTGAAGCTATTTAAAAAATCACTGGAATACACTAGAAAGAAAGAAAAAGACTATTTGAAGTCAATGGCGACGTGATTACATATCTAAGTACATGTTATTAACCGACTTCGAAAAAAGGAGGAGGTTCTCAATTCGTCGGGATCTTTTTTTTTTTTTTTTGCTTTTTTTTATGTATGTTCGCCGATAACTCCGTGATTTATGATCCGATTTACGTGATTCTTTTTTTGTTCGACGCGGAATAGTTTCCAATAGGTCCCCTAAAAATTTTACATAGTTTGGCCCAGTAGTTTTCATTTTATGAACATTTTTCATGGAAATAATTTTCACTCCGTTCCATATGTTCGCCGATAACTCCGTGATTTATGATCCGATTTACGTGATTCTTTTTTTGTTCGACGCGGAATAGCTGCCATGTGGTCCCCTAAAAATTTTAACATAGTTTGGCCCAGTAGTTTTCATTTTACGAACATTTTTTTGTTCCCGCTTCTTGGGACCTATATTTTTTAAGAAGCGCGGCACCATTCGTGGGTCCACCCATACATAGCTAGACACTAAAAAGTAACAAATAAAATTTAAAAACTTCGTTTAAAAAATTAGTAATTTTCAAAATATAGTAATTTTTATGTTTTCCTTTGCACCGACTTCAAGATGTTTTAGATAATATATATTAATAATAATAGCTTAAGAAATAAGTTATTTTATACATTTTAGTTTTTTGGTTTTTGAAGTCGGTTTTTTTAAACGAAGTTTTTAATTTTTTTTTTATTATATAAATATCATATTTTGCGAGTTTGTACACCGCATTTTCAGCAGAGGTTTGCACTCGGCAAATTGTTGTGCTGGAATTATATCCGACAAAATATCTTCTTTCAACTTGTCAATTACACGACGCTATACCATGGCTACGTTCCATGGCTTACCGGCGTTACGATTGTAAGCCCAAGCGGAACGATTATTCGGCCAACCTCTTGACATTGGTCGTAAGTTAAAAAAATCCCCCCATTCAGAAATATTCTTCATTGGTGATCCACTCCTATTGGTCTTAGCGTGATGATATATAGCCTTCCTCGATAAATGGGCTATCTAACACTGAAAGAATTTCAAATCAGATCAGTAAGTAGTTCCTGAGATTAGCACGTTCAAGCCAACATACAAACAAACTCTTCAGCGTTATATATTAGTATAGATTAAAATGGGTGGGAGGTAAAAAGATGAATAATGTCTTCTGTGATTACGGCTACTAAAATGTGGCCGAAACGTCGGAATAATAAAAGTGAAATAAATTACAGCGCTTAATAGCGTTAAACGTTTTATAACGTAAGAATAATTAATCTCCTCACCCATTTGTTTATGGCGGCTGCTGCAGCTTCCTGGTCTCCAAAATTGAGGGTCTCCACTTCACTCTCGAATGTCTTCGCGACGCCAGCAAAATGATCGCTCAGCGTGTATCTGTCGGCTACATATATCTTGTTCGCAACAGTCAAGTAACTTGGATCTTCCACTGCTAGCTTCTTACTGAGATCGCTGAACGATTCTGAACTCTGTGAAAACATTTTAATTGGATTTATTTCACAATAGATAATACTTGTCGTCGCCCGTGGTCGAAATTCGACCATAATAATTAATATCAAAGACTATACTTCCATAATCACAGATTTCGCTAAGGCTACAGTGTTAATTTGACAATAAACAAAATATATGCGTCTGTGTCAAATACATGGTAGTGCGTGTAATGTTTTTTTTTTATTGATTGAATGTATTTTTGAAAATTATGAAAGATTTTAGGTTATTAATATTTTATAAAATTTTAGGAATATAATATTAAGATACTAGCTGTCCCAGCAGACGTTGTCCTGCCCGGAATAGCTTAAATCGATATTTAACAAATAAAAATAGGGGTTGATCGTAGGGGGTTAAAAATTTAGGGTTGTATGTATTTTTTAATGCTGTATCATATTTTTATTATATTGTCTAAAAAAAGTTAGGGGTGGACTAACCTTAACATTTAGGGGGATGAAAAATAAATATGGTCCGATTCTCAGACCTACCCAATATGCACACAAAATTTCATGAGAATCGGTCAAACCGTTTCAGAGGAGTATGGTAACTAACATTGTGACACGAGAATTTTATATATAAAATTAATGAGTGTTTTTCTTTTATCCTATCCTTACCTTTAGGTATCGATCTGATGATTAAAAAGCGGCCCAAGTCATTAAAAACGATTAAGACTAACTCTAAAGGTAAGGTAAATTTCAAACAACGATTGTTTAATTAGTTATTGATATTTATTTTATTATTTATGTAATTATGCCTTGGTAATAACTTGTTTTTAATACATATTCTTAAAATGTACATGTTAAAAGGCATGACAGACCACGACACACCTTCCATGATCAAATTGATCGTGTACTAGCAGAAGGTGATGTTAGGAGCCTTAAGAACAGACGAGCGTGCATGACAAGAGCTATGAATGTCAAAGAAGCAAGTGAGGTGTGTAAGAATAAGCCTGAATGGCGCTCTGTTGTTCGTGTCTACCCCGCAAGGGACCTGGCGTGAAGTTATATATGTATGTATGACAGAAATTTTAATGGTATATATATATATATATATATATATATATATATATATATATATTATGCATGAGAATAATTTATTTCAAAAATATTAATTTTATTCTTATTTTTCAGATTAAATACTTTTTTTACAAGCTTTTATTTAACTTGTAATGGATGTATGTATGTATGTAAGTTCGGGTGGAATCTTGCAAGTTAAATTTGCCCAACTTCCCGGTTTCCGATTGAGCTGTAATTTTCCACACATATGTAAGTATATCGCGTGACAATGCCATAATATGGTACCATGGAGCTGATCTGATGATAGAGTCGGAAGGTAGCCATGGCAACTCCTGTACTAAACAAGATAGACCCGTCGTGTTTGGGCTCGTTTTACTTGTCTTTGATAGCACTCTGCTGCAAGATGATTTCCAGGACCTCAAAAGCTTGTATTTAAAAACCATTTTAAAAAGCTTATTAAGCCTAGAAAAACCTTTGTACAATATTTACCTTTTGATTATTACTAGCACCCAAGTACTGGTCGATTTGCTGTTTGGTCCCCGGACCAGCTCCTTCTTCAAACAAGGCCAAAAGGGTCATGATGCCAAGGGGCGAGGTAACCACATTCTTATCGCCGGCGCTTTTATAAGCCTCCTGTTAAAGAGTAGAAAAGCCGTTAGAAGATCAAATAGATAATTAAGAACAAGTATTTTTTGCACAAATAAAAACTGCCAATCGGAATTATAAGTCATGTAAAACTGTATCCAAATTTACAGTTGCATGTTGAGTACCATGCAGATGAAACATATGTAGCTCACAGAGTGTTGCAAGGGAATTCCACAGCTGAATTTGTATGCTAGACGACCATCAGACGTGATGCAATATTGGCTGGAGATTTTAATGGTGGACCGGGATTGTCATTTAAGTAAGTGAATCAAACACCTTTTCAACATCTCATGTCCTATTCCTCTTATCTGATTCCTTTATCTTCTTTTTTCATCTTTTCAGTTCAGCAGACAGGCGGACGGCCCTCTGGTGGAAAGCGGTTACCATCGCCTATGGGCATTAGCAAAACAAAAAGTGCTACAAATGCGACTGGAACTTGTACACTAATGCTGGAACACAACTTAAGGTTGTTATGGCGGCATACGCTAGACTAGGGATGGTAGCCATGCAGACGGGAAAATGCCCTACCACCTGGCTATGGATTGTTTTGTCGCCTTTTACGACAGGTCGCCCCAACGCAGGAAATTGTATTATTCCCCGTTCCTGCACGGTAGCAGTTTTCCAACTTTGCAATGAAAACAAATCACAAAATCCGGTACCCAGTATCTATTATTATTTGTTGTGTATTGTCTGTCGTGACTTCACTTGCTGGTTCCAGGCGGAAGAGCAGCGCGGGTCTTAATTGGCCATCATATGCTGAAACTGGCTCCAATTTAAGGACTTATTCTGTTTCTATTATTTTACTGTTTGATAATACTCTGTACTGTTTATGTCCTGAATAAAATATCTCTTTCTTTCTTTCAGTTATGTGTTGCCCACGGAAGCTAATCTGTAGAAGCCGCTATAAACTGGAGTACTTTCAAACAAGTGACAAGAATTATGTTTGTTTTATTTACAGTTCATATAATGTACTTACGTTAAGTAGTTTCATTGAGGCCTTATCTATAGCGTCGCCCAGGGGTGTCCTCTGATAATCATGGTCTAAAAACCCCATGCCATTCACAGCACAGGCAGTGGCCACTGTAATTAACATAAAGAAGCATATATTTTACCTGCTTACATGGAACTTTCTTAAATAAACATTTTTACGGACATACGTACATAAGCGATATATAGAACTTGCGTAATATGGTATCGAGCACTACTTATATTTATAATAGCACTAAAAATGTAATCAATGAATACACAAAAAACACATTACTTTTGTGTAACGACCTTGTAAACCTCGTACAACTATTATGAATAAGGGAGTACACGAGATGGAAACTTTCGACGGGGCAGTAAAGGGGACCTTAACCGTCTTAGGAGACCATCCATAGTTTTTCGTCAAATTTTGATTCACTTTCACAGATTTTCGACAAAAATGTATATCTTATCTCCACCTTGTAGCAGTAGCCTAATATAGTATCGATCAGTACGTATATTCATAACTAGGATATACCAGCGGCTTCGTCGACGCTTGACTTGAAATTCCCGCGGGATTCCCGTGGCACAAAGAACGGCAGCATTCAAAAAATAATAATAGCTGTATATATTACATAAAATTTGCAATCGATTAGTGAAAAATTACATTGGAATTCAATTTTTTCAAAACAGACAAACCGACAAATTGACCAGAAATCTAAAAAAAACCGTCGTTATCTCCATTCTTTATATAATCTATTTCAGTTGGTTTTTTTTCAATATCTACAATATACTGACATGGCATTTTTAGAATTTTACATCATTATACAGATGTAGTATTAAAAATGCAATTATGAATAGCACTGTGTGGGTTAAGTAAGTTGAGTGGTGAATTCTGCGAGGCAGTAATGTCTCAAAAGGAGACCGCTGAATGAGAAAGGAAGAGAGGTGATCCGTGAAGTTCCCGTGGGTACCAACTTCAGTCGGTATGCGCAAAATCTCCTCCCGTAATTCCGCTGCAGGGGTCTTCTAGCATCTGGGAAGCGGAGGACCGAACCTGTGTGCCCTGCTTCCCGGGGCATTCTCAAGCACTGATACGCTAGGATCAGCGTGGGCGTAACTACGTTCTAAGTCTCACGCTCTTCCTACCATAAGCGCGGGGCACATGGGAGGAAGTGGGTTTTAGTGGAGTATTAGGCCATCGGTTACCTCTCCTAGAGATCGATACCTTGTTGAGTCTCAACACAAGCCGGAAATCGACTCTGTTATCTGCGCTATCTTCAGTGGATATCTCCATTGCTTTCTGCTAATCCCAGTAAAGGACCTGTTAGTGTACGAAATGTAGTTCCCCCTGCTTTATAAAAAAAAAAAGTTGAGTGGTGCGTCTATGTTAGTTACTCCGATACATGGGGTGACGAGAGCACACAGCTCAATCGCCGTCAGGGGAGTACAATATAAGTCGACGCATTGTTGTACTCTTGCATTATATTAATTTCCCCATTGTTCCTTTTTTTAGCCAGGGGAAATCCGTTTGAGGACGAAGCCGCGACAAGAAAACCTTGAGCACATAATTCGCGACATAGTGTGGGATTCACCAGATCGCGGGTAGTAATAGCATGCCCAGTCAGAACCCATTAAAACACCTGGGTGTTCCGTCCTTCGCCTTATACCAGGCCTACAGGTATATGACCTAGCCTCTCCGATGCTCTGGTAGACTTGGGCCTCGCGAGGTCTCTTCCACTGCCGGGGGATTACATTTATCCCCCGACATCTTCAATATCTCTAGGCGTGGGGTGGTTTCTCTTTTTTCCTTCTCTTCACCTTTGTTCCTAAATTAACTTAGACTATATATACAGAATCCTTATCGTTTACGTGATGTGCAACAGCAATATTCTAATCAATATCATATACTGTTTATGGGATTGGGATGATGGATTAACCATAGTCTTAAACTGTGCTTAATTAAAAATTATACATCAATAAAATAATATAATAACACTTTTCCTTAACTACAATACTATCTATTATAAATATGACCATAAGTTCCTATTTATCCACAAATAGCTATGTCTGATTAACAGAATATAATCATGCTAATATATTTATAACTTAACTTAACTAATAACTTATGTATTTCTGTATATATATATGTATATATATATATATATATATGTGTATATATATATATATATATATATATATATATATATATATATATATATACAGCGGGGGTATGCACTTATGGATTGGAAGAAAACACCAGTTTTTAATTTAAAAGCTTTTATTGACTTACACAGCCGCACGCAGTACCTTTCTGCAGGGTTGCCCCTATACCAACGATGCACAGTCCCGACGATAAGTTGTCACCCCCTCAATACCGTCGCCGATATTGCGCGGACCACCTCCAATATTATCGCGTGTAGCTCGCTTCTGGTTCCTCTCTTGAACTACGCTGCACACCTCCTTCGCGTATCTGTCCACCAAACTTGTCACTAAATTCACCACTTAGTTCGTCTCTGTCCTCTATTAACCTTCTCTAATAACTCTTTAGTATCGCACTTGTCGTTTCACCGTCTTGTACTGAACTCAACTTTAAACTGCCCGGTAGGCGCGCCTTACGCTGTTTATATACCCGGAAGAATTTTCTAGAACCCCTCTATCTATCTGTCCCTTCCTTCCCGAACCTTCTGTTCGGGAGCTTTCGTTTATACATCTATCCCTTTCTAACATCTGTCTATCTCTTTCCTCCGGTCATCGTCTATCCCTTTCTAACATCTATCTATCTCTTTCTTTCGTTTATCGTCTATCTCTTTCTAAATATATCCGTCCTTGTCTTTTCCTTCCAGAAATTTCTACTTGTTTGTAAAAGTTCTAAAACTGATTTACGCTGCTGGGCAGTTCCACCCACGGTCGCCACAATATATATATATATCAGGCGAAATAGGTGGTGCAGAAAAATGACAATAGATACATAAATATTCATAACTAACTTAAATATATATAACTTATATATATATATATATATATATATATATATATATATGTCGGAGGGAAGTTATAGTTGGATGGATTATTATTTGGATGTATAACGCACAATATCATTTGTTTACATTTTAATTACTTCTAAAATTCTTAATGTAATTTAATTAGATTTGTTAAATGTTTCTATAACTTAAAGATCGTTCTAACCTAATAAAAGTTATGAATATTGTAATTTAATAAACGACCAATGAGAGCAGAGCATGTCTTGAGCGGGGTCAGCGCCCTCTATACTTTGAGTAATATCTACTTGGGTAGACTGAGGAGTTTTTGTGGCGCATTTGGTTGGTGGCTACAGGTCAAGTTGGACCTTTGAGAGTTTTAAAGAAAGTATTGAAGTTGAAAGTATGAGCGGGGGTGCCCTGAACCCGCTGCTCGGTCTAAACTATGTCATAATGTTGATCAAATCTAAATTAAAAGTGTATAAACCGTGGCTATTGTGTTTTATGCTCGCATTTTATCCTGATGACGCCCACTAAACCTGCCCACTGCCAACACCCCTGCCCACAATAACTAAAGATGTCGTGAGAACGAGGCCGTTCTGCGACATATATATATATATATATATATATATATATATATATATATATATATATATATATATATATAAGTTATATATATTTAAGTTTGTTATGAATATTTATGTATCTATTGCCATTTTTTTGCACCACCTATTTCGCCTGATTCAAATTTTTCTCATTTAGGTTGCCTGGAAGAGATCGCTTTGAGCAATAAGGCCGCCTATTGTATTGCCAGGAAAATATTATAAATATGGTCTGTTTCTGTAATTCTATAATTTGGTGTGCAATAAAGTGTTATCTATCTATCTAAGTTCCTTACAAAAAGATTTTCACACCTCGAAATTATATTATACTAGCTGCACCCCACGGTCCCAACAGCGTGTTGATGAAAAAGCGCTATATTTTGGTTAATTTACACTATATGTTATAAATTATAGCCTATGTATTATTCTGATGTGTAAGCTATATTATTGTAAAGTTTCATCAAAATCCATTCCGTAGTTTTTGCGTGAAAGAGTAACAAACATACATATATCTATACATTCTTACAAACTTTCGCGTTTATAATATTAGTAGGATGTATCTAACTATATATAGATCAAATTTTACAAAAAGCTGTAATCTATATGACGTTACAATTTCCGGCACGAATCTTAGGCAGTCGTCTGAACAGTAGGGATCGCTTTGTGCATTGATCGTAGCCAATGTAATGACATTTATCGACAAATCGACAACATTACACAACAAAACAACCCATAGCCAGGTGGTAGGTCATTTGCGACTGGATGGCTACCACCCCTGGTCCAGTGTATGCCGCCATAACAACCAGGTTCCAGTTCCCCTTAAGAGAGCAGCAGCGCATTTGTAGCACCTTTTGTGTTGCAAATGTCCATAGGCGATGGTAACCACTTTCCATCAAGTGGGCCGTATGTCTGCTGAACTCATGCAATAAAAAAAAATATTATTGTCTCTTTATTCAAGAGGTACAATACCTCCTACTTTGAAAAAGGTCGAAATTTCACTGTTCGTTAGAAAAGGTGACCGTTCAAGAATCATGCCGGGGACTATACTCAATCGTGTAGAAAAGCGACGATAAGAGTAATAATTGAGGACCTTTTAATTTTTTGGAGTGATAAGAAATAGTATACCATCGCAAGTTTTGAACCGGAAAGTGGAAAATTTTGAAAAAAACGTGATTGAAAGAAAGAATATTATATAACATTATAGCAGTTAGACATGTTTGCTGAAGAGTTTCTTGCGCCGCTTCTTCTCTTCAAGCCACAACATGTTGCGAAGCGGCGGTAAACTATATTAGGCTCCCATAGAGTAAATAATAACCATAAACAAAAATTAAAGATAAATAATTAAAATGAACAAGTTAGCGGTAGTCTATAAAACTTTAACAATACTCATGGACACTTGATATCTTTATCTTCCGTGGTCACGGCTACTGAAAGTGGTCGAAACAGCGGAATAATAAAAAACAAATAAATAACCACGCATAATACCGTTAAAACGTAGTTTTATTGCAGTACTGAAAGCTAAAAAGCTTGGGATGTACTAGACTGGATATTATCTAGAAATCTGACCCATTTCGTCAGTAATGCTAAAACCGCTGTTTATATATGCTTACCTGTTGTATAAGAATTAAACTAATAATACAACATGAACACTATATAAATTAAAATGCAATATTATGGATTCTTTTTTATAGAATACCGGTTTAGTTGTAACAGAAAAGGTAGAAAAACTTACCGACGAGCACTAATATCCTTGTATACATTGTCACTATCCAACAGAAGAATCACTACTGACCTTTGGGTTTAATTCTCTAGTTTTTATATATACGAGCAATTATATCAGACTAGTTTCAGCATACGGCTCTGTGTGTATTTGCACTACATATGCACGTATGTATGTACGTATTAAGCTATAGGTATAATAATAATTATGTAAATGAGTAGATTTAAGTATTTACGTTTACTTTAGTATTTTAGTCGGTGACGCTTTACACACGAGTTTAATTGGGCCAGAAGTAATGAAAGATCACACAAAAGGTACATATCTTACATATCGTTTTTAATTGTATGAGTTCAGCAGACAGGCAGACGGCCACCTGGTGGAAAGCGGTTAACATCGCCTATGTATATTTGTAACACCAAAGGTGTTACCGATGTGCTGCTGCTCTCTAAACGGAGGCCGCCTTCTACTAATATCAGAACACAACTCAAGGTTGTTATGGCGGCAGACTCTAGACCGGGTGTGGTAGCCATCCAGATGGACTAATAGCCTACGACCTGGCTGAGGGTTGTTTGGCCGCCTCTTATATACGCAACGCAGGAAATTGTATTCTTTCTCCGATCCTGCACAGATAATACAATACATATTTTACTAAACTAATACCATGGAACATTTTTTTCTATGATAATGCATAAGATGGATAACAGTATTAACGGAGCTTACGTATTACATACATATCTATGTATATAATTTATTATTAAATATAAATCCCACTGCTGGGCTCGGGCCTCCCATTTTAGGGGGAACGGACAAGTATACCCGCCACGCTTGTCCAAGGCGGCTTGGCAGGTTTGACACATCGGTTATCTCGATGTGCAGGTTGCATCATCATAGTTTTCCTTCACTGTAGTTAGCACCTCGTAATTGTAACAATATGCACGATAAATCAGGAAACTGATTAAATGGTTCATGCGTTCTGGCCAGGATCGAACCCGCGCCCTTCGAGTTTGGGACGCGTGCGCTAGCCATTACGCTACCACGACTTATGTTATACATAACACTGCATCATCCGTCCGTTCTAGGGTGCAGTTGAAAACCAGCGTCAGGCACTTGTTGCCTGGCATGCTGAACTGCACCTATTCGGTACCATCGCGAGACTTTTTTTGGTATATACGTTGCATCGTACAATTCATCGCCATGTGTCTCGCTATGTGACGACCAAACAAATGTTTTTTCTTTCTTTCTTATGTGAACAAAAGCGTCAATAAATTGAAGCGTGTTTTTAAAACTTGTCTATGCAATCTTATGTAGTATACACGTTCTTTGTGTCTGTGTGGTTAACAGCAATACATCCTCTGGAAACCATTCCACCTCAATCCGGTTTTATCTTATCTACTCTTTATGTTACTTCCATTCACTTTTCTTGTCATCGGTTGAATTCTAACATTAGGGGCCATCCATAAATTTCATCACACGGAAGGGGGGGGGGGGTGTTGACGAAGTGTGTCATTGGCTACGTTCCATTAGGGACTCACAACGACCACGTCCCCGACCGCGATTTTTCCCGTTCTACTTTCTTGCTTACAATCGTAAACCCAAATGGAACTGCTATTCGACCCATCTTTTGGCACCGGTCGTCGTGACTCGTAAGAGTCGCCTCGACCATAACTACTACGGTCGCCTTGTGGAACGGCTAACGGAGCATTTTGGGCGTTGTGAGCTACTAATGGAACGCCCTGATTGTGTGACAAGGGGTGGGAGGTTATAAATTTCGTGACGTTTGAACTATTACTGCTATTACTGTACTACTACTACGAAGGAGGAGTCTCACGGATGTGGCCAGCTATGAGAATGACGGGGGAGGGGTCAAAGAATAATGAAATCCGTGTGACGCAATTTGTGGATGACCCCTGACTTGTATGGAGCTTATATCAAATTTTAACCGATATATATGGCAAATGAACGGTCGGTAAGATATAGGAGCCGGCCATAAGTCGGTATGCTAATAACTTGTTGTTATTTACATACGTAAATAACGTGGATTTTAGTGGGTATCCCCAACTCGGATGGGCATAGCAGAAATGCTATTAACACCTCAACGCGGCGTATCCTACACTCCTCCACGGAGATTCCTCCGCGGTGAAGTCCTCAAACGGACTTTTCCATCATCATAACCGGGATATATACAACGTGTGTGTTTTATGCCTATTAATAAAATGACAAAAAATTGTGCTGGCTTTTACAGTTTGAAAATATGTAACAAAATACACAAAAGAAAGAATACAACTATGATAGAATGTAAAAAAAACTTTGATTAGTTGGATTAAAAAAGAAGCAATCATTTTATGGCTCTTTAAGTGCGTGTCTATGTTTGTATTTATGACTTTGTGGGTGTTAGTATGGGCATGCAATTTCTAATAACCTCCGGTGGGACCGGGGCTTTCCCTTTGCAAGAGGAAAATATTGTACCTGCCCTGCGTCACGTATAAATAAATACAATACGAACGGCCCGGAGAGCCGAAGCGGCTGCGAAAACAGGAAAACTCTAGAGTTACTTACTACTTACTCCCTAACTAAAGGCGTAGAATTCCGGGTATGAATATCAAAGTAAGCTTAAAAAATAAGATAAATTAGCTTCGAGATGTTTTTGCTTTCCTAGTAGTGACGGCACATAAATAGATAAACTAATACTTTTGATATATTTTTTTATAGACAGGTTACTTATTAATATGAAACTAATTAATATTAAACGATATAAAAATCATTTTTAATACTAAATTTGAAGGAAAAAAATTTAGACGTCTTGTGAATATACAACATAAATACTAGTTATAAACGCATTTAAAACGTCTCGAAAATCGGTTTGGATTAGAATTGTTGATTTGTTTTTGAGATACGAGATATTTTAAATTAATGTTTTTTTTTGTCATAACATGGTGAGTATAGTAGACGGATCACCTCGATCTGAATGAATGTGCATATTCTTAGAATTGCCATTTGAGGGTCAAGAGAAACATCGTGACGAATCCTGCACAACGAGATAACCGATGTGTCAAATTCGCTGAGCCGCCTTTTTTATATATTAAATAGGTTTGCGTTCGACGATCACGTCCAATGCCGGACGATGATGCGGTCGAAGATGGAGCACGCTTACCTAGATAGTACCTATTCACACGAGACTTGAAGATACCCGATTGTACTTTTCGAGAAACACGGACTCTGGTAGTGCATTCCACAACTCTGCCGTACGTAGAAGAAACGTGGAGGCGAAATGTTTAGTACTCACTGGTACCTTAGAGAAGCATGGCGAGTATACTGACTGTTCCCCCAAAGAAATAAGGAAACCCGAGTTTAGCAATGCTTCGTTTATGGCCCTTTTATAATTATTAGAATAGAATAGAATAGAATATACTTTATTGCATAACATTAAGATACAATGCAAGAAGTTTAAGTACAGAAGACAATAGGCGGTCTTATCACTAAAAGCAATTTCTTCCAGACAACCTTAGGATGGATTAGAGAAAATTGTGTAACATGTGGGTTTTGCAATTTAAATAGAATAAAAAGTATAATATATAAGATTGTGAAATGGAAAGTATAAATAGACATGGAAATAAGACAAATATATACATATATATTGAACATAGAATTACGTAAATATGGGGGTGATGAAGATGTCATGACTGATGTTATGTTGACTTTAGATCCCGAGGTAATAATCCTTCACGAATCCGTTGAACGCCTGAAGAGACTGGGCACGCCTGATTTTCACAGGCAGCGCATTCCACGGGCGCACGGCATGAAGTAAAAGATTTATTGTAAAATGGCAAGTGATTTACAGGTGTTTCCAGACGTATGTTTTCCGATGATCTGAGGTGATGAGTATGGTTGAGGTGTAATTATTTAAAACGCTCCTTGAGGTAAGGAGGACCTTGTGGATTAAATAGTACCTCATATAGAAGGAACAGAATATGAACATTCCGACGAAGACGGACAGGAAGCCACTATTTTGTAACTAAAATTTTAATCTTAATAAATAAAATTGACATAGACAACCATTCATAGATAAATTTATTTTGTACAACAAAATGCGGATAATTATTAAATAAAATAAAGTGAACTTGACCTTTTGCGTAAGGTCCACAAACAAAGTTTATTCGAATTTCGGATAATAAAATCTTAATTCTCACGAATGTTTTATTCTTAGATCATATAGGTATATTATGTTTTTTGTTGAAACATTAATTTTGTTTATAATGTTACCTACAGACAAAGAAATGCGCACCTGGTTTGCTACCCTTCGTGGTTCTCGCTCGACTGACCCCACCCTCAATCGGGCCACATTGTCTTATATTGCACAAATGCTATATGTCCGCCCGGCAATGTGGACCGAATTCCCTAGAACCAGTTTTTTACTTTAAAATCCGTAACACCTGGCTAATGATTACAATACAACAATAGGCTGTATGCCAATAAGCAAACAAAAGAAGACGACCATAAAAGAGTTTTAATGTTATTAGTTCAAATGCCGACGGGTAATAAATGTGCTTTGTTTCAGATATGCAGGTGGGTTTTGTTTTGTCGGGACCTGAGTTGTAACAAATTAACAATATATTATTCTTAGGATGTTATGTAGTTAAAATTAGTATTTAGTTTTGTCTTTTGCTCTAACGTTTTGTGTTAAATATTTTTTAACCGACTTCGAAAAAAGGAGGAGGCTCTCAATTCGTCGGGGTTTTTTTTTTGCTTTTTTTATGTATGTTCGCCGATTACTCCGTGATTTATGATCCGATTTACGTGATTCTTTTTTTGTTCGACACGGAATAGCTTCCAATTGGTCTCCTAAAAATTTTACATAGTTTGGTCCAGTAGTTTTCATTTTATAAACATTTTTATGAAAAAAAAATCCTTTTCGTTCCATAAATGTACACCGATTACTCTGAGATTTATGATTCGATTTACGTGATTCTTTTTTTGTTCGACGCGGAATAGCTGCCATGTGGTCCCCTAAAAATTTAACATAGTTTGGCCCATAGTTTGGCCCAGTAGTTTTCATTTTACGAACATTTTTTTGTTCTCGTTTCTTGGGACCTATATTTTTTAAAAAGTAACAAATAAAAAATAAAAACTTCGTTTAAAAAAACTGACTTCAAAAACTAAAAAACTAAAATGTGTAAAATAACTTATTTCTAAAGCTATTATTATTCATATATATTATCTAAAACATCTTGAAGTCGGTGCAAAGTAAAACATAATAAAAATTACTATATTTTGCAAATTACTAAGCACCGACTTTAAGATGTTTTAGATAATATATACTAATAATAATAGCTTTAGAAACAAATTATTTTATACATTTTAGTTTTTATGTTTTATTTTGCACCGACTTCAAGATGTTTTAGATAATATATATTAATAATAATAGCTTTAGAAATAAGTAATTTTATACATTTTACATTTTTTGTTTTTGAAGTCGGTTTTTTTAAACGAAGTTTTTATTTTTAGTTTATATTCTTGTTATATGTACAAATATGTAGTTCTAGTATAGTCTATTAACTATGATTCTATCTTTATTATTATTTTGAATCTGCGGCCACACTATCTGGATACGTCCTATTTTCAAGGGTTTAAAATTAACGCCTTTGACACATAGAGCACATTGGTGTATATACATACATCATCTCTCAATAATTAACTTCATTAAGAATGTAGTATCTCTAACGCAATAAACCCATCGCCATACCTACGTGTAACAGCCTATATCTGTATCACTATCGCAGAATTCGCAGATGAGGCCTCAACTTTAGTTTGAGATGGGAACTGTCGCTGCCAAGTAGAATTTCTTGTTTTTGTATTTCAGAAACTCCTATAGAGTCTTGCTAGCCTAGTATTCGGTTCGTTTAGTGTCGAGTCGATTTCGATTCAAACTTGTTGGCGACGTTTTGTATGTAATTATTATTTGTTCGGAACTTATTTGTCGATTGATCGATCGATCACTCCACAATTATTATGATCACAATAATAGTTTGTCCATGTCCACACCCGTTTATACTTTATTTATAACTACTTTGCTACATTTTGTGTCATAAGTAGAGATCAGAATAGAGAAAGGAGTGTGGAAGGATAAGGACTCTTAATAATTAGAAGAAGGTGAAAGAAATAGAGAGAGAAATTATAAATTTTTAAAATTAACATGATAGTTCCTAGTTTACCGCGTGCAAATATCTATATAATAAATTCTAAAGTTTATTACAGTATAATTAATTAATCATATAAAAAGCGTACACCTATACTGATAATATATTATTATTTATTGTTTAGTTAATTTGATTCTGATCTAAATAGGTTTTAAAAAAAGGTTAGCCAAAGTAAGTAAGTATTTATGCTGTTTGTTTGATTTCTTGTTAACTACAAGCCGGCCGACCAGCTTGTTGTTATGTCATATTTACTAGAATAACAAAAACTGTAACAGGTGATAAGTACATGCCTGTATACTGTACGTAATGAATGGTAACTTCAATGTACGGAGTGTACCACATTGAAGTTACCAGAATACAGAAGCGATAAACAGATACCACTAGAAGTCTTATGACATGAACAATAAATAATTAAATAATATAAGCACTACTATGTTTTCAAATCTGAATAAATTAATTTAAAAAAAATAAGAAAACATGTACATACATATACCTCATTTTTTCTAAATATTTTTGAAGTGAAACTTCTATATAGAGGGGGTCTTATGGAGTTTTGGCTCACGAAAAGATGTCACAGTCACGTGATCACCGTCACTAATTCTTACATTTTTAAACTCGTGATATTTGTCGAATGGAATGTCCGAATTGAATAATTCAAAAAGTTATATAAGGGTATCGAAGCAGTCTTGAATATGAAGTAATTTATTTTGATAAGGATTAATATCAAGATACAAATAAAAAGCCTTTTCTAGCGGCGGCATTTTAATTAATTTTTTATAATAAAAAAACGCTTATTGTGGCATAACTATAATAGTTAGATATATGTTGTCGCGATACTTTTTGTAAATAATGATGTGTTCTACAAAGTCGTAGTACATTATTTTATTTTATCATCAATACTTTTCGCAGTGCTCGCGATTTTAGGTATTTTTTACACCTTGGGTTACGTTATTGGAGTTTTAGTAAGGATCCCTAATTTTTTTTGTAAACATAATATAGCCTATGTCACCCGGGGATTGTGAAGCTTGCCAACAGTGAAAGATTTTTTCAAATCGGTTAAGTAGTTTTGGAGCCTCTTCAATGCAAACAAAGAATTTAATCTTTTCTCTTTATAATATTAGTATAGATATTCATATATATTTATTATAGAATTAATTAGATATTTGCATATTATAAAAAGCGCAAGATTTTGCACTAGAAGTTGTTTAATAAAATTGGGAGCTGGATTGCCCTAAAAAGCGCTATATCTAGCTCCTAAAGCGCTAAATTGGCAGCTCTGGTGAGCCGAGCGCCGGGGAAGTCTCGTAAACGAGAAAGTTAGCGAGAGAGCGAGCGAGGATATACCGCGTCCTCAGACTACCTCATCCCTCTAATACCTAAAATTGCGTTCTGCGCATCGGAAAGTGCGGTGTTCCGAGCCGCTATTAATGGAGGCAAACTTAAGTTTGCATCGAACTATAGCTCTGCTCTCCACGTGACAAGGCATCACTGCCTCTATTTGTGGTATGTGTAAAAAAATATAAATAAATAAATAGAGTTTGTTGGGGAAAAAAGAATAACAACAAGAAAACTTTGCCAACTGTTCAGTTTTTCGAAAGTCATAACAAAAGTGAACGACAACGAACGACAAAAGTGTTGACGTAAAAAATGGTCGGTGCGTGGGTAGCGTATTACATACACCATTAAAATGTACTTAACCTAACCAAATCATAATTTGCAGTAAACCTGCGAAAAATCGAAATGTGTGCTGGGACACATATTAGAAGTGAAACTTCAACGGACAAGTGGAAAAACGAATCGCAACGGACAAGTGAAAAACGAATAGCAACGGATAAGTGGCAAAACGAATCGCAACGGACAAGTGGAAAAACGAATGGCAACGAATAAGTGAAAAAACGAATCGCAACGGACAAGTGGAAAAACGAATCGCAACGTACAAGTGGAAAACGAATCGCAACGGACAAGTGGAAAATCTTCAACTGACAAGTGATAAAATGAATCGCAACAAAATTTTAACTTGAAGTTTTACGGGCAGGTTTTCAAATTGGACAAGTACATTAACAATCTGCCCGTAAAACTTCAAGTCAAAATTTTGTTGCGATTCATTTTATCACTTGTCAGTTGAAGATTTTCCACTTGTCCGTTGCGATTCGTTTTCCACTTGTACGTTGCGATTCGTTTTTCCACTTGTCCGTTGCGATTCGTTTTTTCACTTATTCGTTGCCATTCGTTTTTCCACTTGTCCGTTGCGATTCGTTTTGCCACTTATCCGTTGCTATTCGTTTTTCCACTTGTCCGTTGCGATTCGTTTTTCCACTTGTCCGTTGAAGTTTCACTTCTAATATGTGTCCCAGCACACATTTCGATTTTTTTAGTCAGGTTAGTCTTTAGATGACTAATATAAAACAATTTCTACTGTGGTATCTAACTTCAGATGTGGCTTAACTTGTGTAAGACATTTAAACATCATTAAATAGTAATTCATTGCAATAATCCTGTTTGTAATATACAAAAATGATCTGAGGAAAAGCTGTTTACATGTTAACAATTTTTGTTAAAACAAAATAAGATGCAGTATTAAAGTGGCATCTGTTATCGAGTTTGCGAATACTTGGAAACATGAAATGAATACACCCGAAACTACCTCATATTTGTTAAAATAGCAAAAATAACAGAAAGTGACAATACTATTATTTACTAGTCATTCTGAATATATTATTTAATTTGATTTAACAATACACACAATATTAGTCAGAACTAACTAATTTCCTGTCCTAAATCTTAACATTTATATTCCTATAATGGAATATTTGTTTGATATTTGGAAGAAGGGAAGATAGATGGGTGTGGGTAGGTGGGTTGATACGATCGATCGATACGTCCGAACGACATTCGAGCTCAACACGGCGACCGTATACACTAGGGTTTCATAAACTAAAGTAGTGCTAAACCGTATAAATTGTTTTTAATTGTTGTGTATTTGATCCGTAAAGTATATTATGTATGGCCATGGCCATACTAACTAACAACTATCATAGAGTAAAAATACAATATAATAATATTAGTAGCACAGAAAAGAAGAATTATGAACAATACTAATAGTGCGCGTGCCTCGTCTTATATTCGGCTCGTACTGTCGCTGCAGAAAATATTTTTCAAAGTAAACTGCGCCAGCCTCATAAGCAGTTGTGTGTTTTATATGCTGCCCCTACTCTCAATTATCTCCCGACTATAAACAAGAACGAATAATCACCGTCTTGGAAGATGTTGAATAATATGAAGTGGCTGTTTAAGCTCCAAACGCTTTGTGGCAAGTTAGTACCTATGAGAACAGTATAAAATGAACAGGTAACGTATTCATAAAACAATGTTGAAATTAGAACTGAGGTGACCTGTTGTGCCAAACAATGACTGTAATGTAATTTAGCCCGAAAATATTGTGCAAGTCGTAGTAGCATAATGGCTAGCGTACGCGACCCATACTCAAAGGGCGCGGGTTCGATCCTGGCCGGAACGAATGCACCACTAAGTCAGTTTTCTGATTTATCGTGCATATTGTTACAAATACCGGTGAAGAAAACATCGTGATGCAACCTTGCACATCGAGACAACCGATGTGTCAAACCTGCCAAGCCGCCTTAGACAAGCGTGACGGGTATATTGGTCCCCTATTATGGGAGGCTCGAGCCTAACAGTAGGACACTTATGGGCTGATATTATATATATAGTCAGTATATCGCATATCAAATGTGTACCGATTATTGAACAATGTTTTTGAGGCTGCAGTCTTCGATAGTTTCACCAGGAACCATTGTACAGTACAGCTCGATGCTAATAAATATACAATATATGTACCACAAAATTATATAAAGATTTGATATTATTATTATTATGTTAGTACCTAATATCTATTATTAAAAGCTTTATTGTGCCTATAACTGTAGTCAGTGAATAGACTGACGTATATCAGTCGGTTCTGGCTCCCACCGGCTCTCAGCGCAACCTTGGACTGAGCCCCATAAGCTCACAACATTCTTCATCTTAAATTTAAAAGTCAAATTGGTTGTTTTCGGGCTAATTTACATTAGAAAACAGCGTGATGATACAACAGATCACCCAGTTCCTATGTTCAACAGTGTTTTCTAAAGGGTAATATTACACAATCAACTCAACAATATCGTGATTCTGGAATCTCTATATTATCACAAGATGGCAAATACTAATTGGGCTGTTACACTTATCAGTATTATCATCAATATTACCACTTCAGTAAGCCGTTGACTCTATTGGAATGTAGATGTGTTTCTCAAATCATGAATAATAGAAGAAAGTCAGTTTTAGCTTTGGCTTATAAAGAGTGGGTTTCAAAACGAAACCAATACACTAATTTGAACATCACACAAGAATTGCTCTTGGGCGACGGTTTAAATTATTACCCTAATTATTTTAGAATGAGTGAAGACTTGTTTGATCAGCTTTTAAACTTGGTTTCACCTTATATTAACTAAACAAAATACACATATGAGACAAGCTATATCGCCGAGAGAAAAACTTAATAATTTTTGTCTTTAGGATTCAATAGAGACGAGCATTTTTCGTATAAAAGAATAAACTATTTTAAATCACTTTTAAGTTCGTCATTTGGTTGAAACTCGGCGTCGTCGGGGTTCAATTTGTTATGCTGCTCGCTTCCTTCCGCCATAACTGCGAGTGAGTACTGACAGAAAATATCACGATGCGCTTCACTGTCAAAAATATTGAAGCCACGCCCCCTTAGTATCGTGGATTTCAAAATATCCGGATAACCTGCGACGTTATCATGATACTGCGATACCATCAATATTGCATCAGTATTTTCGTGATAAAACGAGTATCGCGTGATATTATTGATTGTGTAATATAGCCCATACGCAAACAGATAATCGCCGTCCCGCTCGCTGCTACTCGACTTCCGCACAAAATCGCGCTTTTTGAGCGGGTGACCTATCTATATACATACAAGAGAAATTTTGGATCCTTTTCGAAGCCTGTTGAGATATTTTGACCCTTTCCAGTAAAGCAAAAAAATCGGTTGTCTGTAAAGTCGGTTTACTGACGATAGTTGAACGTGACAATGCCATGAAAAAACTGATGGAATGGTTTCATTTTTCAAAAGAAAATTTTAATTTTATTTGTTTGATAGATATTTTGTATTGATATAGAGAAGGAGGTAAATGGAAATCACAATTGAATTGATCAAGTTACATTTATTTGTACGCATAAATACAATTACGCTGCCGAACGCGGAGGCCGATTGTGCCTCTTTGTCGCTCGTTCCGCGCTCTCGCTTGTACTTCAAGCCTTAAATAGAACGCCTCAGAGCGAGGTAACGCCGCATGAGTCATGTTTTTTCGTGCGTGCAGCCGGCTCCATCGAATTATAAGACGTTGTCACGTCAAAAAGATAATAACTATTCGATTTCACGTCACACTGGCTCCGCTTATACGCAAAGCAGTCTTTAACTATTTTACTAAGTTCGTCCTTCAGTAAGTCCAGCACATATTTTTTTTGAGGCGAGGGAAAATGCTTAACCGATTTACGCACAAACTGGGCTGTTGCTACACGAGCGAGCAACCCCAATACCCACTAAAAACCCCCTCCTCCCGTGACGACCCTGCGCTTTAGTTTGTGAAGGAAAGGCTGAGACTTAGAACGTAGTTACGCCCAGTCGATCCAGCGCAATAAAGTGCCTGGAGTGTGCCCTGGGAGAACACACCCCACTTCGTTGACGGGGGTCGATGGTCCCTTGCTTTCCTAGCTCGCTAAGGGCCCCCCGTAACGGAACCTAACTCAGGGAGGGAAGTAATGCGCGTACCTGCCTCTCCGGGTGCTAGCTGAAGGCCGGCGACCTCGAGGAAAGACCATAGCACGCGCTGTAGGACTTCGCTCCCTGTCCCGCTCTGCGGCCTCCTTGAGAGACATTACTGCCTCACAAAAAAAGTAACCGCAGCTCCCCAGCAATCGTCGCTCTGCAACATGGCCGTTACCAAGTCACCGAGCGTGTCGACCGCTCCTACGTGCGCCTCGAGTTCGAAACGCTGCGGCGCACTCGACTAGCGCCGAGTCGGGTGCGCCGCATTGGCGACAGTCCGGAGAAGGCAAGCAGCCCACAATGTGACACAGATACTGATCGAAACAACCGTGTCCGGTCAGTATCTGCGTCATCCTGAAGGTCAGGGTTCCGCTGGTGCGGGTGACCCATCTCTCCAGCTGTGGCCTGATTGCGTCCACCGTAAAGCCGCCGGCCGCAGGGTTTTCGAGGTCTCGAGACCATTTGACGATGCAGGAAGCGGTTTCCCGCTTCCTGATCGTCTCGATTTCGACCTGACAGAAGGTCAGGCCTCTAGCTAGGGCATCCTGCCGGGTACGACGAACTTCGACCAGGACGTCTGCCTGGAGATGCCAGGGCAGCTCGCCTGCCAGAAGAGTCGCCGCCGTCCACGACACTGTGCGATACCCCCGTATGGTCCTCACGGCCAGAAACCGCTGCGCGCGGTGCAGCAGAGTTCTGTTGTGGCGGTGAAGTGCAATGGACCAGACGGGTGCACCGTACAGCGCCATACTCCTCAGGATGCCAAGTCCAGCACAATGTGGCAAACCCTTAGACCAGTTAAATGGTCTAAGGGCAAACCCAATCAACAAAACTTAAACTTTACCTACCTACCTACCTCATTCTTTGCGCAGAAAAAATATTCATCGGAAGATGCGCCTTTTTACTGCGGAAATTTTAACTATGCACCTCAAAAGTACCAGGGTAATATACTGTTTAAGGAGGTGCAAATTTGTGTAATTAACAGAAAATCATGAAAGATGGCGCTAGTTTAAAGAAAACTATTTTCTTGCTGACTGCCAAGGCAGGGTTATTTTAACAGTACGAGTATCATCGTTTTTCGTATGTAGTTCTAATAATAAACGGTAGATGGCATCTTACAAAAATGTTCTATTTTTCTCACGTTTTTCGTTTGAACTATTATTTTTTATATTATACATAATATAAATAAATAAACAGAATATAAATAAAATCGCAAGTCTTATTAAAATCTACTTACTTACTTACTACTTCTTCTACTCTACTGATGATACTGAAAGTGAACAAAACGATGCACACAGTGTGCCATCGACGTTTAAGATTCGTAGAATACCAAAAACTATAGGAGGTGGAAATAACAAACGCATAGGAAGGAGTGAGTGAACCCCGAAACGAAATCAAGGTTTGCTGTTACGTCATATTCACTAAAGTAGCAAAAATAATAGCAGGTGAAATTATAATTTAAGTTTTAATACTAAAGCATTAATATAATTTGTACCGTGGAAGAAGAATACTATTGCTACATACCAACAAAGAGATGCGCACCTGGTTTATTACCCTTCCCGCATTTTAATTATTTTGTTTACTTTGTGTTTAAAATTTGCAATTAGACAATAGTCTATTGTTATTGTACTTGTTTTACGGCAGTCATTAGGCAACTGTGTCGAACTAATTCTTGTTGTTATTGTCTTGCGTCGAGGCATATCGTATTTGTATAGAATAAAAGGAGTGCCCGAACGGAGGGGTGAGGTAGTCTAGCGAGAACCACGATCAAAGCAAGAGGAGTACATTCGATAAGCGATATAGTGACGGACTTTGCGCGTGATATTGAATCGTGCAGTTTGTACTGGTTGTATCCAGATATATTTGTCCCTGTTTTATATGTGTTTGTATATTTCTAATTAATTCTATAGTAATTCCAACGGTATTTTAATTCGAGTCCTGTGTAGCTCGTAACACTATATTTTCCATGATTTGTACCTATGTCATTATTATATGGAATAATCATTGACAGAATAAATTTTCACATTTAATTTGAATATATTTTTAAATATAATTTACCCATATTAAATATGATCTCAAAAATTCTATTATCATCGATATTTGGAAGCATTTTGAGTTCAATAGTAAAATTAAAAATATAAACGTTTTTAAATGTTATTTTGTTTGAAAAGTATTTTATTTAGGCTTGTGTTTAAACGCCTACCAGAAATGCACCTATTTTACTATCAATAAATTCGAAATACCTGCCAGAATGGATAAATGATCACCAAATTGTGTTTCCAGAAGTATTGTAGAAATGAAGCTATTTTCCTTTTAATGCTATGCCATAAAAATATATAAACGCCTTTAAAGCTAATTTCATACCAAATATTTTACATTATCGCTAAGTAGATATTACCAATATTTTGTTTCTCCACTTCCAATTTAGTAATTTTTGCTGAGGCAAAAAAGCAAATGGTCGAACGTACAATTATTTTTAATACCAAATATAATATTGCGTTGTTTTTCACTAACATTTCACTTATATATAAGATAAATAGTGAATGGTTACCAGTCGGTTCTTTCTTTGGTCTACACAAAACCTAACCTAACCGACTGTTTAAAACTCCACATATTTAAATTTTCGGATACATACAGTCTCCTATTTAAATAAATCCCGTCAAAAAACGTAAAAAAACTTCTCGGGGACAAAATTACCAGATCATTGTCGTGAATTTCAAACTTCGATAATTAATTGAATATGTATTTTTTCCACTCTTGGATTCAGGTTGGATAATTTGATTACACTTAAACTATTTAGAATTGTAATTTTCGGTTTGAATGTTAGTGTTTTAGTAAAACAATATTTGGTGAGCATTTATCCATTTTGATAAGCAAAAAGAATTTAAATACAAAACGTACAATTATTCTGATGAGTGTATATTTATTTTGGAACGTAAAACATTGTTTTTTAGGCACCTAGGTATAGAGTGGATTAAATTTATATGAATTAATATATTTTATTTGGTCTAAGGGACAAAAAATATTTTTGGTGAGCATTTAAATTGTACCCTTTTATTTATAGGGCAGCATCTGAACAATAATTATATGGGGACAAATCTTAGACCATTTAAGGGACAAATAATCCTAGTAGAAAAACGCTATAGTGCATGCGCCTTGTTTTCCGTTTTAAGCCTCACTTACATTCTGCCCACTTCCACAGCAGCAATCAGAAACGTGACAAAGGAAGTGAGAACCTATACTTGCGTTACCAATGCGATTGAATTTTGACATTAATTGTATAGAGCTTATGTCAAATTTTAACTGACAGTAAGGCAAATGAACAGTCGGTAAATATATAGAAAGTGGCCAAAAATAAACCTTAAATATTTCGACATGTCATTCATTCATTGCTCAGTCGAGCACGAAGTGATTATAGGAGCAGCATATAAACACTCACTGCCAAAGAAATATTTGTGGAACTATCTTTTCCCTTCGGCAACGTATACATGCTAACTAAATATACGTCTTTCTTTGAAGTTTGTACAAGTTATTGGACAAAACAAAGTTCACGCGGTGGAAAGGTCATCAGCAGAGCAAGAAAGAGTATTGCGTTCTTGCTCGTCCTTTGTCCGGACTCACAATGCGTCTCTTTTGTGCTTATAGGAAGGTAATTTTATGTTTCTATAAATTTTGCGCGTAGTCCGCAACGGCAAGTCAACATACATTTTTGATTCATGCGCAGAAAGAATGGTGAAGATGCGCCTTTTTACTGCGGAAATTTCAACCATGCACCTCAAAAGTACCAGGTTAATACACTGTTCAAGGAGATAAATTTTTTGTGATTAACAGAACATACTAATAGATGGCGTTAGTTTTACAAAAACTGGTTCTCTTCATCGTTTTTTGATAGTGAGTATAGATGGCGTCGCTTGTTAATTCCTTCCTACGACTTATATCAGATTTGGAGATGTTATTTCTCTTTTGAATATTTTACCCTTAAATATTAACGACCAGCAATAAAAATTGGGAAAACGGACATGTATGCGAAAAGAGTTTTTATCTAACCCATATAAATGTAAAAGTGAATATTTGTATTCCTGTACGGTTCTATATTAGTGATGCGAAGAATATTTGGCTGCTCGGTATTCGGCCAAATACTGTATAAATTCGGCCGAATACCACATCGTGATAAAAAAAACTCTCAGAATTGTATACATTTCCACAAAGAATTTTTAGTTACACTTTGATTTAATATTGTTACATACGATTTTAACTATCTACTAGCTTCTGCCTGCGACTGCGTCAGCGTAGAAAGTTTTTTAACTATCCCACGGGAATTCTTTAATTTTTCAGGATCAAAAGTATCCTATACATCATATAGTTGACCAGGGATATAAGTTACCACCATAGAAAACTTCATTTAAATCGGTCAAGTCTTTTCGGAGATTAGCCCGTACAAACAGAGAAACAAAAAAATTGAAAAAAATCTAAATTAGTTCTATTTCACTTCATACATCCCCCTGAATCGGTTTTTAATATTTTTTTCGTTGTAAGAAATTCGACCTCTACAGTTTTATTATATGAATAATTATAGATATAGATATTTAATTATCTACTTAGATAACCCATCTCTACATCTGCGTGGAACGACCAATAACTATAACATTATCCCAGGAGGAGCAGGGGCATAAAAGAAAAACTGCACTGAAACAAAATATTCGGATAAACAATACAATTTATTTACTGAAATAACATAGTTAAAGTCCTATGGCACCTATTAGCAAGATAAGGCCGTGTATCACATTTTTCATACAAATCAGTTAATGAACAAATGATTTATAGCCTCGTAAGCCCAAGATTTAGTATTCTGAAATATAGATTTGTCTTTTTGACAAATAAGTTTTAATAGTCGTTCAGACCACAGAAATAATATCTAGATAGAACGGCGAAGTGGGCGTGGCACCCGTGCCAAAACCATGCACTATATTGCACACTTTTCTAAACGCGCTCTCATTACGCAACGTGAGTCCCGCTCGTGCGCTCGCAACGTAAAAAAATAGACAAATCGATACAAATATGCCTTATTGTGCTGTGGCAAACTGCAAAAACAAAAGTAGTGAAGCAAACATGAAGAAAGGAGATATTTCGTATCATAAGTATTGAAATTCAGATAAAAGCCTTTTTTTTGAGAAACCAAATAATGGTTCTACTTTTACTATGTTCGTTAAATACGATCACAAGTTGTATATTTCTTCGTTAAGATAAACATCCATTGCTTTCCACATACAACGCTCGTATACAGAAGTGTAATGTATGCGCGCAATGTACGTTGAACGAACGAAATACACAAAATACACCTGCTTATGTCAGATAATCGCTGTGATTGGTCATCGAATGCTAGAGATTGACACTACGTGCATCGTTGAGTCTTATGACTTATCGATGAATTAATTAAATATTTATTCGAGTCTCAGTTCATGTATTGTTTTGTTTACTTTTTACTCTGACGATATTATTAAGCTTGTTGCGTAACTTAGTTATTTTTTGACTAAAACTAAAACAAACTATATAAGTCAATTTGTTTAAGACGTTTTGTACCAAAATTAATTACAAAATAAATTATTTCGTTATATATGAACATATGACATATAATAATTGTAATATGTGATATAATAATTATAATATGCTTTTATTTATATATCAAGAAGGAATTTCGTAAGCGCTGAAGTTATTAAAAGCTAACCGGTAAGTATATGAAAATTGCACTAGCACCTAGTGAAGAGATCTTACTTATTCTTGTTATTGTTCTTCATCTAATATAGCCATAAAATAATTAAACCCTATAAAGTAAGGGAATTGAACCCCGTTACGTAAAAGTTATTTTTTAAATGAACTCTCATCGGGCCTAAAGAAGTATAACTTCAAAAAAGTTTATAAAGCAACTGGCACATGCACAAAATATTATTACAAAAACTTGAGAGGTGTCAAGGGACACCCGGATGGAACGAAGTTCCCTTCGATTAATTAGTGAAGGAATTGTATTATAATTTTATTTTTTTAAGTTATAATAATAATTTATTATTATTAACAAATATAATGTAATATAAACTTAATCAACACGCGCACGCCGAACGGCTTACAACTATAGCAAAAAGTTTCGTTACAACTTTTGGTCTTAATTTTTTCCATCTAGCCCCCTTTCGCAACGCGTGATAAGGAACTTCGTTCCAAAAAAAAGTTTAAAGGTAAAAATCCAGAATCTTCAGGAAATAAAAAAGCTTACTGATAATTCTTTATTAATAAAGTAACATATATACATAAGAATAATTTATCACACGCTGCAGATGTCTATCGATAATCTAATGAGTGTGTCCCTCACTAGTTGCCGCGCACAAAAAGATATTGACGTCACGCTGTGGGCGTGGCTTGTTAAAAAATGACACGCGCGAAATACATGCGAATAAGACGTCGTAACCATTCTATCTAGATATTATTTCTGTGGTTCAGACCCTAAATTTGGTTGCGTCATTTTTACATTTAACGCAAGAGTAGGTACGGGGTCTAGATTTAAGTCAATGTGTTTATGAACCTTATAGTACGCGGCACGCTACTTGGCGACGTTTTGGCGTAGTGGGGGTAAGTTCGCGCACATGTTCAACACACGTATACAAGTTGTGCTTGTGTAGTGTCTGTCCTCGCTCCCAGCCGTGGTACGTACAATGGTCGGGAGCCGCACCGGATGGGACGCCGTCTCCTCCTTATGCAAGCAACTCATGTTTGCGAAGGAGAAGGCGGAGCGGGAGCGTGAGCGGATCTCCTTGCTCCGTTCCGGATATCGACCTTCGGCCGCCGTAAGCTGCCCCTGGGGGTATAGGGGTTCTCACTCACCTGCACATGCCGTCGAGATGAGAACGCGAGTGTTCCGCGCACGCTCATCTCTCTTCCCGTGGGGCGGGTTACAAACCGCCAAACCCGGAAAAGACCTAGTAGATGGCCGGGGGCCTAGTCTCCTGGCATTGGAAGAGGTCTAGTGAGGAAGACCCACACCTGCCAGGGCACGCGGAGTTGGGAAACCCGCTGTCCCGTAGCCCTGGCATAAGGCGCAGGACGGAACACCCAGGGGTTTTAGTGGGTATTCCTAACTGGGGAATGGCTATAGCGTGGCACCAGTTCTGACTGGGCTCGCTAGTGCCACCCCCGATTTGGCGAATACCACACTCACACGGGTCGCGAACATCCCCCCAGGCTTCTGAGCGTGTTTCAGCTTTGTCCTCAAACGGATTTCTACTAGCCAAAAAAAAATGTGTAGTGTCTGTGGATAACCGCGGGGTTTGACGTCGCACTGCATTCGCATTATGAAAAGTCTGTTCGTCTCACTCACGGGCGGTGAAGCTTATGAGTATGAAGGAGATAGTTGAGTAGACTCATCCCCGCGTCCCGCTTGACAACCAGAGACATAAAGACGACTTTCGCGAATCTTACGACTTAGGTCAAGTTGCGTGCCGGGGATTACAAGACTAAGCCTACGTTCCATTACGGACTCACAACGACCACGTTCACGACCGCGATTTTGCCTGTTCCACTTGCTTGCGGCGTTACAATCGTAAACCCAAGTGGAACGGCTATTCAACGCACCTCTTGACATGGGTCGTTGTGAGCGTTGTGTGATCGAAAATGATGACGTCATTAGTGACGTTTTCGCCACGACCACGACGACGGTCGGTCGTCTTGTGGAAGGGTCAACGAAGCATTTCGGGCGTTGTGAGCTACTAATGGAACGCCCTGTAAGAATAACCCTATGGGGTTATTTATGCGTTGATATACAACGCCCAAATTATATTCTCAATTAAAGGTATATATTTGTATATTTAAAATTGCTAGAAGATCAAATCGAATTATTAATATAACAATTATATTGCGCTTGCATTGTGAGCGATTTAAAACTTGGGTCTGAAGACCAAATAAAGAATGCTGGTCCTTACGAGGATAGCGAACATGGTTTGGCGCGACTATAAAAATTCGTTGAAAACCTATTGGATTGTTTGATAAATGTAAGTTACAGTTTATGAAACATGACTATAGAAACAATTTAATTAAATAATTACAAAACTTTCTACGTAGTTATAATCATAAAAGATTATTGAATTTTCAAATTTTATTTTAAAACCATTGATTTCACTTTTGACACATACAAGAAATATTACAATTACTCATAATAATAATAATTGATTGTTCCAGGCGACGTAATAATGACGTTCTCTGAGGAATCTAATGCACAGACTATATCGAGGGCTTCGTTACAAATGGACTTACACACAAAAGTGCAGTTTTACTCAAGGGACAAAATTGTGAATAAAACAAAACTGGTTGATTGTATAAGGCTGTAATTTGGAATACCTACCCTTCTTTTTAGGTACACTTGCATACTGGTAAGACTGTCTAAATTGAATCAGGCATAGTTTTTAGTAAACAACAAAAAATTGCATTTTTGCGTATAATACGCCTATATGTTATGTAGCCCTGGATATATGAGTCGTGTAATTCCAATACCCGCCAACTCCCTTAAAAAACAAAATTAAGTTATGGATGTTTCTGGATAGTCTATGAAATTTCTCGTATGTCGTGTCTTTTGTTTGTTTTATAACAAAAACCGCCAACTTCCAAATAATTTGACATCAAACTTTCGAATTTGTTCCAAAATCCGAGATATTAGAACACTTTTTTGCTTTTACTGACAATATGTTGCGTGTGGAGTTAGCGGATATTGGAATTATACGACTCATATAGTAGTCCGTAATATGTATATAATAACAGTAGCTATATAAATTATCAGACTATAGTGTGATAGTAGTGATATACTGTCATCATTATACCTAAATTTAATCATAATTAATCATTTTAAAATGATTTTTTAAAGTCATATTTAGCTTTTATTTAACTATATGCACAGATTCCATAGTATAGTTTATATGTATGTGGATTACATGGCTTATTTATTATGCAATATAATATTTTTATATAAACACACTAAATTGATTGAAAATTGACAAAGAAACTCGAATTTTTATATAAAAACGTATCGATAACGCTTTAGGGCATTACTAATTAATCAATGATCGACCTGTCAAAAGTAAAAGAAATGGATACACAGAATATAGTTTCTGGGAATATACTTTTTATACTCTTCAAATCTGCACATTATAATTTGTTCCAATAAAAGAACAGAGTAAAAGACTGGAAGACAAATCCAGCTTTATACTGGAATGTATGTTTATATTTTACAAGCGAATAAATACTTAAATAATTTTGTTTCAAACTCACCACATGTAACGGCCGTCCTAACACTACCTATCTCTTTCACTTATACATAATATTGTATTACTATCGCACTCGCATTTTGCTACTGTACGAATTAAAGAAACATATTTTTGTGGGCGAGTGAAAGAGATAGATAATAATAAATCCACATGTGCTACACAAATTAGGATGACAATAAATTAGACGAGATGATGTTTAGATTCCTTTAGGAATATACAAAATAATGTATAAAGACCTCTCATAATAAAATCTCAAATACTTTACTACTGAAAAGTTCTGGTCCAAAGCTTACTTGTGTCACGGCTTCATTCGCTATTTTTATTTTCGATAAGGGTACTCACTCCTTTAAGGTAAAGCAAGAATTCGATGTGCGAGTAAGTATGCGTGTGTAATTATGGCTCCACATCTTTTCTACCTGTAAAAATTCTACTATCCTGCAAGGCAGCCTGCTTAGGAGTTCCCCGCATAATGCAGGACTGTGAATGTTGTTGCACCTGCATTGCGTCTGCAAGCTTCGCCCACTGCATGGTAGTGAATGGGCCTCTTTAGGTGAAACACGTGCAAAACTGTTTTTTTTACGAGTATAGCTGACGAGCTAGGCCTTTGAACTAGACGAAAAAAGTGGAGCTATAAGTGCGCGTACTGCTCGTACGTCTATCGCCCACTTAAAAGACATGACTCGATATTCAAAATCAACCGAATGGCACAAGTTTAAAGCCGGTTATACCATAGGAATTATCTCTATAATATACACATGTCTAAAGAAGATTGCTTTTTGTTTCACAGCCTTAAATATGAACTGATTTACATAAAATATTATAGAAAAGCGATGAGCAATTCCGATGTGTTTTAACAATCGATGGAATTACAATAGGGGAGCGGACATGTGTTACAATATTTTCACATATAAAAGAACAGGCGTAAAAATAATATTTTATCATCGAACTTTTAAAATATTATAATAAAAACAATTTCAATTAGTTTTTAATCAATAATAAATGCGCTATTTGACTCCTTGTACCTGCACCTACTTATGACGTCATAAATCCTACAACAAAATCTATGAGGTCGCGACGTTGTGTCAGTTTTAAAAAGTTTGACAGTCCACTCCCCTATTGTCACAAAGTAACAGTCGAGTCAATAATCGTATAGATCGCCCAACCTATTTGTGAAACGAGAAAAACGGCAAAAATGGAACTACAGCCGCCATATTGAAATTTCATACGAATTAGGGCTGCCAGTTCTAAAAAGTTTTCATTCGTTAACGGCCTAATAAATAAGACGCATTTGGCCACAGTTAACTATTACACTATCCCGGATGGAGCCCAAACCAAGCATTATTATGATTATCTAAGGTGTATGTGATAATATATTGAGGGTCATCGTCCCTGCGTATTTGGTGGCAGAGCCGATATGGGTGAGGCATCGAGTTTACGCTCTTTGCACAGGACTGAATTCGCAGGAGGCAACTACCTTTCGGTGAGGTAGTGCGGGAGCCGCCTGACAATAAGGGAATGTTGGATCCAATCTGCGGCGTACGGTGGCCATCGCGTGCTTCGCGTTGGCTCAGTCTACGGCATGGTTGGCCTGGAATCTCTTTGATGATTATTGATAAAATATGTATCTTTTATCTATTCTTTGTTTGATGTTGTTTTAATTATAAATAATATTAAATGTTCATTAGTTATTTTTTCTTCTGTGAAGGCGACGTTACTGCCTGGCACTAACGGAAGACCTGCGTTGGTTGTGAGCAACCAGCTTTTTCTGAGTTAGGGCCTGTTTAGAGTTAGTTAACCTTTGGCTTTTGTTAAACTGCTTATGTATAATTTCCATTTTATATAACTCTAAATAAACATTATTTTCTTTCTTTTTATAGAGTGGCAATACCGGACCGAACACACACGCTTTTCGTTTGACAGATAAGTTAGGTGTATTCCAATTTCGAACTTATTGCAAGTGAAAATAATCTAGTGGTGTTACCAATTGCAATAATCGAATTAAACAAATAATCGTTTCTAATTCGTAATTGCTCATCACTACTATAGATACAGAAGTCCAATAATGATTCCTATATCCTATATTCATGAACATCATTTATACAATTTCCAGGAGAGATCGTCAATTACGCAAGCAAAACCCCGTGAGTCTCATTTTAAAAAATCGTCAAAATTTACAATAAACAAACAAGTGAATAATTTTGATCACTTTGTCCAATTACTTTTATCAATAAAATAAACATCGTTAACATAATAAAGAATAAAGTTATATTATCATCAAAATATACAAAAACACACTGGCATAAACAAATAAATTTTAGGAACAACATTTTTTATTGCTGTAATTATACTATTTATACAACATGCCAATGACCGTTCAACTTCAATAAAAAAACCCAAAATAACATGAAAAAAGTTATATTAAATTCAAACAAACTAAACAGATGTCTAGTCAGCGAGTCATCTCACAATAGGGTCTTCCAGATTAGGGACTTTTGTAGCCAAAACTGTTTTATTTGTTATCAAAAAAATTTGATTATGTATAATTTTTTATCGCTGGGATGTAAAAATTCGAGCCAAGTACTATTAAGTAGATTTATTAACACAAAAAAATATCTAATTGGGTTTATTAGTTTACTAAGTAAAGGTATTTTGAATTTGTTGTCATAAAGTTGTACCACAATTTGCTGGCCAAACTATTTTCCTACCTTTCAAAAGTGAAGTTCACTTTTTACACCCTTTATTTAACTTTCAATGGATGTATGTATGTAAGTTCGGGTGGAATCTTGCAAGTTAAATTTGCCCAACTTCCCGGTTTCCGATTGAGCTGAAATTTTGCACGTATATGTATATCGCGTGACAATGCAATAATATGGTACCATGGAGCTGATCTGATGATGGAGTCGGAAGGTGGCCATGGGAACTCCTGTACTAAACAAGATAGACCCGTCGTGTTTGGGCTCGTTTTACTTGTATTGGCTAGCACTCAGCTACTACATGATATCCTGGATCTCAAGAGCTTGTGTTTAAAAACCTTTTTTAATGCTTATAAAATGTTATGATAAAAATGATGGAAAATTTCCAAGAAAATTATTAAAAAGTTTAATACTCGGTTTTGAATTTGAACAACGAATATATTCTGTTATATGTCAAACGGTCACTGTAAGTTGACAACACTAATTCTTCATGTTGGCAACACTGGTTTTGATCTCCATTGCGTTGTGGTGCGCGTCAATGGCTTGACGGAACAGTTGGGCGTGTTGCCAGGCAACGTCGCCCACGCCACCTGTTAGTTGGCAACTCAGGAGTAATGTTTTGAAAGGGCGATCCCAAGAGTTGGGTTTATCTGTAACATAATAGGTATTCGGACAGGTGTTACACTAAATTTAATCCATGCAGGAACAGAGAAAGAATACAATTCCCTGCGGCCGGGCGGCCTGTGGTAAGAGGCGACAAAACAACCCACAGCCAGGTGGTAGGGTACTTGCCCGTCTGGATGGCTACCACCCCTGGTCTAGAGTATGCTGCCTTATCCGCCTTGAGTTGTGTTCCGGCATTAGTGGCCACGTTCCAGTCTCTTAAGAGAGCAGCAGCGCATTTGTAACGCCTTCGGTGTTGCAAATGTCTATAGGCGACGGTAACGGCTTTCCATCAGGTGGGCCGTCGTTTTTACATATAAAATAACAGGCGTTAAAATAACATCTTACCATTTAACTTGTATAAAATCATGACAGAAATAAGTTTAATTACTTTATCTATGCAGGAACGGAGAAAGAATACAATTTTGGCTTAAAGGCCTAGTTGCCAAGCCATAAAAAAAACCTGCGTTGGGGCGGCCTGTCGTAAGAGGTCGGAATAGATGCCTGGTTGGGTACTGTAACGTCACTTAAGTGGAATAATTTATTGGTAAATAATAAATAAAAATAATTAGCAAGGTTAAAACTGAGTAGTCCGTGCAACATTTAAAAATTGAATTACCTCCAAATTGAACGGGTATGGGTGTTTCGTTATCAAACTGGACAGTCCAATCGATGTTGCCAGTCTCAAAAACGGTAGACATCAGTTTGATGCTGACGTATGTGAACCCAAGACCTTCGCCAGACACGCTCATGCGCCACGAAACAGACCCTGTATCTTCACCTTCTGGAAAAATGTCCTTGATAAATGAAATGAACAACTTATTTACAAATTAATTAACATATGTGACTGATTGGTTAACTACAGGCAAAATACACTTTGAGTGTGAGCAACAAATTATTAAAATCTATCTATATACTTGTTACAACCTAGGTCCCGACAAAGACAAAGTCCACGTACAGATCTGTGGAAGCACATTTTATTACCTGTCGGCATTTGAACTAGTTGTAATCCTTTTATGATCGTCTTCTTTTGTTCACTTATTTATGGGCATACGTTTATTCGTTCTATTATACTCGTTTACGGCCGCTTGCGGCTGCATCATTAGCCAGGTGTTTCAGATTACGGACGTTGCCGGGCGGGCACATTTGTATTTGTAAAGTATAAAACGACGGCCATATGGAGAGGGGGCAGTTGACGGACTTTGCGTGTTTTATTGAATAACGACCTTCTGCATTACGTTTGGATTTGTTGTGTTCGGTTATATTTGTACCTGTGTTATACGTGTTTGTATAGTTCTAATAAACTCTATAATAATTCTAACTGCATTTTAATTTGAGTCCCGCGAACTCGTAACATACTTATAATAAATCTGTAAATGGTTCGAGTATGTACAATGCGTTTAAAAATGAGAAAAAAATCAGGGGGCCTAATTCGGACCAATAGATTCCGAAAATACATTTTTTATAGCATCACATGAAAACTACTGAACGGATTTAAATGAAACTCGATATAGTGCTGGCTTATAACCCGAGTTAACACTTAGAATACATTTTATCTCGATAAGTGACGTCGTTTCCTTAAAATAGACGGATTAGTTCACCTTGTCATAAGCACCATATCATTCATTGTATTACTTCAAATCGGGTTGGCTTCGACTCTCATCTATGTTTTGCTGGGCAGTTGTGTACACTTACGGACTTAGTTTCTTTGTTATTATTATGTGTAATAAGCCAAATAATTTTTTTGTAAGTAAAAGGAACCGCTGCGTAGGGTTTAACACGCGGCATACCCGCGGGGCAGACTCTAGCAATAATATAAGTAAACAGCAAAATATTGACCCATTTTGGATCACAATTTTAAAACCCAAGCGTTTAAGCCATAAATTTTAAATAACTAATTTTATAGTGTAGGATGGTTATATTTCTGAATACTTAATTAACATATTCATATTTTAGGAAAACGTGTAATTGGCTGTTTGATGATTGTTATAATTATTTATTCCAACTGTAAATGTTTCCATCATTAAATAAATAAATAAATTCGAAAAGAGAATCATAAAAAATTTATAAAGTCACACGTTAAACAAGCTGAAAACTAAATCTTGTTCATGGAACTCACCCTCTCTAGCCAAGTACGCCTTCCGCCAGTCATGCTCCTCTTTCCTAAACACGTTTTTCGCCTGGAACACGCCCGCGGACCAAGTGTCAATTCTCTTCGACTCTCCACCACTAACTGTCATCCAATACTTGTCTTGGCCACTGTGATATTGAATAGTATGATCCCCGGTCCGGTTAAACTCGAACGTATATCCGGATGTTTCGGATCCTATTTCACCGCGCTCCATCCGCCATTGTTTAGAACCGGATATCCGGCCGTGGGATTCGTAGTCGGTTGGTTTCCTACTTTAAAACAATCATTGTCAGGAGCCTTAAGAAGAGACGAGCGTGCATGACAAGAGCTATGAATGTCAAAGAAGCAAGTGAGGTGTGTAAGAGTAAGCCTGAATGGCGCTCTGTTGTTCGTTTTTTTTTTTTTTTTTTATTTGACTTGACTTTATGTTGTTGGTCCGAAGACCTCACAACTTTACCGGGGTCTTTGGGGCGAGCGCCTTCGCTAGGCGAAGGCGCTCGAGCCCGGGGGCAACTTGCTTGAGGGAGCTCCCTAGGGAGTTTTACCTCGGCTGGACTGTTGCCATGAGAGGGGGATGAATCTGATGATGCCCGCCAATGGGCGACACAATGAACTAATTGAGAACGGGCGTCGGGTAATATAAAGCCCGAGAAGAAGGATCCCGGCGGAGCGGGATCGGCGGTTCGCGGCGGCCTACGCTATCTTACTGCCGTTTCGCGACGTGTTATGGCTGGGAAAGAAGAAACGGCGAAAGAAACTTCCCAGCAACACGCCTAGTCTATCCTGTGGGGGGGCTATGTCTCCTGGCGTCCCTCTCGAGGACGTGGAGAGATCGTGATTGGCGTTGTCTGAGACGCCGCCGTCTATGTCTGTCTGTCGGTGCCTGCCAGCCTGCCGTCCTAACCGCGGGCGGGCTGATCCGGGCCAGCCGTTTTGTAATAGCGTCGACCTTGTCCGTAAGGACATTACGCGGTCGTCGCACGAGAGCCTTTCGCCGAGGCTTGTAATCGGACGCGGACACGACGAGCGGATTTCGATGGTGCGGCGCGAGATCGAAATACTTACGCGAGAGCGACGTAATGTAGTTTTTGATGGAGGGAAGCTCCAGATCGCGGTGGAGGTCGACGTTACGCATATAGAGGGGAGCACCGACGGCTCTGCGCATGAATTTATTCTGCACGATTTGCAGTTTATTTAAATGGGTAGGCTTGGCATGGCCGAATACCACACTCGCATATGTCATGATCGGGCGGATGCATGTTTTATATAGAGTAAGCTTGTGTCTGAGGGACATTTTGCTTCGGTTATCTATCATGGGTGCTAGACGACCCATCACAAATCGCGCTCTATTTCGGACTATAGTGATATGCTCGTTGAAGCGCAAGTTCTGATCTAGGGTGACACCCAGGTATTTGGTGTGCTTTGCCCAGGGAATTTCTTGGTCATAGAGCGAGATGGCTTTTAGGCGAAGGGAAGCGCGTTTGGGGGAGCGAAGCGTGCCCGGGGAAAAGAACATTGCTGCGCTCTTCTCCGGGTTCACCTCTATCCTCCATTTACGAAACCATTTGCCTAGCTCTGTGACAGCTACCTGCAGCCGGACGCAGGCCATTTGTCTGTTCTTATCTGATGTATAGAGTGCGGTGTCATCCGCGAAGAGGGCCAGCTCCACATCTGGAGTTTTTGGGATGTCGCTGGTAAACAACGTGAAGAGTAGTGGGGACAGGGCCGAGCCCTGTGGTACACCGGCTGTGAGTGGGTGAGGAGACGAGCGCGTTCCCTCCACTCGAAAACGGAAGCTACGACCTAGGAGGAAGTCTCGCAAGATGAGCACGAGTCTGTCTGGCACACCGAACTGGTACAGCTTGTAAATCAAGCCGTTGTGCCAGACCTTGTCGAAGGCCTTAGCTACGTCTAGAAACAGGGCGGCTGTTCCTATAGAGCGGGGGCGATGGGCAAAGTGAGATAGTATGTGCTCCGTGATGCGGTGCACCTGTTGCACGCATGAGTGTCTGGCACGAAAGCCAAACTGCTCGTCGGGTAGTAGATGTTTGCTGATGGCAAAATCTCTAAGTCTAGAGAGGATGACCCTCTCGTAAAGCTTGCTGAGTGCGCTCAGTAGGCTGATCGGACGGTAGCTGGACGGTTTATTAGCCGGTTTTCCAGGCTTGTGAATACCGATGACATCTGCCTCTTTCCAAATCGCGGGGAAGGAGCAGTTTGTTATGGCGGCATTGAAGATGCTCACCAATATTATAATTAGGTGGCCGGGGAGGAGTTTTAAGACGCGATTGTTAATGCCATCGGTCCCTGGGGCCTTTCGCGGTTTGAGGGACTTGATCAGGTCTTGCACTTCTTCGACCGTGACCGGGTCGAGTGTGGTTTCCGCTGGTAAGGAGGATCTACGTTCGACCTCGGAGTCCACCTCCGACAGGTGTGACTGGTCGACGTTTTGTGTAGTGGGGGAGCATTGAAGCTCTAGACTCTGAGCAAGGCATTCGGCCTTCTCCTCGTCATCGAACGCCTCGGTGTTGTCGGCTCTTTCTAGCGCGGGTATGACAGTAAGGGTGTCTGATTTGAGAGCTCTAGCCAGCTTCCAGTATGCCTGGTGAGTTGGTTCAATATCTCTCAACGTTCTGTCCCAACGTTGCTCCCTGACTTCCCGGATACGTAGTTTGACCTCGCGCTCTAGTTCGCGAAGTCGGACTCTGTTTTCCTCGGTAGGATATCTATCGTGAGCTCTGGAGGCGGCTCTCTTTTCCCTCAACAGCACCCTCACCTCGTCCGGCAGGCATAAGTGGCGGTCATCCTCCACCGGTACCTGCCTGGACGAGTTCCGCACTGCGGATTGAAGGTGGCTAGTAAGGGCCTCGATCGCCGTCTCCGTGTCTTGGCGGGACTCAATGTGGTCCGGGATGCGGTCCAGGTCTTGTGAGCTTGTTGCCTTGAGGAGGTTCTCAAGTCTCAACCAGTCCACAGACGTCCTAGTTTCAGATGTCGGGTCTGTCTGTGGTCCTAATCTGAGGATAACCGGGCGATGGTCCGAATCTATATCGTCCATCGTTTCGATCGAATGGAACTGAAGGGTTACGCCCCTCAGTAATGCTAAGTCGAGAGTGTTTGGGGTCCCCCAGTCACGGTTGGGGGGGTATCTTGTGGGGGTCATGGGAGTAAGTATATCAAACAAAAGATTGTCTGATATATTTATTAGAGCTCTGCCATTGGGGTTAGTGGTATTGCAATTCCACTGCTCGTGTTTGCAATTCAGATCTCCGGCTATTATGACAGCCGGGCCTAAGTTGAATAGGGCTTCTAGATCTTTCTTAATAAGGGTTTTTTGGCATGCGAGGTATGCTGAGACTATGACTAGAGGTTGGTGGCCAGTCATTGCTAGTCTGCAAGCAGATACCTCCATACCTTCTAGTGGGGGGGTGATTAAAGGCATACAGTGTAAGGATCTTCTAAAATAGATCAGGGTGCCGCCACCACGGCCTACCCTGTCATGTCTAGTGATCCGATAGTTAGAGATCTTTGGATCTCTGTTACTCGGTTTCAGGAAGGTCTCCTGTACTAGTAGTATATCTACTTGATTGGTAACCAGGAAGTCATGGACCAAGTCGCGCTGGTTTCGAAGGCCGTTGGCGTTATAAGTAGCCAGAGTCAATGAGCGTGGTTTATTTCTTCCTACATGTGCCATTTGTTACCGGTAACAATAATTTGATTTTATTGATTAATTACAACGATCTAAGTATTTGGAGGAGGTACGCGTGATCCATTTCGATCACGAGTTGGTCCCGGAGAGAGGGTTGACTTGACTCTGAAACTTGTCTCAATTTCCTAGCCAAAAGTTGGACCTCTTCTAGGTCGAAGGGCAAGTTTTTGGCGAATTTAGTCGCCAAAGCTAAGTCCTCCGCTATAGAGTGGTGGGCCGATGGCCCAGAAGATACCTTAGAAATAGAGGCGGGGGCGAGGGTGGCCAGGGGAAGGTTGGCCATTACTGGGGCACGCGTCCTTAGCGGAGGAAACGCTTCCGTCGTGGGAAGACCCGTCCAGTGGTTTACTACTGGAGGAGGGGCGGCCACGAATGCGGGTTTGTTCGGCACTTTTCTAGTGCCTTTTTGGGCATTGCCCTTTCCGACCTTGCGTTTGGGTCGGGGGGCAGCAGGGCAGCCTCTGTAGTTAGCGGGGTGGCCCGCTTGGCCGCAGAGGATGCAGCTCGGTGGCTCTGGGGAGTCCCGGGTGCGAGTGCACTCCGAGGTCCCATGGTCGCCCAGGCACTTGACGCACCTGGGACGGGATTGACAATGAAGGGCAGAGTGCCCATAAAGTTGGCAGCGATGACACTGCCGCAGTGTATGTTTTTCGTGTGGGCGTTCCACACGAAGGCCAGAGAGGCCACAGACCTTCTCAAGTTCGAAGATCTTTTTCCCCTCTGGGGAGAGGTCGAGGACAACCAATACTAGGTTTAGAGGCGACTTTGTGGAGTCGCCTCTGTGCATACGGTGTACTTCGTGCACCGGTAGGGCTTGGGACTTAAGGTCCTCTAGAATGTAGGAACTTTCAATTTCCTGAGGTAGGCCGCGGATTACAGCCCGAAGGCGTTTTTCTTCCGGCAGAGCGTAAGTGTAGTAACCGATTTTACGGTCACATAATAGAGTAGTTAGGGCGCGGTGGTCACTTGAAGACGTGACCATAACTTTAATGCCGTGCTGGGTATCACGGGCTTCTTTTATGGAGATTGCCTTACCTGGCAATTCCTTGGCGAGTTGAAGCCAATGGGCTTTCTCGCGTATGATCAGGGGTGGCGGCGGGCGCTGTGAAGGTGGTCCAGGGCGGCTGGACGGTGCCGCTGTCGGCTGAGTGCCGGCAGTGGGGGTGGGGTTGGAGGGGACCTCCCTCTGGGTCTTTCGTTTTTTCGTTCGATTGACGGTTATGAATCCGTCATCGTCTTCGCGGTTTAACGGGATGTTCGCGGGAGGCGCGACATCCATGGGGGTAATTTCATCGGCCGATGAAAGAGGGGCATCCCTGGGGTATTGCGGAACCTCAGGGGTTAAATCGATTTCTCGACGAGAGTCGATTACGCGGTGGATGGGCGATCGCGAACGCGATGTTGTCGAACTCGCGGAGCTCGAACGCGGTTGTCCCGACGCGGAACCACGAGACAACGAGGTGCGCGACTTTGATGCCACACGGTGGGCATCGTTGAGCGGGGTTGCGGGTAGTGGGCGTATCGGTGACGCGGCGGGTACGGACGCGTGGGGTGCGGGCGCTACGGCAGAGCGCACGTGGTCCGCGGCAAGTGCGGTGGCGGGGGTTGCGGGGGGTGCGACGCTCGCGGCAGGTACCTGCCCGGGGGTCCCTTGCACGTGTAAATTACGGGACACGGGTTTCTCGGAATTAAGTTCCGAGATGACGGACGCCATTGATTGGGACTCCGGAGTCCTCAAAAATTGGTCGAGCGCTTGAGGGAATTGCTGTCGTAAAAACGACAACAAGCCCTCTAACGGCGATAGATAGGGCTCCACGCCGTCCATTGTCCCTGAGGGGGACGAACGATTTGGTGGATAAACCACCTGATGATGCACGTTTCACTGCACTGTCACAGATAAAACACAAGTCGACCGGGTAAACGAACGAACACAACGAACACGAATAACGGACTGCCGAGGCGGAACGGGAGACGTGCGCGCGCGACGAACGACGGCGGTGAACTGACTCTCTGTTGTTCGTGCCTACCCCGCAAGGGACCTGGCGTGAACTTATGTATGTGTGTATGTATTGTCAGAGAGCATTTATTTTGTTTTTATCACCACTTCCTTCGGCATTTGTGAAGGGGAACTTTTTACTTTTTTGTTTTTATCTTATTTTTTTGGGAAAATAATTTGGGTATACCTTTTTTATATCTTTTATTTTCTTTTTCAAAAATTTACCACTCTTACAAAAAGTTTCGATCCAAAAATCTACGTTAGCGAGTTATAATTTTGAAAATATATCCTAAATGCAACTAGCATTGTAGTTCCAGGCACGATTGATGAACGGTTACCGTGGCCTACCCACAATGAAATGTCATATTTTTTACGAAGTATAAAGTTTTATCCTTTTGCTGAAATGTTTCTTGCGCCGCTTCTTCTCTTCAAACCACAACATGTTGCGAAGCGGTGGTAAATTAGATTAGGCTCCCAAAGAGTAAATAATGACCATAAACAAAATTACAACTAAATAATTAAAATGAACAAGTTAGCGGTAGGCTAAATAAAACTTCAATAATACTCATTGACACTTGACATCTGTCTTCCGTGATCATGGCCACTGAAAAGTGGCCGAAACGTCGGAATAATAAGAATCAAATAAATTACCGCGCGTAAAATCGTTAAAACGTAAGTTAGTCATTTTCTAAATCCTATCGATTACTTATAATTTAATATATAGTCGAACCATTTTGTTACATTTGGTACTAACCAGAGAGCAATATTAATATTTGTGTTGGAATTTTCGAGCTAAAAGATAAACCTAATGATGCCCGGTTCCTATATCTTACCGGGCGCTACATAAAAGTAATTTCAAAATTCAGCCGATGGTAGGGCAAGTGAATGAACGGTAAGATATAGAAACTTACCAGGAGTGATATTTTTCGAAATTCGTACAAAATGGCATCTGTTTTCAAATTACATAAGCTACAAGATGAATTTGATATTTCTTTGTAGTTTCGTATGGAAAGATAGATGATGTTAAGTTTACTGTGAATAGTTTACCTCTCGACCATCAGCTGTACGAGTTCCACCAAGTTCCTCTTGGCGAGATACTTCCGCCTAGCATCTGACACCTGGCGTTGTCTGTGCTCCCTCAAACTCAGTATAGCATCGATCAGTTCAGTCTCCTCACACAATGTCCTCCTTTTGAGTACCTATGAATTTTCATAGGAATAAGTAATATTACTTAGGCCCGATTTCTCAATCATCAGATAAACAATCAGATAGGGTTTATTCGACAGATAATTAAAATGGAATTTTTCAATCGTCATTTAGGCTATTACGACGAATAACTGGACTTCCTGAGGAATAACTTTATCTGCCGCTTTGAGGGATACATAATCGTTATTCAAAGAATAATTTCTAAACAAAACCATTGACTTTAACAGTTTAGTAATTAATAGGTATACTGAGTGTTGCTTCGAGATTTTGCATAATACGGTAGTTGATAATTTTTGAGAAACAGGTTTATTTTGAGCCTTATAGTCTATTTTAGCCAAAATATTAATATTTCAGCAAAAAAACAACATTATCATATTTAATTTAGCAATTTTATAAATATTTTGACATTTCGTCACAAAAACGCGTCAAGCTATCATGGCGTCTCGCATGACGTCACAGTGTGCAAAACAAACATCTGTTTCATTGAATTGTTATCTGAGAAGTCATTGATAACTTGTTGTGTTTTGCACACTATGACGTCACGCGCTCTGATCGGCGTTCATTGTCACGTGGCTAATGGCTGCAATATAACAATTTTATTTCTCAAAAATATCAATTAATATTTAATATTTTAGTTAAAACAATTTATTTTTGTAATATTTAGATCGTAATCTACGATATATATTAAAATCAGTCTATATTTTTCATACTGTCAACTACCGAATTACGAAAATTAAATACGACATTATTATGAATACTTTTGAGTAGCTGCGCCCCGCGAGCTCGCCCGCGTGCTGATGGTAAATCGTTATATCTTGGATAATTCACACGATATCTTTATAAATTATAGCCTATATATTATTAGCCTTATTCTGATGTGTAGGCTATATTATAGTAAAGTTTAATCAAAATCCATTCAGTAGTTTTTGCGTGAAAGAGTAACAAACAAACATAAATCCTTCCATTGTTACGAACTTTAGCGTTTATAATATTAGTAGGATAGTACACAGATGATTTGGCAATTGAATAAGAGACTCTTATAAATGAATTCAGCAATCCATTTGAGAGGAAAAATAGAATTGTAAAATTCAAAAGAATTCCACTGTCAATTCCGACTTTCAAGACTCTGTGCAAAATTTACTTTCTATGATCATAGATAAAATCAAACACAATTTTTTTTATTATTATTTATTTATTCATGACCATAGAATCTAAGTCTTACAGTCGGAAACATGTTAATTAATAGGTCTTCGTATAGTAGCGCAGTTGTATTGCAGGCTACAACCGACGCCATTCAATGGAGTTCTTGTGAAAACTCGAAAGATCACATCTGACTATACAGTTCACATTTCTCACAAAAACACATAATTTCTACTCAAAAACTATCAATATCCTGCAACTATTGTTCATTTTAGAGTAATTATACACATTTTTAGAAAATAAAACTGCACAGCACAACGTCTCCTTTCAGTTCCCGCCAAAAACTCTCAATCAAACACAAAGATAAATAATACGGCTAGGTAGATGAAATAATTCCCCAATTTCTTGTTTTTTTTTTCTAATGCATTGTTTTACATTGTACATTTATTTATTTATGCTTGTACAGTCAGCGTCAGAAAGAAGGTAGCAGTTAAGATGGTCAAATAGAAAAGAACATCGAAAGTGATCATTACTATCGATACCACCAAGGTAGTCTAATAGTTCGCAACAGCATTCTTATCCAAAAACATCGGCACAACAAGAACGCCGTATGTATCTAAGCAGCCAAGGTGGTCAAAACATAGTAACAGTCTAGAAAAATGAACTCTATTCTAAATGTGATTAGAGTTAAATCGAGTTGATTGCATACTAAATGAAAGCTCAAATAATCTTTTTAATTTTCATAACATAACTAGTATTTGCCCTCGACTTCATTCACAGTAGTTAAATAGTAAAGATTAAATTTTTTTTTACCAACCTTTAAAATTGAATGGATTTTTATTATGACAATGCATGAAACTTAGTTTTATCCATAAAACCCTGATACTAGTAATGTTACTAAAGATGTTTTCAACTAAGATGTCTCACTAAGGATTTCTAATAAATACAGACGCAATGTTCGCAAATCACTGTTTTGTGATTTGCGAACATTGAATCAAAGTTAATCTAGTGGTTTGGAAGTGGAACAAAATCCCGGGAAATATCTAGAGTCCAAATATAGTAACGTATAAAAATGACATAAAATATCAAACTGTGTTGTAATAAGAATAACACGGCCAGTTTTCATGCTATTTCTAGGCGTATAATTCCCAATAAAATTTTAGAACTTTCCGGTACTGAAGTATAGGAGTAAAAAACACTAAAGAGTGAATCCGTTTTCCCGAAAAAATATAATGCCCATGATATTAGCTTTTTCAGCATTTAAGTCAAAAATGTCTGTAGAATAATGAAAACCTTATAAAAGTTAACATATATTTATGAAAAGAAATTGTTTCCGTTTTCCATCAATCAAACAATTCGATCCCAATTGGATTTTTTTAATAGCTTCAATATACAGACAAGATTATTTTACAATATTAACATAATTTTAACATTTAATTTGACGTAAACCACTATGTATATGTGAGTTTGTTGAAGTATCTAAAGACTAAAGAGTTTCAATATACAAGAAATTTAGAATTCGAGATCAAACTTTTTTTTATCAGCAATGAATTATTTATGTTATTTATGTTGTTTTACGTATATGAATTCATTTGTCTCAGATTTAGAAATCACAGAATATATTAATATAATAAAAGATTAGAAATATATATAAATCATCATCTTGAAATACCACCATGGATAAATATCATCTTACTGATGAAATGAAATATAAAATTGTTCATTTGAGACAAGAAGGAGTTTCTGTAACGGATGTGTCAAATGAATTAGGCATATGTGTGGGCTATTTTTCTAAACACAAAGTAAACAAAAGAAGACTTTGCTCTCGATCAGCGAAAATCGCATTAAAATCGGCCTAGTCGTATTTACGTAAATGTGGAACAAACGGACAAAACGATTAACATACAAGACATATAAAAATAGTATCATGTTATCCATCGTTTATGTAGTCTATTCTATTCCAATTGTTTTTTTAATAACTTCAATGTAGAGACATGGCATATTTACAATGTTGTGATATTACGAGCTGTACCCGGCAGATATTGTTCTGCCCTTACAAAATATAAATTTAGAAGCCGATTGCAGCGTCATCGACCGGGACCAAATATAAATTTATATCATTCTCAAAATCACTTAAAAGAACACAAATAATTTCATCAAAATTGGTCTCACCGCTTAGAAGTTTAGCGGCGTCATCTACTGGATCTAATCGTGAATCCAAACTATTCCAGGACCCACTTGAACCTTAGACCATAATGGTCTAAGATTTGAACACACACAAAAATAACTTCACCTAAATCCTGGAAAGCGATTGCAGCGCCACCTGCTTTAAATTTGAATCTAAACAATCCAGAGACCCAAATATACACACAAACGGGTCACGGTCACGGGATGGTTTAGAGGGGTTCAAGTGGGTTGAACACACACAAAAAAAACCATCAAAATAGCTTCAATAATTTAGGAAGATTTCAGTGATATTCACACAAACAGAATAATTTTATATATATACACATTTTTGGGCCAGAAAACCCCGCGGGCGTCCCCGGAACACCCAGTTAAATTTAAATTTTATCAGAATCTGATCAATGCTTTTGGAGCACATTGAGGACAAACATAGATATTTATTTTCATAGATAAATAGATTTTTTGAGCCAGATACCTTTTCGGGCGTCCTCAGAACACTACCAAAGTTTTATCACATCTGATCAATGGTTTAGGAACGCATTGAGAACTTATATATAAAACATTGATTTTTGTTTATATGATAAAGAAGGTAACTACGGATTTACCAATATTTGACAGCAAACATATATTAGTAATTAATAATAATAGTCACATTTTATGTGGATAAATATTTATAGTGCTTTCAGAAAATAATTTTGTGTCTAATCTTCGAAATGTATGGAAAATAAAATAGGAAACTGCAAAGTGATGATACATTTCCTATGAGCATATATGAGAGTTGCACTGGGGAGGTAAAATGGTATAAGCGTCACTGCTGCAATCGACGCACAATCAATAAAAATAGCCGAAAAGGGTTTAGGCTCTGAACTTTATTGAGTGAGAGAAAGCTTATTGTTTGAGAAAGACAAGAGACAGGCTTGGTTGTCATCCCTACTCCGTGTTGTTTACGGGGTGAGAAGTGTCACCGGTAGATTCCTGGCAGGAATAACTCATCGAGTGGTAACAGCTCCATTATCGAACCGCCGAGACTAAAAAAATATTAAAGTACTACTAGTATCGCTATTCAAAAATAGGGGTAGGTAGTAGAAGAATGAAAATTTAGGGTTGTTTGTATTTTTAATGCCAAATCATAAAAAAAAAAATTTTGAAATAAATTTTCACTTTATGGAAAAATAGTTTACGTCCTATTCTCAGACCTACAAAACTTCAAAAGATTCGTTCAAGCTGTTTCGGAGGATTATGTTACAAACACTGTGACACCAGAATTTTATATATTAGACAGACTATCATCAGTCCGCGAAACTTCGTTCACGTTTCCATGATGATGATTCAATTAATAATGAATGAATTGCATAGATGAAGAATTAACTGACGGTCTTATTCATAGAGAGAAAAGTTCAAGCTTACTCTAACTTTATGAATAAGACTGTTAGTATTTAGTAAAAACGGAAACTTTAAGATGCATACAGTGTCATCACGTATTAAATAATATAAAGAAAAGTACAAAAAATCTGAATAAATTAAGAGGACTCAAATATCTGATAAAGGGAAAATCATTGCCCTTCTAGTCAATAAATGATGCTTAATTGGAAAAAACTGGCGTTTCTTTCCAATCCCAGTGCTTACCCTCGATCAAACGTAATAAATTGCTCATATCACCCTCCTCGTCAATCACACTGCTGTGATCAGTTTTTTGATTCAAATGTTTTCGTTGATTTCGTTAATTTCAGATTGAAAAAGTAAGATGCTTTACATTTAATGCCAATTTAAGAATAAGTAATTCAATTTGAAATTCATAATTCGAAATACAATTAATTTTGATTTAGTATGCAATCAACTCGATTTAACTCTAATCACATTTAGAATAGAGTTCATTTTTCTAGACTGTTACTATGTTTTGACCACCTTGGCTGCTTAGATACATACGGCGTTCTTGGTGTGCCGATGTTTTTGGATAAGAAGGCTGTTGCGAACTATTAGACTACCTTGGTTGTATCGATAGTAATGATCACTTTCGATGTTCTTATCTATTTGACCATCTTAACTGCTACCTTCTTTCTGACGCTGACTGTACATTGTATTTTCATTTTGTTTTGTACTTCTAAATAAATGTTTATTCTTTCTTTCTTTCTTGCTAAAATTGTCTCGCCTAATTCAATTCCTCAAATGAAAATCATTTACCAAAATCGCGCTAAGAATCCCAATCTGAAGACCCTGACTGACATTGTCATTTTTATCGAATTTACGATTGATATATATGGAAATAGTCTGTCCGGCACTAACGTGGCACAGCTATATATCTATTACTTCAGATAACCTATAAGCAAACACAGACATTTTAATTTTACCTATTAATATAGATGGTGGGTTCTATACCTCTTTATGGTCCACGGTATACCTCCAGGTGACATCCTGAAGGTCGTCCTTCGAGAACGCCAACACATAACTCAGCTTTTTCTTCCAGCCGTGAGCGTAGATCAATGGAGCGTTCAATTGCGCCTCGCAGGGGTCGCAGTGGAGCCAATTGTTCGAGTCGAAGTCAAATATCTAGAAACAAGCACTGTTTCTGTCACCCTTTCACACAATTACATCACTCCTATAGTAGAATTATTTTCTCCGTGCAGTTTGGGTCATAAATCAAACTCTGCCTCAGCCCGGCTAGGGCGGTGAGCATGTTCCGCGGACGCAACGCCATTATCGATAAAAACTCATTCTTATCAAAGAAAGATTATCATTCTTATAAAAATCATTATTATCTTTTTCGCTGTTAATTTTAAACTTAGATATATTTATTTTTAATATAACTTGTTACATTCTAAACTTTTATACTTATAGTTTTTTAATATATAGATACCTATTTAATAATTTATTTTAAATAATTATTATTCTTATTGTAATAAATACGTTGTTTTATTTATTTATTTCTTTCATTTATATCACTAACCCACAAAATTACAAAACTAAATACACTATCGATAACGCTTATCGACAACAATAATGCGTATCACTATGCCTGCCCATAAGGCCCGTGAGTGGAAGAGAGAGCAAAATACTCGCTTCACTGCTCCAATTATTTATGACCCAAACTGCACCGAGAAAATAATTCTACTATAGTATCAGTGAAAATTGACGGCACCAAAGAAACGCGATCACACCGCCATCATCAACATCATCATCGTCATCCTAGCGTTAAATCCCGGTTGGGTTCGGGCGCCTGCTCGAAGCCTAGGGTCCGCTTTCCTACTTTTTCTTCCCCACTTCACGCTGTCTTCGACATCCCTATAAATTTAAATTCAGTTTAACAAATAGTCTTAATTCTAGAAAACTTGGGACAATTGTGTCATTATTCTTGACTGTTGTTCTAGAAATGTTATTTAGGGTTACGGTTCCAAAGTTTAAATGAGCAAAAATGATAAAAATTAACCACAATAACCGAAAAATGGTTACAGTTTGACCAAATTTCTAGGTTTTTTCTTAAATGCCCATAATTTTCAAACTGCATGGGATAGATTTTTTTTCTGATTTTTATCATGATGGTTACAATCAATCTTATCACCCCGTTTCGGCTTGACGTTGAGTTCTGGGACACCCTGTATATCTTTTGCTTTTAGTATTTAAGGGAGAAAAATAAATAAACATTTCAGTATATGTCCATACCAACTTAATCTTCTTCCTCTCGATTTTTCAGTCACGGGTGCAACTTACGGGTATAGATGTAATATACTCACCTCACACCAAACATGGTCTGTTTCATCGTAAATATACCGCGTGTCGTATCCCATAGCCCTGGCGATGAGCGTGAAGCAGTTGGCCCATTCGCCGCACCTGCCTTTGCGCGTCGCCAGCAAAGTGCGCAAGTCGTTGTACCGCGGAAACCTTGTCAAAGCGCCGCATGACACACATTTGTAAACCTACAAAGTTTATGATATAATTTCTCATTTTCTTGTACCTCCGAAGCTGACCGAGCCGATACATTTTAACGGCTTTAAGCGCGGTAATTTATTTGATTTTTAATCCGACGTTTCGGCTACTTATCAGTAGCCGCGTTCAATTGGTAATGTTTTTATTTAGCCTACCGCCAACTTGTTTATTCTATTTTTTAATACGCTTTTATAAGCTTCATACGTATGTTAGTATGTAACGGAATCTTTCAAGTTAAATTTGATCGACTTCCCAGTTTCCGATTGAGCTGAAATTTTGCACGAATGTGTATATCGCGTGACAATGCAATAATATGGTACCATGGAGCTGATCTGATGATGGAGTCGGAAGGTGGCCATGGGAACTCCTGTACTAAACAAGATAGACCCGTCGTCGTGTTTGGGCACGTTTTACTTGTCTTGGCTAGCACTCTGCTGCTACATGATATGCAGGATCTCAAAAACTTGTATTTAAAAACCTTTTTAAAAAAGCTTATTTTTACATAACGTTCAATTTTATCATAAGAGTGTATTTAATTCTTTTTCAAAGTTTCCACAGAGAAGGAAATTAAATCACTAAAAAAACTAAAAAATACGCTTTTATAGAAAATCCAACTAAAAATTAGAAAATAAATTTGAGTTAAAAATAGTGTAAAAATGATTTTATTGTAAAAAAGCGCGAACTTGCTAAATTTTACACAGCTGACCTGTGTAAAGGTGCATGCATTACCTCAACATTACAAGTTTCTCGTGACGTAGTCAGGCTATCGGTGTTACTGAATATGGTTGGTGATTTACATTTCTCGCATTCAGGCTTGTCGACCCACGAGAAAAACTTATATTTGAACCATCCCAATAGTTCCATAAGTAATGCTATGTCGAACGACAAGTCATGGCCTTTAATTTCACCTATAACAAAGAGTATTATACGAAAATTTGACTCTGGAAATAATTAAGGAACTACAGTAGAACCTCTTTAAGTCGAACTTGAAGAGAAACGCCAAAAAATTCAAGTTTTCGGCTTATGGAGGATTTCGACTCGATCGTATTTTGTGAGGAAACATTTAACTTGTAGAGGTCAATATTTATTCAAATAATCGAGTTGTAAAGGTTGTAAAATCAAATATTGCTATGTTCGAGATACAGAGGTCCAATATAGTTTTTCGAGTTGAGGGAAAATAAGAACTGACTTTCCTTATGGGAATCACTAAATATTTCGACTTATAGAGGGTTCCGATTTTGAGCAATGGAGGTTTTGGGGTTTAAGGGGAAGGAATCACAATTTTTTCGAGTTTTAGAGCTTTTCGACTTATCAAAGTTCGACTTAAAGAGGTTACTGTAGTAGTTAGTGATAATGTAACTCATAGACAGCAGGCCTTAAGGGATCTTTTATTATATTCTTGTTGGAACTGGCTCCAACGCTTTGGCATTGATTTTGACAATGTGAGAGTAAAAGGGACAGGTGATAAAAGAAGTTAAATTATAGGCAGCAAAGAAAAAATGTTAAAATCATTATTCTGGTTCCGGAAACCTGAGGACAAGACAACACAAGTCTGCATAAGATATATACATATTTACTATATACTAAAATTAATAAGAAGTTTATATTGATAAGACGAGGCAGGTTAGGAGGGAGAATGTATTATAAGGGTGTAGATATATTTGGACAGAAAAAAATTTATGCCCTAAATTCCCTTCGTCAAAGCTGCATTCACACAGGAATGATCTCATACACTGATTTTAGCCAAAAATACTGGGGTGCATACATGGCCTAATCTTAAGTGAGTATCTAGTACATACTATTGGGCGTAATTATTTCACTTGAAAATTCAACTTACTATTATATATTATTAGAAAGAAAGACTTTTTTGGAGAAATAGCGATGTAATTCGACGTCCCTATACATTATTATACACATAATATATTTTGAGAATTTGTATGCCACATTTTCAGCAAACAAGGCTTGCACTCAGCATATTGCTGTGCTGGAATTATATCCAATGCAACAATGATTTTCAGTGCAAACATTTCTTTTGGCGCAAGACCAAAACAACCCAATTTTATTAAACTAATTCTATTTGTGTAATATTTAATTAGTAAATGAAATAAATTTAAATAAAACTAAATATTACTTTCCATGTTAGAACAACAACAACAATCATGCATCATACCTGTCTTCAACTGCCGCTGCTGCTCCCTGACCCTATCCAAGGCCATCAGCTGCAATGTCACTATTGGGATCTTCTCCCTGGCCAACGCTTGCAACTCTTCATCTTCATATACCAGCATATTATTGAACATTGCTTCAAGTTTCAGAAGCAAGCCATTGGATGTTGTCTAAAAATTTTATATTTCTTTTTATTATTAATAATGAGACTTATTTTGTTGTAAGTTAATTTTTGACAACAATTACATGCAATGCTAATGCCTCTGTTGCAGTGAAGTAGGCCGGTGAAGGATTCATCATCATCATCATCCGAGTTTCAGTTTCAGTCCGGTTGCATTTGGGGTGTTCACTTTGATGTCCAGGTTCCGGTTTCCTACTTTTTCTACTCCACTTCGCGCAGCCTTGAGCATCCCCCTTTTTGAGATCACATGTACACATGTCATCCTTCACAATGTCAAGACAGCATTTCTTGGGCCTTCCCATTCAACCGGAACCTGGCAGAGACGGCATGGCTAGACTCACTCAACCACAGAGACTGTATATTTTTAAAAGTCACTTACCAGAACTTTAATTGGCTTCAGTTTAACATTCCTCGCTGATGCTACACTTTGACTAGATTTAATACTCGTCCAGGTATTGTTAAGGGACCCACAACAGAAACATATTTTTCTCTCAATTGCTGCTTGGGCCATCCTTAACTTATTAAGCGAGAGCTCTTTCGGATAGGTGTATTCATTGCCAACCTGTAAACAAAATTTTATTAAAGTATCTCTTTATGTTGAACCTCATTCAGTCGAAAACTTGCCAAACTCAGTATTCCCTTCCCCTCAAACCCCAAAACCTTGGTTGAACGAAATCTGAGCCCTCTATAAGTTGAAATAATTAGTGAGTCCCTGTAAGCAGATTCAGTACTTACTTTCCTTCTATAACTTGAAAAAATAAATTAGACCTCTGTATCTCAAAAACATTAAGTTTGTCAGCCAGCAGCCTATAAAATAGTAGGGCTCCCAATTACTATAAGAATTTAAATTGGTATTTGTAGAAGGTATAAAATAATATTATATTCAAATTACAAAATTATCTTAAAATCAATGTTTTATGAATTGATACATCGCTAATTAGATACAAGTACAGATATAGATTTATAAGTGATTTATAATACATTGATAAATTTTAAACATGTACAGCTTATCACCTTTCAACTGGACTTTTGGGTCAATATCAAATAATTACATGTTTTACTCAGTAAGTACTTTATTTAACAATTAGTAAAAATGCCACATACCACAACCATTAATTTAGTTTATATTTGTTACTTTTAAAAATAATAAACCTGGTGTGGTATAGATATGTGCTGTTTTACTATAAGTGATAAGGGTGAGGGCGAGGGAGGAATACTAGATGTGGTATGAAACATTTTAATTTATTATTTGAGATCTAATCAATATTAGGTGGTTATAAAACATTAAACAGTTTGTATCTGTTCATAATAAAATAAAAGATCTTAATTTAAAAAAAAAACTTTTTTATCACTATTACTACACTTACTATACTACACTTTTATATATATGCACCCAATAAAACAATTGAAATTAAAGTAATACCTAGATTAAAAAATACTTGCAGTCCATGAATGGAGGAAAACATTGACTTACCGATTGAAAACCAACGTATTTTAAATATTCACCAAAGGGTTCATGTTTTAACACATCTTTCAGAATATTACTTTTTATTATTCTTAATTCATATTCGTGGGGGTTCTCTAAAATATGTGTAATGTGTTGCAAAAGTTCGTAAAGAATTTTACTATACTTCTCCGAATCTCTTACACTTTGTTCTACTAATGCAAGCCTTGCCATGTCTTCCATTGTTAGTTTTAATTTAATTAAGTCGATGTAAAGCTTATAAAATGCAAAATTAATTATTAAAAACTTATTGACGAATACATAATATTAGAGGCACTTGTCAAATTTTGATTTGTCATCCTATTTTTAAACTGACGTTATCGATTGTCGTTCGGAAATTGGAAATGTCTATTTTAATACTTCGCAATGCTAACGCATTTTACCACAGCGCAATTTCATAGAATTTTCATCTAGTATTTAAACAGTGAACACAAAATAACATGCTGAAATGTAAATGAATATATTACTTTTGTGGGTGCAAATTGATTTTTAACCTGTTTTTCGATGCAACTCTTGATTTATTGTACTACTACAATTGTACTGTTTAGTATATGATATTAGTAGCTATGACAACAGCAAAGTAAAACAATTGAGCTTTGTTGAAATTTAATTTAATTATGAAAAAACAAATGATATCTGAAAATAATTATGAACATGGTGAGCTGATGATTCTTCAAATTCTGTGAAGTATATGTTTTAAAATAATACTTAAATGTTTTACATTAATTAATCTTGGGTATTTCCCATCAAGATTACATACTAATATTGTTTTCTATTTGTCAGAATTTGCTAAGAGTTCTAGAAATTGGTTGGTGCACGCCCGATATGTAAGAGGTGAACACGCAATGTGCGTCGATTTAGCTGATAATCTTCAAAAAGAATATGAAAATAAGCACAGATATGCACATTACATCAAGGTGAATTATCTTATAACACTACTTGTATTTTTAGGATACCCTAACAATTTTGAAAAAAGCGAAATCCTATTAATTAGACAATCTACATGTCAGACATGTTGAGTGTCGTTAATCAGGCTTTGCAAAATTGTTCCAATGTTTCTTGCAATTTTTTTACTAAGGCGACAGGTTGGAGGGTGTTATTTATTTTCAAAGAAGTAAAAAGTCCTTCTAATTTCGATGTATAAGGTGAAAAATTCAAGTCGGTTGTAGGTCCTTAAATATTGATGGGCTCTGTGGTTGAGCGGGCGAAGCTTTACCGGCTTACCTTACTCAGAGGCTCCAGGTTCGATTCCTGGATGGCAAATTTTGGAAACAATTTCTCTCCGATATTTACTATGGTCTGGATGTCTGGAATCGGCGCCAGAATAGTCCGTTGTATATTACCCATAACATAAAAGTAACTTGCTTGATTTGAGGTTATACAATATGTGTGTGTTTGTCTGCCGATTTTATTTATTTATATTCTTCCTTCAAAAATTTATTTATAAATAATATTTTTGGTGTAGTTTTTGATTTTCAATTAAATGCCTTTTGGAGTTAATTTAACGTTAACTGCTTTATGGATTCCTGGCCTGAACGGGCTAGGTTTGTCCTCCTCTTTCTCCTCTACATTTCAGGTGGAAGTAGGTGACAGAATATAAGTCAGATGATAGAAATCCACATTTATTTAATTTATTGAACAGTATCTTACAGTAAATTCCATGTATAGGTAGGTACATACAAATCCAAAATACTTTACTACATCTTGATCTAACAATGAAAACTTAACTAAAGAAGAAATAATACATCTATTAACAGCGAATTACAGAAATCCAATAAAAAACGATCCAACATAACGTACAAGTTGAAACAGATAAACGAAACCTCATTATTTTACAGGGTGCAGTGCTGGCCGACGCAGGAAGGGTCCAAGATGCACTTGAGAGATTCCATAGCTGCATCAGGTTGCAGCCCCAAGACCCGGAGCCAGTTAAACAAGTTGCAAAATGTTTGTGAGTACTTGGAAGAGGGACTGGCACTCTCTGTTTAATGATGGTGTCTTAATTGTTAAACAGCGAGACAAGGATTTCTTGTTCTACTATGGTATACAGTCAGTATCATATACATGGATAAACCCGCGATCATCCAAATACTTAGGAACACCCAAAGTGATCATTAGTGTCGATACAACCAAGGTCATCTAATTGTCCGGAGTATCGTCCTCAACCAAATATATTGAAACGCGAAAAACGTCATACAAGAATATTGTATGAAATATGTAGTCATAACTATAATATAGTAAAACTGAACTGAAACTTTTTGATTCTACACAACTAAATGACGCCACAGGTTACTTATTTCTGGTATGGGAGCTGCACTAGATCGCAGCAGACAACGACCTACCTACTGGCTAGCACAACCACAGAATATATGTACTCTAACGAGAGCGCAACGCGGAAGCGCACATATTAATAGCTACTCTATCTCGCTATCACATCATCCGTCCTGCTTACACATTACATTGTGCTATATATTATATTAGCTGTACGACTTGTTAATATTTGTATTTAAGGTTACCGTTTCCAAAATAAATTAGTTTACACTTTACAATCACATCAGCACTCAACAGTGAATACTACTCTCAACTCTCTGACATCTGAAGTATAATTTAACCTCTACCTCTTGCTGCTACACTGGCTTTTCGATGTATTTTATTATTAAAAGCTCAAGAGCCTCTTAAACGTGATAGCGCCATACTGCGCGCGCCGCGCGCGCTGCCGCTGTCATGTAACGGCGCTATTTTGAAGGTTTCCCACATGGACTTATAAAGAACATGTTATTTATACGTCCATGGTTTCCTACTTGCGTGGTTGCAATGTTGGCATTAATTTTGCCACAAAACCATAACTATTTCTATCATTTACTTATTGAATATTGACCTCCAATTCTGACTTCCGATTCGAGTTCGGCGGGAAAAATATGCCATAAAATCATAGTCTGACATGCAGCACACACAACTTTTTTTGTGCACTTGTGTTATATTCGTATTGTTCTAGATTTCGGCAGGGGCGCTTTCAACTTGCCCTGGAGGCTTATTTGGAAGCGGATAAGTTAGCGAAGCATCCAGATCCTGACATCTACTGTGCTTTAGGTCATTATAATTATATCAAATACGTAAAATATTGAATAAGTAGAAGCTAAGCAGCAAAACTGTTGTACGTAGCATTTAATGGAAGATACCCCAAATCTCAAAAACTTATTATATAACGGATATTCATTAAAACAATTTTCGTTGAAATTGTTTTTGAAGTTTTTCCATTTCATAGTTTAAAAGTTACATAGTGGCCCTTCCTGACCTAAATAGCTACTGAAATAAAAATAATGCAATAAGTTATTTTTTACTATTTGTGTATTTTTACTTGTGTTATTGCTTACTTTTGTATGTCGTCGTCGGCCATTCACAGTCCACTACTGGACGTAGGCCTCCCCAAGACGGCGCCACTCATACCCCACTGTCTTCCTCATGGGGGATAAATGCCATAGTTACCATGCTTGGCATGCGGGTTGGTAACCGCAGTGCCGGGCTATTTGCATCAGAGACGTTGCCGCCCGTCTCCGACCAGGGGATTTCTATAGGCCGGCTTTCTTGCGATGGTTATACCGCCATCTATCGGTCGCCAGAGCCTCGTTTGCTGACGGCAGAGGGTACCGCGAGCAGGTGAGGTTGACAATTGAGTCCACAAGATATTGAGCGTAGACCCCTTACCCCTCATACATACTTATGTATGTAATATAAAATGTATATATTTTTGTACGTATATATATAATACACACATAAAATTCTACTATTGTTTAAAATAATTAAATTATCTTATATATTATATTTTTATTAGTTAATTAACTAAATTATTGTACGAGTGCTGGTTTAGCAACTACCGACTTTTGTTGTCCTTCCAAAGGTTGTCTGGAAGAAATCGCCTTGGGCGATTAGGCCGCCGATTGTACTTGTATATTTATTTAGCATTGTTGTACAATAAAGTATATAATCTATTCTATTTTATGAAAGAAAACTATTTTTACATACTTACAAACGGAATTCTATAAAATAAAAATACTTATATAAGTTGTTTTAATAGGTAAATAAATATTTATTTTATACCATTTAGCGGAATGCTGTTGGAATCTAGGTGATATGGTACACGGAGTGGAATGGGCCAGATCAGCAGTGCAGGCCGGTGGCGGGGAGAGAGCTGGATCGCTGCTCGCAAAGTTGCTGTTAGCTGAAGATGACATTCATGGTGCTTTGGTAGCTTACGACCAAGCACTCTCGTGAGTATGCCATAGAGCGAAGGTAAAATGTAATACAGCCCATAACTTCACTCCATGGTGACTCGCGGGTCGGTCACATCATAATGCTTTTCTTCACAACAATAAAACATCAGATCATAAGACTTTCTTCCCAATCAGAATCCCAACCTTCAAGCTATCAATTTTTTTTTTGGACAAAATTACTTACTTTTTATTGCTGGAGACGCTGGAGTAATATAGCAGGGCCCACCTGATATCAAACGGTTACATGTAGTCCTCGGGCAGTAACAGCACCAACGGTGCTACCAGTATGTGTGTAATGTAATTTTGCTCTGCTGAATCTGTATCTGAGGTAGGTTTAGATCGTAAATCTTTAAATTTCGAGAAAATTGTGAAAAACCACTAATAATGGCTAATTTATTTTCGGTTTTACGCAATATACCCAAATTTATAAGGGTGTACAGGCCAAATGAGCAGCAAATGTGGATCCAGCGTATATAATAAAAAACGTACTCGATCCAGGTCTATAAAAAAATTAATTCCATAAGTGCAATTTTTACCTTTTTTTAACAGTTTTTCGCAGTTTACTCAAAATTACAGCCCAATAAATTTCTGATTCCGATATCGGTATCGAACTACATGAAAAACTTACTCGATCCAAATCCATATTTTTTTTTCGTCTGCATAACTGCAGTTGTTTGCATTTTGCTCAAAATTTTGAGGGTATGAGACAAAAGCAAGTAGGTGGGTCTCGTCAAAAGTACAAGATCACTTTTTCTTTTGGTGTGCCGGTGTTATTAGGCAAGTCGATCCATCGACTACGACTACGACTTTGAGTGTTGCAGACACAAAGACACGAAAGTTGAAGTTCTATACAATTAATAGATCTGACGCTTGCGGAGCAGACACTTTAGCAGCAGCAGGTGCCCTCCGTCTCCGAGCTGGTGACCCTCGCCGCGCCTTCCAGCTCCTCGGCGCTGCTCTGGCCCAGCAGCCAACTCAGCACGGTGCTGCTCTAGCGTTAGCGGCGATGATGCTGCAGCATAAAGACACCGATGCGGCCTTAGCGAGACTGAAGACAGCGCTGGCTGCTCACCCCACTTGTGTTGCTGCCCACACTAATCTGGGGTTAGCTTTGATGGCCAAGAAGAAGTATATAGCTGTAAGTTTTTATGTACTGTGAGAAGATGACGCTTGACTAATAAGTTTTCTTTAAAAAAAAACCTTGTTTCAAAAAAAAGTTTTTTTTTAAATTGCAAAGCGGGCAAACAGGCAGTTCGTCTACTGAACAACACCAGGGGCGAAAGCAACGTGTTGCCAGCCGTTTGGAATAAGATAGAGAGGAGATTAGATAAAGTTGAACTCATGAACTCATGCAATAAAAAATATAAGATTCCCTTTTTATTATTTGGTCTTACTAGTTCTTCCAAAATAGAAACCAAAGAAATTATTATTCCAGAGAAGATATAATCAGTAGATAATTTTAAAACGAATGTTTGATTCTATTTCTTCTCAAGGCGTTAACGTGTCTTCAAAGGGCCGTCTGGGCAGCGCCGTTAAGTGCAAGAGCTTCCCACGACCTTGGCTTAGCCCTCTTAGTCTGCAAGAGACCAGCGTCAGCTTTCTGCAGACTCGCCACAGCCGCAGCTTTGCAGCCGACGCAAGCTTACACGGTAAGTTGTACTAGCGTTAGGTACAGCGTAATCGATCTCGAAGAAATCAGTCAAGATCTCCGAAAGAAGTTTTGGAAATTTCACCAACTTTGTCAGATGTAACACGACATCCAGACCGTCGTCTTTATTAGATACATTTTAGTTCTAGGCCCGATTTGATATAACACAGAGAAAAAGAAAATTACCTAACTGTACACTTGTAGCCCAAACCACAAATTTTGGAGCGCAAAATTGCAATCCGGAAACCTTACTGGTGTCAGTTGATATTGATTAAAGATTTTGATGTTGTTGTTGAGTCCATAGCATACCGGGTTGGGATAAAATCGGTACGAACCTTATTAAACAAAATATTAATATTCTTGTTTATTCTCTTTGTTATCTTTGCAACTTAAGTCTAGAGACTGGGACATTTCCTAAAGTATTTAAAAGAGCCGTAGTATGCGCTATTTTCAAGTCTGGTGATAAAGATAAGCCTAACAATTACAGACCTATATCACTTTTGTCAGTTATTTCAAAGATTCTGGAGAAAATTGTTAATAAAAGGCTCGTTCCTACGTTAAGGGAGAGGACACTAGCTCCTATAATACAGTGCAAACTAGTTTAGGGGCTAGTAGAATAAAAAAAAATACTGTCTGATCAATGTAAAAGTTTCAAATAAATAAATATCAATTGATATTGCATGATGATGATTATTCAAAAGTATATGTTAATGTAAGATCGTGATATATATATATATATATATATTTCTACTAGGTACTTTTAATAGGAGTGGCCTTAGAGCGTTTAACAGATAGCCGAGCAGACGCGGCATACGCTCGAGCTGTAATCCTAGCACCCAAAGACCCTCTAGTCAGACTGAATCTGGCAGGAAGACACGCGAGAGCTGGGAGATTTACAGAAGCTATCCAGGAAGCTACTATCACAGCTCAATTGCTGGAAGATGAAGAAAAATCCGATGCACAGGTATTAAATAATCCACTTACAAAAGTTAGTTTATTTTTAAGTTCTTAACCGACTTCGAAAAAAGGAGGAGGTTCTCAATTCGTCAGGATCTTTTTTTCTTTTTTTTTTTGCTTTTTTTATGTATGTTCGCCGATTACTCCGTGATTTATGATCCGACTTACGTGATTCTTTTTTTGTTCGACGCGGAATAGCTTCCAATTGGTCCCCTAAAAATTTTACATAGTTTGGCCCAGTAGTTTTCATTTTATGAACATTTTCCATGGAAATAATTTTCACTCCGTTCCATATGTACACCGATTACTCTGAGATTTATGATTCGATTTACGTGATTCTTTTTTTGTTCGACGCGGAATAGCTGCCATGTGGTCCCCTAAAAATTTGACATAGTTTGGCCCAGTAGTTTTCATTTTACGAACATTTTTTTGTTCCCGGTTCTTGGGACCTATATTTTTTAAGAAGCGCGGCACCATTCTTAGGTCCACCCATACATAGCTAGACACTAAAAAGTAACAACTTAGTAATTTTCAAAATACATATAGTAATTTTTATGTTTTACTTTGCACCGACTTCAAGATGTTTTTGATAATATATATTAATAATAATAGCTTTAGAAATAAGTCATTTTATACATTTTAGTTTTTGAAGTCGGTTTTTTTTAACGAAGTTTTTATTTTTTATTTCTTATCCATACTATAAATGCGAAAGTATTTCTGTTTGCTAAACTTTCACGGAAAAATCACTGTACTGATATTGTTGAAATTTGATATTTTAGTCCCAATATCGAGAATGGATATAGGTACTTTATATCCCGGAAAATGGTTTTTTTTTACCTGGAAAAATAGGAATTTTCCATAAGCGTATATTGCTTAGATATAAATTTATTGCGGGTCAAGCTTTAGGTGTTCCATAAATTCTAAAAATATACGTATAAACTATATTACCTCTATCATTGACTGCCATTTCCTTCGCGTTTCATTTGAGACTTTATACTTTCTGAATGCTGTAAAATGTCGAAACAAGCGACAATTTAATGTGCCCTCCACACTCACGACATAATCTCGTGATAATATTAGAAAAGGATGAGAAACGTGATTCTTAAACAGATTCACAAATTCTTTTTGTTCGCGCCTCATTTTCCGATGATTGTCGGTTTTTTTGAACGATCGCACGAATACGAGAACATTTACTTTTATTGTACTTTTCGTGCCTCCGGATCCTTTGGTTGCCGTACGATTCTCGCGATAATGTGGAGTCTCTTTAAGATCTGTACAGTACAGTTCACGAACGACTAACTATTAGAGATCTTGATTCGATTGTTAACAAAGAAGATCGATAAGCCCTTATAACCTAATAGTACTATTAAGGTTATTGGCTAAGTGACCGAATTGTTCTTGCAAGAAACCTCACTTTACAACAATAATCTACTGAGTTATTTCAAACCCTATTACAAAGACAAACTTTCAGACATATTGGTGACCAAAATTATAAAAACTATCGTATAGGAACCATCATAAAAATAGCAGGTTTTAACTAAATTTTGACGTTTATTTTGAAGTCACGAACAGGCAGTTCGAGTTGATGACTTTATATATAAAAATAGAAGGTAGATTGCTGTAAGATTTGAATTTTCAGATGGCAAGTTCTCTGGCGACCCTTTTGGCGATGCTCCGTGATGCTGGAGTGGAATTATCAAAACTACCTTCAGTTACGCATGATGAAGGTGATATCCCAGCCATTGAAAAAACAGCAGTTGAAGAAGAACAGCTGGAACCAGACGAAGTTTAAGGAAAGACATAGAAAAAGAATACTTACTAAAATCGCCAATAAAAAATCTCTGAAAACTTCCTAAACGGTGTTTGTATTTATTAAATTACTAGATACCTTATAAATATTACTACATAATTACTATTTTTTAACCATATATGTACGTGTGCTGATTTAGCAACTACCGACTATTGTATGTCTTATCCTCCTCCAAAAGTTGTCTGAAAGAAATCAACGGAAAAGACCGCCGCTCCAACTGTACTTGATATTAATGTTATTGATTTTATATACATTGTTCTACAAAGACGTTTACCCGGGCTTCACATTCTCGCGAACAAAGAACCCGAGAACCACGATTTTCACGATAGTGTGAAGGACGCTTTACAATCAAATAAAGTTACAACTTGTAAAATGTAATCGTCCAATAATGAAATTTCAATACAGACAAATAAAAATTGTTATAAATTGAACAATGCTCTTATTGCAGTTTTTATTTTGTGTAGCGCATTTTTTATCCGAGGTAAGAATATTTATGCGTAAGTACTCCTAGGATGTGGAACTAATAATAACGCGAATGGAATTACAAATATATTATTTTTTAACATAAATTCAAATTCAAATTCAAAAGTTTTTATTCAAAATAAGTTCCACTGGAGAACACTTTTTGAAGGTCATACATATAGGTTAAAATTTAATTTTACTTCCTAGTCTATGTACACCGCTTCGCAACGTGTCACAATAACTATAATAATAATAATAAAGCCGCAGGTGGGCTTTGTGGAAGCCAGTACGGAGTGGAGATCGCTAGAGCTAAGACTCGAGCGCCGGGGTGGAAGTGATAAATGGCATCAAGTCAGAAGTAGCTTCGGTGAACCTGCAGCCCACCTCTCTACACCCCTTAGCCACTCACACCCATGTTGCCGCTGTCTTCTATGGCATTTTCTGGGGCCTATGCAGGGAGTGGCGAGTCACCGTTTGCCCATTTTCCATGTTCCTTGAACATTGCGACGGGCAGACGCCATAGCCCCCACATTCCCATACCCCTAGTACTACTAGCAGTTCACCTCAATAGCCCGGTACTTCTTGTGCTCATTTCCCACACCTTGGGTGCATTATTATACGGTGTAGACAAATTTAATGTAAATGTGGCGTGATCCCTGTCACGCCACATTTACATTAAATTTGTCAAGGGGCCTCTACGTGTTGGCCTTTCTATGGCTCCACGCAAGCCCTCAAAAAGTCCGGGCCATTTTTATGGCCCGTGGTCATGAGACATACAAAAACCCGCAGGTGGGTTTTGTGGAGAAGCCTTACGTGAGTAGTGACACCTCGGACGTTATTCCGGGGCCAAAGCAAGCCAAGCCTCCGTGCTTGCCTTAGCCAGCCGGCACGTAATGGAGATCGCTAGAGCTAAGGCTTAAGATCCAGGGGTGGAAGTGATAAATGACATAACGTCGGAAATACCTTCGGTGAACCTGAAGCCCACCTCTCGACATCCCTTAGCCTCGCCAATCTTGTGCGGTATTTTTAGGGTCCCATGTAGTGAGTGGCGAGTCACCGTTTGCTCATTTTCCCATGTTCCCCGAACATTGCGACGGGCAGACGCCATAGTACCCATAACTCAGATCCCTAGTTCTACTAGCAGTTCATCCCAATAGCCCGGTATCTTTTGTTCTCATTCCCTACAATAGTCCTACACTTAACGGGGCTTCTCCTTGGGTGCATTTTTATATGGCGTTAACAGGGATAATCGCCGGTCAGTGTCATGCCACGTTTAGATTAAATTTATCAAGGGGCCTCTACGTGTTGTCCTTCCCGTGGCCTAACGCAAGCCCTCTCAAAAGTCCGGGTCATTTTTATGGCTCACGAGGTCACCGCCATGTGGAATCTACACTCTACGATCATAGTACCGATAGTGGTGTCTTGACCGTCATCTCGAGAGGCTCTCGCTCGCTCAACCACAGTGGACGTCAAACAATATAAATCAATTCCAGGTATTCTCTAAAGAGCGCACAGCAAGTTTAGTAGTTCTTCCACCATTGGTGATGGGATACGAAGAACTGTATGACGATTTGAATCCTAAAAAGCAAAACTTTCAAAATCCAGACCAGAATAACTCCGAAGACTTGCATGAAATCGAAGCATTAAAACACATCAAAATGGAGAATATCATAAAACCCAAAAAAACAAGACATGGCGATAAAAGAATCAGGAGTGACCGAGTGCGAAGGGAAGTATCAAAAGCTGACCATGGTCTCCCAAAGGCAGAGGGTTGTGCTTGCCAAAGTCGCCATATTCATATTCGAAATTAATTATGTCAAGAGTCAAGGCACACTGACGCAGAGCTCAAGCGCATCGAAGGTCCAATATAAAAATCTGTATGTCTGTTTCTATCTACATTTGTCTAATGTTACGATTATAGCAATGACTTATGGCCGGTTCCTACATCTTACTAGTCATTGCCTACTACGGTTGAATTTTGACATTATACTTGTAGCTTATGTTAAATCAAAACTAATAGTAAGGCAAATGAACGGTTTGTAAGATATAAGAACGGGCCATTAGTCTTTCACACACACTAAATTGTCTTATGGGCTTTAGTTATGTCTTATGGGCGTTACCAATATGTCAAGTTAAATCAAAACGATGGCACATCTCTAACATCCATGGAAATGCCTGTTACCAAGGGAGTTCCGCAAGGTTCGATTTTGGGACCCATATTATTTATTTTATATTCTGCCGATATAGTAGCACAAATTAAACACTGCAAATTTCATATCTACGCCGACGATACGCAAATTTATATTTCTTGTAAGCCATCCGATATCGATTCAGCTATAGTTAAGCTTAATGACGATCTGGCTAATATATCTAATTGGTCCAAAAATAATTCATTATTATTAAATCCCACAAAAACGAAATTTATGATATTCGGCAGTAAATCTCAACTTTTAAAACTAAATCCCTCAGTGACAGTTTCGCTCATGGACAAACCAATTGAGCGAGTTTACGAGGCTCGAAACTTGGGTTTACACGTTGATTGTGACTTAAGATTTCAAACACATGTGACCAGTTCTGTCCAAAATTGTTTTTATAAACTTAAGGTTTTATATAAAATGCGCTCATACCTAAACGAGACTCTACGTATTCAGTTAGCAGAATCCTTAGTACTATCGCGTTTGAATTATTCTGACATTGTTTTTGGCCCTCGTCTTCTATCTAGTACCAAGAGACTAATTCAGCGTGTTCAAAATGCTTGTGCCAGATTCTGCTTCGATATTCCATTGAGAGGTCATGTAACACCATATCTTAATAAACATTCACTATTAAAGATGACGCATCGCCGCAAGTTACATCTAGCTTGTCTCCTTTTTGGACTAATCAAGCACAGATTGCCTTCGTACTTGTACGACAAATTAACTTGGATGTCAAGTCGCAGGTCGATCGGGACAAGAAAGTGTGCAGTACAACTCTCGATGCAGCGGCACTCCTCAGCTTCTTTCAAAGGTAGCTTTAAATATGCTGCTTCAAAATGTTGGAACAACATTCCCCCGCCAATAAGGAACCTGCAGTCAGTCTAAGGATTTAGGGTCAAACTTAAGAAGTTTCTTGGTGACCACCAGAAATCACAGGCGGGCCAAAGACACGACACCAGCATTTTATAATTTCCTTGCCTTGATTATCAAATAATATTTTGTTAATATCGTTAATTTAAAATATAATATATATGTGTGTGTATGTGTGTAATTTATTGTAAGTATATATTATATGTATATGTGCTGTATTTCAATTTTTATATTATAAATATCTGGACATATATTGAACTATTTGTTTAATATAATGTATAGTTTGCCGTGACGTCGCTCTCGGTTCAAGCGGAAGATCAGCGTTGATCTAATAGATCGACATTATTGCTGAGCTTGATCCAATTTTTAGGACTTATGTATATCTCCTGATACTTTGTGGTTGTGTTCTGTTTTATTTGTTTTTTTATGATTTGTTTATTACTTTTGATGTGTTTAGTTTACTTGTGTATGTCCTTAAAATAAACCTGTTTTCTTTCTTTCTTTCTTAGTCGAAAGTCGCTACCGCTGACTCGAACGGTGAGTTAGGTACGACTTCAGACCAAAGCGCATGAGCCGAGCGAGCGAAGCGAGCGTGCCACAGCAGCGGCTAGCGAGTGCCAGAACAGACTGGGCACCCTTGATTCATTATTTGAGATATATAGTAAATTTTGGGTGGTCAGCGGAGCTCCCGTTTCTATCCTATATAAATAAAACGCTCTGTACATAATAAATAAATGTGCCTTATAACTATACCCCACCTCTTTTTACACTCACCACTAGCTCATCTTTGGACGCATGATAAAAAAAGTAAGGTTTATGTTTGTACAGTGTATAAGGTTGTTGTTGTATCTTCACAAAGGGATTCCCATGCATACCCCTGGGTCACGTTATGAAATCTAAAATATCAAGTGTGTAATAAGTTGCGAAATTCTTTGTCTTTGAATTAACGAATACTGGCATTGGAGCAAATGAAACACTAGAAATTTCTTTTAATTATTTATATTGAATTTATCACCTTCTTAATACCAGCACTGAAGGGTGTCAACGTTTAACGTACAACACAATTACAAAATTATAGTCACACGAACATTGATAATAAGTAAAATAATACAACAAAAGTGAAGTTTGCGCCGGTCTGGCTCAAATTGGACTCGCCTGAAGGCACTTGCGGTCAATATTATTTGCTTGGAGATACGATTTCGGCAAGCCTTTAATTAATAAGTTATGCATTCATTTGAAACACATTTCATAGTTGAAATACCCATAATCTTATTTAACGTAAAAAACACACTTTTTTTCTAAAAATCCTTGTAATTTTTTCGTTTGTAACCGATTAACGGTATTAAGGATAGCATATTTAAATAATTAAATAATTGTATTTGCTTTTCTGAAAAATTATATTTTGTCCCTTACAATCGATACCTCAGTTATGGGCATCGTTTTTATTTGTATATCAACAAAATGATTTTTGCTGTAATCTTAGTAATAATTTTATTTTAACTAGATATGTTAAATAGCATGTCTCATAGTAATAATATGTTAACAAAATAATGTAGACATACCACACTCAGGATAGGATAACGGTTCTGTTTTGAAAGAGTTCGTATTACTAACTAACGTTATTTTATCGTTTAAAATATCAAAATCTAGATTTCTCCATCATTAAATTAACGGGAAGTTAATAAACATTAGATTTCCTGAGTGCGACAGTTATTTAAGTAATAAAATGTATTTAAAAAAAATTAAGGTGTTGTTTACTTTATTCGAGATCATCACAAAATAACCTTATATAGTATGAAGAATGATTTAAACTTGTTTATGTTCAAAAATGAGCTTCAAGCTATGTGTTTCAAATAATGCAATACAAATAATACAAACGAATAACCGTTTGAGTAAATAATGTAAATATAGAATCATAGCCGACCGGCTAAAGGCTACAAAATTATTGCTTGACATTTTGAAGTTATTTGCTATAATTATGATAATCATTATAAGAAAGTACACCATACATCCAAGTGATAGTTATAACAGTATTGAAAGCTTTTTTAGCTATTGTTTTATTACTTTTTAGCTACAAATAAGTTTAAAATGAAATATTTTCCATACTCTTTCTCTCGTGCACAGACGTATTGCCATCGCGCTCTATCGCGAGTGTCACTGTTATGCCAATGAGATAGCAATATATTTGTATGCGAGTGAAAGAGACAAGCAACAAACACAGGGTAGAAAATTATCTCAGCATTGCGACCAGAATATAATGTTTTGTTAAGTGCCGTTTTAGACTTTTTTGTGTTTTAAAGTAGTGATCCACCTCAGAAAATAAGTAAGGCAGACAAGGCGAAGACATGATTCTAAATCTTTGTAATATCAAACTTACCTGCATAACAAAATTTAGTTAACGAAATCAGATATAGGAGTGTCGGGTTATTCTCAATTGTATATCTAAAAGGAAATAATTAGTATTTAATTAACAAAAGTGGGTCGTGTTTGGTCTTACACAAAAAGGAAGTTTTGCACTGAAAAGCGTTGTGTCGGATATAATTCGGGCATAGTAATATGCTGAGCGCAAACCTTGTTTGCTGAAAAATGCGGCATACAAATAATGTATAAATAATATAATTACGTCGCTATTTCTTCAAATAAAGTTTTTCTCTATCTTTTTTTCTAACTTTATGCATTTTGTAAGCACAAAATTACAATAAAGAAGGGATAAGTCTTCAAGTCAAACATTGTTTTAAAATACTTCATTTTAAACTTAGCCATACACTTAACAGTCTCGTATGACAACTTTTTCCCTAATATTTGCTGCTTGAAAAGGCTGTTACTAACATTATCTTGTAAGGAAGATATCGGAACTTCTACTCAGCGCACTAACTTAAACATTTTCTTTATTATAATTATTTACAACTATCAACACACAACGAGAATACGTGTCCTGTTTTTTTTTTTTACAACTAACCATTCTCACATACATCTCTTATTTGACACTAGATAGGGTTGGCAAATTTGTTTTTTAAAAGTTTTAGTTTCAAGTTAGATTATTTCGATGATTGTCATGTTGAACATTATTAGTTTTATTACCCCCGCAAATTGTTATTGCGCTTGGCCGCCATTTACTGGCCGCCGAGTGCGCGTACATATCGAGTTGCGGATGACGTCACGTGAATGTTAATTTGACAAGGTTCTAGCGCATTACCAATTTGCGGGGTTAATACGACATATTGCTGGTTCGAATAGCTTACTATTCATTCAGGTACCTTACCATCAGTTGAATTTTGACATTCTTTGTGTGGAGCTTATGTCAAAACATAAGGAACAGGAACGAAGAAAGAATACTGATTCCCACGGCTGGGTGGCCTGTCGTAAAAGGCGACAAAACAACCCTCAGATAGGTAGAAGGGCCCGCCTGGATGGCTACCACTTCTGGTCTAAAGTATATCGCCACAACAATTTAGAGTTGTGTTCCGGCATTAGTAGCACGTTTGTTGTGGCAAATGCCTATAGGCGGTGATGGTAACCGCTTTGCATCAGGTGGGCATCTACCGACGTGCTGAGCTCGTGCAATAAAAAAAACAACCAATAGTAAGGCGAATGAATCGTCGGTAAGATATAGGAACAGGCCAATAACGGTAATCATATAAATAATTATATTTAATTTTTCAAAACAGTTTCTTTTAAATACGAGATTTTTTTATTGTCTAATATTAGTTATCTGCCTAAATAACAAATCAACTTGAAGTGAAAATTCTGATTTCAATTTCAATGTTCATTGACTGATATTTATTTAATGAAATTTGTTTGTTATGAAAAGCGAGTGGACACTGGATATGATATATATATATATTGCAAAGTATTGCTTAAAAAACAATAACAATTACCTATGATATATATTACCTATGATATATATGATAATATGAGGGATATTATTATTATAAAATTTGGCGCCACTGTACTTTCTAAAAAAAAAGTTAAAAGGTGGGCCCCTTTTAACTTTTTTTTTTCACTGCATATCAGTCTGCCGCATAATGCACAAGACTGTGAATATTGTTGTAGCCTTAATTGCGTCCTGCAACACCGAACAGAATGCCTCTTGAGGCTTGCAAGGTCCACCCATTGCATGACTGCACTGCAGGATGGTGAGTGGGCCTCTTTAGATTTCCTCTTCTATTCAATTTTGGCTTAACACAATGTGTTAAGCCAAAATTGAATAAATTGAATAGAAAAAAAATCCAGACTGTCATGTGATTAATTTTTGGTTCTCCATATTCAAGAGAAACTGATTCTATGAAAAAATATTCTAGAACAAATCTAACTTACAACCGATCTCATGATATCTTTAGGCAATTTTTATATGGCAAGAATTCATGAGCCAAAGGGCTCGTTTCCGGTTAAAGCAAAAATTACGAAAACATGCAGTTTGCCAAACCCTCGTTCACACCACAAAAAGTACAAAAGTCCTCCTTTACGTCTATAGGTACATTACAAATCCTTTCCTAATCCTCCGAATACTATTCAAACAAATTTGCATCTATCATTAAATATTAATTTTTATTTTCTATATTTATAAATGCACTTTTGTTAAAATTTTTACAATCTAATATTAGTCTACCATAAACGAAGTTTTATGCCATTTTTATTATTGGGACATTTGTATTATTTAAAAGAAGTGTTTAAATCTAACTATTTAATGGTGGCTTGCAAAAAGAAAATCAAATGTGCAAGATTTTAAAGGTGCATCGCAATATTGTGGCAAAGTTCATTAATATTTATTATGGTTGAAAATATGAATCCCAATCGGCATTTGAAATGGTGGGTGAGTGGGTGGGTGGTGGGTGAGTTCCTCTTGTTCTCACAGTGCTCAAAACGCTCTTTCAGCTCACCGTGATCGCTATGTGGAACACCACATAGCGACCACCGTCGTTATGTTCGCCGTTAAAACGTCGCCATTGACGTCATAATTTTCGATCGCGTAGCGCTCACAACGACGACAAGAGGGAGGGTCGAATTGAGCGTTGACCATAGAGCATTAATTCTCTCTATCCATATGTCCACTAAGGCGCAATTTTCAAATCAACCATACAGCAACCAATAAAATTCCTTCCGCGAAATTCTGATACCTCCTAACTAGCATTTATGTGCAAAACTTTATTTTGATACTATCTTTTGGCAAAGGTTAAAATAATTTGGTTTTATGTGACTATTTGTGTATTTTGTCGTTAATAACATGAACGCTCCATAATCCGTTTCACTTGAGTTTATGATTGTAACGCCTGCAAACAAGTGGAACGGGAAAAATCGCGGTCATGAGCGTGGTCGTTGCGAGCCCAAGAGGAATGTACAAAGGAGTGTTCGACTGGCTTAAAAGCCTAGTTGCCAAGCCATAAATATTATAAAAAAGGAGTGTTCAAATTTCAAAACTCAACTCTTTAGAACAGAAAGCTATATTTGAAATGATATTCCGTGCAGATTTGAAAATATTTTGGCCATACGAATACTTGTGAATTCGAAAATACTTTAGAATTTGGACGGGTTATGTTTTCAAGCATCGATTTGGGTCATAATTGTACTTTTAAGACCTTTTCCTGACTTTATATACTTCAAGTCACCTTTATATAGCTATATTTGAACAGATTTTAAATATAAATAGGTTTCAAAGATATGAGTATTTGAAAAGTACCGACTTAACATACAAAAAGATAAAAATATGTAGTAAGTATCATAGAAAATTAATTAAAGAAAAGCTACGGAGCCTTCGATATACAGTTTGCAGTACAGATAAAAAATAAAACTATTTAACATTTTAAGTATTTATAGAACAAAAAAATGGTGGGTAGAGAAAAAAAAGTTGTTAGTTATAGGTGTTCATTCAAGTGTCCAAAATATACATTAATTATGGGTTTTAAAATTTACTACGGTGGCACAACATATACAGGGTCAGAAAAGTTTTTTTATGGCTTCAACACTTTTAACATCACATCATGGTAATTGTAAATCATTCTCAATCGAAGCAATTACGACTTATATATAACAAAAAGTTATAGAACCGATCCCATACACCCAGATCAACATCATCAATTAACAAGAAAATTAGTTTTCCAAATTTACTAGTGGAGTTAGAATCCGTAACCTCTGCATTCAAGTGAATTAGGCGCAATGAGTAAAATAATATTACAGAAGGTAACATCGTGTGGATGATGCGATGTATGATGTATAAATCTGATATTGTACCTAAAGTAGCGCCATCTTAGTAACAACATACCTTGTTAACATTGTGCCCACTTTCACGGCAGCAAACAAGAAAGTACGCAAGGGTGTTAAAAACTACACTTTCAGATTATCAAATCACTGGCATGTTTTTTAGAAAAGTATTTTTTTTATTCCTTCTTTTATAGTGTTAGCAAATACATGGATTGCATTTGGCTAAGCCTATTTAATTATTTTCTCTACCAATTTAGTACAGCTTTCTACACTGTGCCTGTGTGAGACACAGATCCCACAAAGGGCAATAGGCAGCGGGAGTATGTAAACAGAAACATTTGGTACACGCACTGCCCACTTCCCTGCACTTAAAAAAACAACTAAAGTTACACTGCTCATCTCTACCCACCATACACATTATCAACAAGAATGTACTTAAAAAAAGAGAAAGGAGTTTAAATGTTTATAGATAATATTAACCACAGATTAATAAGACGGTAGAAACTTTTTTATATAGAAAAAAATAAACCTCCTAAAAGAAATTATCTACAAATTACCGAATACTCGAGAATACTGAAACAATGATGGCATTGCTTATCTCACATGAGCTTATTAATATTTCTTTGGTGTTGAGTTCTTTCCATTTAAACCATGCTATTGGACGCTATACGAATGGCTATATACTACTACACTTCGCCATCTATGCGATAAACACTCGAATGTGTTGTATACCACGCGGCGATTGGAACAACCTTTACCATTGTTATCGCTAAATATTCCTTTTATTATTTGTGTGATACTTTATTTTCACGATATTTTAAATAAATACTGACGTAGCCACAACGCATTTAATATAATTATTATATTAAAAAAAACTTTAATCGGTATTCGATTGCTAGAATTAATGCTTAAGATAATAACCGATGAAATTTAAATGTCACGCAGTCCAGCGATGTATCGCGCGTTCGAAAATTGAATTTTTTACGGACGGCGTCTCTGTGGGCGTCGGTTCGCACGTGAATATTGTTCTAGAATACGTATCAATAACAACAGCAAAATTTAATTTTCGAACAGACCTTTTGTAATTAAATTTAAAAAAATACTGCATGTATCATTAAACCCGCCAATTTTATCTTTTAAAAGTATAAAAATCTTGTAAATGACATTGACGCATGACGTTTAGGAATCTATTTATCGACCTTTTTCTAAATTCTATTTTCAAATTATATTGGAACAGATATTTAATTTTTCGATAACAATGATAATGTATCATAATGTCTTATTACAACAGCAATAAACCAATGCTGGTTTACTGGTCATCGCACAGATAGCGAAGTAACTAATGATACATAATTTAACTAATATTTATTATCAGTACTAAATATTATGCCTATATTTACCTATATTTACATCTATAAACTATTTACACAAATGGAATCATTGAGATCATGACAATAATCACTTATAAATATAAAAACCGACATTTTACGAGGTTTTTAAGCAATTATTGATTAAATAATACTTTAAGACTGGTTTGGTACAGTCATGTACCACTCGTGAGGTATTTTCACCGTTCAATATATTCCCTTTTAAAAACTTTTTAACGTAATCGTGAATTAGAACCGAAAAATAAACAATTTAAAAACAATAAAGCAAAATATTTTTAATTAAAACAATTCCAGTCGTATTCTAAAACGTGATTTTAAAAAAATCTATAAGTGTATAGATTTCTCACGCCCTCATAAAGTATTGAGACAATGAGTTGAAACAACGAATATTACATTGTGAAATATCACAAGAAACTGTATTTCATTTTCAGTATTTTTTCATGACGCGGTATTTGGGAAAACAATTAATGTGGTTCGATGAATCCTATTACTTATTAATTAAATAATCATTTTTAGGATAAGACTGAAAAATCTAATCAAAATAAGTCAAATATGTTTTTTTATAACGCAATTATTGCACGTAATCAACTTTAAAAACATCAAAAACTTGAAAGGAACCAGAAATATTTCACTTTAACATTTAAAAACCAATGAAACAAAAAAAAATTAAAAATGTAAATATTCAAATAACTCGACCTCATGGTTCTATCTCTTTTTATAACAGTTATAAACATATGATACAGAAAGAGACAGAATATAAAATTATCAAATGTCATTTAAGTTCTTGTTTCTTCGACTATACCCTAGATGGCGACACCTTCACAAAAGGTATAAACAAAATATTTCATACCGTCAACAATTTTACAACGAAGGAATGCTTCAACCGAACCTTTCTTTTACGAGGAACATAAGTTTCTTCTTCCCTTTGTATTTGAGTTTGATTTCTTGGAGTAAAGCCGCGAATTGGTGAGGGCCGTCGTGAGCAAGCGCAAATGTGTCGCGCGCTTTACCTGCAAGTGAGGAATATATGAAATGTAGACAAAAAAATTATGACATAAAAGTTACGTTTACTGTGTGATCACAATAACATGAAATGTAGGGTTACGAAATTCCAAGATATTAAAATCAAAATCCTCGAAAGTCGCTATAATCCGCCCAACTTATGAGTGAAATGGCAAAAAATGGAACTACAGCCGCCATGTTGAAATTTAATATGAAGTAGGGTTGCCAGTTTTAAACAAAGTTGTTTATTCTTTAACGGCGTTATCTGTAACGCTATAAACAAGACACTACTGTATATAACATTGACCTAGATGGAGCCGGAGCATATTTGACTATCTTAGATTAATTTGACATATTCAAAATGTCTTTGATAATTATGTATAGATTGGCAACACCGGAGCGAATACAGCGACGCTCTTCATTTCACAGGTAAATAAAAAAGAAAAACATTTTTTTAAAATTATTTTTAAAGCCACATATTTTTTTTGTAATGTCATTTTTTTAGTAGCTTATGTATATAACGTTAAAATGTCTTTATTTTACAAGATTTTTATTTTAATTAATTGAATACAGTAATAATGTAAATCTCACCAAGAAAGTCGACGAAGTCGGCGTAGTGCCGCGGCGAGATGTGCGCGAGCCGCGCGTGCGTCGTGGACGCGTACGCGCGCAGCGCCGCCTCGAGCAGCGGCCGCAGCGGGGTGGGGGGCCGCGGGGGCGCGCTGCGGCCCCGCGAGCACCCCGCAGCCGCCACGCAGCAGCGACGCAGCACGTCCGACTGCACAACAAACGGTTCCGCTGTCATTTTCAAAATCTACCGAGCGCATTCCAAGACAATACATCACAGTACAGTTTTTTTTTTCTTTTTTAACAACTCTACGGACACGAATTTAAACACGCTTATTAGTTATGTTGATTCTTGTGTGACATTAGACATGTTCATCTCCCCCATATTTACTTACGTAATTCTATACATATTATTGTATGTCTTTCAAGACCACGGACCATAAAAATGGCCCGGACTTTTGGAGGGCTTGCGTGGGGCCATGGGGAGGCCAACACGTAGAGGCCCCTTGACAAATTTAATGTAAAATTGGCGTGACACTGACCGGCGATTATCCCTGTCTACACCATACAATAATGCACCCAAGGACAAGCCCCGGCCAGTGTAGGACTATTGTGGGAAATGAGAAGAGAAAATACCGGGCTATTGGGGTGAAGTGTTAGTGGTACTATCGGTCTGGGAATATGGGGACTATGGCGTCTGTCCGTCGCAATGTTCAGGGAACATGGAAAAATGGGCAGACAGTGACTTGCCACTCCCTGCATGGACCCCTAAAACTGCTAATTCTATACATTATTGTTATGATTATTATTTATTTATGTATATCAATATATGTATATTTTTGTCTTATTTCCATGTCTATTTATACTTACCATCTCAAAATCTTATATATATACTTTTCATTCTATTTATATTGCAAAACCCACATGTTACACAATTTTCTCTAATCTATCCTAAGGTTGTCTAGAAGAAATTGCTTTTAGTGATAAGACCGCCTATTGTTTTCTGTACTTAAAATTCTTAAATTGTATCTTATTATTATGCAATAAAGTATGTTCTATTCTATTCTATCCTAGATATTTAGTGATTTTTGTGTTGAGGTGTACCTTATGAATAACTTATTATATTAATTTATTCTAATTTTAATACTGTACTTAAACTAATGTAGAGTGTATCTGTTACATGCTGGTGTTGTGAGGAAGTGCATCTGCAGTGTGTGCCTTATATCTATATATATTATCCTATCTAGTGCCATGTGTGTTGTTTTTTCCTTTCTGTGTTTTTAGGCTCTTTGTGTGTCTTGGTTTGTTTGTGAAGTGTGCGTGTAATGCAATGCGGTGGCAATGCGCGTTGGTTTGAGTATGTGTATGTCAGTACAGTAATTATTCTCTATCGGATTTATTTCGGAGAGTGTGCGGTTGAACTGTTCGACTTGATTCCCCTTACAACATTCTCGTCTTCGGGCACAATAATGTGCTCTGATCTCTGCCATCGTTTCACAGTGGAAACACCATCAGTGCGAAGCCAGTGTTTCCCGAAAAGTACAATCCGGGTTTTATCAGTTCTCGTGTGAATAGGTTTTTTATAACCTTACACACCTATTGTGTCATCAGAGTATAAATTATCATTTTATTGCGTACAGAAGTTATCTGGAGTCATGAAGAACATGAAACATAGAAGCTTGAACGTTTGTGAAGCCAAGATTTGAAAATCTCTTAGAAAGAAAAGTAACATTTATTTGTATACCCAATTAATATACAGACCATTTACGTTACAGAAGGAACGAGGCGTTCGACTTTGTGTTATAACAAGCAAGAGGATCCGCACCGTTAATTCATCCGATTGCATTCCGTAAACAATAATTAGGGTACCTTTCCACGAGAGATGTGCTATGCAGTTATACTGCTAAAACGTAAAAGCTAAGCTACGAAACTATGTGACAATTTCCACTGTGTAGCGGAGCGAGTAAGATATTGCTGTGAATATGCATCGCCGCAATTTGGTGACAAACGACGACACACACAACTTCCACATTAAGAAAACGTAGCTTAGTTGAAGCAATTTCCACCAGTGCTATGCTATGTGGACCAATAAATAGAATTGGTAGATATCAAACGCATCACATCACTGGCGGAAAAGCAGCCTTACACTGGCCCACAAAAAATAAAGTGTTTTGTTTTTTTTATGTATTTCGATGCGCTGAATTTGGAGTCAATTTGGTAAATACATCTTTAAAATCCTGAGGGTGTATCGATATATCGCAATACATAATAGTAGAGTAGGGTCTGGTCAAAACTACAGACCACTTATTTCTTGTGGGCCGCTGTTATTATCAATTATGTAGCATTTTATAAATTTAAATTAAGCATTAACAACATTTACTGCATTAAATTAAGTATCATAAAATCAAATAAATTCATTTAGTCGAATCATCGTCATTATCGCCCCATGTAGTATTAGTTATGCGCCATATAAACTAGATGTCGCTGTACCAAAATAAAACACAATATAGTTTTCATTACACTTAAAACATGTATTGTTTCCGTATAGCTAGGCAGTTAACTCTAGTTTCCCTTCAAAACGTACAAATCTTTCGCCTTTTACTAAAGATTTCCGTGGAGGGGAACACTCAAATGAGTCTATGATAATTTTTTTAAAGCCTCACTTTGTGAGGTTAATAAATAAGACTAGCAAATGCAGGTAAACAAAATCCCTGTACGTATTATTAAGTAGGATACGATTAGAGGTGGATTATATCGCTTTTGCTGCATATATTGTTTTGGATATCGGGTTTAAAATATACTTATGTATTATATTATATCGACTTTCTGATATTGTATAGCGAGACATAAGGATTAGGATTTCGTGATACCGATATCATTATACCGTATACGATCTTTGTTGTTTATCCAATTAAATCTTCTGAATGTGCCGACTGCGAAAAATTTTTTAGTAAATAAAATATAGATTCAATAAGGCGGGGTCGGCACTGAAAATCAGCGTTGTACTGGAGGAAACTCCAACACAGCATAAAGCTAAGTTGCCGATCTTATTTGTAGGAAATGCGGTAATAACACAATATTGAACTTTATCATAAAAAAATGTATGTATAAATATTTCTGCATTCTTGTATTGTCGCTTTCTTAGCAAATAATTTTTTTTCTCTCTCTTTATATATAATAATTACAGCCCATAAATTGTCCCACTGCTGGGCTCGGGCCTCCCATTATAGGGGAACGGACAATATACCTGCCACGCCTGTCCAAGGCGGCTTTGGCAGGTTTGTAACCGATGTGCAGGTTGCATCAGGATGTTTTCCTTCACCGTTGTTAGCACGTGGTAACTGTTACGATACACACATTAGGTCAGATAACGGACTAAGTGGTGCATGCGTTCCGGCCAAGATCGAACCCATGGCCGTTTGAGTTAGGGGCGCGTGCGTTAGCCATTACGCTACCAAGACTCTTTAGAGTTACATAGTACATGTTAATTGTTTTGGCTATGTAAATATCAAATAATTATTTATTTTATTAATTTTTATTTAAAGTAAATTACAATATACAATATATTTATGCTAGGTACTTGAGACTGTAAATTGTCGGTATGCCCTCAAACTAGGACCGGCCTGTATTTTGGGGGCACATTCGGCCATGATATTGTATTTATTGGGTGAATTGAGCTTATTAATTCATATAATCATTAACAGTTTTTAGTTTTTTAATAGTTTAAGATTTATATATATATATACTTTTTTAACGTATAATGTGATGAGTGTGTTCGTAGGTGTGTGTGTGTGTGTTCGTGCGTGTATGCGTGTGCGCGCGTGTGTGTGTGTGTGTGTGTATATGACAAATGCAGGTATAGATGATCGGGTTGTATGATTCCTGCAACTACCCGCCATGGATACAAAAAAACCAATTTATATAGGCAGAAACTTACCAAAACAGGCGCACACTGCACGTTTTTAACCAGCAGCGGCAGCATGGCCTGCAGTTCGGCGCGGCCCAAGGAGTGGGCCAGCGCCACCGCCCAGTGGATGTCGGCTATCGCAGGGTGGCTGTCCTGCAATTTGGAAAGAAAGGATTAATTTAGAACTACAATAACAGAAATGAGTATATATTACACTAGCAAAAATAAATAAATGTGCAATTTAAAATTTCAAAAATCAACAACACACCCCACAGCCAGGTGGTAGGGCATTTGCCAGACTGGGTTTGACTGACCAACCCCTGGTCTACAGGATGCCGCCACAACAACTGTAGGGGTTTTCCTACACAGGATGGTAATGATAGAGGTTTGTAAATGTTAATTGTTTATTGCTAAATTGGACCTACTTATGCAAAATAAAACTAACCAACATACTGATAGTTTTGAGAAAAAGCTGTTTTTATTAACATTTTGCATAGAAATAATGTCTATATTCTGGAAAAATGTATTTAGAATACTGTAGGTACATAAGAATATACAATATTCTAAATATTTTTTTTGCAAAATTTTAATTAAAACTATTTTTTCTCAATACTATCAGTATGTTGGTTTGTTTCATTTGGCATAAGTAGGTCCAATTATGGTAATGAAAGTGATTGTGCTTATGCTCTAAGATCAGTGGTTGTTTTGCCGACTGACCGAGTACGGTGCTAAACGAGTACAGATCTGAACATAATATTTTCTTAAGTTTTCGCGACTTGTACACATAATAAAACTACGTTTTAACGGTTTTAAGCGCGGTAATTTATTTGATTTAGGTTTATCCGACGTTTCGGCCGCTTTTCAGTGGCTTTCGTGTCTTTGTCTTCCGTGACCACGGCCACTGAAAAGCGGCCGAAACGTCGGATAAACCTAAATCAAATAAATTACCGCGCTTAAAACCGTTAAAACGTAGTTTTATTATGTGTACAAGTCGCGAAAACTTAAGAAAATATTATAAAAAAATTCAATAAGTATATCTGTGGTTTGTTTTTATAGCTATATTTTAATTATTTAGTTTTAAATTTTGTTTATGGATATTATTTACTCTATGGGAGCCTAATCTAATTTACCACCGCTTCACAACATGTTGTGGCTTGAAGAGAAGAAGCGGCGCAAGAAACTCTTCAGCAAACATGCCTAGTTCTAAATTATTATTTTTTATATAATATTAAAATGAGTGGAAGGAACATGGAACACACAAATGAACAAGTTGGCGGTAGGCTGAATAAAAACTTTGACAATACACGTTTGACAAATGTCATCTTTGTCTTCCGTGACCACGGCCACTGAAAAGCGGCCGAAACGTGGGATAAACCTAAATCAAATAAATTACCGCGCTTAAAACCGTTAAAACGTAGTTTTATTATGAATTTTTTTATTTTATATATTAACAAATCTACGGACTCGGGTTCCGTACCCTTTTTTACAACTTAATTACTATGAAAGTTTTTTGAGTTTATACACGCTTATTGTTTACTTTTGTTACTTTGACATTAATTTTGTGATTTTTATGTTGTGTTGTGTGAATAACTTATAATATAATCTTTTACTAACTTTAGTGTTAGTTTAGTACTAAACTTATACTAATGTGGAGTGTATCTGTTACATGCTGGTGTTGTGAGCAAGTGCATGTGCAGTGCGGGCCTTATGTCTATACTTATATATTATCCTATCTAGTGCCATGTGTGTTGTTTTTTCCTTTCTGTGCCTGCGTTATTAATTATTAGGCTCTTTGTGTGTCTTGGTTTGTTTGTGAAGTGTGCGTGTCCTATATAAGTTTTGTTGTTTGTTTTATTGAATTGCAATGTCGTACCTGGTTGTAATGCAGGTGCAGGTTCCTCATGGCGAGTGTGGCCAGGCGCATGGCGCGCGCGGGCTGCCCGCGCTGCTCCATGTAGCGCGCGACCGCGAACAACTGGCTGGAGGCGAGTGCACCACGCGCCGCCGCCCCGCCGACCGCCGCGCACGCCGCCTCGAACGCGCCCGCCGACCCCTCGCACACCGACAAAGCGCTCAGGGCGCACCCGGGCGGGTCCTACAATACAGTTTATTTTTTAAATTACACTTCTACATAGACATTAAGATTTTTTCTGTCCCGAAAAAGCGTCACGGCCGCGTGGAGAGGCGGCATATTTTTTTTATTTTTGAAGTTATACTTCTTTACGCGCGTTAGGGAAAAATGATGAGAGTAAATTTTTACGATGCGCGCGCACACCGTCACACGACAAAACCTACACCCTGAATTTAGCTATAGTCAACATTTTAGTTTTCTTTTTTATTGCAGGAGTTCAGCAGTCAGACAAGCGGCCCACTTGATGGAAAGCGGTTACCATCGCCTATGGACATTTGTAACACCAAATGTGCTACAAATGCGCTGCTGCTCTCTTAAGGGAGACTGGAACCTGGTCAGCAAAGCCGAAACACAACTCAAGGTTGTTATGGCGACATACTTTAGACCAGGGGTGGTAGCCATCCAGTCAGGCAAATGCCCTACCACCTGGCTGTGGGTTGTTTTGTCGCCTCTTACGACAGGCCGCCCGGCCGCAGGAATTTATATTCTTTCTCCGTTCCTGCACGGATAATTTTAGAGTAGACTATGGATTTTTTTGGTTCCGGATCGAATTCAGTTTTCTTGTTTGATTAAATTTTTATTCATTTATTTATTTATTTATGGAAAACCTACACCTAAATACATTTGATTAGATAACTATAATTAAAACACGAAAGCCAATGACAGGTTCCACGGATAAGCTATTGCTTAAGAGTAACATGCAGATCTAAAAAAGGCACCGAGATGTTTAGTCACTGATGAAACATTGTGGCTACTGAAAGATATATAAATATTAACATTTTTACTGTGACCAAAAAGCGTTACGGCCACGTGGAGAGGCGGCACAATTTTAGAGTAGGCTATGGATGTTTTTGGTTCCGGATCGAATTCAGTTTTTTGTTTGATAAAATAAAATATGTTTAAATAAAAAATGCATTCATTAAAATGTACCTAACCTAACCAAAGCATAATTTGCAGTAAACCTGTGAAAAGTCGAAATGTGTGCTGGGATACATAGGCTAAGTTACATTAGGGACTCACTCGACCGCGATTTATCCCGTTCTACTTTCTTTCCGGCGTCACAATCGTACACCCAAGTGGAACGGCTATTCAACCCACCTCTTGATATGGGTCGTTGTGAAGGTTGTGTGATCGAAAATGGTGACGTCATTAGTGACGTTTTCGCCACGACCACAACGACCGCGGTTCCCTTGTGGAACGGCTAACCGAGCATATTGGGCGTTGTGGAGGGAGTAGAAGGTATATCGCGTGGTAAGAAGCGGCAGCGGCGTAAAGAGAAAGGCTGGGGCGGTTTCACATTCATTTTGTTAAAAAAAAAAAAAAAAAATTTTTATGCAGTTTTTTTTTTTTTCAGAAAAAAAATTTTGGATAATTTTTTTCGAACATCTCCAAATAATCATTATGACTTGGCAACACTTTTCTTGCTGTTTGGATACATGACCCTAAACACTAATTAAGCCACTTCGCTGCAAAAATAGCATACCTTCGCAGCACACTGCAAGGCCAAGGTCCTGGCGCAGGCACTTAACTTCTCCTGCTGTTCGAACGTGAGGCCCAGCCTCAGGGCAGTCGCGTGCGACATGGCCGCCGCCGCGACGGGGCCTGTCGCTTCTGTCGGAGTAAACAATTCGTACCTATAAAAGAACATGGGAAATTAGATAGATAAATAACACCATCGCTCAACAAAATAAACAAAATTCATACTTCTTGGCAAAACAACAGGCGGCCTTATCGCTAAAAACGATCTCTTCCAGGCAACCTAGCTTAAAAGAAATTTAAAACTAATTTGGCGATGTAGGCGGACTTTACTATTTAAATATATATACTTCCATAGATCCAGATACGTTTGTAGAATATCAATACATATTATCCCCGCAAATTACTGATGCGCTGGAACCTTGTCAAATTAACATTCACGTGACGTCATCCGCAACTCGATATGTACGCGTACTCGCCGGCCAGTGATGCTAACAGTACTGAGTGTTCGCCTACGGTTATGTCACCAAAATGGCGGCCAGGCGCAATAAAAAATTGCGGGGATAATACGTATATACGAAATAATCTAAATAAATATATTTATTAACATTATATATGACAAACATTTTATATTAGCAACTAAAAAATAAATAAGTGAATGTTTAATACTGTTACAAATTAGGTCCCGACAAAAACAAATTCCACGTAAAGATCTGTAAAAGCACATTTTATGACCTTTCGGCATTTGAACTTGTCGTAATCTTTTATGATCGTCTTCTTTTGTGCAATTATTTATTGGCATACGTTTCTAAGTTATTTTGGAGAACAGCCTATCGTCCTATTGTACTCGTTTACGGCCGCTTGCAGACTGCATAATTAGCCACGTGTTGCGGATTACAATTACTAGCCAATTCTAGGAAATTCTGTCAACGTTGCCGGGCGGGCACATTTGCATTTGTGAAGTATAAAACGGCCTGATGGAGAGGGGTGAGTTGAGCTACAATTACGATACGATACGGGAGTGACGTGTGTACATTCGGGAACCTAATAGTGACGGACTTTGCGCGTTTTATTGAATTACCAACTTCTGCATTACGTTCAGATTTGTTGTGTTCGGTTATATTTGCACCTGTGTTATACGTGTTTGAATAGTTCTAATAAACTCTATAATAATTCTAACGGCATTTTAATTCGAGGCCCACTAACTCGTAGCAATACATTAGACATATTTATTTTAAAACAGATAGTACTTTCTATTACTACAATTACAAAATTTTATAAAAACCGATTTTTATACATTACCGACACTGTTCCGGTACACTACCGATTTTATTTATTTATAAAATTAAAAACTTGATTGATTACGGCTTAAGTCGTAAAGTAAAACGAACTCACCAGTTCTGCATGATGGAAAGTAAGGCGTCAAGACCCAGCTCCGTGGCGCACGTCACCAGCCACCGGACCATTTCCCGCCTCCTCCAGTTAACTGATGACAACGTCATCCTTAATACCTAAAAGAGAGATGAATTTTTATTAAACTTTTTGAACACACAGTTTGACACAACTAATAATTCCTGTTATTTACCAATTTTAGTAGCGCGGGACAGTGTACGAATCGTATAAGCGGGACAGAGCTAAGAATGAAAGCAAGCAACACTGCCATTTACGCTTGCGAATAAAATTCAATACACATTATTTACATGTCAGAAATCGGTCTGCACTTTTCTGTACAAACGAAAACTGCCGATCGGAATTATAACTTGTGTAAAATTACAGCTCAAAGTAAAATCAATGTATAACTATCTATCTTATCTAGGTATATATTAATACGTGAAGCAAAAACTTTGTATCCCTTAATAAAACTACGTTTTAACGGTTTTAAGCGCGGTAATTTATTTGATTTTGGTTTATCCGACGTTTCGGCCGCTTTTCAGTGGCCGTGGTCACGGACGACAAAGATGACATTTGTCTAACGTGTATTGTCAAAGTTTTATTTAGCCTAGCCTGTATCCCTTTTTACGAAAATTGCGCGGACGGAGGAGTATGAAGTTTCGAACAACGAAAATTATTAATAAAAAAATGAAAAATAAACATTTTCAAATTTTTCCAACGGGGTTCTATTCTAAAGCCTTTCAAGAATTGCTCCAAGAAAGGAAAAAAATCTTAAATTTATAGTTTAATAATTATCACACTTGCAATGTTCATGTTCAAGCAAAAAAAAAAAATTAACTATTGAATAACTAAATGAAAAATTGATATTAAAAAAAATTCAAGCAGATTATTGTTCATTCATCTATTCAGTTAGTGCCTGAATTTTTTCAATTTTTTATTTTCATATTTAGTATGTTTAAATAATATTTATTCATTAAAGGGCCGATGTGGGTGTGGCTTGCGTAAGCCAGAGTACCCGTTTTCGGCCTATTTTCACCCCTCTGGGAAAATTATAAATATTGATCTTACAGTTTCGGGAGTCGAGACTTTTTTTAGGAAATTTCCTCCTCTTTTCGAATCTTTTTTCAAATTTGAAAAATCTTTATAACTTTTTGAGATATTTGCAAAAAAACTAAACCCCCCTTCTTTTTTTAGTTAATTGTTAATAACTTTTACAATTTTTGCAATCGGAACTTCATTTTTTTTCACAAATCATCTAGGTGCCATTCCGAATCGAATGACACCTCATTTATAATTTTCGGAGACTGCTGAAAAAAGTTGGTTCAAAAGGCACTAGTTTACTAGTTTTATTCAGTAGGGTCTAACCTAACTAAAATTGAAAGACTTAAAACAAAATTATAGTTTAAAATACCTTTTGGAACAAAAATATACCTATAGTAGAATTATTTTGTCCGTGCAGTTTGGGTCATAAATCAAACTCTGCCTCAGCCCGGCTAGGGCGGTGAGCATGTTGCGCGGGCGCAACACCATTATCGATAAAAACTCATTCTTATCAAAGAAAGATTATCATTCTTATAAAAATCATTATTATCTTTTTTGCTGTTAATTTAAAACTTAGATATTAGTATTTATTTTTAATGTAACTTGTTACATTCTAAACTTAATAAAATACTTATAGTTTTTTAATACATAGATACCTAATTAATAATTTATTATAAATCATTATTATTCTTATTTTAATAAATACGTTGTTTTATCTATTTTTTTCTTTCGTTTATATCACTAACCCACAAAATGACGAAACTACATACACTATCGATAACGCTTATCGACAACAATAATGCGTATCACTATGCCTGCCCATAAGGCCCGTGAGTGGAAGAGAGAGCGAAATACTCGCTTCACCGCTCCGATTATTTATGAGCCAAACTGCACGGAGAAAATAATTGTACTATAGGTCCAAATGTCGCTTACGATAAAATAGCGGTTAAGGCTCGATATGTAAGTAATGTAAGTGTGTTATTCTAGAATATACCTGCAGGCCGAGTTCGAACGCGGCCGCCAACAGGTCTCGGTGGTGGTGAGGCGCGTCCGGCGGCGCCGCCTGCCTGAGCGCGTCTTGCGCCAAGCGGAACAGCTGCGCAGCGGATCGCACGTGCCTCTGCGCAGCGGCCAGCGCGCCGCGGAGGCGACCGGCGCTACCGCGGGCCGCGCCTGTTTATTTATTCAAACGAATCGTGCTAACTTCACTGCGCAACTTCACACAGTTTGCATTACAAATAAAAAGTTATTTATTTCTGAAGTGACACCTGGATATTTATTCAAACGAATCGTGCTAACTTCACAGCTAAGGCTGACTTCACACAGTTTGCATTATAAATAGACATTCATGTATAAATAAATATTTATTTATTTTTGAACGCTCTCAACAACCCATGTCAAGAGGTGGGTCGAGTAGCCGTTCCACTTACAGGGGATAAATTGCGATCGTGAACGTGGTCGTTGTGAGTCCCTAATGGAACTATGTGTCCCAGCACAGATTTTGACTTTTCGCAGGTTAACTGCACATTTTAATGAATGCATTTTTTTAAGTGAACCTTCTATATAGACGGGGTCTTAGGATTTTTCTGTCACGAAAAAGCGTTAAGGCCGCGTGGAAGAGCGGCATAAATTCAGATTAGACGAGGTGAGAGGCGGCATAATGTTAGAGTAGACTATCGATATTTTAATTCGTTCCAGATCGAATTCAGTTTTTTTGTTCGATAAAATATAATTTGTTTAAATAAAAAATGCATTCATTAAAATGTACTTAACCTAACCAAATCATAATTTGCAGCAATCTGCGAAAAATCGAAATGTGTATTGGGACACATAGTAGAAGTGAAACTTCAATGGAAAAGTGGAAAAACGAATCGCAACAAAATTTTAACTTGAAGTTACTCATGATCATTAGTTTGTGGCATGACATAGACTTTCAGCAAAACTGCGTGTTACCCATTAAAGACACAGAGTATTTCTATTATTTTAATGACTGGAACAATGACATTAATTGACCTAACTTCAGTACATTGCTTAAGTAAGTTTACATAATACAATGTAACCTTGATAAAACAAATCTGAAGGATAGAAATTATTCGTTATACCAAGAAATTTGTTACAATGAGGTTTGTTATATGGAGGTTAGTTCGATCTAAGATTCGTTTTGGCAAATTTAAAATAAAAAGTAAAACACATTGTAATGAACTTACTTTAATATTCATTTACCTTACAATACTAAATATTAATTTATTATGAAACCTTAAATTCCTGGATTGTCTTACGGTCAATGAATATGTTTCAACCTGTCGAAACATGATTTTTTGTTAGGTTAGGTGTGGTAGAATGGTTTATGTAAAGGTTGTAGGTTTATAAAAATCGTTATACCGAGGTGAATTAAAATATCTGCATGTTTTGTATGATTGAAATTTCGTTATAGGGAGGCTTGTACAAAAATGTATTCGTAATGTAAAGGTATATTTTGTATTAACTCTTGCGACCGGTTCCAGGGAATTTCCAAGAAATTATTAAACTAAGAATATCGTTATATTGAGGTTCATTACAAAGTTTCACTGTAATAAAAAACTGGTTTTTAAGTAAAAATGCATTATACATCGTACATAAATTACGTTGAAAATAGAGACATGATGGATGTATCGTACCGAGCAGCGCGCTGGCGAGCGCCGCCTGCTGCTGCTCGGCGTGCTGCAGCGTGTGCCAGGCGCCTTGCGCGCCGCCTGCGCCCGCGCCGCCGCCGCCCTCCAGCGCGTACGCCTCCTCCACCATCGGCAGCCTGTAACGCCGCACGGTCACTGCCACTATCTTTGCACTTTGCCAAAATCAATTACCATCACATCATTGTCAATCGAAATTCTAAACCATCCAGGAACCAACCCAAACACACATTAAAAAAATCATAAACATTCTGGAACCCGATTCCACTGATACTTATCGGATCTAATTGTGTATCTAAATCATCTAGGAAACCAACCAAAAACACACAAAAATGTCTTCAAAATTCTGTAATCTTATTGCACAGAGCTGTCGGATCCAATTATAAAACTAAACGATCTCGGGACCCACTCAATCACACATAAAAAAAATCATCAAAATCAAAAAAACCCGATTCCACAGCCTCATATTGAGTCAAATTGTGAGTCTAAATCATCCATTAAACACACTTAAATACACACGAAAAAAATCCTCAAATCCGGTCCAACCATTTAGGAGTTCAATAACATACACACGAAGAGAAGAGTTTTGCATATAAAGATATATTTTAGAATACCTCATTGCCCGTAATCCAACTCGGTATGCCAGCTCAGCATCCACAGGCAACAATGCCAGAAACAGGAATCTGGCGAACGTGTGCGCGGGCGCAGCCCTCGGGTGCACCTGCTCGCCCAAACACGACGCCGGGCCGCCCGCGAGCAGTGCACGCGCCACCCGCGCGCACACGCCCCCCGCCGCCTCGCCCTCCACGCGTTGAAGTTGCGATATTAAACGTTCCTCCTATTTAATCCAATATACATAAGTATTCTTTTTATTGCATGAGTTGAGAGCAGACAGACGGCCCACCTGATGGAAAGCGATTTTGCCATCTTATTTATATGAGAAGCTTTCTGATCATCTAGTAGAAGACAAATTGAAGCCCGTCAATGTGCAATTCAGCTTACTATGCGACGCCACAAAACAACCGCATTCAGAGGAAGCTATGCAGCTTCAAGGTGTTGGAATAATATTCCTCCACCGATTAGAAACGTACGTTCAGTTTCACATTTTAGTGTCAAACTTAAGAAATTTTTGAATGTACACCAAATTGCACAGGCGAATCTAAGACAAGACACAAGTGCTATTTTAATTCTAATTTACATTAGTTTCTATTCTATACTATTATCATTATTTCAATGTTGTCTTTAAATATCCAATAGTTTTTTTATCATTATTGACTTGCATTGTACATTATGTATCATTTATTATGTGTTGTATTGTCCTTCGTGATTTCACTTGCTGGTCCCAGGCGGAAGAACAGCGCTGGTCTTAATTGGTCAGCATATGCTGAGACTGGGTGATTTTAGGACTTATTCTGTTTCTGTTATTTAGCTTTTTGATAATACTCTAGGACAAATACAACATATTTTTCCTAAATAAAATATGTCTTTCTTTCTATCTTTCATCGCCTATGGACATTTGCAACATCAAAGGTGCTACAAATGCGCTGCTGCTCTCTTAAGGGAGACTGGACCACTAATGCCGGAACACAACTCAAGGTTGTTATGGCGGTATACTCTAGAACAGGATGGTAGCCATCCAGACAGGTAAATGCCCTACCACTTGGTATACTTGCTTGAATCTTCTGACCAGATAAGTCATGGACCTGTTTGATCGGTGTTGCCACGCCTCACAGGATATCGGAATGAAACCATTAGCCTTGATCTAACCGTCTTTCGTATGATGCATGAATATGCCGATGGCCCACTTCCTCCTCCTCCCTATCCTATTTATCCTGTCTACCCCTATATCTCATCCCCTGTACCCCATCCTACAGGTCGGCAACGCGTTGCCTCTACCCCTGATGTTGCGAATGTCTATACGCGACGGTAACCACTTATCGGGTGGGTCATTCGTTAGCTTTACAATAAAAACTTGTGCAGTTCACACGCAGTAGAAGTAAAACTTCAGAGAATATACTCACAGATAATTCTTCTCTAACTCTTATTAATATAAATATAATTCCATTAGCCAACATATTATAATTCCAAATAAACTTCTTAAGTATCACTTTCAAGTTTTCACTGTTTTAGTCTAAAAAATATTATCATCAGTTATATTTCCGAATTGAACCTCTACTTCATCATCGGTCTTATTGATTCTCTAATCTGTGCGGCACAATGTAAAACTGGTATCACATTCTCTCGCAGGCTTAGTGCTATAGATTTATGTGTTATCTCCTTTTAGTGTCGCTATTTCGTTTCAAATCACAACGATTCTAAGGATGTTTCACTTCAAAAGTAAAAATTTGTTATAAAATTTCTTTTAATTTCATTTATCGTTATTAGTGTTTTTTGATAACGAAACTAATAGACTAATTATTTGGTAGCAAATTGTTCCACTAACCTGCTTACAGTACCTCTCTTGTGCGTATAGGCCGGACGGAAGCATCCTCTGCACGCCGAGACCCAAGAGCGCAGCTTCCAAGGCCAAGGCCAGGTACGTCTCCTCAGGGTTCTTGCTACCAGCTACAGGCACGTGCTGGTATCTAGAATAACAAAATAAATGCTTAGAACATCTTTCTTAAGCAATATATTGTTACGAGTTTAGCGGGACTCGAGTTAAAATGCCGTTAGAATTAGTATAGACTTTATACAAACACGTATAACATAGGTACAAATATAACCGAACACAACAAATCCAAATGTAATGCAGAAGGTCGTAATTCAATAAAACGTGCATAGTCCGTCACTATTAGATTCTCGTTATGAACACACGTCACGCCCGTATCGTAATCGTAACTCGACTGCCCCCTCTCTCCATCATGCCGTCGTTTTATACTCCACAAATGCAAAATAATCCGCAACACCTGGATAATGATGCTAATGAGCGAATACAATAGGACAATAGGCTATTCTACACAATAACAAACGTATGCCAATAAATAAATGAACGAAAGAAGACGATCACAAAAGGATTATAAGTAGTTCAAATGCCGGCAGGTAATAAAATGTGCTTTTACAGTCTGTATGTGGAATTTGTGTTTGTCGGCGCCTAGGTTGTAACAATATTATTTGGTAACGGGACTTTATAAATAACAAAGTATGCATAATTTTATTGTTGGACATTGTGAAGTGAAACTTTTGTAAACGGTACTGAATCCTTTCGATGGGAGCGAAAAAGCGTGACGCCGCGAATTCAACAATTTAAACACTATGCTCATATAGATAGAGTTGGAAATGTCTTGAAGTTAATAAATCAAATTTAAACAAGAGCATTTGTTTCCTATTTTAGTTATCATAAGCCTCTCGTGTCATCTGTTCAAAGTGAAAACACGCAATCTGAACAATACGAGTTGATGTAATATTTTGCATTAAAATATAAAATATAAATTTTGAGATCGGTAAAAATATTATAAAAAATAATAAACCTCATTATTAACCTAATACTCCTGATACTTTATATTTATCTCATTCTCTCGTAGGCTACTTATCTTAAGTTTTACTTATTGCCCTCTATGAAGTGAAACTTCTTTAGAATTGTTGTGATTTGAACGAAAAAGGGATACTAAAAAAGTAAGACTATAGGACTAAGCCTGCGAGAGAATGAGATAGAATACATTATATTTAATCATTTTAACACAACGCTCATACAGACTGAGTTGGAAATGTTTTGAAGTTTTCGTTAATACTTCAAATTTCGTGTTTTAAAGTTTAAATATATTAAATGTGTCGTCACGAAATTTATAATCCCTCCCACCCCTTGTCACACATTGTTTCACGTCTACTGCATGTAAATTGCACACACATACACACATATTTTTTTATATTATATTATTTATATTATAAGCAATTAGTTATGCTGCAGAATATGCTGATTCTATATTTTTTTGCAAGAGTTCAGCAGATAGGCAGACATCCCACCTGATGGAAAGTGGTAACCATCGCCTATGGACAAAGGTGCTACAAACGCATTGCTTTTCTCTAAAGAGAAACTGCAACCTACCCACTAATGACAGAACACAACTCATGTTTGTTATGGCGGTATACTCTAGACCAGGGGTGGTAGCCATCCAGACGGGCAAATACCCTACCATCTGGCAAATTACATAATACTTTCCATAAATACTAATTAGATGTCTTTGAACTCGTGACAGGTGGCGAGAGTAAATAATACAACTGTAAGTACCTTAGGCTCAGAACTTTTCAACCGGCCCCTTATTGGACAAAAACAGTATTGTACAGAATTTACAACTTATGAAATTTGTACATAAATATTTTAACTTGATACAATACCAACATCATTTGCCACATGTTAAATAATTTAAATTATATTAGCTACCGTAAGCAAGAGAGAGAAAGAAAGAGAGGAAAAAGAAGAAGAAAGGGAGGTCAGAGTCGGAGCCAAGAGAAAGCTTTATGAGAAAGTGCAGTATAAGTTCTACCTTGGGGGCAGTCCAGTGTTAGGTTCTTCGTCGAGGTACGCAGTATGGAGCCTTGGGGAGGCTCGTTGGTCATCCGGCGCCAAGCACGCGTCGGCCAGACACTCGTACACACACCAAATCGCCTCCAAAGTCCATCCCGTCCAACATCTGCTGTCTGAAAAACGATTATTGTAAAATTATGTAGTGTTTCATGTTCACGGTAACCACTTACCATCAGGCGGATAGTTCACCACTTTGCTTATAACGCAAACATAATTCTTAAATAGAGCAGGTGCCATAACTAAAATTGCTTTGAAAAAATCCATAGAATCATGACTCTCAATCTATATATATAAATAAAATTGGAGTGTCTGTTTGTAATATTGATATAACCGCTTTTTACTACATGCATATGAATATATATACGGTACATACACCAAAATAACACTTTTTTTCAATTTTTGTCTGTCTGTTTGTTCCGGCTACTCTCTGAAATGGTTGGGCCGATTTTGACGGGACTTTAATTGGCAGGTAGCTGATTTAATAAGGATTAACTTAGGCTACTTTCATTTTAGAAAAATTCTTTTATTTTGGAATTATGACGATTTTCAATCACCACGCGGGAGAGACCGCGGGGCGCAACTAGTAACCTACAAAGTACATTCCACAAAAGAAGTCCCACAGAAAATATAGTAACTAAAAATGGCAGCTCCGCTATTTGATACATTAAAAATAAATACTAATATCTAAGTTTTAAATTAACAGCAAAAAAGATAATAATGATTTTTATAAGAATGATAATCTTTCTTTGATAAGAATGAGTTTTTATCGATAATGGTGTTGCGCCCGCGCAACATGCTCACCGCCCTAGCCGGGCTGAGGCAGAGTTTGATTTATGACCCAAACTGCACGGACAAAATAATTCTACTATAGGTATATTTTTGTTCCAAAAGGTATTTTAAACTATAATTTTGTTTTAAGTCTTTCAATTTTAGTTAGGTTAGACCCTACTGAATAAAAACTAAGAAACTAGTAAACTAGTGCCTTTTGAACCAACTTTTTTCAGCAGTCTCCGAAAATTATAAATGAGGTGTCATTCGATTCGGAATGGCAACTAGATGATTTGTGAAAAAAAATGAAGTTCCGATTGCAAAAATTGTAAAAGTTATTAACAATTAACTAAAAAAAAGAAGGGGGGTTTAGTTTTTTGCAAATATCTCAAAAAGTAATAAAGATTTTTCAAATTTGAAAAAAGATTCGAAAAGAGGAGGAAATTTTCTAAAAAAAGTCTTGACTCCCGAAACTGTAAGATCAATATTTATAATTTTCCCAGAGGGATGAAAATACGGCCGAAAACGGGTAATCTGGATTACGCAAGCCACACCCACATCGGCCCTTTAATGAATAAATATTATTTAAACATACTAAATATGAAAAATAAAATATTGAAAAAATTCAGGCACTAACTGAATAGATGAATGAACAATAATCTACTTGAAATTTTTTTTATAACGATTTTTCATTTTTTTATTAATAATTTTCGTTGTTACAAAATTAAAAGTTTAAAACAACGAAAATTATTAATAAAAAAAGGAAAAATTAACATTTCCTTATTTTTCCAACGGGGTTATATTCTAAAGCCTTTCAAGAATTGCTCCAAGAAAGGAAAAAAATCTTAAATTTATAATTTAACAATTATCACACTTGCAATGTTCATGTTCAAGCAAAAAAAATATTAATTAACTATTGAATAACTAAATGAAAAATTGCTATAAAAAAAATTTTCAAGCAGATTATTGTTCATTCATCTATTCAGTTAGTGCCTGATTTTTACAATTTTTTTATTTTCATATTTAGTATGTTTAAATAATATTTATTCATTAAAGGGCCGATGTGGGTGTGGCTTTCCTAAGCCAGAGTACCCGTTTTCGGCCGTATTTTCATCCCTCTGGGAAATTTATAAATATTGATCTTACAATTTCGGGAGTCAAGACCTTTTTTAGGAAATTTCCTCCTCTTTTCGAATCTTTTTTCAAATTTGAAAAATCTTTATTACTCTTTGAGATATTTGCAAAAAACTAAACCCCCCTTCTTTTTTTAGTTAATTGTTAATAACTTTTACAATTTTTGCAAGCGGAACTTCATTTTTTTCAAAAATCATCTAGATGCCATTCCGAATCGAATGACATCTCATTTATAATTTTCGGAGACTGCTGAAAAAAGTTGGTCCAAAAGGCACTTGTTTACTAGTCTAAAAGTAGCCAAGAAATAAAAGATGGCGGTCGTTTTGTTCCCCATGTCCAAGCACTTATCGTCAAACATCGTTGGATAGCATTATTTCGATTCAACAAAAAAATACAATGACGACAAACTCATATTACACATTTATTGTACGTTTATTTAGTTTTTGTACATTTTGATATATACTGTTCAGAAAATACTGAATTTTTAGCTCTAAATAGAATTAAAGAGAATAATATATCCGGTTCAGTTTGATCATTTTGATGATTTTTGCACAGAATTTAAGAGAAAAAAACTATTCATCGATGAAAATAACACTAAAATCAGTTCAGTAGTTTTAAAGTTAGGTTTGATCTATGTAATAAACAAAAATATACAAATTCTTCAATTGAATATAGTATACGGTAGTCTGGAGGAGATCGCCTTTGGCGACAAGACCGCCCATTGTACTTTAATTTTATGTGCAATAAAGTTATTCATTCATTCATTCATTCATTGATATTGATGCATCATATTCAAGGAAGATTTTTGTTATTATTACTTTTAACCCTGAGTCTAAGTAAGTAGATGACTAGTAATACAGTTCATTCGCTCACCACGTCCGATACACCGTTGCGAATGGCTGAGTGCACAGGTGGCGCCACTGTTGAGGCAGGCGCCTCCATCCATGTGCGCACAGACCAGGGACAACTTGACCCTCTCCCCGCAGGTCCCTGAACAGGTCTCTGGTCCCGAGCACGTGGGGTTGGAGCCTCCACTCGAGGACGCCTCCCCACCACCCACTTCTTGCCATCGACGTTGCGCTACCTCCTGGAACACACGAACATTTAACATTATTGCATGAAGCAGGGCAATGGCGACGATACACCTGACGCAAAGTTATAGACTGTCCAACGATTTATTTTACTTTTGATATTTGTACGCCCATCAAGTTGCACATTTTTGACAGTCAATATCACATGTCACAATTGTTGTACTTCATTGTTCGTCATAAAATGTGATTAAACGTTTTCAAATGAAAATGTTTTAATTAAAAGCAAAAGACAAAACAGTATTTATTTAGATTTAAAAATTACACTCTTTTAAGTATTTACATATGGGTTATAAGTACCCAAATTAATTGAAATTTATTGTCAAAGAAACTCGTTTTTTGTATAAAATACAATTTGTAATGCTTCAGGGCATCACAAATTAATCAATGATTGTGTCGACTTATAAAATTAAAAAAAAAATATATCCTTCTCTCAAACGACACGTACTTGCAAGTTAAACCAAAAAATATTTAAAATCATCAAAGGCCAGGTAAGTTCTTTTTCTTTCCGTGCCCTCGCATATCACACAACTGTATTAGTTGGAATCTTTACCAATGATAGATCTGTCAAAAGTGAAATAAACCGTTGGATATGGTATAATATTTTCGCTTTAGAAGTCCATAAAAACAATATATCTTACTTCAATCCCATTGTCAGAATGGCTCGTTATTACAATGAGGTGGCAGGTAACAGTAAAGATATTGATATATTCGAACCAAATTTCAATAAATATTGTAAAATTGTAAAATTTTAAAAAATATCCTCGACGACTCTTAGTATATTTATAAAACAGATAATAGTAATACAGACAACAGTAATAGTAGTTATAATCCATTTAAGATAAACTTGTCAACAAACACTCATAATATTTAGTTATAAGTAAGTCAGTCTATTTATAGTATTTTATGTATGCACTTATTTGTGGATTGCAATCCAGATTGTTGTTTATATTTTAGTTTAGTATGGTTTTGTAATGATTGTAATTTGTTCAGTGCATCAATAAATTAAAAAAAAAAAAAACAATTTAAAAAAAAAAAGCTGTCAATATGTAACCAAGGTTTATCATACCTGTCGATGCCTCATGGCCCTGGCAGCACTGACGGCCAGCCGCAGGGCAGCAGGTGCCCGACCGTGAGCTCGCAGCGCTTCTATCCTTGCACCCACTACTGGTAAATGTTCTGCATAGAAATATTTTTTTTATTATTATTAACGTCTATAATGTTAAGAAAAATGTCCTAGGTGGATTTTTGATTTTTTTGATGTGTAACATCTTTAGAAGCGTTGTGATTTAAAACTCGATGAAACGAAAAAGCGACACTAAAAATACATAAATACATAAATCTATAGGACTAAGTCTGCGAGAGAATGATAGAATACATTTTATACATTATATTTAAACATTTAATCACTATATTCATACAGATAGAGTTGGAAGTGTTTTGAAGTTTTTCGTTAATAGTTTAAACTTCGTGTTTTAAAGCTTAAATATATTATAATTATATGAAAAGATATATTAAATGTAACGTCACAAAACACCCATACACCCAGACACACACACACACACACAAACAATTTTTTTTATTACAAATTCGTCTTCGGCCAAGATCACTATTGATGTTAAACGATAGTGGCATATTATGTTCACATAAATATACTTAAGACTTGAAGACATTTGGGAGATAGTGACTGGTACTCTGGTAATTAACTCTGTCATTCATAGGAGGAACAAGAACTATGTTTCTTGTCTTTGTTGTACACGTGAGCACTCCATGAAGTGTATCTTATGAGTGTTAAGGTGTATTAACACATAAATTTATGTAGATGCTGTAGACTTTGAAGCCTCACATCAACAAGCCGGTGGTTTTCGATCAAATTAGGGGGTCAGACCAGTAGCACCTCTGGTATTGCAAATATGCAACTGTACTGACTGTACTGTGGCACATAACAATAACATTAAAAAATTTGCCTCTTGGATTTCCTCTAAATCGACTCCAACAATTCAATATCTTACTAATAAAGATTTCACAATTATAGAGAAAACATTGTCCTAAGGAGCCTATAGGCTGATTTGTAGCATCGCTCAGTGTAAATATCGAGGGCTTTATAACATATAGGCGTATACGCAAAAATGCCATTTTATTGTTGTTTACTAAAAACTATGCATGTTAAAATTTAGAAAGTTTTACCAGTATGCAAGTTGTACCTAAAAAGAAGGTTATTCCAAATTTCAGCCTTATACAATCAACTAGTTGTGTTTCATTCACAATTTTGTCCCTTGTATAAAAAGACACTTTTGTCTGTACGCCCATTTGTTATGAAGCCTCGATATACTGGTAGATGTAAGACATACTACCATACAATTCCACTTTATTTTGGCACTTGTCATATTCGTGATACGAATCTGCAAGAGCGGTCACTTCAGGCCTCCTAAACTAGAATCTGGATTGCTGGTTCTTCTAAAGTCTTTTATCCGTGCAGGAATGGAGAAAGAATACAATTTCCTGCGGTGGTACCAGCCAGGTGGCAGGGTATGTGCCCGTCTGGATGGCTACCACCGCTGATCTAGAGTATGTCACCATAGATAGCAACCTTGAGTTGTGTTCCCGGCATTAGTGGCCAGGTTGCAGTCTCTCTTTAGAGAGCAGCAGCGCATTTGGTGTTGCAAGTGTCCATAGGCAATGGTGACCGCTTTCCATCAGGTGGACCGTCAGCCTGTATGCTGAACTAAGTAATAAAAAAAGTGGACAAGGGAGACAATACAACTAGGAAATTACGTTATTGTAATTATTAAAATAAACTCTATTTTATGCTAAAATTAATGAATTTTTAATACGAACCATGCCACAAAGGTTGTCCCAACTCGTTGAACTTGGGATATGGCTGCAGTGTTGTGGTGGTGGACCCACCAGCCTTTTCTGGCTTCTCAGAGTTATAATACTCATCGCTACTCAGTATGTTCTTCAAGTGCTCGTTCTCCCACGATATGTCTACAGCGTCTAGCGCCCTGGCAACACCAAATGTTCTAAAGTCGCCAAAGTTTTATATTTTTATTATCGTTTTTTACACTCCTTCAATGCTTCCTGCTTCACCTGCGTTAGTGTTAGTGACTATGATCAAATGCTACTTGTTTATAGAGATAAAAAATAACGCGTTAATGATTCGCTACATTGGTGTTTATACATGAATTATATGACAATGTTTAATGTCAATTAAGGCATTAATTCTTTCACTTATCAACTTATGTACATATTTATTGTACTTTTACACATAAGTTCGCTCTTTTGTTCGTAATTTAACTTTATAGAAATACCTGTTATTAGCCCTACATTTTAATTACTTTTTGTTATGTATATGCGTTGTTAGTTTTTATTTTCAATAAATAAATAAAAATAAAACACAATATTTTTAAGTAGTTGATATGTGTATTAATTTATGTGTTTTATATTGTAAGAATTATAATTATTGTATGTTTCCTAAATAAATAAATAAAAGTAATATAGAAAAATAACGTACTTGTGAAAAACTGTCCTTGGCGTCAAAGACGGCGCCGGCCTTTGGTTGTGTAGTCTTAATCTCTTACTCGCTCGTCTATATTCACGTTCATAACTGTAAAAAATAGTTAAAAATCAAAACAAATATTAACTATTATAAAGCTATAAATTGTTTTAAAGTAATTTCAAAATTCAGCTTCACTTATAATTCATTTCATAATGTGATTTGAAGGGATAAGAAAAATATTTTGCCACATAAATCATCCATTTGCAGTCCACTGCTGGACGTAGGCTTCCCCAAGACGGCCTCTCATCCCTGTCCTCCGATTTCCTCATCCATTAGTGACCAGGTTCCGGTCTCCCTGAAGAGAGCGGCAGCGCATTTGTAACACCTTTGGTGTTGCAAATGTCCATAGGCGAAGGTAACCGCTTACCATCAATTGGGCCGTTTGCCTGTCTGCTGAACCCCTGCGGTCGGTCTCCAGGTCTCCAGAACTCGTCTGCTCCATCAGCCATCGGTCCTGCGACAGACTTGACCGGCCCACTGCCACTTCAGGTTGCTAATTTGGCGAGCTATGTCGGTTACCTTGGTTCTCTAAAGCAGTGCTTTTCAATCTTTTTGAATACGCGACCCCTTTACAGGTTGAAAAATTTTGGCGGACCCTTTGGGCCATAGAAAGACAAGAAGTTAGTAATTTGAATGACTACGTCTTTCCCTATTTTGTTACTTATATTCATTATTACGGTATATATATATATACACTGCAAAAAGCTAAGCTTAGAAAGTACCTAAGTATGAGGTATAAACTTATAACCTTTTCTTTTATGCCGGCGACCCCCCGAGCAAGGCCTTTCGACCCCCGTAGGGGTCACGACCCACAGGTTGAAAAACACTGCTCTAAAGGCTGTCCTCGTTTCTGAATTTATCCATAAGAGAAACGAAGCAAAAATAGGGGAAATAATTCGTGTGGAAGCGAATTTTGGCACATTCGTAGAGGAAGGTGTCCTGAACAACATACTAAAAGTACTGATGGGTAGGGGTGGAGCTAAGGTAGGAGGGGGCCCATAAAGGTCCCTCTTTTCAGTTTTTTGCGAATAACTCAAAAACTACAATCTACAGCAAAAAGTATCCTATGACTAAATTAATGTACATAAAATTCTCTACAATAAAGATACTATAAGCTTTTCGCTGGGGTCAATACTTAAGGAGATATGAAGGGGGGAAGATGGGGACAATTAAAAAAAATCGAATTTTACTGTTAAAAATCAAGTTTCACTTATGAATGAACTATATTCAGACTACGTATTAGTGAATTTAAAGCATGCGAGTGTAATCGTGTCATGTATAGAGGAAGAAGGAAGCAGAAGAGAAGGAGGCAGAAGAGTCGAGTACTTGAGACGGTACCGGCGCGGGGTGGGCTTGGGAGACGAGAACGCGCTTAAACCACTGCTGCACCAGCAAGTGCGCACCGATTCTTGAGTTTGGATTTTATCTTGTTGGTTGGTTGGTTTGTTCTTTGAAGTACTTGTTATCCTAAGAAAAGAATTCTTACTTGTTTGGCCTAGATTCTTCGTCTGAACTTTCAGAATGGGAATGTAATTCTCTTCTTTGTCTCTCTCTATGTCTTTCTCTGAAAATAAAAATATAAAATTCTAAACATGTACATCTACAACACGTACATTGAAACTATTTAAAAGAAAACAACTGGAATAGACTATATAAACGATGGGAGAACATAATGATTTTTTTTTAGATTTCTTTGTTCAGGTTCACGGAAAAACGAATGTACCGATTTCGATGTGGTTTCTGCTGATCGGCAGCAAATTCTTAGACTTAACTAAACTTACTTTTTATTTCGGGAATTTTTCTGAGAAATATTTAAAATAGCCATATGGAAAAAACATTGAATTCCAATGCGATTTTTGATCGATAGAAAATTTTAAGTAATAAATACGTATGTAACATTCTTTATCCCGAGAATCCCGCGGGAATTTTCCCGGGACCGGATTGAAGTTGTTTGACTGCATAAAAATTAGCTTATTCCGACACCTACATTCTACCGATAGCTTAAATTCTTTTCCAATGCTCGATAAGTTTGTGTCCCGGGAATTCCAAGTCAAGAGTCGACGAAGTCGTGAGCTTATTCTAGTAGATATATAAAACAATAACACTAAATTATCAATAAGACACCCCCTGACTTACCTATCTCTCTCCTCTCGTTCCCGGAGCCGCTCTCTGTCCCTGTCCTCCCTGTCGCGATGCCTCTCTCTGTCCCTGTCTCTATGGTCCCTGTCTCGATCTCGCTCGTTTCTCTCTCTTTCTCTCGCATACTGAAAAACAAAGACATGTTATATGAGCCGATTTTTCATTACCAATCGGGTTGTTGTTACCACTCTGCTTTTCATTTCGAATATGAGGAAAGTAGTAAATAAAAACTGATAAATTAAACAAACAACTACTTTTCTAATGAAATCAGGTGTTAAATCCATATCTAAAAAAGATTAACTCTATAATATGTCACATATGAAACATGAAGAAAATTTCTTATTCTGTTGCATTCTGCCAGTCAACGTGTAGCTCAAATTTATCTAAATTAAACAATAAGTTAGTAGAAGGTAATTTCTATGATGTTACAGAATTTTTGTTATATTTTATTACTATTAATACTGTGATTTAACAATGGCTGTAAAAAAAGTTGGGACATGAGTCGCATGTACTAGTATTGTCTCTGGTTCGCATAGTTTTAAATTTCTGAGAGCAGGGAAAATTGTTAGACGGGACGAAAAGTACTGTTTTCATCCCAGTGGTCAGGCAACTCCAAGCACACTTTCCGAATAAAAGAAATGAAAAAGATGTAAACAGTTATACTTACTAAAGGAAAAGACCGATAATCCGGGTCTTCTGTCGGGCATACTTCAACAGCAGACCATTTCTCCAATAGATGCCTCCATTGCAGTCTATGGTGTTTATTGCTTCCCGGATCCAACACAATGCTGACCCACAGAGCTCCGAGCTGTTCCCACAACTGCCTGCATTTCTCCGTCATTGGAGTGTTCTGGTTCCTCCATAGGAGGAGACGCGGGTCCGATAGGAACTGCTCCGTCATGAGCATCAACATTCTCGGACCATTAGAGTCTTGGGCTCTAAGCATTTCTCTAACCTGTAACGTATGAACAAAATACCTAAACTACCTTCAATGTGTAAATTCAAATATTGCTCTTAAATCACTGACGGAAACGTTTCGAAAAGTTTGGAGACGCCACTTTTCATATCATTAGAATATAACTCGATTCCAGCGCCACCTACCGGGCCTACTTGTGAATCTAAATCACCCCGGGACCCACTTAACACGCATAAAATTTCATCAAAAACCAGCTTCCAGTGCCAAACATTTAGTTTACATTGATGAATTACATGATGGAAGTTTTTAGTAGGGATCCCTAATTTTTTCTAGTAATAAGTATATTATTCAGGGATAATGTAGCATTCTAATGGTGAAATAATTTTTCAAATCGGTCCAGTAGTTTTAGAGTTATTTCGTTACAAACATAAAAATAATAATTTTATGTTTTTATTTTATAGTTTAGTTTAATTTTAGTGTTGCTTATGATAATTGCGTTATTTTTAAAATCATGTGAAAAATTATTAAGTAAAAATACAAATATTTCCTATTTATAATATAAGTATATATAATAACAAAATGATTTATTTGCTTCAAAAATAAGCAACAATCTTAAATACACATGAAAGACATACAGAATTGCGGTATTAGAAACAAAATTGTTATTTGTCATTCCACTAGCTCCAAAACTAGTACTAACTCTATCTTTGGAGTTACTAGTATTCTCTGCTGCATTGTCTACTTGTATAATAACAAAGTTAGTAAGTTGCAAATGTGTGTGTGTATGTGGTGCTGAGTGAATGGTGTGTTTACTCTCCAATCCGCAAGAATTCTTGTTTCGATAGAATTGAAAGTTAATAGCAAATATAGACAATATACAAGCATATAAAATTAGTAATGTATGCCTTGATACAGACATATACTGACCTTAGAAAATAAAGAATTAAGTTGTTTGTTTGCATTGTAATACGTCCCCTGTAATAAATACGCTCGCACTTGTTCACAGACCTGCAACAAACAAATTTTTTATCACGAGGATTGCTTACATGCATACAATCAAACCAATTTCACTCCATACCTGCTGCTCATCCAAATGCCAAGCGTGGTGTGCGTCAGGTGGAGGCCCAGCCGTGGGGTCGGGCGCCCCACAGATCCGGTTAATCGCAGACCTGGCTTGCAGCACTTCGTCGGCTAACTTTTGGGCCGTGGGCAACACCTCCGTATGGTGTTCCGCTATTAGATACTGGACGAACTTCTGCAGCTGTTGTCTGTCCATTTGTAGGAGGGTTTCTGGAAATGAAGAAGTAGTGTTATACACTTTTTTCACACTATCGTACTCTAAATTGGCATACTATTGGTTAAAATTTGATATAAGCTCTATACAAGCAATGTCAAAATTCATCAAAGGAAGATATAAGATCAGGCCATTAAGGATATAAAACGATACTGTCTAAACTACGCAAGTGGATTTTTGGATGAAGTACATAATGTTAATAACTTTGTTATAACTAGTATTGTAATAATTGTGGGTAGTTGTGTTTACTGATCGGATATAAAAGCGAGCGGGCGCAGCGACGAAATATCATTCTCACTACGACTTTGGTGAGATGCACATGTCACGGTCGCGCTTTGTGATAGCTTATTATTGTGCGAGAGTCATAACTTATAATGATTTGTAATTTAGCTCGGTATTTTGCGTTTTGAATTCAAATAAAACTTTTTGAACTCAAAGTCCTATGTGTTTCGTTACAGAAATCCCGCATCAACATTAAATACTACTTAGTGTAGTTTACGTAGTGTTGAAATAAGTCGACGGGTGCAAAGTAAAAAGAGATATCTGCAAAATAGCTACTTTACAGGAGAGCGAAAAGATGTTCGTATTAACTTTGAAAGAACATACGTAGCTGGCTTTTTTTACGTACGAAAATTTATTGAAATAATGTGATATATGCAAAACAAATAATGTCATATTGTAAAGAATTGTTTTATTAAAACGATTGTACAATAAACTAAAAATCATCATTTTGTAGATAACTTTATTTACTTTGCACCCGTCAAAGTGTTCTATACTAAAATAGGTATTAATTCGATTTTTAATTTAAAAAATATTTTTATCAGTCAGTTGATTGGACAAAGAATGATAGTCCCACCTGATATAGGCACTCGTAACCGCACCGAATCTGCATTTCTGATTCTATACAACGCTAACGCAACTACATGCTGGCACCAAAAGATGTCGCGAGCCTCGCAGCTGCAAGTCACACCGGTAATCTTGCATCTGGAAATATAACAAAATAATACATAATAATATACAAATGTGAAAGATACAGTTGGGATGTTTCTTTGTTTATAATTTATATAAAACGAGTCGACTATATCATCCTCGTGTTAAATCCCGGTTGCATTCGGAGAGTCCGCCTTGAGCCCCAGGGACAAATTTTCTTCTCTACTTCCACGGTAACCTGGTTGTACTCATAGATAATACTACATGCTATACCAGTATACAACTCTCTTGCAAGGAGATCCAATATGTCGCAGACATGAAGGCTACTGCGAATCTGGGAATCCCTGATGCGGTTCTTCCGCATGAATCCACATATTTACCGCAGCTTATTCATCTCTGCGACACACACAAGTCGCACACATTCCACTACCATAGAAAAAGACATGCTAATGAATGAATGAATGAAAACATTTTATTGTTCCCCAAAATTAAAACTCCGTTCTTAAAACTAGGTACAGTAAATGTTGAACAAAGGCTTATGTTATTTTTATAGACTTGTCCTTTCCAATTTAATCTTAAAGTTGGGATAATAAAACTACGTTTTAGCCACTGAAAAGCGGCCGAAACGTCGGATAAACCTAAATCAAATAAATTACCGCGCTTAAAACCGTTAAAACGTAGTTTTATTATGTGTACAAGTCGCGAAAACTTAAGAAAATATTAAAGTTGGGACTTCACCTGCGTTAATGTTAAAAATTTAGGCCGATTCACGCAGATATGGCGATGTGTTTAATCCGTTATCCGAGATGCGACGTTGTTAATGACGTTAAATATTGCCAGATAGCGTATGTATTGTTACGCGATGTCCATCACAGCAGTTATAAGAACCATAGATTATATTAATATCACATAGATAATCTTCATAGATAGTAATATTATTATGTAGGGTAGTTTTCGTAGTATTTTCGTATAAAAGGCGGTGTGGCGTGTAGACGGTGTTCATTGCTTATTGTGTGTTAAAGGGGTAAACTCTGCCCAAATAGTTAATATTAGGTATATTTGGTACTTTCTTGCCCAAATCTCTGCAAGGCTTTTTACATTCAGAAGTGGGATTACCCAAGAATGGCAGGCCGTTATGCTGCTGGGTTGGGTATAAGTTGACCTAAACTCTGCGTGACCTAAACTCTGCGTGATCTAAAGTCTGCGTGACCGAAAGTCTGCGTGACCGAAAGTCTGCGTGACCGAAAGTCTGCGTGACCGAAAGTCTGCGTGACCGAAAGTCTGCGTGACCGAAAGTCTGCGTGACCGAAAGTCTGCGTGACCGAAAGTCTGCGTGACCGAAAGTCTGCGTGACCGAAAGTCTGCGTGACCGAAAGTCTGCGTGACCGAAAGTCTGCGTGACCGAAAGTCTGCGTGACCGAAAGTCTGCGTGACCGAAAGTCTGCGTGACCGAAAGTCTGCGTGACCACGTCTGCGTGACCACGTCTGCGTGACCACGTCTGCGTGACCACGTCTGCGTGACCACGTCTGCGTGACCACGTCTGCGTGACCACGTCTGCGTGACCACGTCTGCGTGACCACGTCTGCGTGACCACGTCTGCGTGACCACGTCTGCGTGACCACGTCTGCGTGACCACGTCTGCGTGACCACGTCTGTGTGACCACGTCTGTGTGACCACGTCTGTGTGACCACGTCTGTGTGACCACGTCTGTGTGACCACGTCTGTGTGACCACGTCTGTGTGACCACGTCTGTGTGACCACGTCTGTGTGACCACGTCTGTGTGACCACGTCTGTGTGACCACGTCTGTGTGACCACGTCTGTGTGACCACGTCTGTGTGACCACGTCTGTGTGACCACGTCTGTGTGACCACGTCTGTGTGACCACGTCTGTGTGACCACGTCTGTGTGACCAAGCTCGAGGATCGACATATCGGGGCCGTCAACGGGACGCGGCCAACGGCGGAGCTGGCGGCGGCATTGTGGTGGTGCCCTGAAGGTGCCTATGGAGCGTTGGCGTGTCGGCCTATACGTGGACGGGACACTGTTGGGAACTTTGGCCACTGTGTCTACTTTACCTGGCACAGAAGGTATGGTTATTTTTATTATTATTTTTGCGTGAATTATTATGCAAAGTAAATCGAATTAATTTTATAAGTGATAGTAATGGTTCACCGGTCGTGGTAGGCAATTGTACTACCCTCATATATTTTTTTGTACGAAAATATTATGGTATGTTTCGAACATGGAAAATTACGAAAAATCGCGTAGTTAGTATTTTTCAATGTTATTTTGAGTTACATATCTATCGAGAAATGTGTTTGTATGGACGATGTGATCAGATCTTATGAACGACAAGTCATGGTTTCTTTTATTAGGTTTTACATGACAATCGAGTCTACCATTCGACTGATATTACTTTGATATGTATAGTGTAAAGTTGGTTTTGACACATTGTTCGTGTTTCACCCGGTTTTTATTTAAGGTTAAAATAACTCGAGTTTCGCCCGGTTTTTGTGTTTGAAGTTAGAATAACCCAAGTTCAGTTATTATTAAACGTAGTAAATGCAGTTAATCTTTGTAACACGTATTTTATAAGTTCAGTGGTCCATAATGCTAAAGGTTTAAAATAGTCTTCATTCTAGTATCTGGGTTTTTTTTAACTGTGGTTAATTATTGTTGGAATTTTTGTAGCCGTGAACAATAAGTTCTAGTATTCTTGGTTATTTTATAAGTTTTTGGTACATAGAAGAGTTGGTACATGGAGATCATGAAATTGTGACTATTATTCTTGAAATAATAATCGTAAAAAAATTAAAGTTTATTGTTACTTTGATGGAAAGTAGAATCATTATTGGTCAGGAGTAGCCGAGTGGTTGTGTGAACAAGTACTGTGTTTTGTTTTTTCTGTTCGCAGACTGGCGAAGAGAACTAATTATCTGGTGACAGAAGGCAAACTCACTCAATAGTTGGCACGCCGCGGGGGACCACGGCTGCGGTAGGATGGCCGAATGTTACGCGATGTCCATCACAGCAGTTATAAGAACCATAGATTATATTAATATCACATAGATAATCTTCATAGATAGTAATATTATTATGTAGGGTAGTTTTCGTAGTATTTTCGTATAAAAGGCGGTGTGGCGTGTAGACGGTGTTCATTGCTTATTGTGTGTTAAAGGGGTAAACTCTGCCCAAATAGTTAATATTAGGTATATTTGGTACTTTCTTGCCCAAATCTCTGCAAGGCTTTTTACAGTATACAATTTTAAAACTTTAAATAAGACGAATTCCGATGGCCAGGCCACAGTTATACCCCGTTCACGATACCATGACGCGCAGGGTTACCAAATTAAAAAAATAATATCCCATAATATTATGTTATAAACTAAGTTATAAATTGAAATTATTACGAAACCGTAAATTTTTATTAATGTTTGTTGGAATTTTTGACTTGACTGTAGCTATAATTGTTAATATTTTTGATTGTTGGTAACCCTGTGTGTCAAGTTATCGTGAACAGAGAATAGTTTGACTTTAACAATAAACAAAAAAGTATATATATGTGTGTGTGTCAAATACATGACAGTGTGTGTAATGTGTTTTTTTTATTGATTTAAATGTATTTGTAATGCATAATTTTTTTTAAATATTAGCCTTCTGCACTCCTTCTCTATATAAACTATAACTTTGCGAAATTTCATAATCCTCAGTCTCCGCAATTTTCATAAAAACAAACATGAAGGTACAAAGTTTTTGCCTATATATTGTAACATGTAGATTATAAGGTTATTTAGAGAGCTTCAAAACAAAAGCAATGGAGATTTTTCATCTCTCCGAAGCCTTTTTTGTACGTGGACTTAGATACACTTGCAAGAATTATATTTAACAAAAGTGATCAACAAATACCATGCTTTTAAGGTTGCATTTTGCCTATTTGCCCAAGAAAGTACATAATAGGAGAAGTAAGCAATTCAATCGTATAACAAATTGTTCTTTGAGGAAAAAACGCAGATAATAAAAGGGTCTTTGCCAGAGCCAGGGTCTATTGTTGGCAAGTGAGAGGGCAATGCACCAACATAATGCCTTTTGTTGAGGCTTATAAAAACCTCGTCACTAATATAATAGGTGGTTTTGTCTATTGGTTTTGAACACGGACGATAGTGACGAAAAATGTGAGTTTAGTGTATTTTTAGAAAGTTCATACATGGCTTTAACAGTATTTGTCCATTCAAGGTCTTGAAGATGATTTTCATAAAATTTGATATGTACGCAACGGGGACGAAGAACAAGCGAAAGAAAATAAGGAGTAACTTGGGCTACTTTTTTACTTTTTTTAGGGTTCTGCGAAAAATGATTCCAGGCGGACGAAGTCGCGGGCACAGCTAGTATAATGCAAAAAGGAAGAAATAACAGTTGCTATTCTCTAAAATGGCGGTTTTCAATGCACTCTGTCGGTGTGATCGCCGTGACCGGTACTATCGCTACTTCTATCCCTAGTCTACCGTCTGGTACTGTCTAGTCTCCTGTGCGAAATGGGAATCTGCAGATGCATCTCTCCGTCAAAGTAATTTATTTGTTTCAAACATGGTCATTTTTGCAGATGCTGTGCTAAGTCGTAAAAGCTACATGTTTCGCCTTTGACAGGCATACAATTTTTTTATAGTTTTGGTTCCAAGCCATTTGTAGTGTTTATGACTACATACACATATTATAATTATTAACGGCCTCTGTGGTTGAGCGGGCTAAGCCTTTGCCGGCCTACCTCACTGCAACGCAGAGGTTCCGGGTTCGATTCCTGGTATAGTAAATTTCAGAAACGTATTTTCTCCGTTTTAGATACATTGAATTCGGTGTAGAAATCGAATAAAAGTGATAAATGTGTTGTTTAAAATAAAGAACAGTGATAAAAACCTCCACAAAAGATTTTGAATGAACAAAAGTACTATCAGTTTTTCGATGTGATAATTTTGTAATTAGTTGAATTTTTACAACATCATAACATAAGAAGATAAACAATACGACACGAAGATATCAAATACAATTACTTTTAAATATAATAATGACTCTAAATTATGAACAATGAAAATAACCTAATAGAACGAATCTAAGTGAAGTGACGTGAAAATATCATTCGAATATAAGACTAGACAAAGGAATATGTACGGTGCCTAATATTCAGAGCATGTTTAATATGCTTAACGTGTTTGGAAGAAGTTATATCATTTGCATAATCTACATCGTAAATATTTTAATGAACCCGCAGTGTAAAAAACTAAAATAACCACTAACAGCACCATCTAGTGGCAAAAAGCGGAACTAATTGTATTAAGCACTAATTCACAACAATGAAACTTCTAGTTGACGCCAGATGTCACTATTAATATCAATAGAAATCAATCACCATTTCGAAACATCTTTTTAACAATAGAGGGAGCAATTAGTTCCAAAATAATACTATGGATGAACTAAAAGTTTTAATACTGGACATGAAAAAAGATATGGACCAAAAATTTTCAACAATAGAATCTAGATTATTACATACTGAAAGCACAATTACTGAAAGCATCAAACTGTACATAAATGAAAAATGCCAAGGATTGAATGAAGAATTAACAGATTTTAAAATACAAATAGAAGACCAAGAACGAAGATTATACAGACTAGAAAAAAATAATGTAGAAAGAAACCTTGTTTTCTTCGGTGTCAACGAGAATGAGAAAAACTACTTTGACCTACAAAACATTATATTGAACATAATAAATGACGAGATAAAAGTCGCCGTTGTAGAACAAGACATTCAAGCCATAAGAAGACTTGGAAGAAGAACTGGCCAAGCTCGTCCAATATCAGTGGCCTTTACCACTTTAGCAACAAAGATTAAAATATTAAAGAACAAAAACAATTTAAAAGACTCAGGTATTTATATCAAACAAGAATATCCACTCACAATTTTAGAGAAGAGGAAAGAACTTAACAAACAAAAACAAGAACAAATAAAAATGGGTAACACTGCATACATAAGATACGACAAAATTATCATCAAAGAAAAACAAGGCGAAAATAGTAAAAAGAAAAAAGAATTATCTCAATCACCCATCCAACCTCGTACAAGCGAAAACAAGAAGGAAAAGAAAGCACCTAACAGCACAGGGCAAAATATGCACAAAAAATTTAAAACCTCAAAAAGTAATGCATTCAATTTCCGACAATATGTAACACAAACTACTCAGAAATAGCAATTAGCACTACCCCCTCCACATCTTCCAACACGGCTAGTCACCGAGGAAGATTACGACAACAACCCTCCAGAGCGCAAAATAAATAATAATGACATTCTTAATCGTCCTCTCAAAAACCAGAAGAAGCAAGAGTATTATATTTGCACTTACAACGTGAGATCGCTGAAAGATGACTACCGCATGATAGAACTAAACTATGCACTTAAATATGTGAAATGGGACATCATTGGACTCGCAGAAATAAGAAGAACAGGTTGCGGCATAGAAGAATATGACTGGTGTATACTATATTATTTTGGAGAAACTAAAGGACAAAAAGGCGTCGGTTTTCTGATACAAAAAACCCACAAGTCTAAAATAATTGAATTCACTGGAATTTCAGAAAGAGTTGCCTTATTAAATATGAAATTAGAAGAAGTTAATCTTTCCATCATACAAGTATATGCACCTATAGAACAAGCAAGCGACGAAGAATTAGAAACATTTTATACTGACATCTTAAAAGCCGTAGAAAAATCATACCAAAAAATTATAATACTTGGAGATTTTAACGCTAAAATTGGAATTACTAACCCTGAAATACAGCCAATAATAGGCCCATTTGGCTCAGGCACAAGCAACGATCGAGGTGAAAGACTCAAATTGTTCTCCTTAAATGGGGAATTTACAATAATTAACACACTTTTTAAAAAGAAAGAAACGCAAAGATGGACCTGGATGTCTCCAGATGGAAAAACGAAGAATGAAATAGATTATGTTTTGTCAAATGCTAAATCTTATTTCACAAACATAGAAGTACTTCGAAAAATATCATTTCCTTCTGATCATAGGTTACTTAGAGCTACCATCAAAATAAACGAAAAAAAGAAAAGCCGGAGACATTTTAGTAAGCCGAAATCAAATCTTCAATCAGAGAAGGAACAAATAAACTATGTCCAAGTTTTAGAGAAGAAATTAGATACTTACATAGAGGACAATCAAACATTAAGTCAACTGTACAATGCGGTTGAAAAGGCAATAGTCGAAAGTCTAGAAGAATCAAAAGTTCCTGGTACCAAAAAACAATTTAAATTGTCTAAAGAGACTAAAATAATGATAAGTAAACGACACATTTTACAACAAAAAATAAATAAAACAAGAGAAGAAAAACATAAATTAAAACAGCTATATAAACTAACAAAAAGAAAAATACAAGATGAATATGAAGCCTACAAGTTAAATAAATATCAAATAAGTATTGAAAAAATAGGAAGTATAAAACGAGCTCAAAAAAATTTACAATTAAAAAAATCATGGATTCCTAAATTAACAAAAGGCACTAGTATAACAGAAAACAGAAAAGACCTAGTATTGGTGGCTACAAACTTTTACAAAAATCTATATGGACATATAAGTAATAATCTAATGAACACAACATCAAAGATCAATAAACCTACACATAACACAAATGATTTAATTCCTTTTACGATGACAGAAGTAGACCAAGCAATCCAAAAACTTAACAATAATAAGAGTCCAGGCCCAGACTTAATTACAAATGAATCACTAAAAACAGGAAGAAGACAACTAACTGGAATAATTACTGACATATTTAACAAAGTTTTAAATGAGAAATTGGTGCCGTTACAATGGACAGAATCTGAAATAACACTGCTTTACAAAAAAGGTGACCCAGCTGATATATCAAATTATAGGCCTATAAGTTTGATGTCCAGTCTCTACAAATTATTTTCACAATGCTTACTTTCAAGAATCGGGCCATTAATAGATTTAAAACAACCAATAGAACAGGCAGGATTCAGACCCGGGTACTCGACGATGGACCATATACACGTGATAAGCCAAGTTATTGAGAAACATAAAGAATTTAACACTCCATTATATTTATTGTTTGTTGACTATAGAAAAGCCTTCGATTCCATAAGTCACGAAGCAATAGAAGAAGCTTTGAAATATCATAACATTGAGATAGGATACATTGAAATAATAATGAACATTTACAAAAATTGCAAAAGTCGGATTAGATTAGATAGGCTTGGACCAGAATTTAAAATCGCTAGAGGTACCCGACAAGGGGATCCATTGTCTCCAAAAATCTTTATTGCGGTACTGGAGTTCATTCTTCACGATGTCAACTGGAAACATATTGGTGTCAGAATTGGCAATAAGTATCTAAGCCATTTAAGGTTTGCCGATGATATAGTTCTATTTTCCAATAATACAAGAGATATTAATAACATGTTAAAAGCTTTACACCAGAAAAGTATATCAGTTGGACTTGAAATAAATTTAGAGAAAACAAAGGTGATGACCAATCATATAAAAAACGAAATAAAAATGAATGAAAATATCATTGAATATGTCGACGATTACATATATCTAGGAAAAATAATTTCTTTCCGAGAAACGCACCAAGACGAAATTGAAAGAAGAATTATATTGATGTGGAAAAAATATTGGTCATTAAAATACATTTTTAAATCAAATATACCTATCTGGCTAAAGAAGAAGATAATGGACACAAGCATATTACCAACTCTAACATATGGCTGTCAGACATGGGCTCTTACAGAAAGAAATGCCAAAAAAGTTTCTGTCTGTCAAAGAGCAGTGGAACGAAGCTCACTAAACATAAAACTAAAAGATAGACAGAACAATCTAGATATAAGAAAGAAAACTAAATTTAAAGATGCCATACATCATGTAAGAAAGCTTAAGTGGAAGTGGGCTGGACATGTGGTACGATACTCGGACCAGAGATGGACAAAAATAGTGACGGAGTGGCGCGGCCCCACGTATGGCAAACGTCGTGTGGGGCGCCCGCTCAAGCGTTGGGACGACGACATCCGCGCCGTCGCGGGCCCAAGGTGGCTCGCAGTGGCCGCGGACAGACACGACTGGGCGCGACTGGAGGAGGCCTTTACCCGGACGGGGGGTCCAAAAGTAGAAAAATAAAAATAATAAATTGACGAATAAAATAATAATAAATTTAAATAAATAATAATAAATTTAAATAAATAATAATAAATTGACGAAAAATAATATGACATTTTAAAAATTATTGTATAGTGTAATGTTTTTATGGACCAAATAAAAAGGCTTTTTTTTTTTTTTTTTTTTTCTCCGTTATTTACTATGGTCTGGGTGTCTGGGATCGGCCCCAGAGTAATCCGTTGTATATTACCCATAACACAAGCGTAACTTGCTTAATTTGGGGATATACAATAGGTGTTTGTCTGCCGATTATTATTATTATTTCACATATTTGTTTGGTTTCAAATTCCTTACATTTTTCTTTATATACATACATACTATACAAAAAAAAACATTAAAAAAAAATTAAAAAATCGCTGTCCGCTGGCGGCAGGGCCTAGGGTCCAAGCTACCTGTGGTTGTGTGTTTGTGTGGCTCCAAAGACAGGAACCTCCTCACGATACGGGCCCTGTCCAGCAGGGCTGCCTTCTGCATCCGACCCTTCACCTAGGTACCAAGCGAGAGCCTTTCAAGGTGTCTGTCAAGGCTCTTCGCTATTAGTCCATTCACTGACTTATTATTATATTATTTTGATTATGATGCTATTATAATTACAATAAATATTTCATACTCAATTTATTGTCTCTTTCGGTTATATATTATTCATAATATCGTCATGATAGTACGTGTGTGCGTGATATATATATATATATATATATATATATATATATATATATATATATATATATATATGTCGCAGAACGGCCTCGTTCTCACGACATCTTTAGTTATTTCAGGTTTAGTGGGCGTCATCAGGATGAAGCGCGAGCATAAAACACAATAGCCACGGTTTATACACTTTTAATTTAGATTTGATCAACATTGACATATTTTAGACCGAGCAGCGGGTTCAGGGCACCCGCTCATACTTCTAACTTAAAACACTTTCTTTAAAATACTCTAAGGTCCAACTCGACCTGCTGCCATCAACTCAATGTGCCACAAAAACTCCTCAGTCTACCGAAGTAGATACTACTCAAAGTATAGAGGGCGTCCGACCCCGCTCCGCCATAAGCTCTGCTCTGATTGGTCGTTTATTAAATTACAATATTCATAACTTTTATTAGGTTAGAACGATCTTGAAGTTATACAAACATTAACAAATCTAATTAAATTACATTAAGAATTTTAGAAGTGATTGTAATGTAAACAAATGATATTGTGCGTTATACATCCTGTCAACAATACATCGTCATGTCGTATGAAGTCATAGCTTCCCTCCGACACGGCCTTCCTGACGTATTACACGCCCTCGTGTAATAGGCCGCCCATTATGGATTATCTGCAAAAAGAAAGAGATATTATAGTTCGGCCACTCCTGACCAAGGACATCGTGTACATTTTCATTCTGGATTTTTTTTCTGAGATCTGAGTCCTAACAGACTCCAGACTACACACCAAATCAATTCAGCAGTATCGAAACTGCCACCTCGTCGCCCATCGAGCTACGCATTTTGGGTCAAACATCAAAGCACAAATCAAAACATCAAACACAAAAATATCCAAATAGTATACAGTCTCTCATTCTATCGATACCACTTTTCAATCGATACGTCGCCTCTCATTCCACCGATTTCACTTTTCAATAGCCACCCCGCCTTTTATTCCACTTTGTAATGGTCACCTCGCACCTATTTCACTGGCCACCTCGCCTCTATTTCACTGGCCACCTCGCCTCTATTTCACTGGCCACCTCGCCTCTATTTCACTGGCCACCTCGCCTCTATTTCACTGGCCACCTCGCCTCTATTTCACTGGCCACCTCGCCTCTATTTCACTGGCCACCTCGCCTCTATTTCACTGCACCTCGCCTCTATTTCACTGGCCACCTCGCCTCTGTTTCACTGGCCACCTCGCCTCCGTTTCACTTTGTAATGGCCACCGCGCCCGCTACAAAGCTTAAATAAACCCAAACAAGCACTCTGCTACTCCTGACCTTCATACTTCAACATTCAAGTCAAAATAAACTTTCAAAATATAAAAAAAACATTTAGCATTTTAACTATCAGACTAAAATCGCTCACTCTATATGAACCTCTAAATTTAAAAACTACCCATTATAATAGTCAACTGCATTTACCAAGTTTAATAATTATTGAAATTCCATTATTTTAACTTCAAACAAAAACAGTGTGAACGCATCAGTCATCCAATCCGCTAACAACACTTCTCAATCAGTCTATCAAACCAATACATCTAAATAAGTGATGTACTCTCAACCAACCCCCGCTGAGCGTGGTTCGGATGACACTTTTTGACCAGAATATACAATCAGAGCAACCAAGGTTGTCACTACGGGCTCCAGGGTCGACAACTTATGAAAACTCATAATAATAGAGGAACAAACAAACTCAAAATAATTTTCCAATTTACAATGCGTTCAATAACTAGGGTATTCACCCTAATTCGAATTTGAAACTATCACAAAAATAATCTTAAAAATCAACTTACCAAAGTGTCTACTAACGTAAATACCCCCTGAGTACCTTATAGTGGCTTTCAAACTTCTTCATAGCCACACTTTCTTTACGGTAAAATTATTATCATCTGAATCTAAAACGTCTTTCATATAACGCCTGCAAACTTACTTTTACAGGAAAGAAAATCTTAATCATAAAACCAGCGGAATACATTGCATAGGAATAATGTGTCAAAACAAAATGTCCACCATACATAATCTAAAATAACTCAAAAACTAGATCCGATTTTCACATACAAATTATTGGAAGGTAAACTTGAAAATAATGAATTTCATGCACATCGTTTATAACATACAGAAGTTTTCTTATCTTAATCAGAAAACCAAGGAAAACGTCGCATAGGAATAATATGTTAAAGGCAACTTTCTACCATACATAATCCAAGTAAAATAATTTTAAAAAAACTTGACCCGATTTTCACATTATAAAAACTCTTGGAAGGTAGACTTGAAAAGACAATGAATACACGCATATCGTTTATAACGAACACAAATTTCTTGTAAGTAACCAACTCCCAAAAATAATGATGAAAAAGTAAACTACCTACGTAATTTGTTAGTTTTCCATTTTTTTGGCAAACATATCGTAATTCTTCGTACACGAAAAATATCACTCAAATATGAGGGTAGTAAAATTGTCTACCACAAACGATGAACTATAATTTTTTTACATTAAAATTCTTAATTTTCAGAATTCACACTATAATAATAATTAAAAATTACCATACCTCCTGTGCCAGGTAGAATAGGCACGTAATTTTTATCTTACCCTGCACGATCCATAAAATTGCACTTCCACTCGCTGTACTAACGTGAATTTGAACCATGCCGGCACATAGTAAGCCCAACGGTGACCAAACCATGCATAGGCCGACACACCGCCGCTCCACAGGCACATATAGGACGTCACCACTACGTCGCCGCTATTGCCGCCGATGGCCCCGACATGTCAATCGTCCTCAAATGCTTTTGCTTCCACTGTGGGCATCCTTCAATCCATAAGCACGCCTTCTTATACTGGCAAGGCTTCGCTGTCATTGCTTTTATTGTGGGCACAGGTTGAGATCCCACTTCTGATGTCGCAGAACGGCCTCGTTCTCACGACATCTTTAGTTATTTCAGGTTTAGTGGGCGTCATCAGGATGAAGCGCGAGCATAAAACACAATAGCCACGGTTTATACACTTTTAATTTAGATTTGATCAACATTGACATATTTTAGACCGAGCAGCGGGTTCAGGGCACCCGCTCATACTTCTAACTTAAAACACTTTCTTTAAAATACTCTAAGGTCCAACTCGACCTGCTGCCATCAACTCAATGTGCCACAAAAACTCCTCAGTCTACCGAAGTAGATACTACTCAAAGTATAGAGGGCGTCCGACCCCGCTCCGCCATAAGCTCTGCTCTGATTGGTCGTTTATTAAATTACAATATTCATAACTTTTATTAGGTTAGAACGATCTTGAAGTTATACAAACATTAACAAATCTAATTAAATTACATTAAGAATTTTAGAAGTGATTGTAATGTAAACAAATGATATTGTGCGTTATACATCCTGTCAACAATACATCGTCATGTCGTATGAAGTCATAGCTTCCCTCCGACATATATCATTAAAATATTCATCAATCGTACAAAATGCCAGGCGTATCAGCCTCTGCTATGATTTAAAAAAAAATTCAACGGGAGCGGCTTAAAATTCTCTGGCAAGTAGTTATAAATATTAACACACTGCCTCACCTCTTCGCGGACATCATTGTATTGCAAATACAGGTGACGGCGTTCTATTCATTAACAGTAACAATTAAGTACGTAGTCCAAAGACATGAGAAATCCCAGGCCAAAAGATTTATTGGTTAAATATGAAAGCAATAATAGAAGATGAACTGACCTGTCGAAGGAAACTGTGACCCTGAACAGCCTCTCTGGCTCGGGGCATGGCGGTATGGCCGCTGGTGCGCGGACCACGCCACTCAAGTGGAAACCTGCAAAGATACAAAAATATCGAATTATGCTTTGTCCAAAAACAACAAGCTTTTTATATAGATATAATAATATGCTAGCTGTGTACGACTTCGTCTGTATGGATATATATGTATGGATGTATATGTTCCGCTCGCCATCGGTTGGGAGTTCACCCCCACTTCCTTGAGCCACTTCGCTCATGTACGCAACGGTTCTGTAGAACGTTTCTCTTGCGTACCGTGGGGATTTGGAATGAGCTCCCGGCCGAGGTTTTCCCACAGCGCTACGATATGGAGTTTTTCAAAAAGGGTGTCATAAAAATTTTTCGAGGCTGGCAGCGCGTTGTGACACCTCTGATGTTGCAAACGTCCATAGGCGACGGTAACCGTTTTCCACCAGGTGGGCCGTCAGCCTGTTTGCTGTACTCCAGCAATAAAAAAAAAATGGAAATTTATTTCGCGGAACACTAAAAAAAAGTAATTTTATAATATTAAGTTATTATTCTAACAATAAGATTTACCGATATCAGATTACAATATACATTGGTATTGTATATATCATTTATGTAATCATAAAGTTATTATTTACTAATTTTCATCAAAATCGGTCAATCTAGGGATGTCGCCTTTTTTTGAAGTATAATATTTTTGTGTTTCTAAGCTGTAAAAATATAGTAATTTTGGGAAATTTAGATGAAAAAAGTGTACACATTTATTTTTCATTATTTATTATATATTTTATGTATTTCATTATTGCATGCTCCATGTGTATTTATTACTATTTTAGCTCTGGCCAGCAAAGATCTATTATTTTTAATAAGTTATGTTTTTACTCCGTTAACGAATTTTTAGGTTATTTTTTGACAATTGCATATGATTGACAATAATGTATATACATTTTTGTACTTGTTAATTTTGTAATAATAATTATGATAATGTGTTTGGGGTAATCTTAAAGAAAATTCGCATGCCTCATAGGCATAATATGTGATTCTAGTATTCTAATGTCATCTCAAATTTATGTACCATGTTTTAAGCAAATTAATTTGAATTTGAATATGGCGATATACCCTAAACCAGGGGTGGTAGCCATCCAGACGGGCAAAAGCCCTACCACCTGGCTGTGGGTTGTTTTGTCGCCTCTTACGACAGGCCGCCTGGTCGCAGGAATTAGCATTCTTTCACCGATCCTGCATGGATAAATGTAGTAGAATTTGAGTCGGCGACTCACAAAACGAACTCGCACATCGTTTATAAATTAAATTTTTCTCTCTCTTTCTTACCTTCTTACATATCTTTAGGTCTTTATCTTTCGACAATATTTGTGCGATTTACTATCTTTATTTATAAGATCAGACCAAATACCGGTAACGGTATAACGGTGATAATTCCAAATTTGAAATAAAAATAGCAATAACCGATTTGTAAATAATAACAGGATATTCGCTGGGACCATTCGGTTTTAACTACACATCGTTAAATGCTAAAAACGAGTCTATAGCATTTATTTTGTAAACAGTTCCGTTCCAAGTGGCTATTTACTAAATATTAACCGTTTTTCAAGTCGTTAATACGAATGAAAATTTTCTCTAATGGATTTAATGATTCGTTTTTTATCATGGTAAATAAATTAGGCCTCCCATTATAGGGGGGAGCGGACAGTATACCCGCCACGCTTGTCCAAGGCGGCTTGGCAGGTTTGACATATCGGTTATCTCCATGCGCAGGTTGCATAACAGTGTTTTCCTTCACTATTTTTAAGCACGTGGTAATTGTAACAATATGCACATTAGGTCAGAAAACTGCCTAAGTGGTGCATCCGTCCCGGCCAAGTTCGAACCCGCGCCCTTTGGGCTCGGGACCCGTGCGCTAGCCATTATGCGACCAGGACTTCAGTTAATAAATTAATGTCTTATAAATAACACTTGTTTAATAATTACATAGAGAGGTTCCAGTCTCCTTTTAGAGAGCAGCAGCACAAATGTCCATAGGCGATGGTAACCACTTTCCATCAGGGTCATCTGTGTGTCTGCTGAACTCGTGCAGTAAAAAAAAATAGACGCTTACGTCACGATTTGTATGTAATGTACAATACATAAACTATATCGACATATTGTAATCTCAAGACCGGCTCGAAAACAAGCGCTCTAATGTTCACATTATATAGCAGTGACTGCAGCGATATCGGTTTAGGGAGTCCCCACACTAGTCGGCACGGATTCGGCAAATACAAGCCGAAAGGAGATATACTCTAAGACACAAGTGCGTTAGTGATACCATTCTCACCGACTCAATGCGCCATATCAAGCTGCTAAGAACGAAATCATAACCAATTTATTATTTAGGTTTATGGCTTGGCAGCTAGGTCTTTAAGCCAGTTCTTAGATTACAATATAGTTTCTTCATTTTCTTAAGCCTATGACTTGCTCAGCTGAACTGTAGGTTATCAACTGAAGCCATTCAACAGAGTTCTTGTGACAACTCAAAAGGCCACATTTGACTAAACAGTTCTCATAATTATTACTTAAAAACTATCAATATCCTACAACTATTGATAATTTTAGAGTAATTTTACACATTTTTAGAAAATAAAACTGCACGGCACATCTTCTTTTAGTTCCCGCCAAAAACTGAACGAAATCATAGATGCTCCTGTTTCGTAGGCGCAAATTTCTTTTCGGCCTGTATTTGCCGAATTCGTGCCGATTATTATACGAAGTTCAACTTTAACAATCCGTCACTATGGTTAGAACATTGTCATAATGTAAACCATAGTATTACAGTGGTAGAACCATTAAAGTCAATTCTATTGACCTTATTTAATGATGATTTTTATGTAAATCGGTGAAACTCTATAACGAATTGAATTTCAATCGCCTCATTTACTTATAACTGTAACACTTCAGTCAGCTTCGCTTGCTTTAATTTCGGCCCATGGCACAAGAAACCTAACATATTTTTCTAGGATAAAACTTATATTCGTACCCAAGTTATTCAGTTTAAATATAAGTATTTTTTTTAAACTAGTAATTACTGTCGGTTTATATTCATAATGATTTGTAAAACGAAAAATAAAATTAACGCTATCGTTACGAGTCGCCAGACTCGAATTAAAATGCTGTTAGAATTACTATAGAGTTTATTAGAACTATACAAACACGTATAACACAGGTACAAGTATAACCGCACACAACAAGTCGAAAGGTAACGAAGAAGGTCGTAATTCAATAAAACGCGCAAAGTCCGTCACTATTAGATTCCCGATTGTAGTACACACGTCTCGCATTGATCGTAGTTCGCGCTCGACTGCTCCCCTCCCTCAATCAGACCATCGTTTTATATTGCACAAATACAATGTGTCCGCCCGGCAACGTGGATCGAATTTCTTAGAAGCAGCTTGTATCTACTTTAAAATCCGTAACACCTGGCTAATGATTACAATACAAGTATAGGCTGTTCTCTAGAAACGTATAAATAAGTAAAAAAATAAAAACTTCGTTTAAAAAAACCGACTTCAAAAACTAAAAAACTAAAATGTATACAATAACTTATTTCTAAAGCTATTATTATTAATATATATTATCTAAAACATCTTAAAGTCGGTGCTTAGTAATTTTCAAAATATAGTAATTTATATGTTTTGCTTTGCACCGACTTCAAGATGTTTTAGATAATATATATTAATAATAATAATAGCTTTAGAAATAAGTTACTTTATACATTTTAGTTTTTTCGTTTTTAAAGTCGGTTTTTTTAAACGAAGTTTTTATTTTTTATTTGTTACTTTTTAGTGTCTAGCTATGTATGTGTGGACCTACGAATAGTGCCGCGCTTCTTAAAAAATATAGGTCCCAAGAACCGGGAACAAAAAAATATTCGTAAAATGAAAACTACTGGGCCAAACTATGTCAAATTTATAGGGGACCACATGGCAGCAATTCCGCGTCGAACAAAAAAAGAATCACGTAAATCGGATCATAAATCTCGGAGTAATCGGTGTACATATGGAACGGAGTGAAAATTATTTTCATGAAAAATGTTCTTAAAATGAAAACTACTGGGCCAAACTATGTAAAATTTTTAGGGGACCAATTAGAAGCTATTTCGCGTCGAACAAAAAAATCACGTAAATCGGATCATAAATCACGGAGTAATCGGCGAACATACATAAAAAAGCAACGAAAAAAAAAAGATCCCGACGAATTGAGAACCTCCTCCTTTTTTCGAAGTCGGTTAACAAAAGAAGACGATCACAAAAGAATTATAATAGTTTCAATGTTATTAGTTCAAATGCCGACAGGTAATAAATGTGCTTCAACAAATCTGTACGTGGAATTTGTCTTTGTCGGCGCCTTGGTTGTAACACTATAATAACGGTCGTATTATTGAAAGTAAATACATATTTTTTTATCATAATCAGTTCATGCGAATTTGCTAACTTCGGAATCAGTTACCCATGAAATTACAGACACGCAGACAAAATTGGGTTTAGGTCTTACGCCAAAAGGAAGATTTTCAATGAGAAATCAGCGTTGTGTCGGATATAATTCCGGCACAGAAATATGCTTAGTGCAAAACTTGTTTACTGAAAATGCGGCGTACAAATTCTTAAAATATGCTCTGTGTATAATAATGTATAAGGAAAATATTTAATTACGTCGCTATTTCTTCAAATTAAGTTTTTCTTTCGTTTCTTCATTCTTTTCTTAAAGAAAATTAGCCGGGATAAAACCGATCCTATCAATACAGTTAATTGAAACCCACCATAATGCCTTGATTCCCACGGCCGTGATGAAGAAACAAACACCCAAAGTAAAGTTTATGTATATATAAGTAAGTTTTACAAGTCGAAGTAGTTCATGTTTTTAATTAAGTAGTAACTGTTTGAATGATTATGAATACTGATTTCGTTTTTAATTAAAAATAACTGTCAATAATGGAGATAAATGAAGCATGGCATAGAAACAGTATAAATTCTATTAACTAATAAAAATTCTGCTGTTAAGCTGGAAATTTGCATGAGCTGCTATTAATTATTTCAATTCTGGATGTAGTTTTAAATTCAAATCTAATCCCATTTACATCCCAAATCTAAAGTAGTCTCGCGTAACCAAAACGCTGGCAAGTATTTTGGAACAAAGAGTACATTTTATATTGTTCTGGACAACGCATTACCATTGTTATATGTATATTGAATTTGCACACCATTGTCATACACTTGCGAATTTCCCCTCCATAGAATCCATAGCCCGGGTTGTCTGGAAGAGATCGCTTTAAGTCTAAAGCGATAAGGCCGCCCATTTCTCCTACTTTTACTGTTTAATGTGTCTACTGTAAATTGTTTATTTTATGTGTATGTGGTGAACAATAAAGTGTTTTCTATTCTATTCTATTCTATTGTCATAGAGCGCGAAAATGCGGTCAGCATTTTAGAAACGCTCCCAATTGACAGTGACTTGGAATCTTTTTTTATTTGAAAATATATATGTATGTAGGACGCGTTCCTTGAGTATCTCACAACACCCAAAATGCTCCGTTTGCCGTTCCACAAGGCGCCCGCGGTCGTTATGGTCGTGGCGATGACGTCACTAATGACGTTATTTTCGATCACACAGCGCTCACGACGACCCACATCAAGAGGTAGGTCGAAGTGGGCCTTGACCACAAAGCATTAATTCTTTTTATCTCTTGACATTGAAAAAGGCGCGATTTTCAAATCAACCAATGTCATTCGTGTATTTCGTTGTTTATGATATCAACGCCCCATAATCCGTTCCACTAGAGTTTATGATTGTTACGAAAAATCGCGGTCGTGAACGTGGTCGTTATGAGTCCCTTCTGGAACGTAGCCATAGTACTTTAATTTATATACTTTTGTTTTCGAGTATTGTATGGTGTAAATAACTGTAGAAATTTGAAGTCTATAATATTATAAAAGTTTGGAAACAATGTACAATATCCTATTTTCACTAGATAATTATTTGAAATCCATTAAAAACATTTTCTTTTTAATGCATATGGAACCCACAATACGTGATAATAATACGTGATAAATAGCTTAACATAATATATACACAGATGAACTAGGGAACATCACTAAAATATAGGAATTCCGATTTAACAATTAATAAGAACTTTTTTTTATTGCACAAATTTAGCAGACAGGCAGAGGGACCACCCGATGGAAAGCAGTTACCATCGCCTATGGACACTTGCAACAACAAAGGTGTTACAAATACGTTGCTGCTCTCTAAAGGGAGGCTGGAACCTGGTCAATAATGCCGAAACACAACTCAAGCTTGTTATGGCGGCACACATACTCTAAACCAGGGGTGGTAGGCATCCAGAAGGCCAAATACCCTTACACCTGGCTGTGGGTTGATTTGGCGCCTCTTACGATAGGCCGTCTGGCCACAGGAATTTGTATTTTTTCTCCATTCCTGTACAGATAGAATAGAAGATAGAGCTTAAAAGAAATCATTCATGTACATCGAGAAAACAATCATCTCAAGTTTCTTAACTTGATTTCAATTTCCCACGCACTCGCCTTATAAAATGTAATAACATAAAAAAATATATTATCGCAATGACCTTAGCCTCTTAAAAAGGCAAACTCTTAAGAAAAAACCGGTAACTGAACAGCTCAATTAGCAAGGATTACGACTCGCGGTTCTCACCATTCACATCATTATTATCGGTCAAAAATTATTATCGATTACACAGACTTAATAATATAGAGTGTTAAGCTAAAATTGAATAGAATAAAACTAGGAACTTGTTATGTTTGGTTCTACAGATAAAATAAATAAAAGATTATTAATGTTTTCTTATGGTCCTCGCCTAATTGTAAACTCGTTCTGGCTAGAACGCAATGGCTGCATTATACAAAGTTTATAACACATAAGACTATTTTTTGAAAAATGAGGCATAAAATTAAAAAAACAATTCACTATTCAGTCAAATTCTTCATGATATTTCAGACGAAACGTAACTGATGGCAGAATATCGGAATATTATCATGGGAAGATAGCCCTGCTCTCGACATAAAGGTAGCTAAAAAGTTGAAATGGAAATTACAATAGATCGAGGAGTGCTTAAAAAAATATACCTAATAAATAAAGAACTCTTAGACCCCGAAAAATATTTAGAGAGACAGGCCGTTCAACAAAAAAAACCGATTTGAAAAATTCTTTCACTCTTGGGAAGCTAACACTATCACCGGGTGACAGGCTATATTATATTTACAAAAAATTAGGGATCCTTACTAAAACTCCAATAATGTAACCCAAGGTATAAAAAAAATAACTAACATCGCGTGTGCTGCGAAAACTATTGATGATAGAATAAAATAATGTACTACGACTTTGCAGAACACATCATTATTTACAAAAAGTGTCGCGACAGCATATGTCTAGCTATTACAGTTATGCCACAACAAGTGTTCTTTTATTTTAAAATTTTAATTAAAATGCTCTTTATTTGTATCTTGGTATTATCCTTATCAAAATAAATTACTTCATATTCAAGACTGCTTCAATACCTTTTATATATCTTTTTGAATTATTCAATTCTGACATTCCATTCGAAAGATATCACGAACTTAAAAATGTAAGTATTAGAACACGCGGCCGTGACGCTTTTTTGTGACAGAAAAATCGTAAGACCTCGTCTATATAGAAGTTTCACTTCAAAAAACTTGCAGGTATATAATCTGGAAAAGCTACTAGTATGACCAGGGCTATAAAAGCGTAATGATCTAAATTATGTACTATAAAGTAAGTTATATTGATGGTATATCGAGACAGTTCAGAGTGAAGACTATTTGAATGTCTAACAATGACGTAATAGATTAACATAAACGCAATAAGGTAATTTTTGTTTTTTTTTTTGAGGTGAGGGAAAATGCTTACACCGATTTACGCACAAACTGGGCCGTTGCTAGGAAACGGCACGCATCGACCGGGGGCGATAACACTGCAGCAATTGTATGCTCTTGGCAGTGCCCGTCCGCGATCGACGTCACAGAATAGTGTGGAGACTCCGAGCGTTGCTACACGAGCGAGCAACCCCAATACCCACTAAAAACCCCCTCCTCCCATGACGACCCTGCGCTTTTGTTTGTGTTGGAAAGGCTGAGATTTAGAACATAGTTACACCCAGTCGATCCAGGGCAATAAAGTGCCTGGAGTGTGTCCTGGGAGAACACATCCCACTTCGTTGACGGGGGTCGATGGTCCCTTGCTTTCCTAGCTGCTAAGGGCCCTCCGTTAACGGAACCTAACTCAGGGAGGGAAGTAATGCGCGTACCTGCCTCTCCGGGTGCCAGCTGAAGGCCGGCGACCTCGAGTAGAGACCGTAGCACGCGCCGAAGGACTTCGCTCCCTATCCCGCTTTGCGGCCTCCTTGAGAGACATTACTGCCTCACAAAAAGTAACCGCAGCTCCCCAGCAGTAGTCGCTCTGCAACATGGCCGTTACCAAGTCACCGAGCGAGCGGACCGCTCCTACGTGCGCCTCGAGTTCGAAACGCTACGGCGCCCATGCGGCGCACTCGACCAGCACATGAAGCGCCGTGTCGGGCGCGCCGCAGTGGCGACAGTCCGGAGAAGGCAAGCTGCCCACAATGCGCCACAGATACTGATCGAAACACCCGTGTCCGGTCAGTATCTGCATCGTCCTGAAGGTCAGGGTTCTGCTGGTGCGGGTGACCCATCTCTCCAGCTGTGGCCTGATTGCGTCCACCGTAAAGCCGCCGGCCGCAGGGTTCTCGAGGTCTCGAGACCATTTGACTATGCAGGAAGCGGTTTCCCGCTTCCTAATCGTCTCTATCTCGACCTGACAGAAGGTCAGGCCTCTAGCTAGGGCATCCTGCTGGGTACGACGAACTTCGGCCAGGACGTCTGCCTGGAGATGCCAGGGCAGCTCGCCTGCCAGAAGAGTCGCCGCCGTCCACGACACTGTGCGATACCCCAGTATGGTCCTCACAGCCAGAACCCGCTGCGCCCGGTGCAGCAGGGTTCTGTTGTGGCGGTGAAGTGCAATAGACCAGACGGGCGCACCGTACAGCGCCATACTCCTCAAGATGCCAGAGTAAAGTTTCCGCGTCGCACCCCCCGGCCCCCCCACGTTGGGAAGCAGGCTCGAGAGTGCGCCCGCGGATTTGATGAGTTTGGGAACTAGCTGCTCAAAGTGCGCTTTGAACAGACATTTCCCATCAAGAACTAGCCCCAGATATTCCATCTTGGGCCCTACTCTGATTGCCACCCCTTGGACTGTAACGGACAAGTCCGGGGGGGGGATTACGGAATTTCCTATTGAACATGATGGCCTCCGTTTTCGCGGGGGAGACCCTCAAGCCCCGTCTAGCTATTGCCGGACTCACCGCCCTCCCAAAGGATATGCCGATCCCGCAGGTACTCGCCCAACAGCCTCGTGAGTTACGGGGGGACTCTATGCGCGCGGAGCCCCTCCCTGATCGTCTCATGAGGGAGGCTGTTAAAGGCGTTCGCTATATCTAGCGACACCGCAAGAACGACATCCTTCGCTTGGACGGCTTCGTCCGTCAACGTTCGCAGCGTCTCGAAGGCGTCCATCGTGGAGCGCCTCCGGGTCATTACTTAAGGCCTGTTAAATAGGTTGAGATCGGGTTGGTCGGTTACGTACATATAAGATTTTCGCCTCGTGCTTCCTTAAAATAATAATCAAATACTTGACCAATCTTATAAGTCGCTGACTATACGTAAAACCGTGCGAAGTCATACTTAAAAACACGAAAGCACAACAGCGATTATAATATCCGTTTATCGAATCTCAGTTCCCACCACTTCACGTCATTATTTTTGCTCAAATTTACCGATTGAATGGAGGAAATCGCGTTTTTGAGTGCAACGGAATTGAATTTGTTGTTAATTGGACGTTCTCACGAAGGGCATTATCGGTTTTCGAGTGCGAATCGTACAATTGCACCTTGAACACTCGAACCATATTGGCAGAAACCATTTCTTTCGTCTTTTTTTAAATATGGCTATGCACGATTTGTATATCTATTCAATGTTAAGTAAACAAGAATACCTAAGATTTAAATTGATGTTTAAGCAAAAAGCCTCAGCTATATTGTAGGTCTCTGATTGATGTTAAAAAAGGTCGTTTTGTGATAGCTTGCAAACGTAGATTTTCAACATAAGCACAATTCTTCCATTTGTAACCAATATTATAGATTTTTTGAAAATAAAACTGTACAGCAAAATATCAAACCCTATATATTTTTTCACCTGCCGTGATATTTTTGTAACCAACTCGGTAGTATTGTATAATGCTGGCCGGCCTTCTGTTCACGCCTCAAATAGGCAATTTTACTGCAATTCGACAAGCTACGCAATATGAACCATGGTTTTTATTATATTTTTTTAAATCTTTAATAGAAGTTGGCTTGTTGCAATAGATTAATTATTTTCTATATATACCTTTTTATGTCAGTCATTATTTGGCATTTTTGATGTTTATCTTCTACCACCATTTTTAGATGGCTTTGCAGTACAGTTTTTTCAATAATCAGATAAAAATTGTAAGTCTATTCGACTTAGAACCTGACCGAATTCAAAAGTGAAACCATTCAACGCTTTTACTTATGCAAATGAAATTTTTAGTTTGTTCGTGTTATACTTTATCCTATGAATAACTTTTTATCTGGTGATTGAAAAATCGGCCCTAAGAATCAAACTAACACGCTCAATGCATATTTTGCTTAAGAAGTGAGGGCCAAGAAATGTTAATTGAATGATTCCGAATAACAATCGTTTCTTTGAATTTGGCCCAAAAAGCAGAACCCATAAGACTAGCAAAGTTGCTGTTTCGTGATTAATATATTTAATAAATGCATTAATTTTAATTTCTAATTAAAACCTTTAGCAGTACTTATTACCATAGACATTGCAACAAATGAAATAAATTGTTGTTATCTGTGAACAGCGAAGACAAAGCGCCAATCCAAAAAAATTGCAGTGTATTCATTCTAATTTCAAATGTCAGAGATCAGTTTAATTTAAAAGAACATTTACATATTTCAGACCTTATTGCTGAGGCGTTAAGGTCTGTTTTGCAGACACATTACTTGCGTTAGAATCTGACACTTGAGATATTACATTTTTTATAGGAAGATGAAAAGAAAAAATGGACGGGTGTTGTAAGCAGCTGCTTTTCTAGGGCTATATTTTTATAACTAAAAGCAATGTTTTACCAAAATAAATATATACTCAAAGTAGTTTTTTTCATCGATAACGCTTTGATTTGCAGCTGTTACCTAAAATATGTGCCAACGCTATGAAAATTTCATATACTGAGGAATATTAAAAATCCCTAATAACACATATGCATAGCTTCTGTCCGCGACTTCGTGCATTTTAAAAGATACTCAAAGTGAAAATTTAGAAATTGAATTCGCGTTACATAGGGCGCATGCAAGTCTCAATTATAAAAATGTCCATATATTCCATTTCGTATTATGAATGCCCATGAATGACCATGTAACGGTGGCGCAAACCGGTGCGTCTGGTAGTCCGATGGTAAAATGAGGATGGAGGACCAAAACACTCCCCGAAATGTATCCGATAGATAACAAATAGCACCGCGACCTTACGTCTATGCTCTAGACTCTCTCTGGTATTTGGCTGAGCCGTCCTAAAGATAATCATTTCATATGAATAAATGTTATATGAAATCGCTAAATTGGTATAATAAACCAATGTCTATCTAAATAGACATTTCATTTATTTCTACGATGTCAATATTTGCATTTGGAACAGATTACGTAAAATTTTATTCAAAAACGGGCGAAAGTCGATCTCAGGTCATCGGGTCATCGATGATATTCAATAATAATACCTAGCCGTGATCGCGATTTTATACATATTCATATCTTTACAATCCAACAACATATCGACATACGGCCTTATTCATATTCAGTTAGAGTAAATTTGTAGCCTTCTTTAAGGTTCTTAAAGAAGCCTTAACAAACTTATTGTAACTCAATATGAATAGGATCGATTGTGTAGAAAGCAATTTATATTTCTTGCGATAGGCACGCGTATACATCGTACAATAAATTCGAATATTTTTACATATAAAAGAGTAGGCTTAAAAATAACGAATTATCATCTAACTTCTAAAATATCATGAGTACGAGCGTATCTATGTATGACATCATACGTGGATACGAGTAAAAGGAGTCAAATACCCGATTAATTGTTATTTTGAAAAGTAATTATAATCGTTTCTATCATGATATTTTATAAGGTAGATATGTATTTTATATGTAACAATATTAGAGTTTATTGTCATTTTTATTATTAAATTATGCACACACTTTCATCTTTTTATGATAACTCTTTTACAGTGCAGGCTGTCAAACTTTTGAATCTACTGCCTCTTACTCCCAGAGAGGCCAAAACATCACCTACATTTAAGTCCGCCTATTGTTTCTACCATGACCATATTGTAATTGTGTGTTTTTGAAATTGTATATTTGGTGAGCAATTAAGTGTTATCTATTTATCTAAATTATTTAGTATTACTTAAAATATTTCTAGGATGGCCAAAACAGTGGAAATGCCTCCGCAGTAAGGAAGCCTTCACTGTGCGTAATCCGATACACATTTATATGTATACCTAATTAAAAGTCGATAAGGCTAAAACTGGTTTATCAAAACATGAGATGTTTTTAAACAACCGTTAGAAATTAGAGACGTAATCTAAAGAGGCTACAGGTCACTCGGTTATATCAACGATAGATTATCCAGTTTAGTTCTTATTACAATTTTTTTTTGCTATAAATGCGCTGCTGCTCTCTTAGGGGAGACTGGAACCTGGTCACTAATGCCAGTACACAAGGTTGTTATGGCGACATACTTTAGACCAGGGGTAGTAGCCATCCAGTCGGGCAAATGCCCTACCACCTGGCTGTGGGTTGTTTTGTCGCCTCTTACCACAGGCCGCCCCAACGTAGGAAATTGTATTCTTTCTCCGTTCCTGCACGGATAATAATGCTGCACTTATTTATTAAATATTTTACGATGAAAAACAATGTATATTTATTTGTACGCCGCATTTTCAGCGAACAAGGTTAGCACTCAGCTTGTTGCTGTGTCGCTGTGTCGGAATTATATTACCACACAACGCTGATTTTTAGAGCAAACGTTTCTTGCTTGCCTGTATGCCTGGTTTCGATATCTTACTATACATTTATTCCACTATTGGTTAAAGTGGTTCCACTGTACGTGGCGCTTTCGTGAGCAAACTGTGGAATATCCCTCTCGCGTTTTTCCCAGAGCGCTACAATCCGGGATCTTCAAAAGGGCGTAAACAGATATTTCTCAACGAGGTAGGCAACGCATCGGCTCCCTTAGTGTTGTAGTTGTTCATGGGCGACTGTTGCCACTTGCCATCGAGTGGACAGGCAGACCGCCCACCTCATAGAAAGCGGTTACCATCGCCTATGGATATTTGTAACACCAAACCTGCTACGAATTTGCTACCGCCCTCTAAAAGGAAGAACTGTTTAGAATGGTGCCTTCGTCCTCTTTCTACCATCGCACCGCTCGCCATCGGTTGGGAGTTCACCCCCACTTCCTTGAGCCGCTTCGCTCATGGACGCAAAGGTTCTGTAGAAGGTTTCTCTTGCGTACCGTGGGGATTTGGAATGAGCTCCCGGCCGAGGTTTTCCCACAGCGCTACGATATGGAGTTTTTCAAAAAGGGTATCATAAAATTTCTTCGAGGCGTTGGTGACATCTCTGATGTTGTCTGGATGCCTACCACCCCTGGTTTAGAATATATATGCCGCCATAACAAGCTTGAGTTGTGTTTCGGCATTATTGGCCAGGTTCCGGTCTCTCTTTAGAGAGCAGCAACGTATTTGTAGCACCTTTGTTGTTGCAAGTGTCCATAGGCGACGGTAACCGCTTTCCACCAGGTGGGCCGTCAGCCTGTTTGCTATACTCCATTAAAACTCCTATTAAAAAAGGCGATTAGAACCTGCCAATTAATAACGGAATAAAACTTAAGGTTGTTATAGCGACATACACTAGACCAGGGGTGGTACCCATCCAGTCAGTCATCAGTGCATTTCTACCAAGTAGGACCACGCACTACGTAGCTGTCATAAGGTATTGCATTTATACAATACCTCTATCCAAAATGATTTGAAACTTGATATCAGATTCACCTATGGTTAAATAGCTACATAACATCCCTAATAGAAACTCGGCTTATATACAAAGTGAGTGAATGGTATACAGTAAACAGAAGTACATACATACAATAGCTAGCCTTGACCTCGCTATTGACCCGGTTCCGCTAACCGGGTTGAATTACATCAGTACAGCGCAATCAAAACAATGGCACACGCTAATGTTAAATGCAGGTTAGTTAACTAAATGCTGTTTAGTTCCGCTGCGTTTTGGTCCAACAGCCCATCGCTGACTTGCTCTTTTATGATGGAATTATCATTTTTAAGCACTCTGTTTTTTTAACGCCCTGAAGCAGGCAAATTGGCAGACGGCCCACCTGATGGAAAGTGGCTACCGTAGCCTATGAACGTTTACAACACCAGGAGTTTCGCCAACGCGTTGCCGACCTCTAAGAAATTTTATAACGCCCTTCTTAAAGATATATTTATCAGTTAGTTAGTTCTTTATATTTTAATCTTTGGTACTTATAATTTTTTTATAATTATTTGTTTTTTTTTTGTTTAGCACAGGTCGTATGCCATATGTGATTTAGGAGGTGGGCACTGAAATTCAGTGCTGTGTCGGACTACGTATCGGCACGGCAAATTCTGAGTGCCAATCCCATTTCCAAAAAAGTAAAAAAGAAGAATCACTTACCCTGGTACTGCCAGGTTTTACGGAGACCAACTAATTACATACATACATAACTTCACGCTAGGTCCCTTGTGGGGTAGGCACGAACAACAGAGCGCCATTCAGGCTTATTCTTACAAACCTCACTCGCTTCTTTGACATTCATAGCTCTTGTCATGCACGCTCGTCTGTTCTTAAGGCACCTGACATCACCTTCTGCTAGTGCACGATCAATTTGATCATGGAAAGTGTGTCGTGGCCTTCCGCGACTTCTGCATCCATCCACTTTTGCATTGTATATCTGTTTAGTCATTCTTTCATCATACAACTAATTATGTGAGCAACAAATGTGCAACTAACTATGCCAGGTGCCAGGATCGTAGAGTAATGAAAGTAGTGTTATTTGCGACCCCAAAATTAAGCTTGTGAACTGTGTGAAATGTGAACTTTACTTGAGCGAGAGAAGCAAGAGCTGCGTGTCACGGAGATGGTGTGAGGTGGATGTGTGGAGTCATGCGGAAGGATCGCCTTAGGAACCCTCGCATCCGCGGCAACCTTCATATCCGAGACATAGCGGATAGACTGCAAGATTTTCATACTGCGCTTATGCGCAGTATGGCTTATGCCAAGGTCACCGTTTAAGAATCTAGCCGGGGATTATACTGTTACCATGGAAAAAAATAGTATTGCCAAAAATTATAGATGCAGAAAAACAACTCGTTCGAGAATATTCGATTAAAGAGAGAAGTGTTTTTTTTTATTACAAAGGTGGCAAACAGGTAGACGGTGCAGTTAATGGAAAATGTTTAGCATCGCCTATAGACATTTGCAACATTAGTGGTGAAAGCAAAGCGTTGCCAGATTTTGTGGCGGGATAATAATGAGAATCAGGATGTTCTAGACGGATCAGACAGGATTTACAGGTTAGAGGTTAGTACAGGTTACAGGTTAGATACATATAGCTAAAACGTTCCATGGCTATATTTCATGAGACCGTGGTATCACACTGATCAAGGCGGCCCTTAAATCTGGAATCACGATAACGATTCCGACGTGGCTCTTCCGTGTAAAAAGTGTATTAGACTTAATATTATACATACTATGCTAGAAATACATAAATACATACATACATAACTTCACGCCAGGTCCCTTGCGGGGTAGGCAAGAGCAACAGAGCGCCATTCAGGCTTATTCTTTCACACCTCACTTGCTTCTTTGACATTCTTCGCTCTTGTCATGCACGCTCGTCTGTTCTTAAGGCTCCTGACATCACCTTCTGCTAGTACACGATCAATATGCTAGAAATATTTTAAGATTATCAAAGCGTGCGATGAGTATACAGTAACACAATTGAATGATTATGCAAGTATAAAATTCAAGTGACAAGGTTACAAAAATGTACGGAGCCGGGCCACGCCTATATATACTATTGTTGTATTTTGTTATGTAAATACGTCACGCACACAGAGAAAGGCGCGTGACGACACGTCTCTGACGTCACGTCGCACGCGAGCACACCCACACGCGCACGTGCCGTGACGTTTATTTTGATTTAAGGCCATGCATCTTCTACTTTATATTTCTTTAATTCTTACGATATAAAATATGAACGAAGAAATGTATTAAATTAGAAAAAAGCGCCACTGTGAAGACTTGCAAGATTTTATTATCTAGTTTGTCTTCATCTATAATTTTTAACAGATGGCGCTACTAATCTGTAATCTATGTTTATTTACATAATGATATATTAATGACATATAACAATCTAGACTTGAATTTAAAATGCTATGTGAAGTTTTATGCCTAGACATTTTTTCGTTAAGTGTACAGTACAAATCATGGACAGGTCTTGGGATAGTGTTGAAGGCTCGCTTCGTTCGCCCTGACTAAACATTTAATGATTGTTTTAACAAGTTTGCTAAAATAAAGGAGAACTAACCTTTATTAAATGACTATCGCCACCTATAATTATAAAGTATCATTTTCAACCCTCAAAAATATTGTAGGCAGACTATCATTTTCAGTTTTTTTTACGAAATCAATAACGATAATAATCAGCAGACAATTGTCAAACATTGAAAAAAACAAATTGTCTATTTGCAAGGTAAGTTATGCTTCTGTTATGGGTAAATTTGGTAAAATACAACCGACAATCTTTTAGTCTGACCTAAAACGGTGAAACACCTAAGGACATCATTGTCTACAATCTCACTTTTTAACCTCGTGCTAGTTAATTATTTTTGCCTACAATGACATTGATTAATGGCCATTATTTTCGTCTATAAGGAACTTGAATCATATTATAAATTTTAATATATAGGACGTTAACAAAAACGTGGTTGCGGACAATGATGCGTTCGGAAGCTTAACCGAGAAACGAATTGCTTCATATTCGTCATCATTTAAATTATAAAAACCAACGGACAATGATTTCATTTACTCCTACAAGAAATAATTGGTAATGACAATTTGTTAATCCATCGCCTTAATTACAAAGCAGGTAATATACAAAACGCACACATCTACAGATGTAAACAAAGTGACGAAGAGAGATGACTCACACAAAGGCGTTCGACCTACAGATATCAACGTAAACAAACCGGTCCGAGCAATGGCGCCGCACGCTCACAGGTACACTCGTGTACAATAGAGCCACAACACATAACCGGATATGCATTTTTAGATTAGGAAGTCCATTTTGGATCTGGCCAGCCAGAACCAGGCCTGTTAGAAGAATAAGTGCAGCCCACACAGTCGAACTTTTCGGAAAGTTTAACATGTCTTATTCGAATAAATTATTTTACTAGCTTTGTATACCAAGTTATTTAGTCTGAGCACTTAAGCGAAGTTACGTCACTCCTGATAAAAACAAATTAATGTATTCGGTTTAAAATCACTACTGTTATGGCCTAGTAAAACTACCGAATCTGAGAACGATGTATTCTGTTGCAAATATATGTTTACGTCATTTTGGACTTAAAACATTGGTAATTTCACAAGCATTAAGCGGATATAACACGACGTTGATTTCATGAGCACTTCTCTATACCGGGGTGGTGTAAAAGAAAATCAAACTTTTGGATGATTTTGGAAACATACTCATTTATAATCGAAAATGTTCAACCAGAAGTTTAAATTATAAGACTGACACTTTATCTCAAGTTAATACAAAACTTTTACCAAAATATGCAATCGCAGCGTCATTTTTTTGCCTTTAATCGTCTACAGAAACGACATCATTTATCGGGATAAAAATATTCTAACGGTCTTATTCATATTGAGTTATACTAAGTTTGTAGACTTCTTTAAGGTTCTTAAAGTAGCCTACAAACTTACCCTGGAACAATATGAATAAGACGGTTATTGTTTATTAATACTAACCTCGGAGACTGTTGAATGTAATATATCGGACAAACTGACCAAGATGTTACTTGATTTCTGTATATTTATTTATTCACATCATTAGTAGTAAAGCACCTTGAAAAAGTTTTAAATATTCATAATATATCGATTCGATAAGCATGAACTATAATTATAGCTAAATAAAAACGATTCCGCAAGACAATAAGGTTATAAAACTAATGGAAAGTGGTGATCGTCTTTGAGACCTGGCGTTGAAACTAGGCCATACGGCTCGGCGTGTGTACATTATCTAACTAGTAAAATTGTGCTAACATCGTAGAAATACAATAATAATAAAACACGATAGTAGACGAAAATAAACCTGAATTTTATTAATACAGACGTGGGCGATGTACCATATCTAAGAAGACAGATTGTAGAATTTATAAATATTTTAGTCTATACTAATATGTAAATGTGAAAGTATGTTTACTTACTTACTTCTTTAGATTTACTTCATGTAATACATGTAATATAAATACAATTTAATGAAATTTGAAAATTCTATTTCAGAGGCTAACTTTAACTAAAAAAGTCTTGTTACATACTTTTTTGATTTAATTGATAGTCCTGTTTCTAAATTTATAATTACATCTTAGATTCCTGATTCCTCTAATTAGTTCATTTTTTGATAACATAATAAAATAATAATTGCACATAATAGTTAACTTGGTAATTATTTTTATCTTTTTGATAACATTCTTTGTAAGTTATTATTATAAATGTTTTATCGTGACTTTCCTTTTAGGCTAAAACTTATTATATAACATCATATAAATTAACCTTATTATATTATATATCACAATATTGTAATCCCTCATTAGCAAACATACACACAGACACACGCACGCACACACAAACACACACACACATACACACACACACGCACGCACATACACACGCAAACAAGTTAACATTTATTTTAAAAATTAATTTTATACATAAATTGTTAAGTTAGTTACACACGTACTTGGTGTTCGCGATACAGGCTAGTCCTAGTGCGGAACCTATGGAAACAATATTTCTGTGTAATTTTTTGATAATAAATTGATTTTGATTTTTTTTTTTGAGGCTATTGATTTTAATTTTCATAATTCCTAATTATCTATGCCGAACTGGGTAAGTATGGTGCATTTTAACGTCTGTACCACCATGCATACTCTTATATGTAAATACTCGTATTTAAATAATAAACTATTTGTGTTTTTGTCATAAACAAATTTCATTAATAAAAAGGAAAATAGTACAAAATATTATCAAAGTTAAGACGTAATAAAATATAAAGCAGTCACATAATTTTATAAAACTGTGCTCCAATATTGAAGTTTGTATTTTATTAAAGTAAAATAACGTACAATGATCAGAATCACCGATTAGACCCGAGCCGTTCACTCGAATTTAAATAAAGAACCTATTTAAAACAATTCCAAAATGGCCGCGGGTTGAAGTGTGCGCATCATAAAAACCGACTGGCTAATTTTTCGGTAAATCTCATAAATTTTCGAATAATAACAGTACCCGGCGAGCTATTCAATTTTATTTACGACAGTACTTGTTTCGTATTCAGTCGGCTGTAACTTTTGTGCGGGACTGTATTGTAATTTTTATTTTATTGCTTTTAACTCTATCCGACTGGGACTGGATTATTTGGTATAGGGATACGACTATTCCGACCCGAATTCAAGAACAAATATTTAATATCATAAATAATTATAATCTGTATAATTTAAACATCACATCTTTTTATTATGGATTGATTATTATCGTTCCAAGCTTTCGTTTGGCCTAGAAAACGAGTCGTATCGTAAGACATCTTCCTTTACCATATTTCAATATGACAACGTCATCGTCCTCGTTTATGTGATTATTAAACGATGCAGGATGCCTTAAATTTCATACAGTGTCAGTGTTGGAATCTCCTACCAAGAGTTTTTATTTATTTGGTGTGGCATAATAGTACTGGCCACCAAATATTCTAAACGTTTGAATTTAGAAGATAGATGTTTTTTTTTATCTGTTTTTTTCCCTCCATTACTATTAAAATGGAGTTTTTGGCGGGAACTGAAAGAAGATGTTGTGCTGTGCAGTTTTATTTTCTAAAAATGTGTAAAATAACTCTAAAATGAACAATAGTAGTAGGGATATTGATAGTTTTTGAGTAGTAATTATGTGTTTTGCGAGAAATGTGAACTGTATAGTCAAATGTGGCCCTTTGAGTTGTCACAAGAACTCCGTTGAATGGCACTAGCTGATTACCTACAGTTTAGCTGTGCTACACATAGGCTTGAGAAAATGAAGAAACTATATAGTAAACTAAGATCTGGCTTAGAGGCCTAGCTGCCAAGCCATAAACCTAAATAAATAAAAATAATACTATTAAAATCGTCATTATAATATTATAGCACGTGTAGTTTTCTTTAATAATTAAAATATTTACATTCCACAACAATTTAACATTTAAAGAAGTGTTTAAAAGTCAGGTAATAAAGATTTTACAGAGTCAGACCATTATCTATGTCTATCTAAGCTATAAAGCTAAGATTTAAAAATTAAAAAAAATATAATTTACATCAGATAAGGTAGTGGCTAGGGAGTTTTTGGCGGGAACTGAAAGGGGACGTTGCGCTGTGCAGTTTTATTTTCTAAAAATGTGTAAAAATACTCTAAAATGAACAATAGTCGTAGGATATTGATAGTTTTTGAGTAATAATTATGTGTTTTTGTGAGAAATGTGAACTGTATAGTCAAATGTGGTCTTTCGAGTTTTCACAAGAACTCAGTTGAATGGCGTGGGTTGTAGCCTACAATACAACTGCGCTACTATACGAAGATTAAAACATCAGACTTGGCTGTATGGACTAAGATTCCTTTGCCTGCCTTTATGGCGAACACTACAAAATAAAAAAAATAAAAAGTATTTTATAAAATTTGCAATTTATATTCATTGCAATAATTAAAAACAATGTGTATGTAAATTTATACTTTGCTATAACATTAAGCAGAGATAAGTGTTAAGATAAAAGTAATAAAATAGCGAAATAAAATAGTCTATTTTTAATTGTTGTCTCGATTACAGTGTAAATTCTCTAAATGGTCTTTACAATTGTTAATGGCATTATTGACTCTGGTCTGAGTGTATGGAACTGACTTCAGAATTGTCCGTAATGTTGTCAAAATCTATATTTCTATATTATTATTTTTTATTGCAGGAGTTCAGCAGACAGGCAGACGGCCCACTTGATGGAAAGCAGTTACCATCGCCTACGAACATTTGCAACACCAAAGGTGCTATAAATGTGCTGTTGCTCTCTTAAGGGAGACTGGGACCTGGTCACTATCTAGTCCATCTAGTCGGACAAATGCCCTACCATCTGGCTATGGGTTGTTTTGTCGCCTCTTAAGACAGGCCGCCCGGCCGCAGGAAATTGCGTTCTTTCTCTGTTCCTGCACATATTACAATAATAAACATTTGCTTTAACGATGGAGAATCAATAATTTTAATGTCGATAGATAAACATGGGAAACAATTTTTGTTTACTTCTTTGTGGACCTTTATTTGGGCATTTTTGGGTCACTGCAAGATTTCTAATAGCAACAATCCAGTGAAATAAAACCGTTTTTTTAGATGCTATGAAATATTAAAATGTTATGTAGTAGGGGCGGTGTTAACGTGTTAAGGAACGCACCTGCGTGGCACAGGTGCCGGAAATGTATTAGCACTTGACACCTACGTTTGTATTGTTTAATGACGCACGTCTATTTCCTTAGGTGATGGAATACCATCACTTCATCTTCGTTTCACCGAACGTTCTTTCACCCCTCGTAAAACTTTATGCCTTTGTATTTAAGAATAACAGTATAAACAAATATCTGCAAAGTATTCAAAGACAAATTCATTTTTATTTTTTCTATCTCAAATGCAAATTCAAAATAGTTTTTAAAATGTATTTAATATATAATTATTTATTCAAATACCTTCATCTGGGGCAGTTTTCGTGTCCAAGACAAGAAATAAGTTTCAAGATTGTTCTACGCTGGTCTGGCCACATTTAACGAAAAAAGTAATTTGTTTAAACAGTAATTTAAATTATTACTATAATGATATTTTAAAACAATTTGATTTTGCGGAGCAGACTGACTTCAAGATATTCAATAGCGAATATTGAATATTTTCTATATATAGTATGATGTATCTTACGTTTGTATAGTATATTATTATCTATTTTATCTATTTACTACTTATTCTTGGAATGGTTCATATTATTTATTGTCTTCCACGCCACTTGTCTTAATATTTTCCTTAGTTTAGGGGGTGTTGCCTGGAAGAGATCGCTTTAAGCGATAAGGCCGCCCTTTGTTCTACATTTACTTTAGAACCTAGTTTTAATTTTTGGTGAATAATAAAGTGTTTTCATTCATTCTTACATTTATTGAAGTCAGGACTGAGTTAGTAGTGCTCTATTGACTTCAAATAAATTTACCCTGTGCCAGTATGAAGTCAGCACTAGCTAGTTTCGAATTTGAAGTCAGTAGCTGGGGATTAGAGTGTAAATCGCTTTTATTTTAACGTTTGTACAGTCGCGGAATGAAAATGTTCGTCACCTTAAATTCGATTTTTGGTTGTACTAGTATAAGAAACAATACTGCCAACATCTTAATAAATGTTACGTTTATAAAATATAGAAACGTGAAAAAAGAAAATTGCAATGTTGAAAAAGATATACGCCGAGATTAACAATAAGAAACAAAGGGGATATAAGCAATACGCTTAACATAAAAATGTTAAAACAAAAAAAGATATAAACTCAAACAACTTTGATCTAAGTAATTTTAAACTTTATTATCAGATAGTTAAAGATAATTTTCTGTGGAACAGTCTTGACTTAGTTTGAAAAAGTAACATGTGCTCGTGGAACTTAAATTAATCAATTTGAAAATTTGTCAACAACTTCATACCTCGACTGTACATTTCCATGTACATAATTTTATAATTTATCGTAACATGCGTTCACAGCCCTGTTCTTTTCAAAAATAAACAAGCCGCATCTACGCCGTGCATATGAACTAAATTCCGCCATTTTGTGCATATCCCACGTTATAAATTACACTCGCATTGTTTCATACAATCCGATTACATCTGCGGTAGGAAAACTTCCAATAAATAAACGTCAGATAGATAGAAAGCTATGCGTTTTTTCCACAACCCCCACATACCCCCCCGTACCCCTACCACCCGCCGGCGCCAGCGATAATTTATGTCGCTTCGCCCGGATATTATTTACATTAGCACGATGCAAATGTGCGGTCATTCGCATTGGTTGTTCGTTACAAAACAGCAGTGTACGGTGGCAATGACTGTTTGTCGGACAGCTGTTCTCTTATGCTGGCGGGTCAACGGCTCCTTGATAACAACCTTTATGAAGCCCCTGTTACACTACACTAATTTAGAGTCCCAGCACAGAGGGTTAGCGTGCCTGCTTAGCTATAAATCCCAATTGTCTTTTTTTTTATTTTGATGCTGTCGAAGAGGAATACGGCCGAGCTAATGGAAAGTGGTTACCATCGACTATAATTATAACAGTCCATAAACGTGCCACTGCTGGGTTCGGGCGTCCCACTATAGGGAAGAGGACAGTATACCCGCCACGCTTGTCCAAGGCGGCTTGGCAGGTTTGATGCATCCGTTCCGGCTAGGATTCGATCTCGCGCCCTGATGAGTGTGGGACGCGTGCGCTAGCCGTTACGCTACCGCGACTTCTTTCCGTCGCCTATAGACGTTTGCAGCTCCAGTAGCAAGGCGAACACGTTGCTAACCTGTGGTATAACGGTGACACGATATCCGAGGTAGCCGGAGAGACCCAGCTCTTCCAGCTAGGGCCAGCCCGTAAGGGGGCCGGGTGGTCCGTGCGGGCTGGAGGTAAATACGCTGGCTAGCCCACAGCCCGGACAAGGGACGTTTTAGTGGGTATCCAAAATCGTGGCGTGGCAATAGCATTCATATAGAGATCCAAGTGCCATCCCAACGAGGCGAATCCCACATACCGGCCGCGACTTTTCCGCCTCGCCCAGCTGATACCACTGGTAAAAAAAAACTGTGGGCGTAGTTCACACGCAGTAGCAGTGAAACGAAGTGTGAGAAGGGGTGGTGGGGATTCAAAATTTCGTGACGACACATTTCATATATTATCTTCTTATATATAAAAATGAATGTTTGTCTGTACGTCCTTTATAGAATCGTAAACTATACATTTGATCATGTGATGAACTTTAGCAAAGTTGTTGTGTATGAGCCAAAGAAGGTTTCTGAGTTGGTTCACAATTGGACCCGGTAGGTGGCGCTGCTGTCGGCATATCGATTGAAGCTTTTCAGGACTACGTCTGCCGGGGTAACGATACTACGTTATAATTTGAAGTATTTACAAAAAACTTCAAAGCATTTCCTGTCTGTATGAGCAGCGTTTATATTATTAAATATAATGTATTCTATCTCATTCTCTCGCAGGTTTAGTTCTATAGATTTATGTGTATATCTCTTTTTAGTGTATCTTATTCGTTTCATTGAGTTTCAAATCACAACGATACTAAAGGGGGAAGTGGGCTACACTATTAGCTCAAGGGTACCACGGTTTCACGCCGATATTCTGTGAGAGCGGGGTGGTATCACACCTATCGGGCTGCTTACAGCTATAAACATGATAATGATTCTAGCAAGGTTCTAAAATTTATGAATCTCTGTTTCTTTTAAAACCACCTTGAGTTAGAGAAAGGGTTCCAAATTCAGCGTAGTGTAATTTTACATACATTGTAACTATCTTTCAGATAATATTAATTACCGTATCGAACATATATGTGCATTGCATTCTTCTGAATGTCATTTCTTTAAGATTTTTCTCTTAAAGGCGGGCTATTCCCGTATTAAGTAAGTAGCACATGGCTCTTGAGATCATCAGCAAATCTACAACTAATGAGGCCAATACATTCTACGCAATTTTGGCAGAAATATTTTACTGTGCAGGCTGTAAGGTTGTGGAATGCATTACCAATGAGCATCAGAAGCGCAAAGTCACTTACATCTTTTAATAAACTCCTCAAAGATCACTATCTAAATTTGTAAACAGTAATTTATGTATGTCTATGTAACTCTATGTATATATATTTGTATACAAATATGTAGTTTTTTATTTACTATTAATATATGTATATATGATTGTATATATTTTAAAATATGCGCACTAAATACCGACCCATTATTAGAAATGTAAAATTTTCTCCAGAATGTTGTTTGGAAGAAATCGCTGTTAGCGATAAGACCGCCTATTGTACTAGTTATAAGATTATTATTTCATGTGTATTATTATTTTCTTGTGTGCAATAAAGAATACTCTATTCTATTCCAAACCTGGCTGTCATATTCATAAGCATTAGGCGCAAAGTGCAATCAATAATCAGCGTGCTAGTACCCGCTGTATTTTACTGTTACTGTTGAAAAAATATTTTTTTTTAGGTCTATGATATTTGTAATAAATTGACCATCAGAAATTAATTTCACAAACAACATTAAGATAGCCCGCCATTAACCAATATTCGCGCAGTTTTGTTCTAGAATCGCACCTGCGTGAGAGTGCATAACTGCTTCAGTATTTTTTATTAACTGCCCCTTCTGTATGGTCTATGGTTATGAGGTCATAAACACGTAAAACAAAAGGACTTCCGCCGCACCAGATGTTCAGTATGGGAGCATGTCTCAGGAAATTAAACGATCGTATCTGTAATATAACTACTTAATGTCCTGTTTAAAATGTTGTCAAAGGGTTCAAAAATACGTTAACAAATTGGTTCTTAGCAACTGGTCAAGATATTATTAATACTATAGATTAACTATAAAAAATAAAAACTTCGTTTAAAAAACCGACTTCAATAACTAAAATGTATAAAATAACTTATTTCTAAAGCTATTATTATTAATATATATTATCTAAAACATCTTAAAGTCGGTGCTTAGTAATTTTCAAACAAAATATAGTAATTTTTATTATGTTTTACTTTGCATCGACTTCAAGATGTTTTAGATAATATATATTAATAATAATAGCTATAGAAATAAGTTACTTTATACATTTTAGTTTTTGAAGTCGGTTTTTTTAAACGAAGTTTTTATTTTTTATTTGTTACTTTTTTAACCGACTTCGAAAAAAGGAGGAGGTTCTCAATTCGTCGGAATCTTTTTTTTTTGTTCCTTTTTTTTTATGTATGTTCGCCGATTACTCCGTCATTTATGATCCGATTTACGTGATTCTTTTTTTGTTCGACGCAGAATAGCTGCCATGTGGTCCCCTAAAAATTTGACATAGTTTGGCCCAGTAGTTTTCATTTTACGAACATTTTTTTGTTCCGGGTTCTTGGGACCTATATTTTTTAAGAAGCGCGGCACCATTCGTAGGTCCACCCATACATAGCTAGACACTAAAAAGTAACAAATAAAATTTAAAAACTTCGTTTAAAAAAACCGACTTCAAAAACTAAAAAACTAAAATGTATAAAATAACTTATTTCTAAAGCTATTATTATTAATTTATATTATCTAAAACATCTTGAAGTCGGTGCAAAGCAAAACATAAAAATTACTATATTTTGAAAATTACTAAGCACCGACTTTAAGATGTTTTAGATAATATATATTAATAATAATAGCTTTAGAAATAAGTTATTTTATACATTTTAGTTTTTTAGTTTTTGAAGTCGGTTTTTTTAAACGAAGTTTTTAAATTTTATAGTGTCTAGCTATGTATGGGAGGACTTACGAATGGTGCCGCGCTTCTTAAAAAATATAGGTACCAAGAAACGAGAAAAAAAAATGTTCGTAAAATGAAAACTACTGGGCCAAACTATGTCAAATTTTTAGGGGACCACATGGCAGCTATTCCGCGTCGAACAAAAAAAGAATCACGTAAATCGGATCATAAATCACGGAGTAATCAGCGAACATACATAAAAAAAGCAACAAAAAAAAAGATCCCGACGAATTGAGAACCTCCTCCTTTTTCCGAAGTCGGTTAATAATTGGATAACTGACAGTAAAGAATGGATAAGGTGAGAAATGAGTATATAACTTGACTGACTTATTTTTGATTGAAGTGTTCGTTGTGTATCAAAAAATGCATTTTCACTTAGTTAAATGTTATTTTTCATGTCTTGAATGTGACTATTTTATAATGTACAATGTCAATCTCAAGTACTGTTTGCGTAAAAGATTTGGATTTATGCCACCAGGTGGCAGGACCTTCGTCGTGCTCGTTCCCTATAGGGGTCGAAATGTTGGGCCAGCTAAGAGGAGAATGTTGAGATGGATGCGTGGTGTTTCAAGAATGGATAAGGTGAGAAATGTGTTCATAAGGGGATCTTTGAAAGTTGCACCCGTGACCGAAATATGAGTCTTCTAAGGAATTACGGATATAAAATGAGGGATGAAAGCCACGTGACAAGAAGAATGTTAAACTACAAGATTGATGGGTACAAATGGCCAATAAAGATATGGAGGGATTGTATGAAGGATTATATGAGATTTTGTGGAGTGACAGAGGACGTTATCAGAAGAGAGGAGTATGGAAGGAAAAGGCATATTGTGCCCTCAGATAATTTTGGGAGGTGAAAGGAAAGAGAGTTGACAGTGAACTTAACTGAGATAAAATATAGTTTATGTCTACATAGAGTATATTATGACGTGCGACTTTCGTTTTCTCTTTTTTGGGCAGAAGAAAGAAATATTGATTGATTCATTTCTTTAGTAACAGGACGTCGTGAGTCCTATTTTATATTATAAAAATAGTAATGTAATACACTAAGTAGCAAACAATACGTCTCAATGGTACCCAATAAGTGCAGTTCAGAAAACGTTAGACACAACTATCTGGCGCTGATTTTCAACTGCACCCTAGAACGAACGGATGTCTTACTGTTATTACTGGTAAGGGACTAGGTTGACTACGTATTCCAGGAATTAAAACTGTCGCAAAATCATTTCAATTTTATTAGTACCGTCATCAGCTAACCGTTGTTCACAACCTACCCCGGTCCTCGAATGTTCTCATCCAGCTCTAACCAGCGACCTTGCGAACCCTTGTACATCGTTGAACTTTCGGGCTAGAGGGCGCTGTACACTATGTTTGCCGTGACGCGGTCTCCACTCCAGAATTAGTTTGCTCTATCGGCCATAAGTGCGGCGACAAATGGCCGGTCCATTGCCATTTCAGCTTGGTAATTTTGCAAGCTATGCAAGGTAACCTTGGTTCTTCTACGGATATCCTGTATTAGAATAAATACTGTTTATCATACAACATATTAGATAACAACCCCTACGAGATATAGATCAGATGTTTAAACGTGTAAAGTCGAGGGGAAACTCCAGTATAAATAGATGCTTAAGAATTATTCATATATTTTTTGTTTTTTTTCATTAGTCGGGGCAAATGGCACTTATATTGTAATTTAACCAAGACAATGAACCCGCGGTCAAAAACACCGTGTTTTTCGCATAATTTACTTAGCTAAGTATATTATATTAAGAATTTATTAATTCTATAGTTGTTTTAAAGCTCGTTCAACTGTCGGGAACTGGAAGAGAATTAAGTCTTCTATGAACATGGCTTGGCATGCTTTGTTGTTTTAGCTAGTGATAAGTAAAGGTTTTTAAAAATTATCTTCTAGTAAAGAGATTTATATTTGGCCGATAAAAACCATCGCACGTATTACGACATCGTGCAAATAATATTTCGTTAAATTTTTTACATTTCCAAAAAAATGTAGATACCTACAATTTTTGCATAAATCAAACATCCCATTACCAGTATTTAATTTTAACAAATTATTTCAATTTGTGAAGGCCATCAACCTAGCATACGAGTTACATTAAAAAAATAAGAGATAAAAATATTCAACTTAAAAAACTTTACAGCTACAATAATATGATATTTGGCCAAATACATATTGTCGTAATAAAACTAGTCATAATTATAAACGTGATAACCCCTTACCACGATATAAGCCTATGGAAACCTCTGGCCATATAAGGGAATATAGCTGCACGTGTGAAGTACATAGGACCAGCAAGTCACTGGAATGATTAAAGTCGTATGGTATTGTAGCAACCAGAGGTAGAGGTTAAATGATACTTCAGATGACAGATGGTATTCACTGTCGAGTGCGGATGTGAACTGAAGTGAACTAAATTATTTTGGTAACGGTAACCTTAAGTAAAAACCTTAACAAGTCGTACAGCTAGTACAATATATAGCACAATGTGTGAGCGGGACGGATGCTGTGCGAGCGGGATCGAGCAACTATTAATATGTGCGCTCCCGCGTTGCGCTAGCCACATGCCAGTAGTCAGTAGTACGTTGCCCACTGCAATGACTAGACGTATGCAGCTCCCATAGTATATATAGTGCATGACTGAGATCGTGTAAAGTCGAGTAAGATTGAGTAAAAATGCAAGCCGGGATTAACTTATTATAGCAACGCATGCTGTCTCCAATTCGTGGAACACATGATATTCACTCGTTTATTACAACGAGGCTTACTGGTTGACAACGCGGCGTCCACCTGAGGACGACAGTGGTTATCGGGTGCAGGTTGGCTCTAATGAGCTATGAAGCTAAATCATTTTCAAGTAGATATAAAGATAAACACAGTAGGGTAGCTAGGATCTAACCTTGTGGTGACCACCGACGGTGCAAGCTTCGAGGGGTTTTCTCTCCCTACAAAAACCTAAGTCCGAACTACCATATTCTTTTGTTATGTATGTCATATCTTACTTTTCTCTATATCTTTTGTCTCACAATGTTCTTGTCAAAAATTGTTTTTTTTTGTTTCTTTCTTATTTCTCATCATCACCATGTACCAGTTTACCTAACGAAAGTAGATCCTTCAATTATTTAGAAACTTTTTTACAAACTCTGTCGACTATCACTTTTGTTATATTAGTGTGATGCATGCCATAGCATTTACGAGCTTAACAAACACGAATAAAATCATTGAAAGTAAGTGCGAATTTTTATGTTTAGGAAATCATCCAAATAAAAAAAGTAACAGAAGAAACGCTGTATGTAAATAATAATAAAATTGTTCAGGTATTATATAAATATTCTATGGTAATTTGGAGTTGCCATACTGATATTTTTAAATTTGCCGCAGTTTTCAGTTTCTACCTTCATTAGCCAGATTCTATGTTCTAGGGCCTAGGGTGTTATTTTAGTCAAAAAAGTCGCAATTCATCGCTATGTTTCACGAGTGGTTTTCGAAACTTTATCAGAAATTCTAGAATACAGACCTTAAGTGACCAATCATCCTAAAGGGTGGTGTACACAGACAAAAGCTTCAATTCTCCCGGGGCACAGTGGCGCCCTTATTGTTATCCAATTACGGTACTCCCGCGATAATGCGCGGCGAATTCAAATTAGGAACGCGGGGAGAGCGGTCGCCGACCCCAGATCAATCGCTGGACCCCGAAAGATCATACACGTTACACGCAAGCGGACGAGTTCACCATCGAATAGAAAGAGCGGCATTAAGTTTTGATAGAGTTTAAATATGCATGTACTTAATTCAATGTACAGTGTACACTTGGGCTATATTAAGATATAAATACGAGTAGGGCAACTTTACTTGCCTTTACTTTAGTACCACTTGTATTAAATTATTTGAACGATGATTCTTATATGTATTCTTGAAAGTGAACTTATTCTGATATCCTTACTTTCTAAGATATTTTTTCTCTTATTTTCTGGATGGTTATGAAGATGGGACTTATGAAATAAAAATACATAAATATATTCAATAGATATACTGGTCTGTTCATCTGTGAGTTTGTTTAAGCTAATATTAGGAAGTGACAAAACGATTTCAAAAATTATTTTTAGGTTAAATGTTAGTCTATTTATCGAGTACGGTCATAGCTACTACGAGACTAGATCGAGTCAGTAAAAATGTGAAAAAATGAATAAAATATGACTGATAACATTTGTGACGAAAGCATTGTGGCTAACTTCAAACACGCAAAAGATGAAAATATCATGATAACGGATTGAATTAAATCATCGTACTTTCACAACATTCCCAGAATATTACAATGTACAATGAAATCGTGCAAAACCTCTACAGTCTCCGCATTAGTGTCGCCAGTCGCGTCGCGTCGTGCACATTGTCATAATCCGTGATGGCACAGCGCATGCGTGCCAATAACAATGTTATGGCATAACACCCAACAGTAAAGTGTGTACAGCACTTTAGTGTGCGGCTAGGGTTGTCACACGATGATTCTGTTTTTGAATCATTACGCGGTATTGCGGCTGACTACCCAGAATGCGAGTTAACCGCATCCGTAACAACATCTGAGATAGTTCCGGGGTTCGTCACATGGATATACTTCAACAGCGTCGCACGAAATGGTTTGTTCACGTAGTGTGGAAATCTGAGAACTATATCGGTAAATATCTTACTATTGCTCTCCTTGCGGCAAGACTTCTCTAATCTTTAGTGATAGTAAGGTCATGCGAAGGGAAGCACATGCAATGCAAATTTCTTTTAGAACTTTTAAGATGGTAGACCACAGCTGAATCAGAGTTCTGTGTTCACTTGAAAGCCCAGCCCATACTGAACTGCCACCATTGTTACACTTTATTACGGTAATTTTTATCCATGTCAAATTTATTATTGTCAGCTGTATATAGTGTGGCAATAAATAGTATTAAAGTATATTAATTGGAAAAACAGATTCCAACTCTAACATGGAATTAATTGTGTCACTCAGATTTTTCACAGAAAAACTACATCGTATTCAACACTAAATCGATCCGGATATACAATTATTCACTGCAAAGTCTAGAAGAGGGCAGTCAATACCTGTACCTACTAGAAACCTAGAGAAAATTTCAGCAAATCCCCGTTTTTCTTTGCAACCCTGCCCGCAGCACTCGTCATCGTCGGAATTCTATTACGCGTTTTATACGCGCCCCGCGCCTTAATGTGGGGGGCGCGTTATAAAACATGTCCATTACACTGTGAGCCGAGACGACACCCACTCACCCCCCTTGGGCCCCCGCCGAATATCAGATTTAAAGAGGTGGGGGTACCACGATAAATTGGTCACGTCGTAAAACATAGAAATCTGCGTTTGAATTTCGAGCGAATTGTGTTTGTATTGATATAGGGCTGTCAGTTTTTTATCATTTTTAAATTTAGAACTGATAAGTAATTTTAATCGATAAAAATATCTTATTATCGATTGCCTCACTAAACAATATATTTTAACAAAATATTAATTTACTTTAATTGGCTTTTAATAGCTAAGTAAAATGAAACTTGGCAAAGAAATTCATTTTTCTACGTCCCTCCGTCTGACCTATTTATGCTACGACACACAAGAAATATTCAAAATCAAACTTCCTGGTGGGGAAACGGGTATAATTACGTATGTTCCCAGAATATAAAACTAAGTTTTTGAAAATAAAAAAATTAAACGAGGACTAAAATTAGTAAGTAATCTGTTTTAGAAATTTATTTATAGGCACATTTAAGGTAGATTTTGAATTTAGCAATGTATCATCATTAAGATATAGTTATACTAGATTTTTATAATAATATTTTTAAGTAATTACTCTCCATTTTATATCGTTTATAGTAATCTTAAGAATAATACTCGTTTTGATTAAATACATATATTTACTATTAAAAACATCCAGGCGGACGACAGATTAGATGAGAAAATTTCATATAAATAAATATGTTAGTACAACAATCGAATTAGGAAAAACCGGTAACGTATTTATTGATTACAATAAAGTTGAACCGGATGCGGCCAACCCTAGCTATGCCTGCAGGCCTACCTAACAGCGATTCGTTTCGCACAGTTTGTTTTAAATTATAACTCAAAGGGTGTTTTTAATATTAGTTCTTCAATAAATATTGCCAGATGAAAAAATGAAAACGTTTGAAATTGTTAGTATTTTTTCAAAGATTGCTTATTTAATGGTAAATAATAATCAAAGATTCTTCGCAATATTGTATTCTAACATTGCAAAAAAAATTATGCTTATACAAACTATTGTTAATTACACAAACAACAATGTTTGGTTTTAATTTAGTATTACCTAGGATCGAAATATTTTTTTTACATAAATTTATTTTTGAGGGTGACCAAAAGGTTGGTTTTACAACTCGGGCAACGCATTAGCGTTGCCATTCCTGGGGGATTGCGGCCGATTTTTCGGGAACGCCCCACCTGATAGCGGTCTGGCACTGGATTTTTCTACATCAATTTTAACTTGTATTTTAAAGTTCTATTTGTAAGTATCATTAGTTTCTACATAATAATGTATAGATTGAAATCTGAATATAACGGATATTATATTTTTTTAAGTGTAATTTTATATGTATATATAATACACATGTAACTATCCTAAGCATTTCTTCCTAACTGCCGTGTCTCGCATTTACCTGCTTCCACCCTTTGTTTTTCTAAAAGATCCCAAAGACAAACAGTGATACGTGACCAAGTACTTTGAGTTTACACGGTCGACAGTTATTACTTATGCCTGACCACGGACCCAGTACTGGAACCAATTATGCATTAGCACGACTTCTATGTAACTATTCGCAATATGGTGAAAGAACTCTGGGTGACTAGGTATCACATTCGCCCGCTAAAAACACAACTCCGGACTAGTTTGTAAGGCGACATCGTGGTCAAACGTGAAGTTATATGCAATTACTTATAGACAAAACGGTTATATGGACTATATAATATTATTGTAGTTAAAAAAAACTTTGTTCTTTCTTTCTTCTATCTTAACTTTCATTGACTTTTTCTCCGATATACACATCAAAGCCCGTCGACCCGCCGACACATCTTGGCGGCCTATGTGAAAATAATCATGTCAGCAACATACGCCCCAGTGCTGTATTTATTTTATTCCTCATCTCGAGCCGCCGACAAGTCGCCGACAATTTTTTCCGACTTGCAATGACTGAAGCCGCCAACTAGCCTGCCGACAAGGATCGGCGGCTTTGGTGTAGGCGCGCTTTAGGCGCGTTAAGCATCAGAAATAATTATATATCTAATCGAAAATATCGCAGATGTCAAAAACTTTATAGTTTTTGAGACTTTGACTATGTAAGTTAATAAGTTCACTAGAATGTTGAGATGGACGTGTGGTGTTACAAGAATGGATAAGGTGAGATATGAGTACATAAGGGGATCTTTGAAAGTTGCAAAGTTGGTACCAAGTTGGTATGGGCAAATAAATGAGGGATGAAAGTCACGTGACAAAAAGAATGTTAAACTACAAGATGGATGGGAACAGATGTCAAGATAGACTAAAAAAAGATCGATGGATTGCATGTAGGATGATATGAGGATTTGTGGTGTGACGGAAGATGTATGTCAGAATAGAGGAGTGTGGAAGGAAAAGTCATATTGTGCCGACCCCAATTAATTGGGATATGGTGAAAGAGAGAGTTCACTAGAATGTTACTAACTAAAATTTCAATAAATTCGTATTAGTAACAGCATCTAGTGAAAATTCTTCAAAGTTAGATCCTTTTCTTTTTGCAGGGGAAATCCGATTGAGGACTAAGCCGCGACAAGGGCAGAACCTTGGGGGATAATTCGCGACCTAGTATGAGATTTGCCAGATCGGGGGTGGCACTAGCAAGCCCAGTCAGAACTGGTACCATGCTATTACCACTCCCCGGTTAGGGATACCCACTAAAACCCCTGGGTGTTCCGTCCTTCGCCTTATGCCAGGGCTACGGGTATATGACCTAGCCTCTCCGCAGCCCTGGCAGAAAGTTAGATCCTCCGCCAACTTATATTAATAACATTCTTGGCAATAAATAAAAATTGACAGTTTATTTCAGAAAAACTGGCAAATTGCCAAGCAATAAACCATCGCAATATTATTGCCAAGAACATTGTCAATTGTCGATAAAAGAGTGGCTATCGTAAAAAAAACAACGAACAGCAATAAATTTTTAACTTATGTATATAAATTTCTACGTAGATATTGAAAGGGTCGTAAATCCGTATTTTTGTAAAGTAGCATTCCGTTGTAATATCAACCTAAAGTTAGACAAACAGATTTTTTTTATGTTACATCGTGAGTAGGTAGTTCATTTTAGTGCCGTACTATATGAACTCGAACGCATAGTTATTTGATGGAAATAGAGAGGAAATAATCGGAAATTAACAAACAACGCTCGCAAAAGAAAAATAATAATTACATACAAAAAAAATTAGAGTTTAATGATACTTGCAAAATTTCAATACAGTTGAAAAACGGAGTTGTTGTATTCGTCAATAGAGTTGGTTTTTATATTTATATTTATATTAATGAAAGCAGATACCACGTTCATAACATTTAAGAATATTTAAAAAGTAAAAATACATAGGTACTTTTAGTTTTTATGATATTATTTTTAATTGAAGGTGCCCAGCGAAGTGGGCACGGATCAGCTAGTCATTTATATAAGTAAATATATAAATCAAATACGACATAATTTTTCTTCAGCATTGGCTTAAAAATAAAAAAAACATCACACAAACAACAAGTTGAATTACAATTAAAAGTTCCTAACTTTTATTTGTCTCTCACGGACTTTCATCACTAAGTACCGTTTGTACAGGCTTTGTATTTATTGCACATATTTATATTAAAGAATAATTTATAAACTTCTATCGAAAAATTGAAAAAACAATAATAAAGCCGTACTTAGTTTACTATTTTCTTGAGTTTTCGTGACTAGTGCACAATGCGACTAGTGAAAAGTAGTCGAAACCCCGAAATAAAAAGAACAAAACAGTTAAAACCTAGTTTTAATTATGTGTACTTAGCTAATTAAAACAAAAACAACCTTTTAAAACCACTCAACATTTGCGGGAAAAGTTAAACAAAGAAATGATTCCAAAATTAAAATTAGAAAAAAACACTCTTAGATGGTTACTCGAATTTAAGTGTCTTTCAAATTCATTTGAATTCGAGTTTCAAAAATTTGCATCGAGAACAATTAGTAGGTTTGTACCTGGTCTACCTGCCCACTGGCTATTATGGTACACACCAAGCCCCATTATCACCCCCACCGGACGCATCCACCATTATGCTTAATCACAACTTATAGATATCCCACCACACAAAGGTTTTAGCACATTTTACTTTGCACTGCGGAGCTTTTGGGGACTTTAAATCTTTGGAATATACCCAAAATTTTGATCTGAGAAAACGTGGTTGAAATTTAAAACAAAATTATGGTCTTTTTTATTGCTGAAGCACAGCAGATAGGCTGAGGGCCGAACTTTGATGGAAAATAGTTACCGTCGCCTATGGATATTAGCAATTCCAGAGGTGCTGCCAATGTGCTGCCGCTCTCTAGAGGGAGACTAAACAAAGAAAAACAAATTAATAAAAAAAAAGATAAATACAAGAATAAAATATATGAAAAAGAAATATAAAACTTAAAAACGAAAAATAAGGCCCGACAACCTTGACCGTCAGCCGGAAGAGAAGTTAAAAAAAGGGAGGCAAGAACTTGGCAAATAACGTCAGAACTCAGCTCAAGGTTGTTATGGCGGCATATTTTAAACCAGAGGTAGTAGCCATCCAGCCGAACAAATACCCTACCATTTGGCTTGGTATTGGCTTAATATATAAATACCCGTAACTCCGATTATTGAACTAATCTTGATAGCAACACATTACAATTGTCACTGTGCCTGTCGTTGCCCTGACGATGTATTTGTTAATGAACTGCAAAGGTGCCGTCAATAAAACACCATTGGAGCGCGATTATTTCAGCTAAATTCTTCTATCCTTCGGGAACAGGTTCTTCTCCTGGACGAAAGTCATCCTATGTCCTATTTTATATACCTTACAATGTGTATGCTAAATTTCGTGACGATCCGTATCGTCAAAACGTCATAAACTCATACACGTACAGTAGAATCTCTTTAAGTCGAACCTCGATAAGTCGAAAACCTCCCAAACTCGAAAAAAAATTGTGTTCCCTTCCCTTCAACCTCAAAACGTCCGGTGCTCAAAATCTGAATCCTCTATAAGTAGAAATAATAAGTGAGTTCCTATAAGCAAATTCAGTACTTATTTTCCATCTATAACTCGAAAAAATAAATTGGATCTCTGTACGAACATAGCAATATTTGATTTTACAACCTCTATAAATATAAAAATAATATCAATCTTAACCTTACCCTACAAATCGATTCTTTCCTTACAAAATTCGCTTAAGTCGAAAACTCTATAACTCGAATTTTTTGGCATCTCCCTTCAATTTCGTCTTAAAGAGATTCTAGTGTTTTTGTAATATGTATTAAGATATTTTTTTTGGTTACAATTTTACCACCTTCATAGCTCATGAAGAAGAATTATGTATAAGGATTAGAATGTTGCAATTTATTCTAACATGTGTCCACACTCCACATCCTTACTGCCAATCGTCACTTAAAGACCCACTCGAAAAAAAGAAAAAGCTTTCATGTTAAAATGAAAAAAAGAAATTCTTACCACTTGTTTTGTCTCTATACAAACCGTAACTTCCGTGCACTTTTAAGAAAAATTGCCAGAAAGACAATATCTTGACCTTTTTTTTCTCTTCAAATGTCAATAGGTTTGGAATTAGAAAAAAAATACGAGTGACAAAGACAATTGGTAGCGAAGGTTTCTTCGATTTTGTGGACCTTTAGACCACGTGGCAAAAACGTAAGTGTTATAAATTACTCTGGTTCGTTCATATGTCTGTTTATACAAATTTAGAAAAATGCATAATGTATGCAGTGACACAACTTTGGATGGATTTGGACTGACTGTTGCCCTAAGCCCAGTTTAAAATACCTTCCTTTGGGACCATCCACAAATAACGTCACACGAATTTTTTGACCCCTCCCCCGTCCTTGTCACAGTTGGTCACATTCGCCAGACTCCCCCCCCCTCGTGTGTCATCTCATATTTTGCAATTTTACATCAATAAATTATTATTATTGTAAACTGCAGTTCCGCTGTTACCTTAAATATATTTGATTTTGAAATATGACGTCACGAAATTTAGTACCCCTCCCATCTCTTGTCACACCCTTTGTTCACCCCCTTTAGAGTGTGACGTAATTTATTGTGAAACAGAACCCTTATGCAACTGCCATTTCTGACCATCCGTCTTTTTACAACTACGTACATTTATAATCAAACTAATCAGATCAGTTTTTAAGTCCTTAATTTTTTGTCTTTAAAATTATGACCTCCCGAAAATTTTGCCGCCCTAGGCCGCGGCCTTATGGGCCTATCCATCACTGACTGTATTTATTTTAGAGAGAGTACTTTTTATTTATACGCTTGGAAGACAAATGTACTCAATTCCATACATCACATATATATAGGAGATATCATAAATGTATAGTTGTAGTAATTACTCGAATAATAATGGCACAACTGATTAGATTATATGAAACTATGTAAGTAATTATATACGATGAATAACTTTGACAGTTGTGATAATAAGTAGTTGTATTGTTATAAAAAACCTTGTTCCCGCAAACATTCGCTATTTTTAAACAGCGAATCAACAACATCTTTAGATGGCGCCACTCGAAACATCGAATGTTTACAGAAGTCGGTGGGTGGGGGTGGATTTAACACAAAAATTTAAAAACAGTGTTTGTTGGATTAGACGACCGTGATTTGTGTACCTGAAAAGGTTACAGGGTAGTATAAAGATGACGATTGAAATTGTGTTTAGATGTGGAAAGTGAAATAGAGTTGAAATCGTGCATTATATTATATACTAGTGGTCGCCCGTGGTCTAAATTCGACCATAATCATTAATGTCAAAGACTATACTTCTATAATCACAGATTTCGCCAAGGCTACACTGTTAATTTGACTTTAACAATGAACAGAAGAATACACTGAGTGTGTGTGTGTCAAATACATGGTAGTGTGTGTAGTTTTTTTTATAGATTTAATGTATTTTTTGTGCATAATTCTAAAATTTTTTAATATACAGACTATGATCGTTATTTAAGTTAATTATATAAGTATGTCCTTCTGAAGTCGCAAAGTCTCAGATCGTCGGATGAAGTTTTTGTTTTTAAATAAAAGCCCTCTTTCAATGAAATAACACGAAACCCAAAACTAGTCAAAAACAGAGGCAAGGAGTGCGTTTATCATTATCACGTACGTATGTGGAACGCACGCGAGCCACCCATCCGTGTAATCGGCAGAGAGCTTCAACATATCACCAACATAACCTGACCCCAATGTTAACACACCCATTCCCCTTTATGGTACAGTTTTATGGGCGAATCTAGAGGCGGGGGAGGTCTATTTATGTGGTCGTATACCCCGAGGCAACTCACATGTGCTCCGAACAGATAAGCAGCGTCCCCACTCGAAAACTTGTTTAGCCGATAACTGCGTATTGTCTGTTGTTTAAACTTGCGTGTTTTGATGGTTTTTAGTATTATTCGAAGTGTAGGCGGACAGAACATACCGCGGTAGGTAATGTGTGCATTAAGACCATTAAAAGTCTGTATACTTATTACCGTTATAAAATAATATATAAAAAAATATTTGTATTGATATCAAAAGGTCATATAGGTTTGTCCCGTCCTTTCGAGTGATTTCAAAACTCTACTTAGTTACTGAATTGAACTTGTAATGAACACTTTTTGGTAACTATTTAACGAGACTATAAACCTTGTCTATTATGAATAAGAACACTACAAATGATAATCTTCCAATAAAAAAGAAATCACGGAAAGCTAAAGCCTATGCGGTCCGTAATCGATGAGTCATTCTTTATCAAGAAAAGTTAGAGAGAGTGTCATACCACTATTGCACACCAAAATATACAATTACAAAACAGACCATAATTACAGTTTTTTACGAGTATAGGCTATTTTTTGTCTATAGGCGGAATTATCGCTCAATGCGATCTCTTCCAGGCAACCTATATCAAAGAAATTTGAATCAGGCTTTTCAACTTTTGTAAGAAACTTCGATGCCACCCACGACCAGAATGATGACTTATTTCGTCCAGTGAATAGGTTTCATTCTGGGCACGCTCCCCTCTGGCAGCGATTTTTTACATAATAAATAATCACTTATATTATTTAGAATTTAGTATATTTTTAGTATTTTATATTAATAAATAAAACAAATTATTGCACACTAATATATAAAAAAAACTACAGAAAAACCGTATTTACAATAGTTTCCAGGCGACTTAATTTAAAGAAAGTTCTTAGCTAATCTGACGATGTAGGTCCTGAGGAAAAAGGGGACAATAAATACACAATACGTAATAGCCTACCTAAATACTTTTAAATTCTAAAAATATGTTTTAAATAATAATAAGCAATGACATAGTAGAGAAGAATGATCACGATCACATGACGATTTTTGCAGATTGTCAGTTAAGTCTTTTATTGCGAATTTTCGTATTAAAGGAGAGAAAATGGCGTACGAAACTATAACGAAACTTCTAGAATACAAACATTCACAATCATTTAACTAGCTGAAGAAACCTTCAAGTCGCATGTAGAGCCTCCTTCCATCAACCACTTTAATCCTTTTAAGGCCGCCCTGCATCAACCCTGCATATAATCCACTAACATAAATTCCAAAGCCCTAATTCCCTAAGACGTGGGGAACTGACAAAGATCGATATCAACCGGTGTTTGTCTACAACCAACATTGGATCCAGTTACGCCAAATGTGCCAATTACATTAATGCTGGGTTTTCATTTCATATCTTATTTTCTGTTTGCTCTCTTTAAGATAGAGCTCTTATTTATTAACTACTAGCGGCCCTGACAGACGTTGTCAGGGCGTTGTCAAAAATCTAGGACCCGATCCCAGCGCCACCTACCAGTTCCAGTTGTGGATTTAAACCATAAGGGAATCCACTCAAACACACAAAAACAAAATCGCTCCAGGTGATAAGGAGGGTTCTAGAACCCGATCTCAGCGCCATCTACCGGTTCTAATTGTGAATCTAAATCATCCGGGGACCCACTCAAACACAAAAAAACAAAGTAACCAAAATCGGTCCAGGTGATTAGGAGGATTCTAGAACCCGATCTCAGCGCCACCTACCGGTTCCAATGGGAGAAAGTATCCTATGTCTAGCAGTACCCGCGAAACTTCGTTGACTATATTCGTTTATCCCATAGAGACAACGTCATTTTTCGAGATTAAAAGTATCCTAAGCGTTAAACGGATATAGAAAGAAAGAAAGAAAAACTTTATTTGCAAAAAAATAGACACGTAATTACATTCCATATATATTGTTATACACAGAGCATATTTTGAAAATTTCTACGCCGCATTTACAGCAAACAAGGTTTGCACTCAGCATATTGCTGCGCCGGAATTATATCCGACACAACGCTGATTTTCAGTGCAAACCTTCCTTTTGGCGTAAGACGAAAACGACCCAATTTTGTTCATAAAATATAAAAATCATGCATATAACTAATACTACTTATGTAATACTAAATAATAATACTTTAACACGTAAAAGAAATAAATAAATTTTATTAAAAAACAACAATAAATACGTTACTTAAATTAAAATTAAGATTAACGTTACTTAAAAAAACAAATTAAACTAAATACACGTATAACAACTTGTATCGAATCATTTATTCGAATACAAATCGCTAGTGCTTGCCGAGTCTTACCACATTCTGTGTGCCACGACACTGACATGCTACAAATGAGTCAAATGACATTTTACTTCATAACCTATAAAATATTGAATGTGTTATTTCCCTGTAAAAATATGAAATGTTTAATGTATTTATTTACCCACTCTATATATCTATAGGTAAGTTTTCAGACAGTGATGTGTGTTTACTGTATACGGGTATCTTGTTTATTGAAAGTTAAAATATAAATTGCAATTTTCAGAAGGATAGTTGATAAGATATAAGCTACCTTTCTTTATGCCAAGTTTCATTTAAAAATAAGCTTATTTTAAAAGGTTTTTAAATACAAGCTTTTGAGATCCTGGTTATCATATAGCAGCAGAGTGCTAGCCAAGACAAGTATAACGAGCTCAAACACGGCGGGCCTATCTTGTTGAGTACAGGAGTTCCTAGGACGACCTTCCGACTCCGTCATCATATCAGCTCCATGGTACCATATCATTTCATTGTCACGCGATATGCGTGCAAAATTTCAGCTCAATCGGAAACCGGGAAGTTGGTCAAATTTAACTTGCAAGATTCCAACCGAACTTACATACATACATCCATTGCAAATTAAGTAAAAGCTTGAAATACGTGTTGATTCAAAACATATAATTTTTAGATCAGCTATGAACAGAATTTGGTCTGTTTTTGCTGAGTAATATACAACATACTGATCAGTTTCATTTCATAACTCATTTCTTTATAATTCGGGGATGGTTCATTTTGAAATAATTTTAGAAGAATTATTTGTAACATTAACAATATCGTGTTTTAAAGTTGCAATTTATTAAGCTGGCAACACCGATCGTGACGCATCTGTTCTGTTGTATAAAATATATGAAAATTTAAAACAATAGGCTTTGAAACTGGCGTTTTAGACTGCGGGGTGTTTTTATGGTTCTTTGAATGGGAGGGAGGGATGGTTTATGCGTTTGGGGACAGATACTGCGATGTTACACGTCTGCCGTCGAAGATCAGGATTGGTTGACGGTGTTTGGAATGCAGTTGTGTTGCTATGCAATTCCTTATTTCTTGGCACGACTAATAAATGAAGAAAGCTTTAATACTATCCTATCGATTTTTACATTGTAAAATGTGGCAAAGAGACGGAGGGCCACGAATTATATAAGGTTTTGTATCATGAAAAGTTTAAAAATCACTCAACAGAAATTCTTCAATTATGCTATTTTTTTTTATAAATTTCTACCTTTTAATTCAAAAGTTAGAGAGGAGAGAGATAACACTTTAACGTACACCATTACAGAAAACAGAAAAACTTATAGCCAAAAAATATTCTAGATGTGCACAATGGGCGGTCTTATCGCTAAGAAGCGATCTCTTCCAGACAACCCGTTGAATTTCTATCTATAGTCTTATGTACGAGTAATAACATAAAAATTCAAGATTCCTGGCAAATTTTATCTATATAACCTCAGCAGTAAAGGAAATAACTTATAATAATAATAATAAATGTTTATTTATTTTCTCCCTTAAATACTAAAAATAAAGTAACACGAAATTTTTTGCGTAATTATAAAAATGCTATAAATAATTGTATGATGTAAATTTAAAGTTATTACAATATAGGAAGTTACAAAACTAAGTAGCGGGAGACAGGAGCCCAAACTGAAAAAAACCCGTATTACGGTACTTCTGGCCTTCCCCTCTTGATAATAATAACAGCACGTAAACATTCTACTGTTGGGCTCGGGCCTCCCACTATAGTGAAACGGACAGTACGTACACCCGTCGCGCTTGTCCAAGGCGGCTTGGCAGGTTTGACACATCGGTTATCGATGTGCAGGTTTCATCATGATGTTTTTCTTCACCGTTGTTAGCAAGAGATAATTGTGACAACATACGTATTAAGTCAGAAAACTGCCTAAGTGGTGTATAGGTTCCGGCCAGGATTCGAACCCACGCCCTTTGAGTTTTAGGGACGCGTACGCCATTACTCTACCATGACTGTTCCATTGCTAAGTATATAACTATGTGTGTATATGAGCGTGTGTGTCATTTAAATGTAACTGTGTGTGTGAGTATTTGAGTGTGAATTAAGTTATTTGGGTTATCTAAAATGCGTTAGACTTTAAATTTCCATTTAATTCAGAGTTAGAAGAAGTTACACATGGCTAATGCCAACATGTATAACTAGAGAACTCTAAACATTGCAAAAAATTAACAGACAGCAAAATGTTGATACCAATAAGGAAAGCGTTCCCAACCACTTCACACTACTTCTGACTGATTATAGGAAGTAGACACTTCAAATATTTGGACTACTTATGCTTCTGTTTTAACTCTCGAGATGTTATCTTGGTAAAATTTTCAAGTGTCAAATGTTCTGCGCCGGAGCTAAAAATCCATGCTTGTTTAGGATTTAGGACCCCGGACATAGGGCCAACGAAGGCAGAACAAACCCCTTCGTTGGCTCCGTTCTCAGCGATATACAGTGCATCAAAAATGTGGAATACTCATACTCGTCATGGGGGAGTAGCTTGTAACACAGTGTATCTATTTAAACTGTGTAACAATAAACTCCCCAGAAAAGTCGAATTCCTACTTTATTGCAGACTTTTTGCTTTATCATCATGTATGAAAAATGTAAATACTACTAATCCGTCCGAATAAAATGCTATTGACAAGGGTGGGTGCAACCGGATATTTCATATCTATACTATACCTAATATATAAAGCTGAAGAGTTTGTTTGTTTGTTTGCTTGAACGCGCTAATCTCAGGAACTACTGGTCTGATTTGAAAAAATCTTTCAGTGTTAGATAGTCCATTTATCGAGGAAGGCTGTAGGCTATTTATCATCACGCTAACACCAATACGAGCGGAGCACCAATGAAGAATGTTTCAAAATCGGGTTTTTTTTTTCCTTTTGAGAGCTTTCGCTGCGTGCGCTGCGTCAACGGTGGTTAAAGTTTCGCAAAAATCATGTGTGACGGAAGTTAGCGTTAGCCCAAAGTAACTATTCCACGCGGACGAAGTCGCGGGCAGAAGCTAGTGTATTATAACTGGTTCAAAAGTTCTACTACATCGATTAAAACACGAATTTGAACGCGAATGCTTCACCATCTATTGAACTACATAAAGTCAGTAACAAGTATAATGAATTTGGAAGACATGTTTAACGATACTCTAGTATATTTGCCAATTAAACGGCAGACGTTGACCTGCCCTAAATAAAATAAAAATCTAGGATCCGCTCAGCGCCACCTACCGGTACCAATTGTGATTATAAACCATCCAGGGACCTAGCTGAACATACAAAACAAATTCATCAAAGTAGGTCAAGGATATTGGTAGGATCGTAGAAACCCATCCCAATGTCATCTACCGATTCCAATTATGAATCTAAAACATCCAGGGTCCCACTCAAATACACACAAAAAATGTCATCATAATCGGTAAAGTTGTTTTCAAGCGCGTACAATCGATTCATTATTTTTTTTATATAAATGTGTTTGTATACTTATATGTATGTATGTATGCGTACGCCTCAACTTGTTTGTCCTTTTTACTTTAAAACAAGGCTGTGTTTGTTACACATTCATTTTAAGACTTTTAAATTGTTTAATTTACCATTCTGGTGTAGTAACTCTAAGCGAACCAAATAATTAAATAGAGGTATGCGCACTGAGAAAATAAATTCAGTAACGTATAAAGGCCCCTAATTTATTTTTACCAAAAAAATTATGTAAATCATTATGTAGTATTCATAAAGAATACACCTTCGTACCTATTTTTATTTATACAATTTTCTACAAAATCCAGTAGTTTTGCAGAAAAATGACTGTGGCATACAGAAAGAAACAGAAGGACATAACAATTGTGTAAGGCCGTGGTCTGTCACAGACGCCGAAAGCAGCGTCTAGCATCAGTTGGCGCCGGAATGACATTATACCGACGGTCACTCTAGAAATGTCTAAATGCGCGTCATTTTTCTCGTTCTCTCTGTATCATTGGACATATTTGTTTATTGACTTGATTGAATGAATATGTAATACAAGAGAATGACAATCAATGCGAACCAATGCGACACACCAGAGTCCATTGCGACATACGACGTATGAACACTGCGCACAATGTATGTGCAATGTATTTGAGACTACTATATTTCATCGGCCGCGTACCGTTTGTACTGATCGCATTGTCACGCATTAGGCAGCCTACGACGTTTTTTGTCAGTAAAGCTAAAATGTCTATATATTAGAAAATATACTATTTTTAAAAAGTTACTTAATATGTATAGAAGTATAGACCTTCGAGCCAAATAGCCTCAGGCTTAAATAGATATCGTGCCGTGGGATAGCAATAAGAGCAATCCGGTTGAAATTAAATTAGTCCAAGTTTTGGCCCTTCAACCGGGTAGGCTTAAACCGGATTACTGTTGTCTCAACCGGGCCTGGATTATGCCAGGATGTATGGCCGATTGGCTTAGAATCCATATTAATGTGAAAGTGAGTTTTGTTTGATATTTTTGTATTATTTGCTATTTCTAATTTTAATCAAATATATTTACTAGATATAGTAGGTACTCAGACGCAGTTTTTTCATCTATTAATATAGACTAGAAATTCGACCATAATCATTCATTTAAATTTTAAGTTTAAACATTATTAAGGGGTCTGTTGTCAAAGACGTATACTTCTATAATCACAGATATCGCCAAGGCTATACTGCTAATTTGAATTTAACAATAAACTAAAGAGTATTATATATGCATGTGTGTGTCAAATACATGGTAGTGTGTGTAATGATTTTTTTTATGGATTTAATGTATTTTTATGCAGTATTTAAAAAAATAGCATTCTGCACTCCTTCTCTATACAAACTATAAGTGTCCGAAATTTCATACTCCTCCATCCGCGCAATTTTCATAAAAAGGGGTCAAAGGTTTTGCTTCACGTAACAATATATAATAGATATCTCTAGACTATGAGTCAACGGTGAGTTTAAATACAATTTTGTAATAATCCTGTCTATCCTTGAGAACCCAAAGATTGAATATAGAATTTAAAATCTAAACTCGCAGATGTATCCGGGTGGGCTTTCAAAAAAAGTCAAACAATGGACCTGCTCTGCAACTACAGATCGACCAAGTTTCTTCACTTCATTAGCATCTTATCACCTTACTATAAGGTCGAAATTAGAACGTCTGCAAAACATATTAAGTTTGTATTGTGGTCAATTTTCGTGCCTTTACGAAGCGAGTGCAAGGAACTCTGGTTATTAAGCAATCTAGATAATGGTTTTTGACGGAAACGTATCGTGTTGAGGACGTTTTAATTGTACATACAACGTTTGTATTTAGAAACATATGTATTGTTTCTTTCTTTATTGCTACAAGCAAGCAAACAGGCAAACGGCCCACCTGATGATAAGCGGTTATCGTCACCTTGTCAACTTCGAATTTCATGAAGCCCTTCTTAAACAGTCCATGTCGTAATGCAAAGTCTTTGGCGCAGAACTCCTTCAAGATCGTCGTTGTTGTACGCGGAACAAAACATTCTAAAGAACGTACCGATGTAGATAAAAGAGACGGATGGTTTGCATGAACGATGACATGATTTGTAGTAGAGATGCCACGAATATTCGGCTTCTCTTGGTATTCGGTCAGTGTTTTCACTATTCGGTATTCGACCGAATATTATTTAGCATTCGACCGCATCTCTAGTTAAAATGTAGTTTAACTATCAATAATGCCGAATATTCGTGGCATCTCTAATTTTTAGTGTGAAAGAAGACGTATGCTAGTATGGAGGATTATGGAAGGAAGAGAGATATTGTGCCGACCCCAAATAATTGAAGGTGAAAGAAAGGATAGAAACGTTGCATAATCAAGCTTGGAAACTGAAGGAAGTAAACGTCGAGGAATTGAGACGTTAGTATCAGCCCAAACAATAGGTTAGTTAGATGATAGTGAAATCGATTGACACTTTTTATCATCTTACGGAACGTTCTGGCCTTGTAGCTTTTGTACGAGGTTACAAATATGACGTTATAATTTTGTACAAGTAAAAGGAGTCAAATATCACAGTAATTGTTTATATTGTAATTAAAATTATTTATATCATCGTAATTTAAAAACAATATAAAGATAAGATGGTATTTTAAGCCTGTTTACATGTATGTAAATAGTGCACTTCATACATCACATACACTCAATTTGCGCTCCACTAATAATCTCCTGTTAATGGCATCTGCACACTCTTCAACATTTTATTCCAACTCCTTCGCCATGCAGGCCGTCTTACTTTGGAACTCTTTGCCCACTGACGTTAGAAAAGCTAAATCTATTGCCATATTTAAAAAATCACTTAGGAATCATTATGTTAGTCTTACGCAATAATGTATGTGCTAGTCTACAATACTTTTGACTGTAATCTGCTGTCCATGTATGTCATTTTTATTTATTTTTTCCCTTATTACATTATTGTAATAATTATAGATAATTTAAGAATTTCATTTAAGTCAGGTTGTCTGGAAGAGATCGCTTTTAGCGATAAGGCCGCCTTTTGTTTTACCCCAAGTAACTATTGTCTTGTTGTGCATTTTTTTGTAATTATTGTTTTGGTGAACAATAAAGTGTTGTCTTTGTGTATGTCTATAGTGTTACAATGTCATAACTTGTATCATTTAGCCAAAGAATTGGAAAACTACACGCTCTACAAAAGATAGAACACGCAGAGAGACGCAGTCTCTCCGAAGGCTAAACTATTTTCTAAACAACATCACTCCATGGAGTCGGCGATGATACGAACAGCGCCACGCTGGATGAAGTCAACGGGGTAAGCAAGGCTTGAAAGAGTTATCAATTATCCTTAAGAATGTAGGTAATTACCAGTATTTTCGAAAAAGATACTTCCATACCGGTATATTTTACCGTTGCCTGGTAACTTTTATGATTTTAACGTTATAATATAACGTAAAAATCGTATGTATAAAGTTATACGTATCGGTAAAATTTTACGTTATTTCAAGCGACGTTGCCATTTTTAAGAATTGACATTATTACGACTGCATGTTACCGAAACATTCGACAAACATTACGCGGGCTGTTAGCACAGTGCTGTTTGACAATCTTTGCCAATGAAAGAGAGCGATAATGGTAACAAAACATAGTTATAACGGTAAAATTATCGATAAAAATTGTATTAATTTTATATTTTTTACCGGTAAATGGCTAGAAATAACGGTAAGTTCTATAACGATATTTATTTCTTACCATTATCTGAAATTAGCATAAATAACAATACCACATTTTTACCGGTATTTCAAGCCCTGGGGGTAAGTCTGTTCTTTAGATATTTCTTCAGGTTTTTCATATTAATTAACTATTGCTTCGAGCTCAGATCGCTCAAGTATTTTCAATACTAGTAGGTATATTAAAATTTCATACTTACTGTGAATATGGAAAGCAGTTATTGAAATGGTCTTATACGCAGTACATACCTGAAACAGAACACAAATAAGTTTTAAAAACGATACTCAGGTATTAAAAGCTGTCTAGCTCCTCTAGATTTTGGTACTAAAGAAAGAAAGAAAGAAGATATTTATTTCTAAAAATGCGATACTTTAACAATGATTTATAATAATAATAACATTGAAATTGTGTGCCGCAATTCGCGAAATGAGGTTGGCACTCAGTTTTTTGCTGTGCCGGAACATAGTCCGACACAGCACTGATTTTCAGTGCCCACCTCCTTAATTACAAAGTCATGTGAACCACGGTAAAAGCAGGTTAAATTAAATTAAATTATATCAACATATATAAAAAAACTAAAAATAAGTACGTAAAAAATTAAAGTAACCTAAATAGAGCACTTATTATTTATATACACATGTTACATATGAAACATGTGGTAAACAAAAGTACAATGATCAAATCAAATTCAGGCCAAATAACATAATATTTACTATTTATTTAATAGTACGTAAAAGAATGGATAATAAATTATAGAAACCATACAAAAAGTAGGTGAAGCGAAAGTTGTTTGTCAGGATCGTCGCAAGTAGAGATCCATATCCTCTGCCTACCCCCATGGGAAACAGGCGTGATTTTATGTATGTATGTATTTACCATACAAAAAGATAACTAATCATCAAGGTGTTACTATATATACTGTTAACGACAATTTCACACGCAGGATTACATATTTCCTTAAATATTAACCCCCTAAAGCTAAAGTCAAAAACACCTACAATCTCCCAAATTCACATTAAAAAAATTACGTTTTGATCTTTATTTATAAGCTATTATTTTACTCGATTAGCACGTGCCAGCGGAACTTCGTTTGCGTTTCTATGACAAAAACGTATGTATTATTCTTGAATTGTATCCAGTTTCATATAAATTCGTTCAGTAGTTTTCACGTGTTGTTCTTACAGACAAACATGACAGAGACAAAAACACTAAAAACTGAATTTTCGGAATCTGCTTCACCGAATTAGCCTTCTTGACTTTTTTCTTTTTAAAAGGTTTTATTTAGCTTACTTACTTAAATTCATTATACAAACTGACCCCTCTACATATTGATATATGTATAATAATATGATGTCAGTTATTGGGAGTAAGTAACCTTGCGGAGTGGTACTGAAGTTCTCATTCCTATTCCCTAGTATTCTTAATACAACTCAGGATATTACAACGATTGCACAACACAAAACCCGTCTCCAAATACACATGCCTAAATGCAAGCATCTGCGAGATTTCGTCCCGGCCGAAGTTTTTGTACCGACCGCAGGTACCGTCGAACAAAAAACTATGAAAAAACCTTTCTCCGAGGGGGTTACACAAAACATTGGGAACACAAGCGAAAACATGCTTTAGCAACACATAATAAAGTTAGAATTAGTATGTGGTGTTCGTAGTGACTACGCATAGGACGGTTCTATAGGGCTGTCAATATTTTCAAAGTAGTCGTTAGCAAGTATTTATAGAGGAATGGCAAGTCAGGTCTATGTCATTTCTTTTACTTAATACTATTTCGCAGTACTCCATATACATATCTTACAATATATATTTATATTATTTATTTCACATTTGGTAATGGAAATCTGTTAAATAAAAATATGTTAATAATATCAAATTAAAACTCTCTGAATTGTTTATAAAAACGTAGTGTTTTTAAATGTAGCTTCGTGTGGTTTGTTTAAAATACTTGAGTATCAATGTGTTCAAGAATAGTCCACTGTTATTAGATATCGAGATAAAAAACAATATAGTAGTTGAATCTATAGAAATAAAATTCCTACGGATGATTATCTAACCTAAAACTTAATTTTTTCATATGAATTTGTAGGTTAATTTCTAATAGAATAATCTTCCCACAAGTGACCACAAACCACCAGACGAAAGTTTTACCCATATAATATACTCCTCCAAATAAACTTATATATAACAAGTAAATAGCGAAGTTTGTATAGCAGCGCGAGAAGTTACATTTCACTAAGTCTTTGCGATCTTCATAAACACAAGACTCGCTTAAATACATTATACTGCAATATCAATAAGCATAATTATTTACACGACTATTTAAACTAAAGTTCAACAGTTAAATATCACTCGTCAAGTTCTTGCTATTAAGAATTCACCATGCTGTCTGTGATAGTTTATATTGTATTCAGACTATTATTATGTCAAATATAAAATAACTCATGTTTCCGTTTGTGACAGCCCTAAACTGTCTACGGGGGTCTAATGACACGCGAGCATTTTTTTGGACATATTTTTTTTCTAAGTTTCAGTTAATTAGAGATGGAATCGACTTTTTCTGTTCTGCACTAATTCTATTTTAATTGTTCTATGGATGTAGTGGATGGACCTGGGATCTGGACGTACTGATACTTTTCTACGTTTTTTGGTATAAATTGATTTGACTTGGAATGACAGTAATAATCGTTATATTTCTTATTTTTATAGTTTCATACGGTTTCTATATAGGTACCCAAAGTAAAATGGACTTGCAATTTTTTTTTTAATGTGGGGGAAACAAATTTAACCAGGCGCCTGATAGAAGGGGTAGGCTTAACAAATGCTGGCTTGTCGTCGTGAAGGACGATATGACTGCCGATGGACTTCCGATAATGAATGAGGATTTTTTGGAGAACGACGAAATTTGTGGAGTTAAATAGTCAAAAATTAGATTTTGTGTAACGCGGCTATTTCTTGAACTAATCGATCACAAAGCTTCAGAATATAATAGTTGTTAAAATACTTTCTAAGGATTAAACTTGTCATGGCAACAAAACCACACAATACCCAACGTAATCTGTACCCCTTGGTCAATATCTTATTTCACCTAAAAATGTTTATATAACTTCTAGTTTATAATAACCAGTCTAAAATTGCGTTTAATAATATAACTTTCTCATACATACAGGTTGCAAGTAACTAATCGATTGGTGCAACGAGCCAGAGGAAACATTATAAATCGCTTCCTACGAGGTGGCGAAATACGTTCACTTGCCAAATCTCCAGCAGAACTGGCCAAGCGTGTTGGCACCGGAATTAAGGGCGCTGCCAAGATTGTTAAGAGGTATCGACCAGTGTTACCAACAGTAAGGCCGTGAGTTATTCGAACAGTCAGCGGTTGATTTTTCGCTGATAATCATCGAGGGTCATCGTCTCTGCCTGATGATTGCAGAGTCGGTACGGGGGCCTCGAGCTATTGCTCTTTGCCCCGGAACAAGTTTCGCGAGGGCAACTACCCCCCGGTGACGGGGTACGGGAGCCGCCAGACACATAAGGGGTATGTCGGCGGCTCACATAGGCCAATCAGCGCCATTCGGTGGCCATCACTGGCTTCGCGTTGGTTCCGTCTGCGGCTTTCGATGGCCATGTCGGGCTTTATGTGGTCATCTTCTGCGGCGTCTGGTTGCCTGTCTGCGTCGTGGAGGACCTCTCAAACATCGCCCTGATCCCGGCAGATGATGTCACGGGGTGTCGGTAGCTATATTGGTGCCTCGTGATCTGGTGGTCGCGCGTGTAGGGGAGCAATCCTCTGGAGGTGTCGGTATTAGCTGTGAGGCGGTTACGAATTCTAGGGAAGGAAGACAAACAAAGGCGTAATGAGCGAACAGTGCCGCCGACCACGAGCATTGTTCGCTGCTAATCGGCCGCTCCCTAGATGAGTCGGCAACAAAAACGCCGCAAACCATGTACATTACGCACTGTATGGTCACTCTCCATTTAAAAATTATAGGAAAACAAGCTGGAAGCAAACAGTTTTAGCCGCTCACTATTCGTCTAATGGGGATACGGCCTTGAAGAAATATGGTATGTTAAGAATAATCTAGAACATAACTAACCAACTGTCTGTACCTGACGAGACTTCACTCTACGATATGGAGTAAAATTAGATAAGGGTGTCACAAATTTTCTTTGAATCCCGTATGCTCATCCATAGGCAACAGTAATCACTTTCCATCACCGTCTGTCTGTTTCAGGAAGTTTCGAGAAATAAAATTAAAGCGTCCATTTTACAAGAAATTCCAAAATTGTATTAAAACTTTACAAAATAAAAGTGCTATAAGCTACTCTCCGGCGAATAATGTTACGGGCACTAATATTCAATCATTAATAAAAAATAAAAACTTCGTTTAAAAAAACCGACTTCAAAAACTAAAATGTATAAAATAACTTATTTCTAAAGCTATTATTATTAATATATATTATCTAAAACATCTTAAAGTCGGTGCTTAGTAATTTTCAAAATATAGTAATTTTTATGTTTTATTTTGCACCGACTTCAAGATTTTACACATGTTAGTTTTTTAGTTTTTAAAGTCGATTTTTTTAAACGAAGTTTTTATTTTTTAGTGTCTAGCTAGGTATGGGTGGACCTACGAATGGTGCCGCACTTCTTAAAAAATATAGGTCCCAAGAACCGGGAACAAAAAAATGTTCGTAAAATGAAAACTACTGGGCCAAACTATGTCAAATTTTTAGGGGACCACATGGCAGCTATTCCGCGTCGAACAAAAAAGAATCACGTAAATCGAATCATAAATCTCAGAGTAATCGGTGTATATGTGGAACGGAGTGAAAATTATTTCCATGAAAAATGTTCATAAAATGAAAACTACTGGGCCAAACTATGTAAAATTTTTAGGGGATCAATTGGAAGCTATTCCGCGTCGAACAAAAAAAAATCACGTAAATCGGATCATAAATCACGGAGTAATCGGCGAACATACATAAAAAAAGCAAAAAAAAAAAGATCACGACGAATTGAGAACCTCCTCCTTTTTTCAAAGTCGGTTAAATACACTAAGGACATAATATTAATGACACAGATATACAGAGCTCTCATATCAGATTTATCACAACATAGGCTATACGAACATACATCGCGTAGTATATGGCATGGCACACAAACTATAATGGGCTACAACAAGAGTAATTGTAGCCAGTATTGCATTTTTAGCAGTAGCTGGCAACCCAGATTTAAACCGCCTGCAATGTACTTAAAATTGGCAGGGTACATTGCCAATTTTTGCCCAATTCGAAAATTGTGAAGCCTATTCCAAATTCTGCCAAAAGAGTGTCGATTTTGGTTTACGTATTGATAATTTACTAATTTTATTATGGCGTATTTACAATGTATCGGGATATTTTAACATTTAATTTTCCTGTGTGGTATTTGCTACATTCGTCACATGTTTGAAGTAAAGTATTTTCATGTTTGTTACGAGACTAGCGTTAATCACCACTTCGTTCGCACGTGACTTGGCATTTTGTATTCATGATACACGATGTTGTATGTATGATATGCAACATGTACGAAAATAATTACATTACTACTTTGATAACTAGTTCTTTGAAATCTATTGAGCCATTTCGTAGTCTATCTGAAATAATTCTTTGAACTTTGGAATGCGCTGCCTCTTACTGTCAGAGAAGCTAAAACATCGCCTACTTTTAAGAACGCACTCAGAAAACACTACTTTTTCTTAAATAATTATGCCTAATTCTTATATAATAGACTATTTAATATTTATGTATATGTATGTATGTATTTAAATTATAAAGAAGTATAAGTATGTGTATTTAATTTATAAATTAAACTACAAGTATGTTTATTTATGATATTTAATGATCTGCACCACCTACATCGCCAGATTAGATTAAATTATTCCTTAAGTTAGGTTGCCTGGAAGAGATTGCTTTCAGCGATAAGGCCGCCTTTTGTTTCTACCATGACAATATTGTAATTGTGTATTTTGAAATTGTATATTTGGTGAGCAATAAAGTGTTATCTATCTATCTATAATTCACACAAACTCTCTTTTCTTTTACCGTATTTTAATCACTTGAAGTAACTAAACTAACTCCGTTGGCTCAACGTTCCGAAGTGAGTCTCAGCCTTCGAAACGAGAGCACGTCACTTTCCTCTGTCAATCAGGTCAGCTTCCACTCTATCCCTCCAGCGATACTTGGGACTTGCTTTCTTCACTCCCCGACCCTCCTCCATCCGCTCTACATGACCGAGCCAGCGGAGACGGTGAGATTTTATCTTCCGAATTATGTTGGGCTCGGCCATAAGGTCTTCTATTTCGGCGTTGGTTCGGACCTTCCAGCTGCCATCTCTTTTTATTGTTAATCACTTGAGGTCGGCACTAATCACATGTGTCTTCTTCCCATACTCTTCTATTCTAGCATCGACTGCAATCCACACCACAAATCATCACATCATTCTTCACACCATCTATACACCTCTTTTTTATTCTATCTTTACACTCGACACATTACTACGACGTTGAATCCAGATGATTTAGTTGGTAGGCAGGTGCCTTAGCCCGTAAGTGTGAGCAGTAACTGTAAATGCGGCCTCGCCTGGGCTTTTTAAAGCACAAGGCATTGCCGGGGAGTAAAGTACTGCTTGGACCGGTTTAACACTTCCAGCTTCTTGGCACGTTTTGGCTTATCTACAACATGGCTAACTGTAAGTTGTTTGCAATGTCGACACCAAAGATCCCCATACTTTTAGGGTTGGTAAGGTGTCATTCCTTGGAACTGAAGCGTATTTACGAATAGGATATGTTGTGTTTTATTCTATTTTCATTATTATCATTATGTAGCTACAAAATAAACAGACTTAATTCTTAATATTTTGAATAAATTTTCAGGGCGCCAATAATGGCGTGGTTTACCCTATGAGGCACAATAGTAATGAAAAATTTATTTATTAATTTAATTTCATCAAATTCGTTTCACAATTAAGAAAATTGTCATCTTTTCTCATACGCGATTTCCTGAAAATATTTTTCTTTTTCACCTCTTACATTGTACCTAATGTAGGTACATTATTTTTCTTAGATAAATATTTAGACAAAATTATATTGTAATATTTTAACTTTAGAAGAGGGTTAAGTTGTCGTAAGATATTTTTAAACATCATTAAATAGTTTAATTCAGTGCAAAAAATCCTGTTTGTAATGTACGAAAATGATCTTATAAGGGAAAACAGAATATAACTAATTCTTATAATACACACTCATGCTATGAAGTTTACAGAAACTGTTCCGCTTTAGATAGCTTTATGATTTCACGAAGATGTGATCAGGATGCTTGAAATTTATTTTTTAATTATTTTATAACACTGATTTTCAACAGGCAAATATAAGTCGATATTTAACATTTAGCAGACTAGCCGTGAAGTACATCTATACTAATATTATAAAGCTGAAGAGTTTGTTTGTTTGTTTGAACGCTCTACTCTCAGGAACCGCTGGTCCGATTTCAAAAATTCTTTCAGTGTTGGATAGTATATTTATCGAGGAAGGCTATAGGTTATATATCATCACGCTAAGACCAATAGGAGCGGAGCACTAATGAAGAATGTTTCAAAATCGGGGGTTTTGAAAACTAATTGCACGCGGACGACGTCGCGGGCATAGCTAGTTATTTATATAACACTATAATTACTTGTTCTTAAAACCATGTTGTATATGGCAAATGTAGAATAAACCGCGTTGCAGATGGCAAGCTCGCAAATGAGTACACGGATTAACAAAAATCTAAATGAAAGAACGTAACTCCAAAAAGCTCCCAGACCAGGGATGGCGAACCAATGGCACGCGTGCCATTAAGGGCTCATAACACAATATTTTGGGCATGGCATCGATCACAAAATTCATTACAAATTATTATATTACGAACGATGGCCCAAGAAACCGTTTGATAGATAACTCCATTTCAGTATACATTCTGGTAAAAGTAACATCTTATAATCTATCTATGCTATATAAATATGTGTGTTTTCAATTAACTAACAAATACCTGAGTTGTCATAAGCAACATGTCAATCATTGTATTACTTCAAATCAGGTTCGCTTCGACTCGCCTCTATGTTTTGCTGGACAGTTGTCTAGACTATATATGTATATTACATATATTAAAGCTACTGCGTAGGGTTTGACACGAAAACTTTAGTCCTAATATAGTTTATGTCATCTAATCTAAAACCAGAGAAGTCACACTAATGTTACTTTAATTGGAATTACGCGTATAATTGGAACATTTATTATATATACATTATTGCAAAATGTATCTTTTATTTAGTATTACTACTTTCCCAATAATCAGGAAATTGAAATTACTTATCTTTTTAGCTTCATTTAACATTTCTTTAAAGAAATTGGCGATACATAAAGGTCCGCCACCCCTGTTCTAAGCAATACTCACTATGGATGGCGTCATAGGTAATTCTTCTTTCGCGTTTTGATTTTAATAAATATTATTTAAGTCAAATAAGTACAAAAAGTCGTAACGCAATGGCTAGCGCACGCTTTTCTAAACTCAAAGGGCGCGGTTTCAAATCCTGGCCGGAACGCACTACTTAGGCAGTTTTCTGACCTAATATGCATGTTGTTACAATTACCAAGTGCTAACAACAGTGAAGGAAAACATCATGATACAACCTGCAAATTGATATAACCGATGTGTCAAACCTGCCAAGCCGCCTTGGACAATCGTGGCGGGTATACTATCCGTTCCCCTATAGTATGGGGCCCGAGCTCCAGCAGAAGGACTTTTATGGTCTGTTATTATTAAGTACCAAAAAGCTTCAATATTTTATTTTTAAACTTTAGGCCGACAGTACAAGCTTCAGTTACAAGTTTATCCGTGCAGGAAAGGAGAAAGAATACAATTTCGTGCGGCAACCCACAGCCAGGTGGTAGGGCATTTGCCCGACTGGGTGGCTACCACCTCTGGTCTAAAGTATGACACCATAACAACCTTGAGTTGTGTTCCGGCATTAGTGACCAGCTTCCAGTCTCTCTTAAGAAAGCACCAGCGCATTTGTAGCACCCTTTGGTGTTGCAAATGTCCAAAGGTTAGTAAAGGATAGTAACCGCATTTTATCAAGTGGACCGTCTGTCTGTTGATCTCCCGCAATAAAAAAAAGTTGCAAGTCACATAAACTGAAAACGTGCCTTAAACTAGAATTTTAAAACAACGCCTTTTTGCTGCTAGATATAAAACTCATCTATGTCAGTGTAGTCTCCTTCGGGGGTTCGAGGGAGGCAACGACTTTTTAGGGCCTAATAACCACCCATTTCGTGATGGCAGCGCCGTATAAACGCCCACCAGTTACGTTTATGCCTCCCAACTTTGCTGGGTTATAGTTATTGTCGAATTAATATGTTCCTACAATGTTGTTTATTGCTGCGCGTGAGACTGGTTTACGATTAGGTCCGCCATGTTGTTTTAAATTGATTTTGCTTTTGGTTGTGGTTTTCTTTGTATACAACAAATTATTCTTTAAAGTTTCGAGAAGATGTAAAATATGCATTTACTGATATTTGTCGGTTCAAGAAGTTCCTCCGTGCATTGTTTTAGACAGTATTCTACAAGCAGCAAGCCAGGTGTTCAGAGTTAGTTAAACCCTTAGACCAGTAATGTGTAGACGGAGTCTATATAAACAAATACGTCAAATGAAGTAAATGCATTTTTTAAAACTTGTGTATCGCGTCTGCGTACTCGCAACGCACTGCAGCGCGATCGGAATCCTATTTCTAAATCGGCATCCTTTAGCAGACCTCACTTCCGTCCGAGACTGTCATTCTATTAATGGTCTTAGGTTAAACCTTAAAAATGTTAAGGAGCTACCTAAATGGATTTCACTATCTAGCTGACGCAATACTACATTTTTGAAGATATATAATTAACAAAATTTACTTACGATAAATGCGCATTCTACAAATTTTAACATATATAATAACAGCCCATTAACGCCCCACTGCTGGGCTCGGGCCTCCCATTATAGGGGGAGAACGGAGAGTACATCCGTCACGCTTGTCCAAGGCGGCTTGGCAGGTTTGACCCATCGGTTATCTCGACGTGTAGGTTGCATCACAATGTTTTCCTTCACCGTTGTTAGTGATAATCTTAATAATATGCACATTAGGTCAGAAAACTGGTGCTGCATGCGTTCTGGCCAGGATCGAACCCGCGCCCTTGGAGTTTGGGACACGTACGCTAGCCATTACGCTACCACGAGTCAATAATAAAATGTTAACATATTACATTAATATTTCGAATGTATCACAGAAGTGTGACACTGGTTTTGTATACATTTCTATAAAAAAATCAATTGTTGTAAAATATATTAATAAATAATCTTTTTTTTTAATAGATAGAGTCGGTAGTAGTAATTTGAGTAAAATGCCAGTGACAGAAAGACAAGTGTAAGAACAGTATGATTTCATACAGGATCCGCGTTTAGCCAAAATAGGTACAGAACCCTAATATTACTGCTACACACTTTATCAAAGTCTCAGCTCGTGCCCTACCAAGGGACATTACAAAAAACCAATCGCGACCGTTGGAATAATTCAAAGGGCACCGATGGAGCAATTTATTTGATTATTGATAAAATGTTATTGTGTTAAATTATAGATGATTGGCGTCTGGTTGGATTAGCCCGGACAGGGCTTCGGGCTTATTTATATCTATAGATTTTTACGATTATATTTTATGGCAGAATATAATGAGGTTGCACCGGTTATATTAAATCCAAATTGATCAAGAACGGTTTATTATTAATTTATGATACGACATTTTTAAAGAAACATGTTTCATGTTTTCGAAATCAGAACAATGAAATATCCCCTAGAAGACTGTGATCTGGGCTCAGTATTCTACTTATAGTCTTGAGGGACTTTGGGTAGAATACAATTCAAATAAGTTGAGTTCTCTTTTATGTGTATTATGTGTAATTTTATTAATTGTATAATTTAATATATTAAGTAATAATTATAAACGTAGTTACAATAATTATAAAAAAATAATATAATATTGAAACATGAAATATGTATAAATACATATTTCATTGTTATGTATGTTTGTGTATTTATATAGTATATATTACAATATGTGTTTATCTACTATATATTTTTTTTTATTGCAGGAGTTCAGCAGACAGGTTACCATCCCCTATGGACATTTGCAACACCAAAGGTGCTGCAAATGCGCTGTTGGTCTCTTAAGGGAGACTGGACCCTGGTCACTAATGCCGGAACACAACAAAAGGTTGTTATGGCGGCATACTCTAGACCAGGAGTGGTGGGCAACCAGTCGGGCAAATACCCTACCACCTGGCTGTGGGCTGTTTTGAAGAAGATTAAGGTGGCATGGGCATATAATGAAGAGGGATGAAAGTCACGTGACACAAAGAATGTTAAATTACAACATGGATGGGTACAGATGTAAAGGTAGACCAAAAAGAGATGGATGGATTGTGAGAAGGATGATATGATTGTATGTGATGTCACAGAGGACGTATGTCAGAATAGAGGAGTATGGAAGAAAAGACATATTGTGCCGACCCTAAATATTGGGAGAAGGTGAAAGAAAAGAGATAGAAGGTCTAGTACTGGCTACAACATCTTATTTTTAAATATAGAACAATTTTAATGAATTTTGTTTTAATAGGTTGGGGAAAAAGTCTTTTCGCATATAGTATGTATGAACTTGTAATAAGATCTCTTTGGCTATACCATTTGTATCTGGCTGGTATAGGTATCATTAAAAGGTTTAATTTTAAAGAAGACAATTCCAAATTCAAATTAGGAAAATGTGTAATTTTCATTTGTTTTTCTTATTTTTAAAATGAGTGAATCTAATGAAGAAATTCGATACATTTTAAAGTTTTACTACAAAAAAGGTAAAAATGCGACACAAGCCGCGAAAAAAAATATTGTGATGTTTATGGACCTAATGCAGTATCTGTCAGAGTAGCGCAAATATGGTTTAAGCGTTTTCAATCCGGAAATTTTGATATCAAAGATGCACGTATCTCTGGTCGCCCTGTTACGGACAAAATTGATACCGTTTTTGAAAAAGTGGAGCATAATCGGCATATTAGTAGTTACGATGTAGCTGGAGAACTGTGAATTGACCACAAAACGGTTTTGGCGCATTTGAAAAAAATTGGGTACACAAAAAGCCTCGATATTTGGGTGCCTCATGAGCTCACTGAAAGAAACCTAATGAACCGTGTACTCATTTGTGATTCTTTATTACGACGTAATAAATCCGAACCATTTTTACTGTTCTGCGAACAACTGATGAGATTTAAGCAAAAAGTTGAGAGAAAGCGGCCGGAATTAATCAACAGAAGGGGTGTGGTTTTTCACCATGATAACGCTAGACACATCTTTAGCCACTCAGCAAAAGTTACGAGAGTTTGGCTGGGAGGTGTTAATGCATCCGCCGTATAGTCCTGACCTTGCACCTTCAGATTTTCACCTGTTTCGGTCTCTGCAGAATTCCTTAGGCAGTGTCAGGTTAACATCACGAGAGGACTACCGAAACCACTTGGCGCAATTTTTTGATCAGAAGCCCCAAAATTTTTATAGCAATGGGATCACGTCCCTACCTACAAGATGGCCAAAAGTTATCCAACAATATGGCGCCTACATACTTTAGTCAAATGTAAAATAAACTTTATAAAAAAACCTTTTGAATTTTTATATAAAATGCGAAGAAACTTTTTCCCCAACCTAATATGTACTTTTTTCTCTATATTAAAGTCGTCATAATATATTTTCAGGTGTTGCTTTAATTAATAATAAAACATTTACAATACGCAGATATTAATATTTAAAGAAGTATCTTACAGCTAGGACGACGAAGTATTTGTTATGTCCATGCTGCATCTGGAATAATAGCGTATTTCCCTTGTTTTGACGTTTGACATTCCTTCACAAAAATCGATTCTTACAAGCTGCCCTATATTTTGGTGTAATAATATAGTAAACTACCCGTGCGCAGAAGTTTTGCCGATAGCCTCGTGATGTCATGCGTCGATGGTCAGTCAGTAAGGTTAACAAAAAATATTAAATAAATAGGTGTTGCCAATACATTTATTATTGTATATACTTTACATAAGTATATACAATAATAGTATATACAATAATAGTTATAAGTAGTCATCGGCAAACCTTCTGCGCGCGGTTTATATAGTGTTTTTCCAAAATTAACCTATTCGATTCCTGATAATAGTAACTGATTTTTCAAAAATCTAATAATACTAGTAAGTCAGTTTTTGTCAAAATCGACCCTGGGGTTCCTTTGATTGTTTTGCTATATTTCATATACTTTAAGACTTGGCCTTGAAGGTCCAATTGAAATAAGTAACTTGTTTTTTTAAAAGGTTTTTAAATACAAGCTTTTGAGATCCTGGATATCATGTAGCAGCAGAGTGCTAGCCAAGACCAGTAAAACGAGCCTAAGCACGACGGGTCTATTTTTTTAGTACAGGAGTTCCTATGGCCGACTCCATCATCAAATTAGCTCGCTCCATGGTACCATATTAATGCATTGTCACGCGATATACATATGTGTGCAAAATTTCAGCTCAATCGGAAACAGGGAAGTTGGTCAAATTTTACTTGCAAGATTCCACCCGAACTTACATACACACATACATATACATCCATTGCAAGTTACATAAAAGCTTGTAAAATTTACTTGTATAAAACTGAACGTCCATGCTTACATGGGTGGTTACTTCTTGGGTGTATAAAAAACGATTACCAAATAAGCGGAAATGGCGCCCACGTGCATAATTTCGTTTTATTACTAGCAGTCACATCACAAAAACCAGCGGTAACGAACTTCGTATTCAAGTTCAAAATCAAGTATATCTAAGCAATAAATCTAGAGAACTTTATCTTTTAACAATACGTTCAGGAATCGTACGAAATGGTACATTTTAACAATCGACTTCCGGCCGGTGCGAACCGTGCAGTTAAGGCATCTCCATATTGGCAGACGAATTTTTGAACGACCAAAATGTATTTAATAAGTTCACTGGGGAACACTTTTTGAAGGTTATACATGTAAATCAAAATTTAAATCTACTTCCTATTCTATGTAGACCGCTTCGTAATGTGTTATCGCTGTTCAAAGGAGAAGAAGCGGCAAGAAACTCCCCAGCAACACGTCTTGCTAAAAAAAGATTTTTTCATCATAATTATTCATATCGAGGGCTTCATAACAAATCGGCGTATACGCAAAAATTCCGTTTTTTTATTGTTTACTAAAATCTATATCTATATCTAGATAGTGTTACCAGTATGCAGGTGTACCTAAATAGAAGGGTATTCCAAATTTCAGCTTTATACAATCAACTGGTTTTGTTTTATTCACAATTTTGTCCCTTGTGTAAAACTACACTTTTGTCTGTACGCCCATTTGTTATGAAGCCATCAATATATTATCTCTTTTTTCCTTATTTTTAACACATACAGAAGTTGTATTACAATTACTTTTCAAAGAATGAATGCAGTTGTAGCAAACAAACAAAGTATTGTCACCGTCGCAATGATGACATACTAAGAATAGGCCTTCCTATAGAAGTTACGTATATAAACATAGTGATTCTAAGTATAAAACTTTTATATAATAGTTACAGGATTAAATATTTAATATATAAAAATTTCTCACGGCGTTTGTAGTCGAGTCCTCCGAAACGGCTTAACCGATTTTAATGATTTTGTTTGTATATATATGATAGGTATGACAATAGGTCGTAGTTTTATTCATTTTATGGCAGAACAACGTTTGCTGGGTGAGCTAGTATTTTTATATAATTACAACTTATATTTATTTATTAGGAAAATTAGCGATAATGCTAAAAGTTATGTTTTATATATGTACCAGCCATACCGTGCAAACATGCATCCACAGCGCAATCTCTCTGGCTAAATTCGTCTATTCCACGGAAACGCATCATTTCTCGGGTATAATAAATATCTTAAGTGTTGATCCGAAATATAAACTAGCCCTGTGTCGAGTTTCATTTAAATCCACTCGATAGTTCGCTTAATTTCGCTTAATTAAGCGTAAGCGAGAAAAAAATTAAGTGATTTTTTTCTCATTTTTAAATTCACTGAACAAACGCGACACCCTCGACAGATTTAATATATTTATATGAACCCTGCAAGATATATGAAGTAATTGAAGTATACATATACGTAAATTTAACACAAAAAAGTCTTGTTTCAATCCTAAGAAAAATCGTTGAAATCTGTTGATTCAGCACCTATTCGAAACAAACTTAGTGCGAGATAATAAAAAAATAGTAAGTCATTTATAATTAGGTATCATATACATGTATAACAATTTACAGTTTTAAATAACAGATATATTTTATTGGTAAACATTAGAAATTCGACAAGAGGTAAAAAATAACATTTGCAACAATGCGCTAATCTGCCTTGGACAAGCGTAGCTGGTATTCTCTAATCTTAGGATACTTAAGCCCAATGGAGTAGCTATTATACTGATTACTGGCACACCAAATACCAACGGTCCAACCTAATTTATCGTAATCATAAAAATCGCTTCAAAATACGTCACTGCATTATGAATTGACCCTAATACAGTTTAATGATAGCGCTGACCCCTCAATTACCACAGTGAGGTGTTACCATTGTTTTCAGCGAGGACTTCTGGACAAATGGTCTTTGATATTTTTGGGTTCCTTTCTAGAAATATAATACACTGCTATAACTTAAAAATTGTGCGCAGGTTTGCCGATGACAACCTCTCCCGCCTCCCACAACCGCGACCAGCTGTAATCTAGTTCTAAGTACCTACTACTTAGACAAGCCGCGGCCCCAGTCGTAGGAAACGGGAGGGGGGACCATCGCCATACCTTCTGCGCACGACCTATAAGGGGCTACCTAAATCTAGCTCGCTAATCTCGCTCGCACATTACCACATTTTTCTATACTAATTGTTTACTATTGCAACACTGGAGCCACGCAACAGCGGCGCCACCTATCGACTTCTTACAACCCTTTGGATTCTAGACGTATTACATTGTACAGTGCTCTCACGTAATAAATCAAAATTAATATCAAAACACAAATGTGTGTCATTGGAACCTCTCACAGCAAAAGCCTATACTAGAGGAAAGATGTTAATTTTTGTATATTTGTAACGAATAAACTCAAAACCTACTGGATCAATGTCAAAAATTCTTTCACCATTCGAATGCTACATTATTCCTGATTGATAAAGGCTATTTAAAAATATAGCCTTTATTAATCAGGGATAGGGATCCCTACTAAAACTTCAATAATGTAACCCATCCATCGAAACAAAATACTTGGTGCTAGAGCTGGAATCGGGTTATACGATTTTGATGAAATTTTATGTGTTTGAGTGCGACCCGGGGTGGTTTAGATTCACAATTGAACCCGGTAGGTGACGCTGGAATAGGGTTCTAGAATTATATGTTTTCTTTATTACACGAATTTCAACAAAAAATACGAAGATTTCACGGAAATATGATTCTGGTTTCATAATATACATTTCTATTTGTATAAGAATCAATAAAGAAGAAGTCATGGTAGCGTAATGGCTAGCGCACGCGTCCCGCGCTCAAAGGGCGCGGGTTCGAACTTGGCCGGAACGGATGCACCACTTAGGCAGTTTTGTTACCTAATGTGCATATTGTTACAATTAGCACGTGCTAACAACGGTGAAGGAAAATATCGCGATGCAATCTGCACATCGAGATAACCGATGTGCCAAACCTGCCAAGCCGCCTTAGACAATCGTGGCGGGTTTACTGTCCGTTCCCGTAAAAAAGGAGGCCTGAGTCCAGCAGTAGGCCATTTATGGACTGTTATTATATGTAAAAGAATCAATTCTTGTGATTTATGTATTAGCGCAGATTAAATGTTAAAAATTTGGTGTCGATCAGCGAAAATCGCATCGAAATCAGCCCAGTCGTTTTTACGTGAATCCTGAACAAACAGACATTTTACACAATTACATGGTGTTCGCCATTTTTAATATAGTGTATTTCAGTTGTTTTTGTTAAATAGCTTCAATGTACAGACATGGCATTTTTAGAATTTTGCAATATTATAAATATTTAGTAATGCGTAAGCGAGACGGCGCATTCAGTTTTAGCTCCTAAAAAGGCATATTATATTCATAAAGAAAATTCTTCAAATTCCCTAACATTACTCTCCATTACGGAATCCTTTACTCTGCGTAATCTTAATATATATAAATCTCCTGTCACGATGTTTGTCCGCGATGGACTCCTAAACTACTCAACCGATTTTAATCAAATTTGCACACCGTGTGCAGTTTGATCCAACTTGAAAGATAGGATAGTTTTTATACCGTTGGAACCGGTAGGTGGCGCTGAGATCGGGTTCTAGAATCCTCTTAACAACGGGGAGCGATTTTGTTTTTGTGTGTTTGAGTGGGTCCCCGGATGGTTTAAATCCACAATTGGAACCGGTAGGTGGCGCTGGGATCGGGTCATAGATTTTTATTTTTTCAGAGCAGGACAACGTCTGCCGGGGCCGCTAGACTATCATATATTTGAATTTAGGATTACTGACATGCATACTCCAATTATTACGATAAACTTTTAGCTCAAATTTCTTCTACGGATAGTCTTTTCAAAATAACATTTATCATGGTAAAGTGTAATTCCAAACCATCACGGGTTAATTAATACCAAATAATCTCCGGTTTCAATTCCTGGTATAGTAAAATTTCGGAAACGTATTTTCTCCGTTATTTACTATGGTCTAGGTGTCTGGGATCGGCCCCGGAGTAGTCCGTTTTATATTAGCCATAACACAAGCGTAACTTGCATAATTTGGGGATATACAATATAAAAAAGAGAAGCGTCGCATACTATACATACCGAAGCAAGGAAGGTATGTGAAGTGGACTCTAAATTAATGTGATAACAGCAATATTTTCTGGTTCAGTAGTTAATTGTTATTTGCAGAATATCCCATGTTCAGGATTACCCCAAAGCACTATTTTTAAATCATATACAAGTTAAAGCCTTTTAGCAATAGGGAATCTCCATATTAATTGGGACGGATTTAACATATCCAAGTCATAAAGAGCCGGCGTCAACGATAATCATGACGCCCTTATATTGTAGACCTAAAGCTCATTTTGACTTGTATTTACCGAATCCTTGCCGATTAGTGCGGGAATTCCCTTATTAGACTAATATTCATATTGTCTATTGAACATTGTACTGGCGTTTAAGGAAAATATTTCTCGATAACCACACCGGAATCACCTGTAATGCAGCTAAATGTTAGTTTTCCCAAATAGTTGACTTCAAGTACCAGCAATCGGAAAGTTCTGACATAGTTGCTTATCTCAACTGATTACGTATTGGGCCAAACAGGGCAAAGTGGGCCACCAGACCTAATTGCGAAATGTTGACAAACATCAAATATTGTTTGCTATATACAGATATTGATTGACGTGTTTCAATTGCTTGGTTAAACAGCTGATAAAGTTAAGCTCGGTTAGATCCGTTAACGGTTCATCTCGCTCCGTTCCCGATCCGATCAAATATTCTTTTTTTTTCTCTCTTTATTTTGAAGGGACTTTCATTTACAAAAAATATGTCAGTCCCATTGTACCTTATAGTTTAAAAAAATCAAATTATTTCGCTTAGATCTATTAACATTTGTTTGGATGTACTCGATTTGATGTCTGCTAGAATACTATTAAACATTCCTATGTCAAACCTGCATAACTTAGCGCTCTTCATTAGCTTACTCCTCATTTGTTCAGTCCTGACACATTCTGCTAATAAGTGCGGCACATCCTCGACAAGGTCGCAAACTTCACAATTTGGCGTTATACTTCTGCGCATAAGGTATTTGAACTTATTAAGCGGAATGTGCCCGGATCTTAATCTATGTGCTATAACTAAAAGACGTCTATTTAGCTTAATAGAATGAAACCAAGGTATACGAGGAGGCTCACTCACTATCGTTCTATACCAAATACCTTAGTCTAAAGATTTTCTATCAAAATACTCCTTCCAAAGATGTTGTATACGCTTCCTATATTTGGGTATTGAACAAGAAAGAATCAGAGTATTCTCGTTATCGCATCGCTTAAGTCCTGCTCGGATATTGCCCCGGTACCGCTTCGTCGAGAATAATATTTGATTGAAGCAAAATCGGACTTACCATGACTTGTTACGGACAGTGTTATACGCCTTTATTTCAACTCCAGACTAGTTTCTACTCTAGACTAGACAGGAGCGAGATTGAACCGTGAAGGACTTCATAATGTGTATCGAGCTTAACTTGTCTGTTGTAGAGACATTACGGAGTAATATAGAGCCAACTTTCATTTTAAGACAAATAGTTTCAGGGTTCCGCAGACATCATCATCATCCGAGCGATAAAACCAGTTTCGGGTTCTCTTTTCTACTTTTACTTCTCCACTCCGGTCTTTAGAATTTTCTTGAAAATTTGTACATATGTCATCCTTCACGACCTGAAGCCGGTATTTCTTGCACCTTCCCTTCTTACCATGAGATGGGAGAGGCGGTATAACTAATGCTTTGCTCCCTAAATAAGTAGCCGGTCTCCGTTCGACATTTAGGGAAAAACGGAATCCTATACCCTCGTGATTTTCGTTTGACCGTCTTTCGATCTGTCTTTGTTTGGCAAAGTAATTTTTCTCAGAAACTGTCGGATCTGTGTGGACAAAATTGGACAGGAAGATGTAGTCTATATGGCGCTACACAGTGGTGTAAAGAAATCGCAAAACATAAAAATTGGGGGGCAAGGGGAGGTCATACAAATACAACTCAAGGACGAAAACATTTTTTCAATGAATTTAGTCGTGTGGTGTCCTAAAAATCATGACAATGTCTTTAATTACTATTTCAATCTAGCCAAATGAAGAAGATACTGGAACTTTATCACTTCTACGGAACTATTCCTAATTCTTGGACTACCACATACTTACTTGCCTTATTGTATGTCTGTAAAGTAAATGTAAACGCTACCAGTGCGTACTTAACGTTTCGCTTCCACGTTCCTTCTACATACGGCAGAATTGTGGAATGCACTACCAGAGTCCGTGGTTCCCGCAAAGTATAATCCGGATTTCTTTAAGTCTCGTGTGAATAGGTTAGTACCTAGTTACACGAGACTATAGACCTATACTAGGTAAGCGTGCTCCATCTTTGACCGCATTATCGTCCGGCATTGGACGTGATCGTGGTCGAACGCAAACCTATTCAATATAAAAAAATGTTACAAAAGCAAATCGATGTAACGTTGAAAGTGACCAAACGAATCCACTCGTTTTCATATTGATATCGACTTACAAAAACACATTCTTTACATACGAAAATAATACTAAAAAATCGTTTAAATATTCCGAACGTAATTTAGACAGAGCTATACAAGACCATTTTTAAATCCAAAACCTGTCAAGTCTCTTACAATAGGATGTCAGACGTCAAACTGACTTGTATCATTGTAATTGACAATAATAAATGACACGACTCCATATCAATAGTATGAATTGATGTACAACATTTTGAGTCCAACTTAATAGATCATTCAGACATTAATTTATACCTCGAACTCCTCGGTATGGAAAGTTTTTGAAGAAATAAACTTTTTGCCGCACACAAGGTCGGGTCATGGTCTCTTAATTTTAAATGTCTTTTAAATAATTTTATGGCTTCGCAGCCATTTTGTATCAGGAAGACATGTCCCATTTTCCACTACTAAAAACTAGTTTTCTTTTTCTTACTACCAGAAAGAAAGGTTCTCCGTGAGATTTTTTTCGGTTCAACTAAGATAGAAGATGATAGCTTGAGGATACTAACCAACCTCGAAATGGGGAATCTCATGATTGAGCTCAACGTAATAGGAGAAATAAAATCCCATCGCATCTGCTGGCTCCGTTACGTAGAAAGGATGGGAGGGAATCGCAGTGTAAGGAAAGCATATGTGACTATCGCTGGTAGAGTAGGTAGAGAGTAGTGGAGGCTGACATGTGTGAGCTTCGTGCTAGTAATAATTTGCAAGAAAGTGCGTTCGAGAGGGAAAAATAGCGAGTTCTTGTTTCGGAGACCAAGACTCACTTTTGGGTCGCTGAGCCAACGAAGTCGTAGTAAAGCATGCCCCATAGATACATGCATAAAACTAGGGTACATTGATTATTATTTTGGGTAAAAACACAAAAAAGTTCTACATATCTACTACAAATGTTCGAACAATATGTTTATATTTACAAACATGGATTGCTATATAGAAGGTTGTTTAATTTTTACATTTTTCTATAATTAAAAGTTTATTTCTTGTTATTGGATTATTTTTCAACGTCTACCAAACTGAGGTACCCAGTATCCGAACAGTCTACAGTAGGAGAGATTTTGGTTCAAAACGAGAGCAATAAAAAATAATTTATTTGTTAAAATACAACAAACTGTCAAATCTACAACATACTCTTATATAATAAAAAAAAATACATGAACAAATAATGTACATATGGAATTGATGTAACTTGAACACTTTATTTTCCGTTTTTGTGTTTGGGCCTTTATAAATAATTAATTAATAGAACACATTATACATACACATACGCACGTACATACACTCATATTCACATATATACACAAGCTATAACGCTAATATGTATTGCGCAGCAGTGCCTAACTTAGTTACAGTCCGCCCTGTCGGCGATCATCGCCAGGATAAGCCGAGTCTCATTCGTTCATTCATCATTATTGTTAAAACTTAACAAAATCTTCATTGCAATTCGTTAGCAGTTTCGGGTGTTATGGAAGATAAACTCTTAAAAGAACAAAAAAATACAAAGAGTAATTTACGATTAAACATATAAATATCAAGTTTTGTTTTTAACCGTAGCTAACTTGTTTGCTGCCTAAACCTGTCGTACGTTGTACAGTGCTGTATGTACTGTTGTTTAAATAAGTAAAAATGTATTAGATTTAAGGTTTACGATGTAATCTGATTTGGTAGGTACTATTGATAAAAAAACTCTAACCAAGAGCAGGAGGAAAAAGGAAAAGAGCGCGCCCTAGAAAGAGATGGATAGAAGATATACAAGGGATAGGAGGAAGTGAATGGAGAAAGAAAGCTATGGATAGAGAGGTCTGGAAGAAGCTGGAGGAGGCCTTTACACTTGAAGGGGTTCCGATCAATGGTACTGAAGAAAGTAACGATAGCGAGTAAAAGAAAACAAATTTATATATACATACATTTATAGTAAAACTTATCACTACACGTTATATTTGTAACATACTATATTAGAATAAGGATGTAATAACAATTATTGTAGATTGGAAATAAACGGGCTTTATTATTATTATTGTTGATAAAAAAACATACAGACAAGAGTCTGCTAATTAGTATAAATATATACTAATTAGCAGACTACATAAAATTATGAAATGAATATAAAATTAGTACTTTTGTAAAATATTGCTGTTTACATTAATGTTCAATTTTCATTGTTGATTACAGGTGTTGATATGATCAATCATTTATCGTCGTCACCGTAAGTATTTATCTTTATTTGATTGATCCTAGAATGTCCAAAGTACAACTTATAAGAGCCAAGGTACATCAATCAGTTTTGTTGCACCTTGGACAGTGTTCGCATTTTGAAGTGATAACTTCTTATGGGAGGGCAAACCGCTTCGTTACGTAACGCGTTACGGTGCCAGCCAGCCTGGCTTCCTTTTCTTTCACGCAAGTTATCACTTCTGTCGGGCGTTCCGAGACACACACGTTTTTTTTGTAGCGGCTTTATATAAAGTTTACAGTTTTTAATAATGCATTGAAATTAACCGTCCAAAGATATAATTCAACTAAAATTTAATTAAACTAAATACTTAAAAATAAACTAAATTATAAATAAATGAATATAAAGTACATAACAAATAGTCGCCAGAGTGAAGCGTGCCCAGAAGACTGGCTGCATTGGCACGCTGTATAGCAATGCTGATTCGTTGTGCGAAATACGAACCAGCCTGATCACGGGTGGTATCAAAGAGTTTCTTACAAATTTCTTTGAAAATAATTATATAGTCGAATAACTGATCTTTCCATATATGCATATTTGATGTATTATGCTCATCGTTATTTTTTTTGTTAAACACTGCCCTAAGGTAGCACAGGTTCCGCTTTATTTTGAATTCACAGACAATTGACCCTCCACTAGAGGTTGCAAGCACTCCCCAGGTCAGAATCCAATTAAGTGCAACAAAGAGAGCCAGGGCAGGTCGCTGCAATTAGCTCCAATCAGACGGCAGGAAGAGGGAATTAACTTATTATTAGAGTTTGACACTGACCTATGCTGACTAATACCATAATATTAAACACATTAGTTTAAAAGAACTAATGTACTTATTCATAAAGAGTTAGAGCAAGTTTGAACGCTGCCTTATGGTTCTTAATGTCGCTAAAGTCGGAATTACACGGGTTTACTGGTGTCATTCAATTTCAAAGAAAGGGGCAAAACAATCTAATACATTAAACGTACGTAATCATTAACAGCACTTTGCATAAACGTTTTTAACTCCTTATTTAAGCAGTTATCATAGCTATTATTATTTAAACAGTTAAAAGCCACTTATGGAAAAAACGTTGTAACAATTGAATTCGTTGTATTGGTCTAGAAGTCTAGATTATTGTTGCCTCAATTCTATCCAAATTGAAAGATTGACATGAACCGTTCAATTTTGGGTTACCCGTCGGTTTAAGAAAATGTAATTATAATTGTTTGTCATCATCATTATACGAGCGTTAAATCCCTGTTGCGTTCGGAGCGATCCATCCGACGCCCAGGGAGGGATAATGTTAATTAAACAAGATGGAGTCACTACAAAAGTACATCGCGCTATGGTGTGCATTTTACGTGCATGAGGCGGGTGTATTCGATGTTACTATTGTTGGCAGTTGGCACTCACTGAAGTAAATATTCTTTATGATCTAGATCCCAGTTCTAGATTCTAGGATCTATATGTTTATAATTTTATTATATCGATATCGAATAGAAAATCCCCTCTCTCCCAGGACTTATTATACAACAATAATAAACTAATTTATTTGATCCAAAAATAAGAAACAATCTTAACTTATCTTAAATACCACATGAAAGACGTACAAGATTGCGGTATTAGAAACTAAATAATTATTTGTGATTCTACTAGCTCCAAAACTAGTATTAATGTATCTTTGGAGCTACTTTTCTGCTGCATTGTCTACTTATTTAATAACAAAGTTAGTGCCTACTAAACGTGTGCAAGTGTGTATGTTTGTTAATAAAAATATGTGTGTTTGTAATAAAATGTGCCTTACACATCTATCCTGTAACAAATCTTGTTGACATATTTCATCTTCTTTTATTTGATTCTATGCCATTTATACTGTCACTATTTTATCTCTTACGCAAAACGATAGACCACAAAAACGATTTCATTCTAAAAGATATCACAATTTTAAAAATGTAGATCGATAGTGCTTAACATACTTAGTTAAATGGTGGTAAAAAAAATCTTACGATGTACAGTTCATTTTATAATGAACGTTTCACTTCAGTTTCGAGTCGAGATATGACCAAAATTCGACATATAGCTGCTATGTTATCTCAACAGACTGTGAGTCACACGTACAATTTAGAAGTAAACATGATGATCTGATGACAAAATAATTAAACAAAACCCACACAATGATGAACTGCGAGAACAGTGATGTGTAAAATTAAATATTTGTGCACTCTGCAACACGTTAGGTTTCGCAACAATTTTCTTTGTTGCGTTTCTTGGTACTCGTTTAACTGTTTATAAAACAGTAGGTACCTCCTTCTTTATCGAATTGCAATTTTGTTTCTCTTGTTTATATTCCAATTTTAAAACTGGTGAGCCTTAATAGGTATCAATGTGTGGTATGATATCTGTTTATAATACACTAGCATTGCAATGTTACGTGAAGTAGACAATTGAGAGAGAGTGAAGAGCCAAAAGGCTGATTAATAACGACCAGCTTGTCAATACAAGGCATCCAAGCCTAGAGCATCGACACCGGGGTGCTAATCTATCGATTTTTTATAGGATTCATTTCAAAGAGTGTGCGGTTGAACTGTTCGACCTAATTCCCTTTACACCATTTCCATCTTCGGACCCTAAGGCGCTCTGGTCTTAGCCATCGTTTCACAGTGGAAACGCTACCAGCGCGTACTAAACGTTTCGCCTCCACATTCCTTCTACGTAAGGCAGAGTTGTGGAATGCACTACCAGAGCCCGTGTTACCCGAAAAGTACAATCCGGGTATCTTCAAGTCTCGTGGGAATAGGTACTATATAAGTAAGCGTGGTGCATCTTCGACCGTATCATCGTCCGGCATTGGACGTGATCGTGGTCAAATGCAAACCTATTTCATCTTCTATATATATATAAAAGAAAGTCGTGTTAGTTACTCTATTTGTAACTCAAGAACGGCAGAACCGATTTGTCTGAAAATTGGTGGGGAGGTAGCTTAGAACCAGGAGACGGACATAGGATACTTTTTATCCCGTTGGAGCCGGTAGGTGGTGCTGGGATCACGTCCTAGATTTTTAATTTTTCAAAACAAGACGTCTGCCGGGGCCGCTAGTACAAAATAAAATAAATGTTTGGTTGTATATTCTGTTCTTTGGGCCAGAAACTCTCGCGGGCGTTTTCAATACACACTTGCAAAGTTTCATCACAATCTGATCAATGGTTTAGGAGCGCATAGATAAGAAACATACATATTTATTTATAGAGCTGGACAGTGAAAGCAACTTAAAAACTTCTCATCCAAAAAGCGTACATAAGTATGACGTCATAACTGTGTACCGGTAAAATAATCACAAATCGTAATGACTATTTTTAAAGAGTAATGAAAATTATATCTATCCTAATATTTTAAAAGTATTTTGACATAATATTTTCTTAAATATCGCGACTAGTATACATAATAAAAACACGTTTTCACTGTTTTAATTAAACGCGGTAATTTATTTGATATTATTATTCCGAAGTTTCGGCCACTATTCAGTAACCTTAAAACCGTTAAAATGTAGTTTTATTAAGTATTTTTAACGCCTGTTGTAGCCCGAATATGTAATTAATGTTAGAATTTATTGTAACATGTGTCCACATCCTTATTAGTGACTGGAATGGTTGGCTACTTTAACTCAATTGGCAAGAACCATAGAGTGGCTGAAACAGTCAAAATTTAATTGGTTTTTATTCTATTCCGTGTTCTCTGAAATAGTTCTATTACTCGCCTACTTATATTAACTATGATAGTCAATTTTGTTAGCGCAAGACTTTTATGTTACCGCAGCTGTTGCGATGGCTCTCGTGGAAACGCTAGACTCTGACCTTCAGAATGACGCAGATACTTACCGGGCACGGTTGCTTCGCTAAGTATCTGTGTTAGATTGCGGGCTATTTGTCTTCACCCCAAAGCCGCCAGTGTGGCGCACAAGACACGGCGTTTCAGACGCTAGTCGAGTGCGCAGCATGGGCACCAGAGGTTTGAACTCGAGACAATAGTAGGTCCGATCAATTCGCTCGACAGTCTGGTGCAAGCCATGCTGCATAGCGATGATCATTGGTTGGATGCGTCCAATTTCGGCGAGGTAGTGATATCTCAACAGGAGGCCGCAGAACGAGAGAGAGGTATAATTGCGCACGCGTCTCACGGGTACCGACGTCAGTAAAGGTCCCGGAGGCGCAGATATGCGCATGGTTTCCCTCCTTGAAATACTTCTGCAGGGGCCCTCTTGCATCAGAGGATCCTCTAGGACCAGAGGAGTCTTCACCCCTGTTGACGAAGTGAGTTTGCCCTGATTCCCGGGGCATTCTCAAGCACTGATGTGTTAGGATCAGCGTGGGCGTAACTACGTTCTAAGTCTCACGCTCTTTCTACCATAAGGGCGGGGCACATGGGAGGAGGGTTTGGTTTGGTTTTAGTGGAGTATTGAGTACTTGAGTCTCCACACAAGCCGGTCGATTAGTGTTTGGCAGCCCCAAGGGGATTGCCTACATAATCGACTATGGCCTAATCCCTAGCAAAGGACCCGGTATTGTGCGAAATGCATTTCTCCCGCCTTAAAAAATAGATTTGTATGTTATATTTATAATTGAACCCAACAGGGTATCGAAATGAAATACGAAAAATTTAACATTCCTATTCTATTTTCCTTCTTGAATTTTCACTATAATCTGTTGAGCCACTTTGCCAATACACAGACATTTTATCGTTATTTATTAGTATATAGAAAATTAGAAGATAAAACATAGCATATTAAGACTATTTAGTACCAGTCAAACTTCGCAAAGGATTCAGCTGAATTTAGTTATCAGTTTCATTCTGAAACTCTAATTAGAATGTGGTCTTATTGCCTTATTTTATGTATTAAATTGTAGTCATATTTATTTAATATTTTATTTTCGATATTGTAATGTTACGTTGCGCGCTGGATACCGGACTTCCTCTTTTAAGTTATATTTACATGCAGGATGCTGTCTGAAAGAAATCTCTGTCAGCGATAAGCTTGCAGTATGCAATATTTAAAATACTGTTTTCTTTGACGAGTCGAGTAATTTTCCTTTTATTATTTACATTGCCGGGTGAATAAGTATTATAATTATTAATACTTATTATATTAATCAGTTAATTAAAGATTTACAATACAATATTTTTCATGACGACTTAGATATCTCTGCCTCTAATTACGACAGATGTTCACAATAGTATAATATCTGGCCTACCAGCCATTGAGCTACAAGCTGGCTTTATTCACCACATCTTAGCGTACATGTGTACGCTACTTTCTTGTCTGCAATAAAGAGTATTCTATTCTACGAACTAAGAATATAGTCACGTTATACAGCGCATTAGCATTACAAACAAAATTGATGACGGTACGTGGGAACAGCAAATAGTGTTCAATTGAAACATGGCTCGCGGGCGGGCGTTGAATCCACGACCTAAATGTTATTGTATAATCAACTAAGTCCACATTACATTGTCACTGTTGATTTTGGTTATTAAAGGTTAGAGTTGCATTTTTAATTCAGTCCTATTTCGTTTGGGAACTAAATGACTAACACCTCTTTATAAAATTATAGATCATCATAATCTTAAACTCTTTTTCCCCCTGAATTTCCAAAAAGTACTAGATTAATACAAGTTAAAAACAACAAGACTATTTTTTTTTTAAAAGGTGGCGGGAACCCTAGTTCCGGCATCCAGTCCCCACTTTGAGGCCGGCTTTTTTTTTTTTTAACAGGGGAAATCCGTTTGAGGACCTCGCAAAAGGAGTCAACGGCATCCCAGCCAGGTTGGTTCTCGATCATCGCTACTCTACTCCGATGGTTGCGACGAGGGCACTGGGCTCCTCGTCCCAAGTTGAACACACGTGAGAATGTGCAGCGTCGTGTCACAGCGATGGCACCCTGACGATGGCTCACGCCCTATGCGACGAAATTATCTCCCAAAACAGCCGTGTCCCTCTGCCAGCCGTTTTATAACAGCCTGGTATTATAAAAAAGATAAAATTCAGAAGAATTTCAAAATGCAAATTCACAAATCATTAGGATAATGTCACCTATTATATTTTATAATCTATTTTGATATAAAATCATACCCATTCTTAGTATTAGAAATTTTAAGTTCTTTATATAACTGCATTTTTAGTTTAAATAGTATCTTTTAAGATAATAAAAATCTCAATGAATGAACTCCATTGCCATCTCTCAATCTCCATTTCTTTCAAACAAGCTATCAGTATTAACTAAAAGGTAATAATAATGTATATTACACAAAAACGATTGTAAATTTAGACCTCTCGCTTAGATTACTTTTCCTCGAGCACCACAAATGTATGATATGTTAATAAGAATAGATTGCCAAATGTGTTATGAATAGTTATATTGCCTTGAACTACGTACTCATTACCCAATCTTTGATTACGATTCATGCGTCATCATGAGCATGCCCTTTATCTCAGAAGCATTTATCTTCATCAAATCAAGACTCCACTTTTCAAGCCCGTTTGCCTTCAACGATCCACTGTAGGAAAGGACCATCCTTTATCTAACACACAGACCGTTGCAAAATACCCTTTAAATCCATCGCAATAAGGTCCTTGATATCCGCACATGAGTCTTTGCGATTCAGTTCTAAAATACTGAGGTGCTTTCGGTGTTCACAAGCAGGTCTTTGTAAAACATGACCACTTTACGCAGATCCGCCTCGCCTGTCCCATTTCTCGAAATGACAGGCTGTATGCGGGTTCTTGGCAAAGATTTTAGGGTCGTGTTAAAACGGTTCATGTACCGAGGTCGTGCGACAGAAACGCTCTTGTGTCGACACTATGAAACTCTGTTATTGGACAGTAAGCCATTTAGTCTGTCTGTTTGTTCGTGAATTCTGTATATTCTTTGTTGCTGTGAATCGCGATTGTATTGACAGATGGTTGGCTCTTTAAGGATGTATATGGGTACTTAAATGTAAAGCTTGATGCGGATATATTGGTGCGAATAAATGAATTTCAAGTATAGATAATATATTAAGAGTCACGATGATATGATAACGTTAGTTATTATTCAAATAGATAATTTTTTTATTGCATGAATTCAGTAGAGAAGCAGACGGCCCAGCTGATGGAAAGCGGCTACCAACCCCTATGAACACTTGCAACACCAAAGGTGCTACATGCGCTACTGCTCTCTAAAGCCGGTTCCAGACGAGTGTAAAGCGTAACGTAATCAACCGTGTAGGATTACCTTATAAGCAAGGTGTCCGTGGAGTAGGCCTACTGGGGATACCACGTAAAAAAAACGCGCCTACGGACTCTACCTCATAGGTGGCGGCGAAAACGGGGACCTTTTCCACCTGCTTAACATTCGATAAGTTAAATTTGGTAAGTTCTATGGTAAAGAAAAGAGTTAAATAAAAACATAAAAACATCTCACTTTTTTGCTTATAACTTTTTTAATTTTTAATTTAGGGCAAAAAGTTATATAAACATATTTGTAGGCAAAACAATTTGCTACAAATTATGACTTTATAAATTTTTTGTAAGACGCATAGTTTCCAAAATATCGCGAAAAAAGTGTTTTCGACCCTTTTTCCAAGATGGCGGCCGGGGGACAAGGGTGGCGACCCCACAAACTTGAGGTTAAGCTTCTATTGACCCCACACATGTCCCAAAAATAAAATTGCGTCCTCTAATAAATGCAATATTCGGTCCTTAAAATGTAAGATTTCAATGGACTACTTAGCATGCGTACGGCCTGAATTAAATGTACGTAGTTGTAAACGCGCGTTAAGCGCTTGTCATGTGAACCTGCTCTTGTTCTTCTTTCATGCTAGAACTTAAAAGTTATCCATAACAGACGAGAGATGGAAAAGTCCATTAATATTGTCGAATCATTTTATAACGCTGATGGCAGTCCTAGCAGCGGATGCGGCCCATACAACATTATCATTGTGTCCATAATACTAAACAAACTGCTTTAAAATTGTATATAGTTGGCCAATTAAAGTTATTTAAACAACGATAAGAAATAATTACTGTATTATTATAATATTTTCGAACAAATATTATGGACATTAAAACATTTTGAATATAAATATGCTGCTATAGACGACATAAAAATCTATTTGGACGAAACTGCTTGTAAATTCTTAGTTATTTTTATTTTCATTATAAATTGTAATAGTGAATATTCTTTGCTTTGGTTAATAAATAAAATCACAATGGCTTTCTTTATCTGTAACCAGTTACATAGTTTCACTTAAAGGAGACGGGGACTTTTGGGCCAAGGAAATGTAATGATTGGAAATATGACTTAAAATAATGCGTTATAATAATATAATAAGTAATCGATTATGTCAATGAGTTTCAACACCATACGACTATATGATAACAGACCATAAACGTCCCACTGCTGGGCTCGGCTCTCCCACTATAGCGGAATGGGCAGTATGCCCGCCACGCTTGTCCAAGACGGCTTGGCAGGTTTGACACTACGGTGCAGTTTTCATCAAAATGTTTTCATTCTGCATTGTTAGCACGTGGTATCCATGTTTTTAAGGTACTATTTATTTAGTCAATTGCTATCCGTTTATACCTCCTCCCCAGCTTGTCCTTCGACAAAGGCTTCGGCTTCTCTTTAGCTACTCCATCTTCCACTATCCCTACAGATTCCGAATCACAACGTTCCTGGAGCCCAATTCAGTCATTTCGATTACTTAGCATTGCGCCGTAATTCAGAATATTAAACTTTGCGATAGTGACCAAATTTCATATTCTATTAAATCCACAATATCTTATCGATATTGTCACGGCGGAATAATAGTAGAATAAATTGGTGTTACCAATAGCAGAAATGGCGATAGCCGAAATGAATATTGAAAAACTAATAAAATTTTAGATATTCATTTCGCGAGTATTATTTTATAAATATCAGTGGTCGCCCATGGTCGAAATTCGACCATAATAATTAATGTCAAAGACTATGGGCCGCTTGCATAAAGTTGCTTAAATTTATTTAAGAAACACAAAACGTATACACCCGTAAATACAATTAGCGTCTTGCACAAAGCAAAATTTGCCGCTAAATATGTTTAAAGAACTGTTAATACGTTTTGTGTAAAACGTATTTATGCAGCTTAATATGATTAACTAATTTTATTCAAAAGCGATCGTTATGCAAGCGGCCCTATAACTTCTATAATCAAAGATTTCGCCAAGGATATACTGTTAATTTAACATTAACAATAAACAAAAGAGTGCATATGGGTGTATGCGTGTGTCAAATACATGGTAGTATGTGTAAAGTTCAGTCTTTATTGATTTAATGTATTTTAATGCATAATTTAAAAAAAAAATAGCATTCGTCACTTCTTCTCTATATAAACGATAAGTGTGCGAAACATAATCCTCCGCCCGCGCAATTTTCGTAAAAGGGGTACAAACTTTTTGCTTCACGTATTTAATATATAGATTTATTGTAGAGTGCCGTGCCGGATACCGAAACGAGGCAACACTACGATTGAGACGATAGCGTCTGGTGATTTTCACGAGATAACAATTGCAGAATTGGCCACAAGTGTGTGTTTCAGAACGTCCTCCCACATCTCTTGTATAGCCGTCTTGTACACCTCTACATGTCTTCGATATCACTCTGTTACTTTCGTAATCATTTATAAGGATATAATAATATAAACCCATAAATATCCCACTAATGAGCTCGGACTTCCCAATTTTGGCACTTATAAATGCCAAATTGTGTTCTCGCAATGTTATAAAACGTATTTAATCTGTATCTTTGGCGAAGTGAAAATGCTTCTTGATCAATTAGGTAGTTCAAATGATTCACAGCTACTTAATATCCTGTAGCTATAGCCAGTTATTATATTAGTCACAATACTTTGTATGAATCACATAGAACCCTATATAATACGAAATACATTTTTATGTATAACTTCACATAATATATTGTTACGAGTTGCGAGACTCGAATTAAAATGCCGTTGGAATTATTATAGAGTTTATTAGAACTATACAAACACGAATAACATAAGTACAAATATAACCGAACACAACAAATCCAAAGGTAATGCAGAAGGTCGTAAATCTATAAAACGCACAAAGTCCGTCACTAATAGATTACCGAATGTACACACGTCTCGCTTTGATCGTGGTTCTCGCTCGACTGTCCCCTCCCTCAATCAGGCCATCGTTTTATAGTGCACAAATGAAATGTGCCCGTATCGTAGTCGACGTAATCCGAAACACCTGGCTAATGAGTCGGCCGCAAGTGGCCATAAATGAGTACAATAAAACAATGGGTCGTTCTCTACAAACGTATGCCAATAAATAAGTAAACGGAATAAGACGATCATAAAAGAATTACAATGAGTTCAAATGCTGACAGGTAATAATTGTTTTTTTTTCAGATATGCACTTGGGTTTTGTTTTTATCGGGACCTGAGCTGTAACAATATGTTTTGTATTTGAATAACCAGGGGCCATTCCTAAATACCGGGCTTTCAGAAGGCTTGCTTGGGGTCGGTTAACACGATGAAAACCCTTTAGACAATTGATTCTATACATAGCGGCGGTCATATTTTTGTGTGTACTGGAAAATACTTCTTTAATTTGTTATTAGTTAACGGACTGTGCACATGTTACCAATTAAAACCGCGCGTAATGTGACGACTTATTATAATGTGAGAAAAGAACATGTAAAAAAGCAAACGAACATCAATAGTGTTCTGTTTTGAAAAATTATATGTCTTGGCCAGTACTAAAGGAGCCCATACGATACTGCACTGCAGTCCTGCAGTGGGCAGGTCTTAGAGGACGTACGTAATACAGGCTACAACAACATTCACCGTCCTGCATTGCACGGCGGTAAAGTATTTATTCAAAATAAGTTCCACTGGAGAACACTTTTTGAATATCATACATGAAAGTCAAAATTTAAATTTACTTCCTATTCTATGTACGTACCTACACCGCTTATTAATGTGTTATCGCTGTTCAAAGGAGAAGAAGCGGCAAGAAACTCCCCAGCAACAAGTCTAGCTAAAAAAGATTTTCTTCATCATAATCTTAATATTTTTTTTATTTTTTTTTTATTGCAGGAGTTCAGCAGACAGGCAGACGGCCCTCTGACGGAAAGCGGTTACCATCGCCTATGGACATTTGCAACACCAAAGGTGCGACAAATGCGCTGCTGCTCTCTTAAGGGACACTGGAACCTAGTCACTAATGCCGGAATCCAACTCAAGGTTGTTATGGCGACATACTTTAGACCAGGGGTGGTAGCCATCCAGTCGGGCAAATGCCCTACCACCTGGCACCTATATATAAATTACGTGTCACGTTGTTTGTCCGCGATGGACTCCTATACTACTTAACTGATTTTAATCAAATTTGCACACGGTGTGCAGTTTGATCCAACTTGAAAGATAGGATACTTTTTATACCGTTGGTCGGTAGGTGGCGCTGAGATCGGGTTCTAGAATCCTCCTAACCACCGGGAGCGATTTTGTTGATTTCGTTTTTCTGTATTTACATGGGTCCCCGAATGATTAAAATCCATAATTGGAACCGGTAGGTGGCGCTAGGATCGGGTCCTAGATTTTATTTTTTCAGAGCAGGACAACGTCTGCCGGGGCCGCTAGTTATTTACATATTATCTCATTCTTTTTTTTAAACACATATAGAAGTTGTATTACAATTACTTTTCAAAGAATGTATCGAGTTGTAACAAACAAAAAATATTGTTACCGTCGCCATAATGAGTTACTAAGAATATTGTGAGGTGAGCTGTCAAATGCGGAAGAGTTCCAAACCTAATTTATTAAAAAACAAACTTCTATTTTATCCATATAATTACAGCTATTCTGCTATTTGAGGTGGAGACAAATCCAACAAATCAAAGATTATAAAAATCGTTCCAGCCTATTTTCAGTTATAAATCGTGTATCTAACGTGACTTTGTTTTATATATGTATATATATTTTATTACTTCATATAAGTGATCAATCAATCAATAATCAATATTGTACAATAATACAAAAAAGAACATACAGACTAAACCTATGTCTCATCATACACAAAGGGCGGTCTTATCACTAGAAAGCTATCTCTTCCAGACATCCCCAAGAATAAATTGAGATTGTAATGACGATGGTGGTATACATAATACCTAGTACAATTTCTTACAATCTAATAATAAATGTATACATGCAGTACATACAGTAAGTAGTACAATAAGTCGTGGTAGTGTAATGGCTTGCACATGCGTCTCATGCACAAAGGGCCCCGCGCCCTTAGAATAATTTTACACATTTTTAGAAAATAAAACTGCCCAACACAACATCTCCTTTCAGTTCCCGCCAAAAACTCCCTATGGGTTGTTATTATAATAGTATATACAGATATTTTATGTTGTTACGAGTTGCAGGACTCGAATTAAAATGCCGTTGGAATTATTATAGAATTTATTAGAACTATACAAACACGTATAACAACAGGTACAAATATAACTGTACACAACCAGTCCAAACGTAATGCACGATTCAATCACACGCGCAAAGTCCGTCACTAACTGTGACTGCCTCATCCCTCTGTTGGGGGGGCATTGGTTTATACTGTACAAATACAATGTCTGCTCGACCCCGTGGACTGAATTTCCTAGAGTAACACCTGGCTAATGACTACCATAAATTATTACAATACACAATGGGCTGTTTTTCTAATCACGAATTTTAAACACAAAGTAAACAAAAGAAGTTCAAATGCCGCAAAGGTAATAAAACGTCTACAGATATTCAATTCTGAATTTGTTTTTTGTCGGCGCTCAGGTCGTAACAATATATTAAATATATAATATAAATTTTTGGAAGTTGGTAGCCCTGTGCGTCATCTGAACTCATAATACTCTATTTTTTTAAACTTTTATATCCATAAATGAGCATAAATTACTATGTAATGGGCTACCGTGTTCTAGTAACGGTGTACGACAGTTTTGTAGTTACAAGAACTCGGGAATGGCAGTACGTGGCCGTATCAGATTGTTGATGAATCATTTGCCCTCAACCTTCCCAGAAAGTGGTGACGTGAGTATATTGCTTAATGGATTGTACAGCGTTCTAAGATTACAATTTTATTGGGTTTGGGGAAAAGAGAAGTAAATGCATATGCGGGCCACGCATATTCAGGGTCCCACAAAGGTGAAGAGAATTCTCTTGTCATTCGCCTTTGAAACCCAAAAAGCCTAATCAAATGAACTCAAAAACTACTTATAGTATTTTCTTAAGTTTCACGACTAGAACAAGTAATTAAAAGTACGTTTTAAAAATTTTTAATCGCGGCATTTTTTTATTTCTTTATTCCGACGTTGCGGTCATTTTTCTGTGGTCATAATCACAGGAGCCAAAGAATAATAAAAATCAAGCCGCGCTTAATACTGTTAAAATCTAATTTTAATTACCAATTAGCGCCTGTATTTCAATACCATCATGTGGCTTTCAATACCACGTACACGGTGCATAGGAATACCGCACCGCTGCTGCACTAACTAATCAGAAAGAGATTTTAATTAAACTAATATTCGTTAAAACGGTTTGGAAAATGTTTGAATTTTTTTCTTTTCGTTTCATAGTTCAAAAGTTAGAGGGGGGGGGGGGGGGGGTATTATCTCACGTATTGATTAAAATAAAATTCACGATGATTATTTTTCAAGATCTGACTGTCACACCACTATGTATTTACATTGTAAAAAACAACCCTTAGTTACGTGTATGGCGGTCAGCTTAAATTGTTTGTTGTTTATCGGTTTTACAACACCATTGTTCAGCGCTATTATACATTGCAGCTTTCAACCAAAAATACATAACATTAACTTAGTAGTTTCTAAAAATATGTGTTTTTAAAATTAGTTCTTGATACAGGCCAAAACCAAAAACTGTTAGAAGCTATATCAATAAAAAAAGAAATACGTAACCTTCTGTTACTTTTTATTCTGTGCTTGCTCATACCTATGTCAAATTTATGACAACCTTCGTTTTGTGGCGGGGTCATAAAGCAAACAGAGACCGAGTAGGTCCACCTAATATAGGTATCCTTCATGAAAATTTGATACCGGTATTAAAATTTCACCATCATCGGCCTACGTACTAAAAGCTTATAAATATAGTATCGAGCTGAATGATTAAACGATGTACGCCATGCCTAATGGGAGTTGGCTTGAGGGTTGCCACGTTTTAAATATCTAGCAATATTTAGAAAATATATTCTGTCATTGTCGTATAATGTCCGGTTTCTATATTTAATTATTCATTTACTTGTCTTACCATCTGTTGAATTTTGACATTTCTTGTATGGAGCTTGCCTGAAATCTTAACCGATCGTAAGGTAAATGAACGGTTGGTAGTATAATAGGGATACCTTCGAAATGAGCTACAATATGGGGCTCATCAAAAAGGGCGTAAACAGATACTTAAAATCTCAACGAGGTAGGCAACGCATCGGCTCTCTTAGTGTTGCCGATGTTCATGGGTATGTTCATGGTAACCGTCTACCATCAAGTACTCCGTTTGCCTAAAATCAAACATTAAAAAAACCGTATCCATGATATAGGAACGGACCATATACATGTTAGAGGAGAACTATTTGAATGGAGTGAGTTTTTGGTAAACAGCTCTATTTTTAAACATGTCTTTTTCCTTAATCAGGTCGTAAACAAAAAATAGCCCTACTCACGATCATCTAAATTTATTAAAAATTATTCAATTATATACAATTAAGACTACAGTCTTGCTCGTTACGTCGTATGTCGTCCTCACGGTTATTATACACAACGCTTGTGGAAGCGGATTTTACATATACTTAGGTTATTTCGATGTCTCATCATGACGTTTTTATTCACCGTCAGCACATAGTTGTAACAGTAGGTTCACAAAAACTGTCTAGGTAGTGCACACTTCCAAGCCAGGATTCGAACATCATTTGAATGAGTGGAACCACCTTGCTTTTTTCTAGTTTTCGATTGTTAATTAGTAAATATATGAGAAATTGATTTTTGATCAACTGGCAACCCCATTAGCATTGAAGTTAGGGGTAAAACTGACGATTTAAAAATTTTACGCACCATTATCAGACGGACAAAGAAATCGATTTTTATTAAATAATAGATTGTTTAATAAAAATCGATAGTCCGTCTGATAATGGATACCAAGCTAATAGCTTTATCCTTAGAAGTATGTACGAGGACACCAGTAGTGTTCGTGTTAGCAGAAAGTCATAACTTCCTCTTCTTATTTAAAATATGGCTTCACTTAAAACCGAACTCTTTCAATTTTTCATTTCAACGATAATAAGTCTAAAAAAATATGTTTTAATATATAAAACATCAAAAATCAAGAGAACAATTATTGCCGGTGCAATACAGGTCATTCTTCAATTCAGAGCTTTTCCGAGTTACGTTTTTTACTGGGGATTTGTTATTCTTGTTGTTCTTCAACGATAATAATTCGTCGTCAGAGGACTACCAAAGTTTCTGCTATATATCCCGCGCCTTCGCTTTTCTCATCCAGCCTCTGCTGGCAACATTGCGCGGGTTATTAGTCCACCGTGGCGATTATCCTACACTATGTTTGCTGAGAATCGGGTGTTTTCGTTTTCTACCCACAAGTCTAAAATAATAATAATAATTCCGTTTTTCCAACCCATTACAAAATTCAATTCCGGTTTCTACCCACTGAACTGAGTACAGGCAGCAGAAAAAGTTAATCCGATTAAAAATATTTATTTAAAAAATAATAAAATCAAAAAGATTCTTATACATACTTTACAAACAACTAAAACTCACATTTAGATTATAAAACATTATTACATAGATCATATAATTAACGTTTGGTACATAACGTTTTCAAAATTCACAACCTCGTCAAAATATCAAATAACACAGAGTAAAAAATCAAATTATTATTTAATTATTATAATCAGTTTAATAAAGAAAATGTTTGTAACTATTGTTCGATACACTGGATGCATTTATTGCTTTTGGAATCATAATATTGAAAATATAACTAAAAGTTAAGTAAAATTTGAATAATTGGATAGATTGGGTAATACTTAATAATCGACGTTAAAAGCATGAAGTATTGACATAAATTATGTAGTAGCTTTTTTTAAATTTAATATATAAACGAGCTATGTTTCCTAACAGTGGCCTATAAATTTTTTGCCACAAGCCAAGTCATTAAGCGCATATTCTATTTATTGTCTCTCTCTAACAAATCATGTTTTTCGATTCCTTGATATTACAATATCTTTTCCTTTGAACCGTGTATTTTATTTTTTAGCGTCATTATTAATATTTGAAAGGAACTGAAACATGTTTAGTGACTTTTTCTTTGCTACAACGCGGTTTACAGTCACATGCTAGCTTTCAAGAGCGTTAGTTGTTTTGTATCGACCTCCGCATGAAGACCATAATTCTAGGGGATATTTTCCGCCAAACATGTGTTTTGACAATATAATCATTAAATCTCACTGCATCTTAATGCGTGGCACTCTATTCCATAATATAGAGAAAAGCATCATCCACCATTTCTTTCGGTATTAAACTTAAGGCAAGCATCAAAGATACATACATATATGTTTTTTAAAATGCCTTTTTTTGGTCATATTGAACTCTTTGCCTTTTTTATATATCGCTTGGCAAAAGTGAAAGTAACAGGCTCTGGTTTTAGTTTCAGGTGAAATAATTTTGAAAAAACTTATTTTTTCATTTGCGTGTTGGGTTATTATTATCCAGTGACGTAATACACACTTGCAGCTGAGAAGTCGTTCGTGAACTAATATTAAGTAGATTTAAACATTTTAATATTGTGAGTTTATCTTGTAATGAATAAATATTTAAAAGCAATAATGTTTCTGACCGTACTTCAAAACAATGAAAATTAGTAATGGGTTGAAAACGGAAAGCTTTTGGGTAGAAGACGGAAAAAAATATTATATTTATTTTTGTAGGTTGAAAACGGAATAGATTTTGGGTTGAAAGCGGAAAAAATATTTTTGGGTAGAAAAAGTGGGTAGAAACCGGAAACATCCTGAGAATCGTCTGCATGCAATGCAAAACCTACCGGGCCACTGCCAGTTTAACTTACTAATTTAATGAGATATTATGTCTGTGTACCTTGCCTTGTTCCTTCCATCGGCTAAATTTGCCTACCAATTTTATGCCTCTATAACTTTGGTTCTCAAATAAATTCTTATTACTGATTTTATCCATAATAAGAAACACACCCAAGAGAGCTCGTTCTGTTGCGCTGTGATACATTCAGTTTGTGAACCAATCCCGCTGTCAGTGTCCACGTCTCGATAACATACGTCATGATGGGTAGGACGCTCGAAAACTCCGTCTTCAAGTATTACGGTATTCTCGACGTGAACTACGATAATATTTAACATTACATTTATCAGTGAAACTATTAAGTAATTCGATGATGTTCGATGGATGTGGAGTATATATACGAGTACGTACGAGCGTCCGTGACAATCAGTATCTATGATTCTCTCGCTTATATCAGGCGATCTTGATTGCCAAACCGGTTCCGCATCGAGGAACAAAAAAAGACACCATTTATATGAAGTTATTATTAATGAATTAAGATATATAAAGAGCCGAATGCTTGTTTTTATTTTTTATCGTATGAGTTCAAAAGATAGGTAGACGGCCCTGCTGATGAAGCGGTTGCCATTGTCTATGGACATTTGCAAAACCAAAGGTGCTATAATGCGCTTCTGCTCTATAAAAGGATATTGAAACCTGGACACTAATGCTGAAACACAATTCAAGGTTTTTATAGCGGCATACTCTAGACCAGGGGTGACACCTGGCTGTGGGTTGTTTTGTCGCCTCTTATAACAGGCCGCCGGTAGCAGGAAATTGTATTCTTTCTCCGTCCCTGCACGGATGCTCGCGGCCATTCTCTTTAGTTCTATGATTTCTTTTTTATATAATTATTTGTAGCACCTTTGGTGTTGCAAATGCCCATAGGCGATGGTAACCGCTTTCCATCAAGTGGGCCGTCTGCCTGTCTGCTGAACTCCTGCAATAAAAAATAAAAATAAAAAATAAGTAGACACTTTGGCAATTATAGGACCCTTGTTTTTATTATGTCCGTCTTTCTTTATACGTGATACTCATTTTTCTCAGAAAGTACTGGGACTATTTCGATGAAATTTGGCAGGAGGATTTCCGTGGACTCTTTTTGAGGTCTGAGGTATTTTCAATTAAATGGTTTTTTTGGTTTCGTAGTCATATAACGAAAACATGCTTCTATCTCTACGGAATCTTATTATATCCTGTTTGTGGATTGCCAAGCACTTATCCAATATTTTAAATATGGCTTCGCACTATTTTTATTTATTTATCCTCTAGCCATTTCCAAATAACAGCGGCCAAAATATATGGCGTGGATTTTTAAACCTTTTAAACGAGGATAGAATTGGTCGAAAAGGGAAAATGATGATAACTGACCGCATTTTAAAGCGACAAAGGAAACATTTTTAGTATTATAAATATTCATAGATTCACGATGAAAATTAACTACGCATAGAATAGAACCATGGGAATCCCAATAGCTAAATATTTATAATACACTTGTTTAAGTAATACACTGGATGCGCCGTGGTTCAAACCCTGGAACGTGTGTCATGTTTAAAGAGCAAGCATTCATACAGGTTTTATGTTAGTGGTATTTAACCCGGAAGATTCACTTCATTTTATATCGCAAACTATCCCATCTCCCGAGATGAAAAGTATCTATGCCCATTTTCGGTATTAAAACAACATATTTATGTACATGAAAATGTCAAAAGCGGTCAAAAAGACCAAAATGAAGGAGATAAATACCAAAAAAGAACAAACTTATCTTACTTTCTGGGATAAATTTTACATAAATCTATCCCATTAACCGGGATGAAAAGTATCATATATTCATCCTCGGCATTGAAAAAAATATATATACTGAGTTTCAGCCAAATCGGTCTAGTCGTTTTCCCGTGAAAACGTAACAGATAAACAGACAGAATTACTTTCGCATTTATAATATTAACGCCTATTTCCCATGGGGCTACGCAGAGACTCGAGATCTCCACTTGTGACGATCCAGACAACAACTTTCGCTTCATATATTTTCATTAACCTCTTCATACATGCACGTTTATTTGAGATGCTTTTTACCTGACCTCTTTTTAACACTTCTGCTATTTGATCATGGTGTGTGTCTTGTTCTACCAGCAGATACTCTACCATTCACAATGCTGTCATACACTTGTTTTGTGATTCTACCTCTACATGTCCAAACCACCTTAAAACTCCGTTTTGAACTCTTGTTATTACAGCTTCTTTCAATCCAGAACGTTCCCTTATCACACCGTTCCTTATCATATATCATTCAAGCTAACCTCACATATACTTCTCAAAGCTTTCATTTCAACATTTATAATAATCTATCTATTTATAACATACTAACTAATCTGTAGAAGGATCGAGTTAATATGACAAATTTAAAAGAGGCGAAATAATTCAAAGGAGATAATTCGGAGCAGGAAATTTGGAAAATAACAACTTTTAGAACGTCTGTTTGAGCATGACGAGAAAAATACTGATCAGGCTTAAAAGAAACTCGATACAAAAAGCTAGCTTATATCCTAGGACAACACTTAGATTATCCTGAGAAATGAGGTGGTTTCTGTAGACGATTGAAACCAAAAAGGTGACGCATTTTTAGATTTGCCGTTGCATTTTACTAATAAGTAAATCATCGTGGCAACGCAAACGAAGTTTCATTGGCACTGCTAGTGTATTCGTTGTCATGACGACGTAATTGTTCAGGGCCACAGAATTTACACTATACGCGAACAATTATTGCGTTCGCAAAACTAGTATGACTGTATTATAAATATTGGGACTATCTACATCCAATTCAAATAGGGAAATACGTATCCAGCAGTATGTCGCTCATGAGCTGATATTATTATTAAACCAAGCAAAAGCAACGATCTATAACAAAATATTTACATACCAAATCAGTTGGGTGCATTCGATTAAATTATTTCTGCATGACAATTACGATTCGAAAACCTGGGGTTAATTTCCAATGCATTAAGGGCACTCTTTTCATGGCGATCCGGAGTGACTCGTTTTGGAACTCGATTCAATGGTGCCAACGAGATTTTGTATGCCTTTCACGTGGTATTTCGATCAATACAAAGTCGCTCCGATAAGTTGTTAGTCCACTGTTGTCTTTTTGATTTTATTCTAAAGAGAAGTCATTTGCAAGCTGATTGCTGTGACCAGTTTGGTTGTCAAGGAGCTTTCTCGGCCGTCATACTTTACCGATTACCATCTCAAACATAATAATTGATTATTTTAAATTATATTTAAGGGGTTTTAACCTTTATAGTTATGTGGGGTGCTTTCTTAAGTAGCCATATAGTTGCTATGCGAACTAATATCCGCATTACCGTTCGCACGTGTAGTGGTTCCATCTTTGGATTGATGCACCTCAGTACTAACTTATCCACTCCGAATTCACGACGATCTCAAACTTTTAGATGGTCTAGAAACTTTCGAGGAGATGTTGGCGCTTTAACTATTTGATTTGGTATATACATAGCTATTCTACCACTGCACCACTCATGAACGATTGGGGTTTTATCCACACTTTCACTTAACAGTCGTCTACTATATGTTGTGTTCGCTTCTTCATGTCCTACGTGTGCAAGCTGTGGAATGCAATTTTTCTAGAGTACCAGCTCTTCAAAACAGCGTAAACAACTTTTTAGTCTTATGACAGGTAACACTGGCTCCTTTAGTGTTGCAGAGTCTATTGGGCGACAGTCACCACTTCCATCACACCATCAGCTTCTTAAGAGCTTAAGAAACAGAAGATGTCAAAATAATAACATAATATGTAGCAGCAGTAAGTTCATTTTTGTATTGGTGTACAATAAAGAATTAATTACCCAATATAATTGAAGTGTCTAATATATAAAAAATAATGATATAAGCTGTTTAATATAAAAAAACCATATTTAGAAATTCCATCTATCAGTCTCTCTAAAAGTTAGACGCCGTTAGACGCCGGAATTTCAGGAATTAAAATAGCAACTATTGAATTTTAAATTTACGTGCCTTAATGTTTCATTTGGATATATAGATAGATTATATCTTGTACGGTTAGAAGATATAAATATAGCAACAGTACTAGCCCCACAACTAGCTGACCCGCCAAACTTCGTGCCGCCGTCAATAAAAAAACGTTGATTTCTGAACGACTTTCAAATTTAATTGATTTCTAAACGACAGGACGAACATCGAATGTTTGACAGGTGAGAATAATTTCGCGCGCAAAATTGTTGTTTTTACTATATTCCAAGCATGTTTTTCATATTTACTCATCTTTTAAACCTTCCCTGGACTTCCACAAATAATTCAAAACCAAAATTAGCCAAATCAGTCCAGTCGTTCTCAAGTTTTAGCGAGACTAACGAACAGCAATTGATTTTTATATATGTAAATAGATACATAACATAATAGGTAGTTGGTACCTAATATATCAGTATTAATACATCAAGAATATCAAAAGGTTGATCTTATTATCTGTTTAATTCTTGAAAACTAAACAGGGTACAAACTAACTACATAGAATCAATGATTTTTATAACCAACAATGTAGATAAATACGTGACACCACTACAACGTATGTATATCATAATAAAACAGATATAAATTCTTACACCCATATCATCTGACTCACAATCTACGATCAAGAAACGCCCATTTGAGTAAAAACATGCCTGAGTTATGATCTCAGAACTAAAATTTCCTTTGCCTAAGGAATTAAATTGTCCGATTTTGTTGATTTAGCTTGGGAACGCTTTTATGAGGTTAGAATCTTGTGGTCGCAAGCAGTCGCGGCTTATATTTCGGTTATGCTTTGAAATAACTGTTAACTGCTTAACGACCCAAAATATGTTTTGGTCTCCGAAACGGGTACACGCCACCTATTTCTATCCTGTGCGGTTTCTTGCCAATTATGGACTTGAAGCTCGCACTGGTCAGCCTGTATGCTTTGTAATGATGCATTAAATTTATTATTAGGATTCTGTAGCCATTTTGATGAAATTGTCTTGTACATACGTCATTTATTTTTCTCAGACACAACTGGATCTACTATACTACTGTATGAATGACAGGAAGATGCAGTCTGATGCTGCAAAGTTATGTAACCAAATCACGGAAAAGTTAAGAATTACAAGTGACAGCCATTCTATGTGTGTTCTGTCATTTTTTGTCTCTGTTATCTTGATCCCTCGCATATATCCCTCGAATATAAGTGTGTTGTTGTGCGTGTGCGTGAGTGAGTTTTTGTATATGTCCCATATTACTTTCAATGTATTGTACAGTACCTTCTTTTAGTTCGTGGATAATGAAGTTGGATAAGCACTGATTTTATACTAGATAGAAACCTAATTATTTTTTACTGTATTTGGTATGTGTAATGTTTTGTTTTTGTAGTAGGTACATATAATGACGTCAAAGTTTTTTGTAGTGTTGTTTTGTAGTTGTATAGTTATATTAAGTTTTTATTTCAATACTAGCTGTGCCCGCGACTTCGTCCGCGTGGATATTTTTTTCGCGGGACCCTACAAAAACTAGCCTAAGTTACTCCTTATAACATCAGCTATCTGTCAATGAAAGTCGGAATATCCAGACTGATAACATTTAAAAAAAATGCATTTTTGGAATCTCCTGCCCCAAATCAGTACGACCCTTTTTCACATTTTTATTTTGACGTTACAAACAGACACTTAAATTTTTTATTTATCTGTATAGATTATCACTATGACTACACAAGCACTAACAGTGAAGGAAAACACATTCAGATTACCGGTGTTTCCAGCAATCATAGCGTGTATTTTGAGTTCCTCTGAAATGGGAAAGCCACGTGCCCAGTAAGAATTCATATAACATAATTCATGTTATTTCTTTAGAGAGATAAATATTGTTAAACCAGTCCATGAATTTATGAGTTTGAAAAATTCAAAGAAACCGATTCTTGAGTGGAATAGTTCAATCGTCAAAGCAAATGTAGATTACCTTTGGAACGACTACACGACCGCTCGTTTTTTTTCAAAATTATCAATAACCACAAACGAGATGTAAGATAAACCACGAATGAACACGTTAAGCCCCACCTCCCGCGATGACACAAAAACCAACAGTATTAAATAAAAACGAGCTAATTAATATCGTTTATTCGCGTCCGTTATAAAATGCAGGAACATTTACGTCCAAAGTGGATTATTGCGAGAGTGATGCCGACGCAGAGCTCACAGCTCACGCCACAGAAAGAATCCGGTTGTGTAATTCCCTAACGGGACATCCAGTTATGTAAATCGCAGCCAAATTTCAAGCTGCACATCTGCAACTACAAGACTTTCAAAGTAGACTGTGTATACTACAGGAAAACTGCCAAAAAATGCATTATTACACGCCAATGTACGCGGAAGCAACACACATACTTAACTGTATCGGTGCAAGTTAAATGAGTAATGACATCATATCAAAGCGCAACACTATTCAGTTCTGGGCGTGCCACAAGAACACGATCTACACTTAATACTATGGGAAATAGCGGCTACGGTACACGGAATCGATTAAACGTCAATGCAATCAGGTTATCGGTGCCGGCAGATAAACCAGCCAATTGTATGTTATGGCAGACGGCGGCCGAGGCCCGGGAGCGGAACCGAGTCCAGCTCGCGGATCCTCGAACCAGTTGGCTCCTAATCTCCTGCAACTTTTACGAGCCGAGGCATGAATAATTCCCGAGAGGAGCAGCTATCGATCGCACACGTCGAGGTTTTTATTTATACGGCGCGCGGGTGGGCGAGGCGCATATTAGTAAACAAGCGCAGGCGCGCCGCAGCCGACACTCACCGACTTGGAGCACGTTCTCGACGCAACCGGCTTCGAGCAGCTTCAGCCCGCGGCAGAAGGCGATGTTTCTGTGGTCGTCGGGCGGCGCCCGCGCCAGCGATGAGTACATGCATATGTCGCGCTCGTCTCTCGGGAACGACCAGTACACGACGCGTCGCTGCACAGGCTCCGGGATGCGTTCATATCGCTCCTCTATGCGCTGGAAGGGGATCGCGGCTGCCACTATCTTTGCCGTTATATCGAGTAGCGTCGGCGGGGCGCGCGGCCTGCAGCAGGCGCGCGGCGCACACGCGGACATGGCGCTCACTCGGCCGCCAGGCGCGGACTGCCGCCCGCGGCCCCTCCCCCTGCCTGTCAGCCGCGCCTCCACTGTCCGCGGGGAGCGCCCCTCCATCCCCCCGGGGAACATGGTTCAACTCGACACACCGCTATAAATTATTCATTTTCCAGGCGTAATGTGCGATATATTATTAAAAGTCGGCATTTTGTTCTATCCAGCCGGGTCACAAATAAGATCAATATTATTTTTTATCTATTACTGAGACACTAGAGTTCAGTCGCAACGTTATCCATGTTGGCGAATAACAAAGTTATTACTTATAACCAAGATGGCAATTTTACAAAATGACCAAGAAGCTCAGAGAGCTCCACAAATGACAGTAAAATTTTGGGACTACCTTAAACCTCATATTATAAACACTAGCTTCTGCCCGCGACTTCGTTCGCGTGGAATAGTTTAAAAAAAAGTAAGTTAAAATATCCCGCGAATTTGAAACATTCTTCATTGGTGCTCCGCTCCTTTTGCTCTTAGAGTGATGGTTTATAACCTGTAACCTTCCTCGATAAATGGGCTATCTAATACTGAAAAAAAATTCAAATCAGACCAGTAGTTCCTGAGATTAGCGCGTTCAAGTAAACCAACAAAGAAACAAACTTATCAGCTTTATATATTAATATATGTATAAGATAAAACTCTCTCACCGACACTACACCTTGTCAAAATCTCTGCTTCTATTTCTTATTATATTTTATATTTTCTTATTTTATTCTATTGTTACGTTGCAGAGAAATTACATCCAGTCTTTTATAAGCTGTTTAAGAAATTAAAGGTTTTAAACTATCCCACGGGAACTCTTTAATTTTTAGGGATCAAAAGTATCCTATATGTTGACCAGGGATATAAGCTACCACCATAAAAAATTTCATGTAAATCGGTCCAGTCGTTTCGGAGATTAGCCGGTACAAACAGACAGACAAACAGAGAAACAAAAAAAAAATGAAAAAAATCTAAATTTGTTCTATTCCATTTCTTACATCCCCTCATCCCTGACTCGATTTTTAGCATTTCTTTTAATTGTACAGAAATTTGACCTCTACAATTTTATTATATGTATAGATAATAATCCGAAAATAAGTTTCTAACTAGTTTTCATACTATGCTTTATGTATTACATCTTTAAAAGGATAAATTTCAAAATCTATTCAGCAGCAAGCAAGCTCATAAATTAACAAACCATTAAACTGTGTGTTTTAAGCCGCATTATTTAGGTACCTATGTAAATATTCTGTTTCCATTTACGAAATGTTTTCATTGTAAGAGTAACGAATAAATGTTTCATGTTATTTTAATCTGTACCATAAATTTTTGGATACAATTTCGAAAATTTTCTAGAATTAGTAAAAATGTAACACTACGATCGGTATAGAATTTTAAATTTCGTCTTTAATTATTTGAGTTTTTGCTGAACTTTCAGATAAAATATTTCTATTATATTATTAAGTTCGTATTTTTAGAGCAGAAATTACGTTAAATAATCGAATAAATTGAATAAACTCGACATTATGCCAAGACATTAATTGTTAATAGTACAATCTACCCCAGCCTCCCCACATTACACAAACGAAGGGGAAAGGCCGGCGGGTGGCGGGCGGAAGGGGACATTAACAGCTGATGGGCGCGGCGCGGTGCGGGGGCAGCATGTCAAGGAAGGCAGGGACGCGGGGGGCGCGGGCGACGACGTCAGGTGTCCGACCTGCCGGCAAGCTCAGCTGTGATAACCGCTTGCAGCGCTTCATTGTCGCTTCAGCCGCTGGATTGTGAACGGTGATCGTTGACCTTTTTGTTTATCATTTTTTTTGTAAACATCAGCCTAATGATAGATCGAAACTAGTTAATGGACAAACTAACCTCAATGTGAAAGTCCGGGTCGTAATTCTATTGAATACCGTTCGATAGTTTATTAGATCCAAACAAAAGGCATCGTAGAAGATACCTGGCTCAAAGGGAATTATGACTTTTTGTTTTGAAAGAAGATTATTTTATAGCTGCCAGCCAGTATTCTTACGCAGGTAGGTAAATGTCGACAATTATTAAAATATTTAACCAATGTATTAATATTAAATATTAACACAACGTCTTGAGCATGGACAAGCTCTCAATAGCAGCAAGTACATTAATTTAAACATGAATAACTTTGGATACGTAATCCAAACGAATATTTTAGAATACAAATTATACCTAATTCGATTTTAAAAGTACACAGCTTTTGAAATGGAATATAAAATGAATATTATTGGAAATTACAAATAATGAGTGGTTGTTATTTAAGTACCTTATTTTTAAAAAACTAAACTGAACTATCGCGTGAGACGCATAATTCCGAACTGATATCTACCTAAACAAAATGTCAAAATTAACATTCCAAAACAATTTCATCGCGAACTTTCTAAAATAAATCGACAAACATTCAAAAAAAGAACAGACATCCAAACAATGAAAAGACAACAAAAAATAAATTAGATTAAAAAGCGCTTAAGCCGCTTTGCTGTACAAATATCTATGTCTCGGACGACACCGAGGAAATCCCGTTTCTATACGTATATAACACAGTTGTATATCTGTATACATAATGATATAATAGAGAATTATGTAAACAAACAGCTGATGCGTAATGAAAGTGAAATAAGTTCAAATGCATTTTCATCAAGGTTGTATAAAGTGACAGTTATATAGAACTATTTATCTTTGGATCGCAAGTTCTTCCCATGCTGACAAGATTTACCCCTGTGTTTCCAGTAGCGTCTATAGTACTTCCTTCAGTTTCTTAGTAGTACAACGATCGTGAATTTGGTAAATTTTGGAATGTTGGTACATTTTGGTATATTCGACTACTAGGAGAGCACAAGACAACATACAAGACAAAAGTCATGTTCAATAGACATGATATACATACCGAGACCGCTAAACATCGATGGTGCCCTTTCTGAAGTTGTGCAGGAATATGTCTACTTTGGGCAGAAAATATTTGAAGGCAGGTACGACTTCGAAGGGGAAGCCACTGGGAAGATTCAGTTGGATTGGGCAGCATTCGATAAGACTTCTCGACGACCATCCTGCAATACTTGACGACGTCTTCGGTCAGTGCGTCCTTCCCGTCCTAACCTATGAAGCTGCGACGAGAACACTGAAGGCGGGATTAGTTCACAAATTCCAATTTGCTCAACGGACTATGGAGCGCGCTTTGTTGGGCGTTTCTTTTATGGATATAATCAGGAATGAGGATATCCGTCAGAGAACCATAGTTCGTAAAATTAGCAAGTTACTTGAAATAGCTATGGACCGGTCATTTTTGCTGAGGGACTGATAACTGTTGGAGCAGACGAGTCCTACAGACGGCATATGAGGGAGTTCTTGTTATGGAGGGTAGAGGTAAGGAGAACCATCTCAGTATATTAAAAAGTGACCACTGAAGGGCAGCAAATTAAGATGGCGCCATAATAGCAAGTGGAAAGCATTTCAATTTCAATTTCAAAATAGCGCCACAAATAATTAGAGTAGGATACTAGATTAAAGAAGGAAAGAAAGACTTCCTCTTCGTCACCGCGCATTTTACGAGAATGTAACTATTGCATGTCTCCTCATGGTGGAATTTACAGATAATTTAGTTAGTTATCTTAATTAGTGAAATAGGTTTCAAAAATTCAATTGGTCAAAAATTTATATACATATATCTCAATACGAGAAAGTCTCAATACTTTACCAAATTGTAATTTTTAAATTTTTTAACATTTCGTTTATAACTGCTAAATTCATATCATTTCCTTTTCCTACACTAGCGCTATTTTGACGAGTTTTCGAACCATAATTTGCTGTTTACAGGTGGACACTTTTTCAACTGATCCCCCATACTAGATGGTCCTCCTTACCTCTACCCTCCATAAGAGTAATATTATCTAGAGAGTTAGTTTCCTACAAAATTACATTCGGAGTTGATGCACGAAACCAATCGACGTATGCGTAAGATGCCATGTAATTATATTCGCTTACACGCACACAAAGGCACAAAATTCAATATTGTTGTAAATAAATCGAGTATCTCTAAAAAGGTAATTGAAACTATTAGAGCTGGTCACACTGAAATTTTGTCTTGAGGACTGCAGGACTGGCGACAAGCGTCAGCAATAAGCGAACTGGAGACTTTTAGGTCCTACTTTTAAATGCTTCACTTTGCTTTATTCAATGATTAATAGTATTTATATTAGGTTGGGGAAAAAGTTTCTTCGCATTTTATATAAAAATTCAAAAGGTTTTTTTATAAAGTTTATTAACATTTGACTAAAGTATGTAGGTGCCATTTTGTTGGATAACTTTTTGCCTTCTTGTAGGTAGGGACGTGATCCCATTGCTATAAAAAATTTGGAACTTCTGATCAACAAAACTGCGACAAGTGGTTTTGGCAGTCTTCTCGTAATGTACCTGACACTGCCTAAGAAATTCTGCAGAGACCGAAACAGGTGAAAATCTGAAGGTGCAAGGTCAACCTATACGGCGGATGCATTAACACCTCCCAGCCAAACTCTCGTAATTTTTGCTGAGTGGCTAAACATGTGTGAGGTCTAGCATTATCATGGTGAAAAACCACACCCCTTCTGTTGATTAATTCCGGCCGCTTTCTCTCAACTTTTTGCTTTAATCTCATCAGTTGTTCGCAGTACAGTTCAGAATCGATGGTCCTGCCTGGCGGTAAGAGCTCATAATGAATAATGCCCTTCCAATCCCACCATACACACAGCATCACCTTGTTGCGAGTTAAGCCGGGTTTCACCACAGTCTGTGACGCCTGACCGCCCTTTGACCACGATCTTTTTTTTTTTTTTTTTTTTTTTCATTTATTTTGGCATCAAACAGATATATACATTTCAACTTAAATTAACAGTTACATTAAATTTATTCTTATAATCTAACAGTGCCTAAGAATTGTTCAATGAAAAGAAATAATTTCTAAATGTGAGTCAGAAAAACAGTGAAACGTTACACAACTTTAAATTTAGAAAATTAAGAAGAAAAAGCAAAAAAAAGAAATAACATTTTAAAGGTTGATTACAGCAATATTTTATTTATTTTAATTTTGAGTCTATATAAAGGTAAGTTAAATATATCTATGTCTATAAAGTTAAGGTTATATGTATTGGTGCAACGAAAAAAGAAGCAATTGCGAGTGTAATTTTTGTGATAACGTGGGGGAGCAAAAAGAGGTAGTTTACGAGTGGGGCGCACGGGAAGTCGAACATTTACAGAAAAATCAATTTTTGACAAAAGTTCAGGAGAGTCAACAAGAAAATTTAGAATTTTATATAAAAATACTATATCAAACATTTTACGCCTATTACAGAGACTTAATAAATTATATCTATTCAAGGACGCGTCATAGAGTTCATTATCAATGTGGTTGAGGAAATTTAATGATTTAAGGAATTTTTTCTGAACTTTCTCTATTCTATTTACGTGTACAGAATAACAAGGATTCCATACCGTACTACAGAAATCTAGAAGGGACCGTACAAACGAAAAATATAGAATTTTATAAGTGATTGATTTTTTAAACGGTTTGCTTATTCTAAGTATGAATCCTAATCTTCGGAAAGCGTTGTTTACTATGTGGTCAACATGCATATTAAAAGATAAAGTAGAATCCATAATTATACCAAGGTCACGAATATGTGTAACTCTCTTAAGTACTGTACTATCTAAGGTGTAGTTATAAATTATAGGATTTATTTTACGCGTATAAGTTATAAAGTGACATTTATCTAGATTTAGAAATAATTGATTTTTATTGCAAAAATGAAGTAAATTGAATAAATCTGTTTGAAGTTTCACACAATCATCGTTAGACTTTATGACTTTGTATATTTTAGTGTCGTCAGCGTATAATAAATGATTGCTATGCATAAAGGCGTTGCCGATATCATTTATATAGATATTAAATAATAAGGGCCCTAGATGCGAACCTTGTGGCACGCCAGAGGACACAGGTAGAAACTGAGAACAATAGCCCTTTACACAAACAGCCTGACTTCTATTTTTAATGTACGACTGGATCCATCTTAGAAGACAACCGTGCACACCGGCCCTCGCAAGTTTCTCAATAAGCAAATCGTGGTTAATTTTATCGAAGGCCTTGGAGAAGTCTGTGTACACTACATCTACCTGCAAGTCGACGGGTGCAAAGTAAATAAAGTTATCTACAAAATGGTGATTTTTAGTTTATTGTACAATCGTTTTAATAAAACAATTCTTTACAATATGACATTATTTGTTTTGCAAATATCACGTTATTTCAATAAATTTTCGTACGTAAAAAAAGCCAGCTACGTATGTTCTTTCAAAGTTAATACGACCATCTTTTCGCTCTCCTGTAAAGTAGCTATTTTGCAGATATCTCTTTTTACTTTGCACCCGTCGAAGTTATTATCCATTGCATGAGCTAAATGATCGGTAAAAGTAATCATGTTTGTATCCACACTACGATTTTTAAAGAAACCATGCTGGTGAGGAGATATATAATTACGGACAGCTACAGTAATGTGTGATGTTACAATTTTTTCTAAAATTTTACCAAAAGCACATAGTTTTGAGATTGGCCTATATTCTGTAATAACATTTTTGTTTTTGTTTTTTGGGATGGGGGTAATTAGAGATGTTTTCCATCTACTCGGAAATACTCCTACACGCAGTGATGTGCAAAAAATAATAGTTACCGGTAAAACAAGTTCTTTAGCACACTTAGAGATTATTATTGGGTGAATATTATCGGATCCTGCTCCTTTATTTATATTAATATGTTTTAATTCATCAAAAACAGTATCGGAGTCTAGATTTATAGAATTTATGTCGAGAATGTCAGGAATATTAATAATAGTGCTTAAGTTTGAATCTGGACTATGATTACCGGGACTAACAAATACAGAGTGAAAGTAATGATTAAATTGATTTTTCGCACGTTCTTGTCGTACGTGATCCACTTTTGTTCACCAGTTATCAGCTTCTTAAAAAATTAATAAAGAATCACAAATGAGTACACGGTTCATTAGGTTTCTTTCAGTGAGCTCATGAGGCACCCAAATATCGAAGCTTTTTGTGTACCCATTTTTTTTCAAATGCACCAAAACCGTTTTGTGGTCAATTCCCAGTTCTCCAGCTACATCGTAACTACTAATATGCCGATCTTGCTCCACTTTTTCAAAAGTGGCATCAATTTTGTCCGTAACAGGGCGACAAGAGCGACGTGCATCTTTGATATCAAAATTTCCGGATTGAAAACGCTTAAACCAAATTTGCGCTACTCTCACAGATACTGCATTAGGTCCATAAACATCACAAAAAATTTCGCGGCTTGTGTTGCATTTTTACCTTTTTTGTAGTAAAATATTAAAATGTATCAAATTTCTTCATTAGATTCACTCATTTTAACAATGAGAAAAACAAATGAAAATCTCACATTTTCCTAATTTGAATTTGGAATTGTCTTCTTTGAAATTAAAACTTTTTGATGATACTAAAACCAGCCAGATACAAATGGTATAGCTAAAGAGATCTTATTACAAGTTCATACTTACTATATGCGAAAAGACTTTTTCCCCAACCTATTAATACAATGCATTAAATTATTAACTAGTATAATGAAGGATACTTATTTCGTATTCTACCAGTAATGCTTTATGACTAAGTAGAACAGGTCTTGAGACCTAGGTCTTCAAAGTCAATCGGTAAAGTTCTTATAAAGCTGGCTACGTTTTATTATTATTAATGACCTAAGCTTACAGGGATGATGATTTAAAAGTCCATTATTTTAATTATAATATTTTTTTAAGAAACCAATAAACAAAAAACCCTAAATGATCATGATAATATATAAAGAAAAAATATATCCAGGCTTTATAAACTAGGTATATAACGATTAAAGGTTCTGAATGCGCAATGATTCATTCATTTGGCCGCCCTGAGGGTGAAGGTGGTGTGGGAAGGGAGTTTAAGCATTGTAAACCGAGAAAACACAAGTGTACAGAATCTTGTACCGACAGTGTTATTAATAAATCGTCACGTCAAGGCTTTTGGTTTATAACTAACAGCTGCTCCCACAGAGCTTAAAGGATGATTAATTTAAAGAGCCATTAACAATCTATGTCCTTAATATTAAAGTACATATATTTAACGTAAGTATAATATTATTTCTGTTTTCTATCTCCCTTTTCTTTCAGCTTTTTCCAATTATTTGCGGTTGGTACAATATGTATTTTCTTTCCATACCCCTTTTTTTAACAAGGGGAAATCTGTTGGAGTACCTACTGTCCATCGCCGTGGAAACGCGATGGGCAGTGTGGGATTCACCAAATTAGGGTGGCACTAGCACGGCCGGCAAGAAATGCTATTGCCACACCACGGTTAGGGATATCCGCTAAAATCAGCTAGCTAGTACTCAGCTCAAGTAGTATTAATCTCTCTTTGGTGCGGGGCGGCCTGTAACGCGCCTCACAGGAGGAGAGGTGAGCGCAAGGACCTGCCCGCACCGCCTGCTAACGCGTAAGAGAGGCCCTCTGGCGCCGATGCGTCCCGTCCTCTGGTGGAAGCGGAGCATATTGGTACCCCGAGTCTGACACCCGCGCAGAAGGAGAAGACTACTACCATACTCCTCTATTTTGACATAGGTACATCTTATGTCACACCAAAAATCATCATGTCATCCTTTCATACAATCCATCCATATCTTCTGTTTTGTACCTATAGTCCCTTTCTTCCCAACTTTTTAAAATTAGAATGGTTTCGAATCCTCTTTCTATTAATTACAAATTTTATTTTTAACAGTTTCCGCGGTTAGTGTTGAGCTAACGACATTTATTTCAGGTGTTATTCAGCCAATAATAATAGGATAAAGCTGGTATGGTTATTACCAGGAAAATTGTATCCAACCAGCCAGTGAGCTGCCGAATCGATATCGTTCCGAATTTAAACTGTCGTTTCGCCCGCCATTTTTGCCTGATCTAATGAACTATTAAACTGCAATTTGGCTGCGCGATGGCCGCTAGATGGCGTCGTGCGCACGTATTGATCCGATGGCGGACCGCGGGCGAATCTCATCTATATAGGCAACAGGGCTGCCATTCATTATGCAACCGATCCTGTTAAAGTGTTAATGAGTGTAAAATATCTGTTCCCCGTTTTAAATGTGGACGATTGAATGTGGCAAGTATTGATCCACCAGTTTGCGGTCAAGATTGGGATGGGCTTTGTTATAGGACATTAATTTATTATCTGTTCTAGTAATTCCTAAAATCTATACTGCTTGATATTTTAATAAAATAATTGGCCAACTATAGATTCTAAATTCCCCATTTCATATTTGAACGAAGCTTTTTTATTTTTTCATTTATTTAAAATATAACTGTAATATAATTTATAAAAGCTACATTTCCTATTAAAATGCTACATTTAAATGTAAAATGTAAGTTTGTTTACTCACGAGGATACTGCTTTACATGTAATGTAGCTGATGTTTTGAAATGAGCGAACGAACAAGCTAGGAATGTTTAAAATGGTCACAGTACCAAGATTAAAAAATAACATGGGTTAACCCAAGTACTAGTCGTATTTTACATTTAATTTACAACGAAATTGCTTATGATAATATATAAAGTATAGGTACTTTAAATAGACTTTCAATGCTCATAAAAGTTCAGACTAGTACAGATAGATAATATTTAAAGAAAAGTAAGTGCTTGGCACATGGCAGCCTGACAGCCCTATCTCCATAAACTTCTGCCAAGTCATTGAATGTATTGCCTTTGCCAGCTTTTGTGGCAAAAATGGGGGGACGAGATGACTTCGCCTCTCTGCCACAGACACGCACCGCAATTTAGAGCTTTTTTGCAAAGCCTACTCGATTCCGTTTTGACGGTTTGTGATTCTTTTTTCAAATTTTACTGACGCGGTATTTGTTATAGACGGAACGAGCAAATATATTTCGTTTGATTTCAGATATACAATTATTTATCCAGAAATATTTAAGTTATTTTATTTTATAATAGTATTTAGTACATTTTTATCATGGTTTATAGTAGCTATTTAGTAATGTCATCATGTCTGATGGTATGTAGAAATATTTAAATTTGACAAGGTGTATTTCATAAATGCGCTATGTAGGGATGAAGTAAGATCACGAAAAAACTTAAAATTAAGAGTGGCCCTCATATATGTAACAGAAGGTGGAAAGTTTTTTTCCGGTGAATAGCGTTTAAAATATGAGATATTATCGATTGATTTTTTTTAGGGTTCCGTTGCCAAATGACAAATGCAGTGGACATTTATCACCTCCATAGAACATCTTTTGTTATTCGTGGATTGCACGTATTTGACTGCTTTTTCCGGTTTCGTTATTTTTTTTGATAATGAACCTCGATTACGAATCGTTCATGTTAATGGGAAAGGCAAGAGAAATAAAAAAGCAGTTATTTAATTATCCGTATCAAATTATATTATGTACAAAACGTCATTACTGAATAAAATTATTAGTATCATGGTATTCATAACGTATTTATTTGTCATCACTATTTTTTTTGTAAATAATAGATGGTTTACTTAATTTGAACATAAGGCAGCGGGATCTTGGGCTAAGGGCTCAAGCTACGGGCTTTTAGAGCCAAGAACCTCTTTATGATTCGTGTAGTGTCCACGAGTGTCATCTTCTGTACGCTGCCCTTTGCCCAACAACCTATCTAGAAACTGATTCTATTATTAAAAAATCAATAAAGCTTAGAGAAAACGATTATAACATCTGAATCTGATAAATGATGTGATATTTTACACAAGATGAAAAATTATTTTGCTTCATTGCAGTCTTCATATGACCTATTTCTGCCTATGGACCAGGCAGTTCATTGTACCGAACTGGATATGTGAGTTGATTGCCTCGATCCCAAGAATAAAGTTCCTGAAAGGAATTAAGGAATAAAAGATTTACATGGAAAAAGGATAAGGACCAATTATAACCCAAAAGTCCTAATTAGCTTCTTTTCAAGTTATGAAGACTAGTGTTGCGCCATCTGTTAGAAGTACATAGTACCATTAAAATACTGCCATCTGTTAGTCATTTCAAAGATCTACTTTAGTGTGGTTTAGGTAATTTTAACAGATGCTGCTTTATTTTGCTTCTTGTTAATAAAAAATATTTTTACTATTAATGAAAACCCTATATAATATAATGGGGATTGTTCACAAAAAATTACCTTGTGATTTTATATTTTTATTACGTAAAATAGGGTATTTTAAGATACTAATTTGAATATTTTTGTATTTTAAGCGTTAGTTTTTTTATAATTCGATTTTAATGACGTCATAAGGGACAAGTATACATTGATTTCTTTCCCATAAAAACAAAAATAATAAAAGTAAGTTTTATCTATATATAATCTTAATAATCTGTGCTACTATTTAAATTTCACTGTCATTACTCATTACGTATCGTGATCATTTTAGTGTTTTTTGTCGCTAGGCTTATAATTTTTCGTGTTCAACCATTATTATTTTCTATAGTTATCGTTAAATTTTTTAAAGTGGTCTTTAGGGAAAATCCATGTTACAGAACTTAAATCAAATAATGTACAGCTAGAATTTTTTTACACCTGAAGCAGGCAAACAGGCAGACGGCCCACCTGATTGGATTTAGTAAGGTCAAATAAAGGTCAAACGAATTTCTTATAAAATACAAGAAGATCGTACGGTTTTTGGAATTTTAACTAGACAGAAATGATTAGGGACACTATTCCTCGAAATGTTTTTTCAAATAGCTAGATTGAAAAAAAGTGAACAATCCCAATTAACTTTGCGATGCTTTCATGAGCACCGTTGCTTTAAAATACAGACATAGATGATGCATATTTGTATATTAAAAGCAGCCAAGTAAAATAGATAACTTTGAAAAGCTTGTACAAAATAACTACATGGACTCACTGATCGCTTTTTTTTAAATTTTGACTATTATGAATGTTAAAAATAAATAAAAACAACAGTCGAAGTATTCGTCGTATTTTATTTTCATGGTTGATAACCTCAGGTGTAGAGAGGAATGTAAGGAGAAAAAAAAAATGTAGCATAGTTAAAATGGAGGCAGGTAACCGGTGTGACGCGCGACAAACTAATGCTACTGAAACTAAAAGGTCAAATATATAAATCTATCATACGAGCAGTCATGCTTTACGGGTCCGAATGTTGGGCAACTAAAGTGATAAACCACAAACGTCTCCACTCAGCTGAGACGTATGTGTGGTGTTACGAGAATGGATAAGGTGAGAACTGAGTACATAAGGGGATCTTTAAAAGTTGCACCCGTGACTGAAAAATTGAGAGGAAGAAGACTAAGTTGGTATGGGCATATAATGAGGACAGATGAAAGTCGCGTGACAAAAAGAATGTTAAACTACAAGATAGATGGGTACAGATGTAAAGGTAGACCAAAAAAAAGTTGGATGGATTGTGTGAAGGATGATATGATGATTTGTGGTGAGACAGAAGATGTAAATATATCAGAATAGAGTAGTGTGGAAGGAAAAGACATATTGTGCCGACCCTAACTAATTGGGATATAGTGAAAGAAAAAGAAGAACCTCAGACAAACAATATAGGTAGACAGGGGCCGAACTGTCAGAGTGAAGCCAGCTAAAAGAAGCCAATTGCGCCGCAATATGTTACGAGAACTTAGTGTTAAAAACTCTTTACTACAGATAAAGGTGGCATAGTTTCCAGTGGATATACTATTAATAACGCAGACAAAAACAATGGCTACATTCCAGAAGGGACTCACAACGAGCACGTTCACGACCACGATTTTTACCGTTCCACTTGCTTGCGGACGTTACAATAATAAACTCTAGTGGAACGGATTACGAGGTGATGTCATAAACGACGAAATACACAAATGTCATTGGTTGATTTGAAAATCGTGACTTTTTAAATGTCAAGAGATAGAGAGAATTAATGCTCTGTAGTCAACGTTCACTTCGACTCACTTGACATGGGTCGTCGTGAGCGCTGTCTGCGACCATAAGGACCGCGGTTCATGTAGACTGTTTATACTTTTAATCGATTGTCCGACTTAATAACCTAATAATTATATTACCTTGTGCATGTGGTCATATCCAAGCTGCGTAGTCTTTCTGAAAGGGTTCGTGAATTGCAGCGATACTTCGACAGGTTTGCTGAGGTAAAGATCAATTGCGACTGAAACTTTGCTGTCCCTTTCGGTTGCCGAGTCCAGAGCATATAATACCCCGCAGACGATAAACATTTCACCTACCTGAAATACATTGACTTTTGAAGATTATTGGACATTTTGTTCTTGTCATAGCTGTTAAGTTCTAAAACACTATTGGGACTGTGATGATTCTGTGGGCTAGAGTAACTCACGTTGACAAAATAGTTATACTAATTTAGGTACTTGAAAACATAGGTACGTAATCAACATACAAATTAAGTAAAGTATCTCAAATTAAGTTACGTTAATATGTGATGAGCGCTATGAAACCGATTGCAGAGAAAACAGTAAATGACTGAAAGCACGTTTATGAAATTTACTATTCCAGAATTCAAACCCGGGACCTGCGCGTACCAGTGAGCTAGGACGGTAAAGACTTACTCCATTCAAGTACAGATGTCGCTTAGACAGCCTTTTGGTTTCGTTATCAGCCAATCGCAGTCTACATTTGTGGACCATCCTGCCGGTAGCGTCCACATCTTTATATTTTTCGAGGTCTAACAATTCTTTATTTACTTCTTCAACTCTGTTTATTCTAATCCAGAAACATTCATTATCGTTCTGTTTTCATTATTTTTTAATGAATTTATCATATTTATATGAGTTTTGTTGATTATTAGCTATACTCACCTTTTTATAATATATACAATGTACTCTTTGTACTCACCCATCCAGACACGCCCATTCTATTGTCATCTTCTAATTGAACTAAAAAATTATACATGTAAGATAACGGTTGAACTGTGATTTTGACATACCTGCCTGTGGTTTAGGGAAATATTCCAAATGTAATCTATGTTGAAGCTGTCTTTATTGGTATCGAAACTCAGCTGGAAAATAATAATAATACATTTATCATTAATACTATACAAATCAGTACACAAAGCACACAGATACAAATATATTCTTCAACTCTATTTAGTCTCTACAAGTATGGTAATCTGTTCTTGTCACTATCTTTCTAGAACCGAATGGACTATGCTGCAACGATGGCAAGAGACCGGACGGGATGGATGTCTTTGGTGCCCTGGAAGGTGTGGTACCATTAATGTGGGACGTCAGGTGCGTTGACAAGTTGGCTGCGTCCCATCTTCCACTAACGGCAGTGTTAAAAAAGCCACTATTATTCATTTATTGGCAATGGATATATATTTGCGGCTTTGCTATCGAGACTCTAGGGTCACGGAGGAAGCCTATTGACGGTTTGTCGAGATTGGTCGAGACCTATCATCTCGCTTGATAGAAATCTGTTAGAGTATGCTACTCTTACAAACTTTTTGATAACCACCAGTTTTTTATTCTTTATTCTTTACTGTACTGACATGTTCCATTTTTATATGTATTTGCTTTAATCATAATTTTCCTTTACCGTGTCAATATAATTATTATCACAATTTTTTTTTCTTGTAAGGTTGAAATCTATGGTTAGTAGGCGCATTCAGCTCCTACAGGTTATGGGCTCAGCACGCTCTCACTGCGCTCATGTGACCAAAAGGCTGGCCTGTATTTGAGACAACGCATCGGCCGAGTCATACGAGGGCGACACTGATAGTTTTTAGAACTGGCCACTTTTAAAAAATATAATAAAAAAAGAGTTTTTGGCGGGAGCTGAAAGGAGACGTTGTGCTGTGCAGTTTTACTTTCTAAAAATGTGTATAATTACTCTAAAATGAACAATAGTTGCAGGATATTGATAGTTTTTGAGTAGAAATTATGTGTTTTTGTGAGAAATGTGAACTGTATAGTCAGATGTGATCTTTCGAGTTTTCACAAGAACTCCATTGAATGGCGTCGGTTGTAGCCTGCAATACAACTGCGCTACTATACGAAGACCTATTAATTAACATGTTTCCGACTGAAAGACTTTGATTCTACGGTCATGAATAAACTTAAAAAAAATTAAAAATAAGTTTAAATTTTGAAAATAGAACTCTTTGCTAATATTATTGAGTACTAATTTCATTCATTTGTCATTTGTTTTACGATTTGGCGGCAAATTAAAATTTGTCTGTGTCACGCCAGTATGAATTTAACGCGAGAAAATTTTCGTACTATGGTGTTTTATGACTTTCGGTGTCATTTAAGTCAACAAGAATGTTATGGCAGACTTCGATTGGCCTGTCACGATGAAGCCCCTTCTCGGGCCACTGTTTATAACTGGTTTAATGAGTTTAAACGTGATCGACCCAATCTCAACGATGCTCTGCGTGAGGGACGGCCTTCTACGGCGACGACTAAGATAACATCAGTGTTGTACGGTGTAAGATAGAGACTGATCCAAGAGTATGCTATCAGCAGATTCGGACAAGCTTAGGCATCGGTATGAGTCAAGTGCACAAAATCCTCCACAAACATTTGGCCGTTGGGAAGCTTTGTGCCCGGTGGATACCTCATTATTTAACCGAGGCCCACAAACTCCGTCATGTTGATTGGTGCCGTGAAATGATACAAAGATTTAACGGAGGTGACTTAAAAGCTGTGTTCGACGTACTTACGGGTGCGAAAAATGGATTTATTGCTATGACCCGGAAACCAAAAGACAATCTGCTCAATGTGTGTTTCCTTCCGAGGAGTTGCCAACTAAATTGAAGAGAGGTCGAAGTGTAGGAAAATAGATGGTGGCCTCATTCTTCGGCCGCTCATTATGGGACAATTGTTTTAGAAGATCAAAACTCGGTTACTGCAGAGTGGTATACTAACAAATGTTTATCACTTGTCTTGGAAAAACTTCGTGAGAAACGACCTCGCAGTAGGATCCTCCTTCACCACGACAACGCCTTCTCGCACAGCGCCGGACGAACGATCGACTATTTGGCGTTGTCAGACGTGGAATTGTTGGGTCACCCGCCATATAGCCCCGACCTTGCGATTTTTATTTATTCCCGAAAATAAAAGAAAAACTTCGAGGAAAACATTTTATGGACGCCAAGGAAGCAGTGGCTGCGTTCCAGAAGGCCATTGAAGAGACCCCTAAAGACGAGTGGGCAAAGTGCTTTTCTCGGTGGTTCTATCGAATACAGCAATGTATTGATGTGAATGGAAACTATTTTGAAAAGATAAAATAAAAATAATAACTTGCTAGTTTGCTCAGTTTTTGATTTTCTAAGAACTGTCAGTGTCACCCTCGTATAGCACGGAAATCACAGAGTACTTTATATATACTGGTAACGGAAATGTAGACAGCGTTTTGGGCACTTCATCACCCATATACTATTTGTAATATTTTTTACCAAATTGAAGAAGTTAATAAAGTTGTTAATTATTAGAGTATTTATAATACATTGGACTTCCATTGAGTAGTGACACAGGAGAAATATAAAGGGACACATAGTCCTATCTTTGAACATGTATTCGGTCTTATCTATGTTATATTCCAAACCACAATATGAGATTTAAAAAAAAATATTTTTCATTCATAGAATATAATTTGTCTACAGTAGATTAGTTACTATTGATATCAAAACTAGAATCTACCTTTGCCACTGCAGTGTTGTTAGAGCCTTCTATTGAATAAATAGCCCACAGACCGTTATCGTCTGCACTGAAATCTACCTGAAAACAAATGAGTCAAATTTGGACAGCAAGGCTACGGTTTAATTTATTTATATTAGCATTTCCATTAGTACACGAAACAAAATTGATAAATAGTTTTATAAAATAACCATCAGTGAGCTCGATACGTCACAATTTTTAAAGCACAAGCGTGGCGCCCAACGTCTGACTCAGTGACCATATTTGGTAATAGAGACTTTGACTATCGTTCGATGCTTTAAACTAGGGATTCCCAAAGTGGTCGATTTCGACCCCAGGGGGTCGACATAATCAAAAATTGGTTTTGGGGGTCTACGAGGTCTAAAGTAGGTCTAAGTACTAAGGTAATTTGATGTACAGATTATCTTACGAGATGTTCTTTTACCATCACTATGTGATAATTGCAACACCATGTCCATTACGTCACAAAAACTTCCTAAGCGATGCATGCTGCTGTATATGCATGTACTACAATAGGAATAGAAATAAATTAAAACTGTTAAAACGATAGTTTGCATACCATCAATATGATAAAATGTACTGGATTATTTTAAAAATTTCATTCATTCATTTCGTTCCATTCATTCATTCATTTATTTCACTGATTATAAATATAATGTACTAGACAAGTTTCTACCTGATTGTGTTGAGCAGTGTAAAGCCTACCAGCTGCATGTGGCAATTGAACAGATTTAATCCTACTTTGTATAAGATCGTATTTGATGATTTCCCCTGGATGACCTGATTCATTCGCTTGATAGAAGAAGGACCCGCTGTAAACTACGTGACCATTACCCTGAAAAACGTTAAAATATTATGTTCACTTTATAGCCTAACTAGGGTTTTTCTAACTCTACTGAATAACCCTTATTTATTTAGAGTCGCCATTCATACTTGTTACATTGCATTAAATTTTTACTTAGGCGCTATTGGCCCCTGGAAAATTTTCTTAATTTTATCCGGGAAACTAGCCAATTCACCGGTAAGAAATGTATTCTAAGTTCATTCTTGGTATTGACATTGAGACTACATATAAACCAAATTTTAGCAAAAACGATCAAGGAGTTTTCCTTGAAAGTGTAAAAGACAGAGTTACTTTCGCATTTGTAATATTAAACATCGAAGTCTATTAAAAAATATGGAACATGCTACCTAAATGTAGAAATAAAATTATTATGAGATGATGGACACTTACAAAGAATGGTTTCTGTAATTTATGGTATTCGTCAACATTGTCTGATTTAAAGCTGGCCTTGCTTCTGTACTCACGAAGCCTTTCCACGTCATTTTCTTGGGTCGTCCAGAGCTTTTCACGCTATAATTGTCATCATTATTATTTATTACATTGTTTATATTAGTATCCACTCTCCTTAGTGTTAAGAAACATCCTTATGTTATCTCTTTATCTCGTCTTATAGTCGGGGTATCATTAAAACTCTGAACCCCTTGGGTCTTGAAGAAACATTATGATGTTCCTTAATCCTTTTTGATAAATAGCTTCACAAAGTTCTTGAAATCTAAAAGATTTCAAGGGGGAAGGAAGGTTCAAAAAGTCAAGATAGAAGGTAAGTTCTAGAAAAATCTATAATAAAATCTTTTAAACAATATCCATTGAGTGGTTTTTGACATCGCGGCATTTTCGTTAGAATGCTTTCGTTACGATTCGGTAGGCAAATAACAAAAACCTTTGTTCTCTGTAGAGAATATTTTACTGTACGCGAACTGCATTATTCCAACTTATTCTAGTTGATTTTTTATTGCTGTACAGCAAACAGACTGACAGCCCACCTGATGGATAATAGTTATCGATACTTATGGACATTTGCAACAGCAAAAGTGCTACCAGTGTGCTGCTGGCTTCCAAGGAGGAACTGGAATCTGGCCGCGAATGCCGGAATACAGCTCAATGTTGTTATAGAGGCATACTTTAGACCAGAGCTGGTAACCATCCAGACGAGCGAATGCTAGCACCTAGCTGTAGGTTTCTTGTCGCATCTTACGACAGTTCGACTGCAGGAATTACATAGTATCATTTTTCCGTTTATGCACGAATTGGCCTTAAGTTAGCGTTCCATCTAGGGTCATGTTAGTGTGATTGTGATCAAAAGACTCTTGTTTATAGCGTTAAAAATAACACCGTTAATGATTAGCTACATTAGTGTATATACATACGTCATCTGTCAGTGCTTAAAGTTTTTAACAATTAATAATAATTGTCCTCAGATAATAAAAAAAAAAATCTTCACGTTTCAATTTTAATTATAAAGTAATTTCTGATGACCTGTCATTTTTGCATAGTCACTCCGACATTGGCAAAATCAAAGCGCCTTAAAGCATTGCAGCCATCGTCGAAGAATAGAATGGAATTAATAATTATGTTGCATCAAAACACATTATACCCGTTGCTTCATCTACATGAAACCGTCATCAACACTAATATTATCTCAGACAGAGTTAAGAAGATAGGAAAACAAAAGGAACGTATTACTGCATACCTGTGTATCAGATGAATTCGAGTCTCGAAGCCAAGCTCCGAAAAGTTCGTCCTTATAGCGATGATAAACAGGCTTTCCTATCGCATAGAGTTGACAATCTGCAATACCACAGATAACTTCAAAAAATTGTTTCCTTAAAAAAAATTAGAACCTGGATCCACGGGACCCTGAGGCACATAAGCTTTATCGAGATATAACCTTCCTGGTAGATGTCTGACGCGACCAAAAGCCAATAATGAATGAACGAGTGAAAACACTATATTGTTCATCAAAAATTAAATTGCGTTCGTTTAAGGGCCTTATTGATTAAAGCGATCTCTTCCAGGCATCTAGATTGAGGAAAATATTAAAACATGACAGTGGTGATGTAGATAATAAATAATATGAAACATTTAAAACATAAATATATTAATTGAAACTAATAATAGATTTTATCTACTGTGTAGGCCATAGCGTGAAAGAGATGACGAGTGAAAGAAGAGAATAGACGACGAATGGGCGACGTACGCACGTCGCAACATATTACATATTTTACATTTTATATATTGTACGGTGTTAATATATTTACAAAAATAAATGCACGAGCATCGCTGCAAATCTTAAGCTCGTAAAGCGTTAATTTTCTTGCCAGACACCATCCCCACAAACATACAGAATAAGCACTGAGAAGACCAAAAATAATTAGCAACCAAAGTTTGAAAGACGATATTGATTTAGCTTGTCTGAAGTTCAGTGACAATGAGACCCATAAATAGTAATATATAGTCCTCCTTACCGATTTCGGTAACGGCGCCCCTCAAATGTCATTATTTCGCCACCTGTGGGCCCTAATGTGGCTGGCCAGACCGAATTTATTTTTAAATTCCCGGTCACATATCGCACAATATAGTTGGCCAGCGGCGTTGTACATATAGCTATAGGAGGGCTTGGGTCGCTCTTTGCGAGTTTGACGTTTGGTATCCATATCTTCTAAGCGCTTCTCTTCGAAAGCCTTGACTTTTTTAAAGATTGTGGATCGCCAAGAAGTCCTTTCCATAGCAAGCTCCTCCCATTTTGTCAGATTTATATCGCATGCAGTTAGATGACGCTTGAGCACGTCCTTATAACGCAAGTGCGGACCACCTTGTTTCCGTTTACCTTCTGCTAACTCCGAAAAGAAGACTGCTTTGGGTAAACAGTAATAAGTACTTACTCGTATTCCTCCTAGGTTTGGTTGTTCCATTCATAGTGGTGATCAGTAGTGCCCTGTCGCATCTCGGGCATGACGGGCACTGTTTCACCTGACACACGTCCTCGTAGGAGCGCAAGGCAGGCGGCTGAGAGCCATACTCCATCGGCTGCTGTACCGGCACTTGTTGGTTTGGTCCCGCATCTACAAAACATAAAGTATGTTCTACCTTTACTTAATAATTTTAGGGACACTTACATCTTTACGAATTAGCAATATAGAAATACGTAGACTGATGTTGCAGTATGAATTTTTAGTATGTTTTGTCATTTTTGCCAGGGTATTTTTTGAAGTGAATCATAGTGATTTGGAACTCGATGAAACGAAAAAGCGACACTAAAAAGAGATAAACACAAATCTATAGGACTAAGCCTGCGAGAGAATGAGATAGAATATATTATATTTAAATTTAATTTAATTTAAACATCATACTAGTAGTTGGAAATGTTTTGAAGTTTTTCGTTAATACTTCAAATTTCGTGTTTTTAAACTTAAATATGTTGTAACGATATAATATTATGTAAAATTACGTCACGAAATTTAGAATCCCTTTCACCCGTTGTCACACTTTCTTTCACTACTACTGCGTGTGCATAGTATTAGTAATAATACACAGATATTTTTTTTATTATGTTTTGAGTATTGACTGTTGTTATAACTTTATTAATTCTTAGAAAAGTAATTGTATATCTGGATTTTTGGAGTTTAATATATACTTATTAGGTTATTTTTTGTACCATAAGAGTTTTAACTTTTGTATACTATTGTAAACTTGTAAGTATTTAGTTCTCTAGGACTCTTGCATTCAGTCCCTTGACTATCAGAACCAAAATGGCGCTTATCAAATACCCACAAATAAGTGACAACAGCTTGGCCTTAGCTTGGCTAGGCCTTGGCTTAGTAATAATAGAGATCAGTGCCTCATTTAAATAAAAATAAAAATTCTACGTGTGCTTACAAGACAAATAAATGTCCCCTTTAACAGTTTGATTTTTAAGTTCATTTTTCGCCACACAGCTGTACTTCTTCAAATCGTGATCACGAACTTGGGGGATCTCCAGTCTCATGATCCAACGCCAAGGGTCTCCGGTGGTGATCACCTCAGTCTTGTATCTTAATCCTTCTAATGTCACACCTTCAACTTCCCAAGCCAACACAGGCTCCGGCCATGCTTGGATCTGGAAATAAGTTATAAGGAACTTTAATCCCATTGTCAGATTTCCCAGTATTGGTACTTGCGACACTAACGTTTTCATTTTGCGAGTGCAGCAAACAGACTAAGTGCCCACCTGATGGAAAGTAGTTACCGTGCAGAGGTGCTGCCAACGCCTTGCCGGCTTTTAAATGACTCCAACTTGACGCGCAGAGGGACAACCTCGGTGGGAAGTTCCCTCCAAGTCGTATTAATACGCGGCATAAACGGTATGGAGAACCGTTGCGTAATTCAGCGTGGTAGGTCAAGCAAATAAGAGTGAACATCCCGTCGGTGGTAAGTGGTGAGGTGGTGAAAATATGGCTTTGGCACCAGATCAAACAGTTCCTCATAACACTTTCCACTGTACAGACTGTAGAATCCGCGGTGAAACGCAAAGTCTTTTCCCGTAGGTTAAGATTCTAGAAATCTGTTACGCGCGACATCCTCCGCATTTATTATCCTCTAGACCCGATGACTATATAGAGTATATTCCACCTGCGGCCCGTCGGGCTTTTGACAGTGGCCCGCCTGACATACTCCACAGTTGTACAAGATAATGGATTTGCATTACTAACACTTCTGGTGGTGCAAATGTTCATCACGTGGACCTACATCAGTCCGTCTACTTAAAATTATAGTAATTCAAACATCTAAATAAAATATAGTTTCGGCCAGTGGCACCTGATCTGGTACCTCTATGTGGCCCGTATAAAAAAAAGGTTGAGTATAGCTGCTCTAGCCCCTCTCTAGATGTGCGCATGCGTCTCGCGGGTACCGACGTCAGTCGGGGTCCCGGGGGCGCAGATACGAGCAAGATCTCCTCCCGTAAATACCGCTGCAGGGGCCCTCCAGCATCTAGGGAGCGGAGGAGTCTTCACCCCTGTTGACGAAGTGATTTGCACTGCTTTCCGGGGCATTCTCAAGCACTGATGCACTAGGATTAGCATGAGCGTAACTACGTTCTAAGTCACACGCTTTTCCTACCATGAGCACGGGGCACATGGGTGGGTGTTTGGGGTTTTAGTGGAGTATTAAGTATTCGAGTCTCCACACAAGCCGGCGAGTTGACTCTGGTGCCCATTCATGGTCTTACCTCTCGTCGCTTTGGTCTAATCCCTAGTAAAGGACCCGGTAGTGTGCGAAATGCATTTCCCCCACCTTAAAAAAAAGCCCCTCTCTAGATGAAGAACACTTCATAATTTTCATCTTGTACAATATATTCTTCATTGAAGATTTCTCAACACCCTAAGACATAGCGCACCATTCGTAGAAAAAGGACGCAAGTGAAAAACATGAACTTTACAGGAACGTAAAAAAACTGTTTTCTGGAGAAATGGTAAACCATAGATAAATGTGTTCTAAGGAGACTTCATAGATAAAATTAATCTGCAGATACCTGTCTATTTGATTTAAAATAATATTGAGTAGCTTTCGAGATAATTTAAAATTAATGCGTTACGTCTTTAATCCCCGTCAAGGTATTATGGCTTTTAAGAATAAGTAAAGTAACCACTTTGTTGCTACGGTATTCACACGGGTCACAGCATCGTAATTTTACTCACGTATTCTTGTCGACCAGATTAATTAATTAAGTAAACACATAATTGTGTTTACTTAAAAAAATAAAGATAAAAACTTAGTAGAAGAAATATGTAACTAGACTTGCGCGTTTATCTATTTAACATATTTGTTGTGACGTGACAAAAGTATGTAAGTTAGTTTATGCACGTATATTTCAATTCTATGGCGTATAAGTAAGTAATAATAAGCTTTTATTGACAGCGAAAATTTCATCAATGTCCTAGTATAAACAAAACTTACGTAATTTATACAGTGAATATTAAAAAAAATATCTTATCATTTCGCTAAATTTGCGATATCTCCATCATTTATTGGGATATTTTTTTCAAACTTGTTGAGCATAATATGTGTCATAATGTCCTTTATCGAATAGTGAAATAAAAATTTGAAGTAATTTCACTTGCGACTTTCTTCTACCAAAGGTGCGATATACTTATATCTTAGATTGTTTTACTAAAAGTACAATTGGTGAATACGAATGTTCATAACATTAACTCGAAGACTGGCCTTTATAAATGATCATTTATTTCATATCCTCCAATAACGTTTATTTGAGTATCACTCGGGATATTTACCTCGCATTCAATCTTGGCTGTTTTATTAATTACGTAGACTTTGTTATTCGGCACTCGGATGTATGGGCTGACTGAAAAATAATAATTATTTTTAATGAGTTTCAATTATAATAATAATTATTAGAGGATTATAAATAGTTCTGAACGTATGAGTGGATATTTTTTGTGAAGTATTTGAGTGTCTCCGAATGACGGGTGCGATGTGTGAATGGGAAAGATAGATGATGAATAAAAGACCAGATAAACAACAGACGATGATGGAATAAAAAGACAAAAGAAGGTGGAATGGTAGCGTAGGTCGAAAGCTGGTGCTGGACGAAGGACAATGTCATTATAAATAGAAAGATTTATTTGAAGATGTACCTAGTTAATACACTATATAAACGATGAAGAACACGCTGATTTTTTTTGACTTCATGTCTGTTTATCTGTGTATCGGTTTGTGTTTGTAAGTTTGTCTGTTTATCTGTTTGTTCGGGGTTCACGTAAAAACTACGGAGCCGATTTCAATGCGGTTTTCACCGATCGACAGCTAATTTCTTGACTTAAACTGCGCTACTTTTTATTATTTATTAATTTACCTGGGAATGATATAAATGGCAAGATGAAAAAAAATTGAAATCCAATTGCAGTTTTCTACTGATCGATAGCAAATTTTATGTAATAAAATATGTGATTTTTTTCCGGGGAATTCCTCGTGAAGTTTCCCAGGAATGGTTTGTAGTTGATCAGGTGCATAGACATTTGCTTAGTGTTACCACGGTCGATTCGACTGTGGTAAGGGCTTTATTTATTTAACCAATTTAAAGAAGTTTCACTTCTTACGTGTGTACACTAGTACACGCATACATTTTAATTTTTATTGCAGGAGTTCAGCAGACAGGTTAGCATCCCCTATGGACATTTGCAACACCAAAGGTGGTGCAAATGCGCTGTTGGTCTCTTAAGGGAGACTGGACCCTGGTAACTAATGCCGGAACACAACAAAAGGTTGTTATAGTGGCATACTCTAGACCAGGGGTGGTCGCTATCCAGTCGAGCAAATACCCTACTACCTGGCTGTGGGTTGTTTTGTCGCTTCTTACTACAGGAAAGTGTATATTTAGGGTGGTACTTACAATGAACTTCAACATCAGTGGTCTGGTTAGCTGGAGGTAGCATTCCGTTGTTGGCTAAACATACATATTTACCAGTGTGCCACCGTGAAATACTTGGGATTTTCAGGACATGCCCGCTCACGGAGGCATCACGCCAGGAGCCCTTAAAATTAAAAATATTTTCATTAACATAGCGGATTGGTAATCAGCTTGACGATGCAAGACTTGTATGTCTGGGTTATCAACGCATATTTGAAAATTGATCGATGTATTATCAGACGTAACTTAGGAATATTTCCGGACCCCAACCCTTCTATTTATTATCATATAGCATCAAGAGATTTTGGTTGCGATAGCCTTTGTATTCATTTATGAATTAAATGAATAAATGTATATATATACCTTTTAGCTAAGGAGGCTTCCATTAATTACGTGAGGTATTTTTGAGAATTTTTCGACAACCCTCCTTTAAGCTCACGCGAGATTCTTTAAAATGTATGTTGTGGCTGTAAACCTGCTGCATTATTGAGAAAAACAAAAACTCAACTTGTTCTATTACTTTCATTGAAGATTAGCAAAGACTAGTATTTGTGAATATTACCGTAATTTAAAATCACAATCATAAAATTAAATAATAAATATTAAACGAAAATTATTGTGTCCGATTTGGCCATATTTTACCCTAGAAATAATTTTTCACGCAAGTTTACACCGTTTCCTGCTAGAAAAAAAATATTACGTGATGTTTGCTAAGACCCTCCTCCCCCTAAATGTGATTTGAAAAGATTTAGCTTGATCCCCCTCCCCCATAGAACACCTCACGTACTTAATGGACGCCCCCTAAAATGTTTCATCATCAATCTGATCTTTTTTTTGTTAACTCAGGGGGAATGTCTTTTCTTGCGACACGCACACTGGTCTGGATACGGGGAAGACCCAAAGCAGCGCCTAGTGTCACCTGCTTCGTGTGTGTGTGGGACTCTTGCGCCGAACGGCCAACCGATTCTCTTCCGGTGAAAGACGAGGTCGAACAAACTACCAACTAAACCTACCTGTGTCCCTGGTAACGGAGTGCACTTAATCAGAACTACACGGGCTTTACACCTATTGGCAGTCGACTGTCTCGTTCTGGTGCTCCAACTTGCTACTAAGCCCTGAGAAGCAGAGCCGTACCACTTCTTACAGTAGAACATCAATCCCATATAAAAAAAGTGTAGACATTTGGGTAGACGCTATGTGTTGTAGTTTGATACTAAAATACTGGTTATTTCAACATATAACATAGAAAAGTACATAATGTCATATTCAAATATCATAAAATAAATGATTACTCTCTAATCCAAGGCTCCACAGCAAAAAATAGTTTTATTTCCAATATTTACTTCAATATGAACGTAGTTTATTTATTCCTAATTCTTATAAAATGAAGAGCACAAAGCACCAGTGGTGGATTTACACTAGGGGCAGTCGAGGCTAGTGCCCAGGGCGGCAAATTTTCTGGGGCGGCAAAATTTGGAAAGTGAGAAAAAAAAATCTATACAATATATAATTAACCATAGAATAATTACACCTAGAACGATAGTTTCCTTCAAAGCGGTCTGTCAAAAGCGTGGCAAGAATATAATCTATGTGTGCGTAAGGTACTTGTATTTACGCTCGACGAAACGCACACAGTGAAAAAAATAATGTTGCCAATACATTAAATTGCACCTAAAAATAGGGAAGTGGAAACTATTTCACAGTTATAGTGGTGATCACAGAACAAATGTGATTATTAGATTACACCTTTTATTTATTTGGAACTCATCAATTCTTACTGCTGAATTGATGACAAAGCCCATATGAAAATGAAAATGAATTTATTTATTTCAAAATGGAATCTTACAGATTACTTATTGAAAGTCATGACTCTACCACCGCTTCCAAAGCAATTTTAGTTACTGTTACAGGAGAAGAAGCGGCGCAACAAACTCCCCAGTAACACATATTTACTTTGTAATTATCATGTTTAATCACTCGTTTTTTTATTATTTTATTATGTAGTTTATAATAATACAATGTTTTACAAAGTAATTTTTATGAATGGTTATTGAAAGAGCTTGATAGCGATCGCATTATTCCCATTCGGTGCAGTCGTCTAAACATTCTTTCGTTGTATAATAAGCCTTCTTGCACAAACGTTGCTTTACTAATTTTTTAAAGTTATTTACTGACAGTTCTTGAACGTTTACTGGGATTTTGTTAAAGAGCATTACACTTTGCCCCACGAAACTACTATAAACTTTATGGAGCCTACACGTGGGAGTTTCTAATTTATTTTTGTTCCTAGTATTTTTACAATGTATATCACCTAATCTGGGATAATCCGTGATATTTTTCTTAACATATAGAACATTTTCAAGTATATACTGTGAAGCCACTGTTAAAATATTTATTTCTTTAAACTTATCTCGCAGGGAATCTCGCGCTCCCATGTTGTAAACTGAGCGAACAGCACGCTTCTGCAAGACGAAAATAGCATTTATGTCAGCTGCATTACCCCATAAGAGGATGCCATAAGACATAATAGATCATCATAACATAGATCCCCTAAACGATTAGGAGTTAAATATAAGTGCAATTCGTCTACCGAAACTATTTGGTAGTGACCCGTTTTGTTTACATTTTATGTTCAAACAATTAAGAGCCAGAATTGTAGAGGAAAGTAATGTTTCAAGTTATAACTTGTCTATAGATAGATACGGGTCTAAGAGGGATCGAGATGAGAACACTTTATGAGAAAAAAAACAAACAACATATATATAATCATTTATTTCAACAGCCTTGTAACTGCAACTGTTTTCTGAACAATTGTCGCTTCGATGACACGTATCGTTGTACATTTTCTTTTGTGGATTCATAGAAGAATCGAATTCGCTAAATTCGAAAGCTACTTCTATTAAACTTCTCTTCAATAATAAAAACGTATTATAAGAAAAAGGTATTTTAGTTTTGTTTGGACAAAAATTGTTATATCTTAGTTGGAACTGCACCCCTGTGTAATCTACAAAGACCACCTTTAGTAATATACTTTTCTTTATCCTCGAAATGTAAGGAACAAATTTTTGTTGTTTTAGTAGGCACCCAACTCTCTGTCTACATTTTGATTACGTCTATTTTTTCGGTCCAACGAGCCGCAATGATCGGATCAGAAGGAAACCTAAAACCAAACCAAAACATAAAATTACATATTATTATTATATAAGTATGCGAACTTGTTGTTTTTTGTCTCAGTTCCCTTATTTAAGCAATTTAATTTAATCAAAAAGAAAAAAATGCGCTTTTAATTGCCTAATGAGACGTGTTTCACTTTTAATTAAACAACAAAATGTAGGAAAAATTTTCTCCGTGTTGGCAACATTTTCATAAACTGTGACATGAAAAGTTATTGAAATTTATTTTTCATTTTGATGAATGTTTTACGTAAAAATATAAGTTCAAACGCATCACTTACCCGTGAAATGTAATGTTACATCTTTCTTGTGTTTTTCCGATGTACTGTGACATCCGTTCACTGCACAAACAGTCATTTATAATAAAAATTTCGGGAGTAGTTTTCGCTACGACACGACCTTGAGCACTGACGGGCCGAGGAATTAACTTGGCCAATATGGCTAGGTTTGAGTTGCCTCACTTTACGGAGGCGGACTCGGTTTCTAGGTGTAATTATTCTAAGTAATTAACTAATTCTTTTAAATAAACATTTTATCTTTCAAGAAATATAATTTAAGTATTATGTATCAAATTAAAATTTTGTATATAAAAATTTAAGTAAAAACTATTCAAACAGTTTAATTTATTTATTTCCATAAAGGTTTGAAAAAATTAAAGTTGATATTTTTATTTTCTGAAATTGATAAATTAATGTATGTTTTTTTGAAGAATTAAAAATATTTTCAAATTATGTATGTCTTTTTGATAACAGAAACTTTATTACTTTAATGATTTTTTCTAAAATTGGAGAATAATTATCCAATAATATATAATTTATTATTATAAATATAATATATATTAATAATATATATTTATTTATTATGTATTAATATAATACATAGTAAATTTCCTGCAATCAATTAGTTATTCTAATTCTTAAAAAATAAGATATCAAAACTATTAAAATGAAATTTAAGTCATAGGGCGGCATTTTCTTCAGTGCCCCAGGGCGGCACAAATTTAAATCCGGCCCTGCAAAGCACTAAAGACTTAACCGTCAATAAGATTTCCATTCACTTAAGGCATCAGATATTTAAAATCTTCCAACAACTTAGGCTACAAATTAAATATTGTAAACAGGACATATGAACCTGAATGACAGCAGTTGCATCAGCTCTGCGCCATTCGACGGTAGGTTCAGGTCGCCCCATAGGCTGACAGGTTATTCTTAACGTTTCCCCTTCATGAACAATTACACGGGTTTGATCCTCTGCAAATAACAAAATTCCTTACCTTACAAAATTGATATATTATTATTTATTTATTTGGTTTGCTTAGATTTAAAAGAACAATACTAAGATTAGTGTGTAGCCTATTACAAACAAACAGCGTAGGTTAAGAGTAAAAAGAAGGAGAAACAAATTTACAACCACACAAGCACACATTTATATCTTAAATGAGGATTATAAAAAAATAGTGTCGATATAAACTATTAGATGGAAGCACATTGTGGCAAGGTTCGGACAAACTTAGGTAGTTAATTGGCAAATATCTCTAAAGTGAAGCTATTAAATATATAAAATACTTGTTGTATAGTTTAATAATTCGTGGAATGGGTGAAGTGCTGCCTAAAGCTGAGGTGGAATTAAGATGTGATGCGTGAGTGGGGATAGTTAGCAGGCACTCTGAAGTTTACTCTACTTAATAGTTGAGGGTAATCTATTCCATAAAGTATTAATTTGTATGAAAACATGAGGTCCAAAATGTCGCGCTTCTTCTCGAGGGAATCAACTCCAAAATGTCCCAAACGCTCTCCGTGAGCTACATTCGTTTTAATTGCAGGATTTCAGCAGACAGTCAGACCACCCACTTTATGGAAAGGGGTTACCATCGCCTATGGACATTTGCAACACTAATGGTGCTACAAATGTGCTGTTGCTCTTTTAAGGCAGACTGGAACCTGGTCACTTATGCCGGAACACAACTCAAGGTTGTTATGGCGGCATTCTCTAGACCAGGGGTAGTAGCCATCCAGTCGGCCAAATACCCTACCACCTGGCATATAATACATTATGATTATGAGCAATAACTATTGTAAATATCTTGACGGTTATCATTTATTTGATGTTAGTATACATGTTACGTTAGCCCTAAGTCACTGATTATCAGAATTCGTAATAAGAAACATTTATTTGAATTAAAGTTCTAGGAGTACAGTTCGTGAATGGAAATATAAATTTAACACAAAACCTCAAGCTATGCAAATTTTATAGTAATAAAACTTATTTCATAGTAATTCTATTTTAGAAAAAGGATTTATTCTAAAAAAGAAAAAAGATTGTAAATCAACTATTGTTTGACAGCTATGTTTTCTCCTACTCTTAAAGCTTTACATTGATTTTATAAAATAATATACAGTTTTTATTCAAAACACTTTACAAATGCCACCACCAGACGCAAAAGATGATGGTCTTAAAGGTGACACCAACCCAGAATCCACCGAAGAACCAGTAGAAGAAAATTTTCAACAACCGGTTCAAGAAGAAGTTGGAACTTCTCAAGAAGCCATTGAGGCTCCTACTCCAATTGCAGCTGTAACTACATCACCAGCATCAGGTAGTCGCGTAAAAGTGAGAAGACGGCGACTTTATGAAAACATAGTCCAAAGGGTAAATCGAAAACGGATATGTAAAACGCGGGCGATCCAGAGAATTTACAGAATCACTCATCCAAGAATTCATAAGGGTCTAGTGAAATTATACGTTAATAATAAATAATTGATTATTATGAATCATTATAATATATGATATATATTATGATGATTCGATTTGAGATTTTTTGATTACAAGAGTAGTCATAAATTTTGAGCGGAAATAAAATTCGGTGCATTATTATCGTTTTATTGTTTAAAATCAATTATTTGAAAAATACCATTTACGTAATTTACCCCGTTTGTAGGATTATGTAGCTATTTTGGTATAAATAGAACCCTTATATAATCAAAATGAATGAAATTTCGTTGTAGCGCTTTTGCCATGATCAATGTATGAATATAAACTTCTAAAATTTGCCCGCAACTTCGTCCAAGACTTGATATTCCCGCGGGATTCCCGGGACACAAAGTATCACAGCATTTATAAAATGATGTCAAGCTATTATTTTAGTGAAAATTATATCGAATAAAGCCACTTGTTATTCACCCGAACAAATTCAAACCACTCCCGGCAAAATTCCCACAGAACACCCAGGGTGAAAAGTAGCGCAGATTTTAAATCTAAGAATTTGCTGTCGATCATCGAAAACCGCATCGAAATCGTACCAGTAGTTTTTACGTAAATCCCGAACAAACAGATAAACAGAAAATTGCATCGTGTTCATCGTTTAAATAGTCTAGTCCAGTTGTTTTTTTTAAATAGCTTAAATGTATAGACACGGACATGTTTAGAAATTAATCTTATACTAATATATAAAGCTGAAGAGTTTGTTTGTTTGTTTGTTTGAACGCGCTAATCTCAGGAACTATTGGTCTGATTTGAAAAATACTTTCAGTGTTAGATAGCCCATTTATCGAGGAAGGCTATAGGCTATATATCATCACACTAAGACCAATAGAAGCGGAGCACCAATGAAATGGGTGGGGGGGGGGATTAACTTACTTTTTTTAACTTCTCCACGCGGACGAAGTCGCGGGCAGAAGCTACTAATATTATAAAACAAAATATTTATATAGACTTACGAGCAAATGTAGGAGGAATAAATATCTCTTTTTCTACAGTATTGTTATATAAGGATAATCCTGGCCTGCCTGGTGCGCCGTCACGGCCATCATTTCCTCTTTGGCCTTTAGGCCCGATGTTGCCTTTATCACCTTTTGGACCTCGAACGCCGGGTGGGCCAGGAGCCCCAGCTCTCCCTGTAAACGTAGGATTCGGTGTTTTTACTTTGGAAGACCTATAGCTATCTATGTTCTTCAATACAAATTAACTAAATATTTCGAAAGGACTGTTCATATTTCGATTCCAAGATATAATGTGAAAATAGCTTGTTATTGTAAGATTGTTTACATCGTTTTATTAGTCTACATATATTTTAAACAATTTGTGTGTGTTTCTACAACATACTATTATCACGAGTTGCGGGACTCGAATTAAAATACCGTTAGAATTATTATAGATTTTATTAGAACTATACAAACACGTATAACACAGGTCAAATACAATTGAACACAACAAATCCAAACGTAATGCAGAAGGTCGTAATTCAATAAAACGCGCAAAGTCCGTCACTATTAGATTCCCGATTGTACACACATCACGCCTTGATCGTAGTTGTCGCTGAACTGCCCCCTCTCCCCATCAAGCCGTCGTTTTATATCTCACAAATACAAATGTGCCCGTATCATGGTCGACGTAATCCACAACACCTGGATAATTATTTAGACACAAGCGGCCATAAACGAGTACAATAGAACAATAGACTGACTCTAGAAACGTATGCCAATAAATAAGTAAACAAAAGAAGACGTTCATAAAATAATTACAATTAGTTTAAATGCCGACAGGTATTAAAATGTGTTTTTACAGATTTGGAGTGGAATTTGTTTTTGTCGGCGTGTAACAATCATAATTATTTATTTCACTTATGTTCGTAATTATGCTCAAATTTGACCACGATCGAACCTTGATCTAATGTTAGTAATCATGTGATCTATACATATATCACATGGAGTGGATGGAGTACGCTCACTTCGAAGGTATCTATCCTCATTTTAATTTAATTAATAGATAGAAAGTATTTACTAGCAAGCATTATAAACATGCATTAAATATACACATAAGTTTGACAGCGCCCAAGGCGGGAATTAGTAAATGTATTTCTAAAGTAAAAATTTGTTTGTGTGTGTATGGACTTTTTTCCTAGACTACTCTGGTCCATAGCACTATTAAGATTTAAATATTTTCGTTGTACTTATTTCTTTCACGTTAGTTAAGTATTCTTAATTTTAAGGACTTTTACGTTCGGTATTGGAATATTAATGACAATGCAATTTGGCACCTACTGCCAAGTGTGTGCCGCTATTGTGAAGCTAAGGAGATCGGACCACAGCCGGCCGGCCAGGAAACCTTCGGCAGATGTCCAGGTAACCTAGATCCCATTTCCTAAACACGTTTGCCGCCCAATAGAGTCCATTAGCCGCTGCACCAATAGGTACACATGTGACAAACCAGTGTGCATGCTATACCAATAGTGAAGCGTCGGTGGCGGGAATCAGATCATAATATTATAGTTACAATTTGGGTAACCTGCAAACAAAGCACATTTATTACCCGCCGGCGTCGTTTGAGCTAATAACATTGAAGCGCTTTTATGACCGTCTTCTTATGTTTACTTTGGGTTTAAAATTTGTGATTGGAAAAATAGCCCATTGTGTATTTTAATCGCTATGGTAGTAATTAGCCAGGTGTTATTCTTAGAAATTCAGTCTACAGACATATTGTATTTGTGTAGTATAAAGCAATGACCCAACAGAGGGGTGATGCTGTTAAGCGATAATCGCAAGCGAGGCAAGACGTGTGTAAATTCGATAAGATATATAGTGACGGACTTTGCGCGTGTTATTGAATCTTGTATTACGTTTGTACTGTTTGTTCCCAGTTATACTTTTACCTGTGTTTGTATAGTTCTAATAAATTATATAGTAATTCCAACGGCATTTTAATTCGTGTCCCGTAATTCGTAAAATTATTATAACTCAAAAGTTTAACCTTTTGCGATGTTTAAGAAACACCTTACCATCTTTCCCATCTTTCCCATTTTTTCCTGGGCTACCATCTTTTCCAGGAATACCGTCTCTGCCGTCTTGTCCTGGGGCGCCATCGGCTCCGTTGCGCCCTGACATACCGTCTAGCCCTGGCTCACCAGGCACACCATCTCGGCCGTCAAGCCCAGGGTTGCCAGGAAAGCCGCGTTCACCTAAAAATGTACAAAAAAATATATCTACCCACGAATTTGTATGTAGTATTAGGCTCCGATCTGCCTATTTTAGGGGAACGGACTGTAAATGATAAAAAAGTGTACGTGCGAAACATAAGACGATTTTAATTATTATTTACTTAGGTTTATGGCTTGGCAGCTAGGCCTTCAATCCAGATCTTAGTTTACAATATAGTTTCTTCATTTTCTTAACACTATGTGTAGCACAGCTAGTGCCATTCAACGGAGTTCTTGTGACAACTCAAAATGCCACATTTGACTATACAGTTCACATTTCTCACAAAACGCATAATTACTACTCAATAATTATCAATATCCTACAACTATTGTTCATTTTAGAGTAATTAGTTAGTTAGAGTATTGTTCATTTTACCTATTTTTACAAAATAAAACTGCACACCACAACATCTTTCAGTTCCCGCCAATGTGACCAGATTTTATTTGACGAATCTACTGCTTGTGGAGGTTAAAAACTACTGAATTCTACCAAAAGAGAACAAGAAAATACTAAAAATCTACTATATTTTTCTGCTATCGTGTTACAACGTAAAAACATGAATGTTTTCTTGATTAAACGATAAAATAATAGAAATAACAAAGAAACCACCATCACTTAAAGAAACCAATGTTTTCATTAATTAAATTTTAGAATATAATTTAAAAAAAAACATTGGTTTCTTTAATTAGTGGTGGAATAGGATGATGCTAGTGAAAGCAAGAATTAAGAAAGGTTTGCTTAAGTGGTTTGGGCGATACATTGATTTTATTACGATATATTGATGTTAAACAAAACGATGTTTCATGTGCATCGCATGAACAAACGTCAAAAGTTTATGTAAATGGTGATAAAAAACATCGTTCATAAACCGATGTTTTTAATATATATCGATATATATATATTTTTAATATATATATATCGATATATATCGTTCATAAACATCAATATTTTTAACATCGATGTTTCACTTTTGAAAACATAGATATCCTAACATCGATATTTTTTATGAGCGATCTGCATCCCTAGGTATGCCAAAAAAGTACTAGAATAACTGAAAAGCGTGAATTCTACTAAAATATATCAAATTATTTTTACATACTAAACTCTTTTGCCAGTACCTCAAAATCTACCAAAAAAGTAGAAATCTACTAAATCTGGTCACGCTGGTTCCCGCCAAAAACTCCAACGATTTTATTGGAGGGAAACATATACAGATAAAACATAACAAAAGAACATCAGTGTTCCATATTTAAAAATATTGTATTGTGGCCAGTAACAAGCTTCATCAGCCACAATATAAACTTTTTGGTGGAGATTCAAACACTTTCAATCCAGTTTCGAATGCATGTCATTTGAGACACAAGTGCGTTACCTTGGCTTTTTGCTGATATTAGTAACAATTATTATTTAGCTATACCATATATAATAGTTAATTTCATAGAATATATACTTTCGTCACTTACTGCATTATATTTAATTTGAAAAAAAATTGAGCTTTACCTATTTCTTTAGTCGTCTACAGACGTTTGTAACACCAGGAGTGAAGCTAATGCATTGCCAGCATTTGGGCTGCCTGTCCATTGAAGCGGAGCGCAGCTGCGGAGCGGAGAATCGGAGAAATATTTACCAACAGGATTGGCTGCCTGGCCGTCGACGCAATTTATATGCAATACTATTTCTTTCATTTATTATCTGGATTTACATAGCATTACGTTCATGTATTTGCCATGGTCTTTAACTGTGCTAAATTATACATCGAAAAATTGCTGGATGAAACGTGACGCAACAGTTAATATTTTAGTTTCACCGTTTCTCCGCTGCGCAGCCTCGCTCCGCTGCAATGGACGAGGAACCTTAGGAAGGGATAAAGAGGATGAAGGGATATGGGATGGGGGAATTAGACCATCGGAACTTTGACTCATTGTACGACACCCCTTAAGCTCAAGGCTAACAGTTTTACGCCAATACTCTGTAAGAGCGTGGTTTCACATCAATCGAGTTGGCCGTAAGAGCTGTAACCAAGATTCCAGCATGGCTTTTAATAATTAGTAGTCTTCTTCCTCTTCAGCCATTAGAGGCAGCGAGGAGGTTAACGCCTGGAATAAAGCCCCTTTGTCCCGACTTCTACTTGGCGGGTATACTTCTTCTACTTCTACTTCTTCGGTGGGGAGATTTGGAGCCGTTAAAGAATTCCCGCAGACCAAGGGTGTGTTAATGGCTCACGCTGGCCCGTCTGCAGCTTGGTTGATCATTCATCGGCGTTCGATGGCCATCTCGGGTTTTAGGTGGCCTTTTGTAGTGTCTGGTGGCCTGTCAATTGCTTTATGGGCTTTGCGACCTCATAACATCACCCTGATCAGGCGAGCGTATGAGATCTCAGGGGGTCGGCAGCCAGGTGCGTTGATGGTTCGGTGGCCGCGAGTGTAGGGGGGGGGGGGGTGCACGGCTCTACCACATCAAAATACAAACTTCATGAATATTTTTATATTCAAATAAAAATAAAAATGTCATTTTTTCTAAGGCTGACATCTTTAGAATATATCATATAAGTGGTTTAAATTAACCTTTCGGCCCTGGCGGACCCATAGGTCCCCTTCCACCAGAGTGTCCTGGAATCCCGGGAGCTCCTGGGTCTCCTCTGTCTCCTTTGTGTCCTGGTAATCCAGTCGGGCCTTTCGGACCTTGTACTCCTGGCGGACAATAGTCTTGAGTAGCCTTACAAAACCCTTGGACTACTTTGTACTGCAAAGAAAGAAGACAACATTGTTTATGAAACTAATAGTTATGTAGAAGAGTGTGCCTTACTAGTAGGCACCCTGATAAGGTGAATAAATGACTGTGGACTAAATATTTGATGATGCTGGTTTATTCTGAAGTTATGAATACAATTTACAATGGTATATGTCCGCTGGACTGGCCGTCGTACAGGCGAGTGTCTGGTGACCCCACGACAGCCACAGGCTACGGTCCAGCCGTGGTCTTGGAGCATTCCTTTTTACATGGGGAAATGCGTTGCCGTACCGTCAGCTAGGCGGGGAATTCTCGCAGCCTGTGTGTGTGAGGCCCCCCGATGCCGATGTGCTTTGGCATGATCAGCGTGGGTATACCTACTAAAACCCCATTGGTACCTTCTCCTCTCTCAAGTGCCGGGGTCACGGTTCTTAGCGTGAATGAAACGAAATGCACTCTTCCCGAAGGGTAGATAAGAAATACAAACGAATTGACTGAATCTACAATGGCAATCGAGACCAAGATTTTAATTTTTTCAATGAAGGACAACGTCTACCGGCTACTTACATATTTTGAATTTTGTACTTACGGGTACTCTAGAATAGCTCGTCAACCATACCCAAGTGTCGTCATTGGGAGCAGGCCCTTTAGCTCCAGTTCTTCGCATTTCAGCAGCATCTTTCTCCTCAAGCTCTGCTCTCATACTTGGGTTAAAGAACTCCACGTGGGGAGTCACTGAATTATCTTCTTGAACAGGCGACGGTTTCTGGGGTAAAGTTATTACAATTATAATAATCCACAGACAAACACATATTGTTTATTCACAAATTAAGCTTATGTTATGGGTAATATACAATGAACTACTCTGGGGCCGATCCCAGACACCCAGAGTATAGTAAATAACGTAAAAAAATCGTTTCCAAAGTTAACCATGCCAGGAATTCATTAATTCAGATTATAAAATATATTCTGATGACAAATGGTTTTAAAGGGTGTGTAGCCATTTTGAAAAAAAATACCAAAAAGCCACTACGCCGCTTTTTTTTTTTTTTGAGGTGAGGGAAAATGCTAACCGATTTACGCACTCTCTGGGCCGTCACTAGGAAACGGCGCGCATCCATCGGGGGCGATAACGCTAGCAATAGTATGCTTTGTTTGCGCTCCGTCCGCGATGGCTTGACACAGAGGAGTGTGGAGACTCCGAGCGATGCCGCACGGGCGAGCAACCTCAATACCCACTAAAAACCCCCTCCTCCCTGTCGACCCTGCGCTTTTGTTGTGACGGAAAGACTGAGATATAGAACATAGTTACGCAACAGTCGATCCAGCGCAATAAAGTGCCTGGAGTGTGCCCTGGGAGAACACACCCCACTTCGAAACGGGGGCAGATGAATCCCTTGCGATGCCTAGTAGCAAGGGGCCCCTCGTACCGGAACCTAACCTAACCTAACCTAACTCAGGGAGGGAAGTAATGCGCGTACCTGCCTCTCCGGGTGCCAGCTGAAGGCCGGCGACCTCGGGTGGAGACATTAGCACGCGCTGCAGGACTTCGCTCCCTGTCCCTTTCTGCGGCCTCTTTGAGAGACATTACTGCCTCACAGAAAGTAACCGCAGACTCCCAGCGGTCGTCGCTGTGCAACATGGCCGTTACCAAGTCGCCAAGCGATCGGACGGCTCCTACGTGCGTCTCGAGCTCGAAACGCTGAGGCGTCCATGCAGCGCACTCAACAAGCGTGTGTAACGCCGTATCGGGTGCGCCGCACTGGCGGCAGTCCGGGGAAGGCAAGCAGCCCACAATGCGAAACAGATACTGATCGAAACAACCGTGTCCGGTCAGTATCTGAGTCGTCCTGAAGGTCAGGGTTCCGCTGGTGCGGGTGACCCATCTCTCCAGCTGCGAACCACTACGCCGCTACCGCAATTCACGTCAGCGCCAAGACGGCGGTGTGGGAGGGCGAATAACGTTAGCATATTGTTACCACCGACGAAGACCAATTCACACCTGCAGTTTATTACCTTTTCGGCATTTGGTCTTCTTTTGTTTACTTTGTGTTTAAATTTTGTAATTAGAAAAATGGCCCATTTGGTATTGTAATCCTTTATGGTAGTCATTAGCCAGGTATGATTCTTAGAAATTCAGTCTGCTCGGCCGAGAAACATATTGTAATTGTGTAGTATAAAGCAATGCCCCAATACAGAGACGGGCAGTCAAGCAGTAACTTGAAACCGCTTCCGGGAAAATTCCCGCGGGATTCTCGGGGTAAAAAATATCATACATACATTTTTCTATCAAACAGTGAACAAAATTGTATTGGAATTCAATTTCTTTTAATCTGGCCATTTACTATTCCCAGAAAAATTCCCACGGGATTTCCGGGATGAAAAGTAGCGCAGATTTTAAGTTTAAGAATTGGCTGTTGATCAGCGAAAACCACATCAAAATCGGCCTAGTAGCTATTAGGTAACAAATTCCCGAACAAACAGACAAGAAATCTAAAATAAATGCATTGTGTTCTCCGTCGCTTATATAATAAATATTCCAGTTGTTTTTTTTTAAATAGCTTCAATGTGCAGATATGGCATGTTTAAAATGTTATAATATTGTACTATTGTAGTACGTACATAGATACGAGCGTGAATCAAAATAAAAAAAAATCAAAATTTAAACATAAATATTTTATTTTTCTACATAATCTCCAATGCAATGCATTTAGAATAACGTGTTTCTAACTCTCTTATTCCTAGCGTAAAAAAATGCTTTTCTTAAGTCTGTAAAAATTTCTCTACGGCAGCCATAACCGCGTCATTATTGTGTAATTTATTCTACGAATTTCCTCCCTTATTTTTGGGAATAGGTGAAAATCATTAGGGGCTAAGCCCGGAGAATATGGTGGGTGGTCAAGTAGATTGACGCCAGCATAGCGGATTACGTTGAGTGCAACTTTCGATCGATGAGCGGGATCGTTATCGTGAAGCAACAAAATGCCCAAGGACAGTTTTCCACAACGTTTTTCTTTAATCGCTTCTCGCACTTTCGGAATCAAATTTGCGTAACATTTGCATGTTTGGGTGCAGTAATCGTCTAGCTTTTGACATATAATCAATAAAAAGGATTCCGTCACTCTCCCGAAACACTGAGGCCATGGCTTTGCCAGCTGTAGTACCCACCCAGTACGCAACCGTAGAATAGGGTACAGCATCATCCCCTAATGTCTATTGAATTTCCAAAAAACTTTCTTTCATAGACTTTTTTTCAAGCTTAGATATTTTATCACACCACGTAACTCTTTTATCCATAATTTTGCGTTTTTAGCAACTCGTTGCACAAAACTATTTATGACCGGCGAATGAATTGACAAAAACAAGTGACGGCATAAATATTGTATGATAGGCACTCTTTAATTTGAATATCTAACTTCTCCCAAAAATATTTTATATATATGCTCTTTTAAGAACTCTTTGATTCATCTAGTAGGTGCTAACACAATCTATTAAATAGATATAATAAAATGACGTAGTGAAATTAAATATTTTTTTCATTGTACATAATCATGTGAAATGTAGTTGGTTACATCTTGAAAAATCATAAAGTTGTACTTTATTATTTAGATAATTATTTTTCAAGGTAAAAGATGACAAGATATTATTGCTTAGATAATTTTGCTTCCTAAGTTGTGAAAAAAGGGTTAAAAAATATATTCAAGGAAAACTAATTCGATCAAGATCGCTTAGTGGTTTTTGAGACATTGAATTGATGTCATCCATTTGCAGTACACTTCTGTACTTGGGTCTGCTCAAAGGTGCGCCAAACAACCCAGTCCTCCGGGTTTCTTATAGTCTATCAGTGATTTTACGTAGGTCATTGGTCCACGAGGCTGGAGGCCGTCTGACCTTATCTTTACTGAGATATGGAGTGTTTTAGATAAAATACTTTTCTATGGTTCCATAGTCTATATCGACCGAGGGACTAACTGTTTCTAATTTCGATATATTTATAAAGAAAACTGGTGTAATATCGAAAACGCTTTACATCATCTCCATTGAACCCTATATCTTCCCATTTTTTTGTTTATGGCTCAAATGCACTTGGCATTGATTTTGACAAGAACCCTATATTTTAGATTGTCATACACTTGGCAAATTTTTAAGCAAACAATATATTACAAACAAGGTCAGTAAAACTCTGGGTGTTAAACTGCACTACATAGCTATTCACTGAATAACTCTGGGGAAATTTTTTTGGAAGACTTACCAACATGGCTTCCCTTATTAACCGATTTGGAATATTCTCAGTCATATAATCAGTTCTATAATCCTTAATTCGGCCATTTATTCTGTCATCTAGATTGATAAACAAGTACACGTGGACTAGTAATGATATGATAGCACATATACAAGCAAACACTGATAGTTTTTTGGAGCAAGTTTTATTTGAAACCAAACTGATATAATCGGTCTCTGATAATTTTCTTTTGTTATTCTTCATTTTGATATTATTTACATATTTTAAAATAAGTCAACTTCTTCAACAATTTACAATTTTTTCACTGAAATACATATTTTTATATCAAATTTTTCACTGAATGTAAATATAAGAATAGTCCTATTAACTATTATTACTTTTGAAACGGTATTTTTACTTGAATATTATCAACTCACTATCACGTATATAGCAAATGTCTTGAAAGCAACAATTTAAACAATTCCCAAATTAAACAATAATACACACATTCGTTAAACTTTGGAATAGAATTTTGAGCTATGCTAATTAGAAGCACGAATAACAGTATCACGGTCAAAACTCACAGCATCACTAAACAAATTGATAATGAATCAGTTGAAGACGAGTTATCAGGACATAATCCGCGGCAATGTAGAGTATCCGGCGAGATACGGGTTGTGCAACTGGCTGGGACGCCGATAACCCACAATTGGATGGACCATTAGAGCGACCAGCTCAATCAGCCCATCGACAGCCGTATTACGGGGATTATTTTTAGAAACTTAATATACAATACAAAGAATTGGAATAGTAACATAATCTGCTTTTTGTTACAAAATAAATTTTGTTTCTTTTAGTGATTGAAGATATTTTTTTTTTTTACTGTAATAGGTTCCTACCCGTTGATACATTCAAACATTATGTAATAGTGTATTTGATAGCAAAAATCGCATGAAATAGTGTAATTTGATAGCAAAAATAGTGCATGTGTTATACCTGAATGATTTCTTTCTACATTCATTTCTTAATAATATTGTAACCGTGTATTAATTGGTGAGCAATAAAGTGTTTTCTATCTATAATACGTGGTTTTATATTCTAAGAACAACTCGTATCTCACTCACATTTGGTTAAAACTTACATGCTTGTAGATAATTTATTTAGAATACCAGATATTATTCTGCGCTGTGGAGAGAAAATTTGTTTAATAATAAAACATATTTTTTTATATTTCATTGTTGGGTTCCTAGAAATATTGACAATTACGGAATACTTATGTTTTTTTCACAACCGTCGGTGTTTATCTTTGCATGTTAGCGGCATATTTGTCAAAAAAATTGGGTCTCTGTGATTGAGTTAGGAAAGTTAGTCTACAACACTAATAAAAAAATAAGGGATCATTTACTTAAATTTTCAGTGGTTCCTGTAAATGTTGTATCGGTCCAAGCCAATACAACATTTACAGATACAACCGATGTGGAGGAAGGAAAGAAAACATCTCGATGCATTTAACGTCATTAAAATGTATTCCTTCACCGCCAGCACGTGATGGTTGTAACAAAAATATTGTTACGTGCGAGCGGGGGTACGCACTTATGGATTGGAAGAAAACACCAATTTTTAATTTAACTCTTTTATTGACTTACTCAGCCGCACGCAATACCTCTCTATCGGGTTGCCCCTTTACGCACGACCTACGATGCACAGTCCCGACGACGAGGTGTCTCGTTTACAATACCGTCGCCGATATTGCTTAGTCCACCTCCTGGTTCCGCAGTGGTCACCTCCGATATTGCTGCGTGTAGCTCGCTTCCGGTTCGTCTCTCGAACTCCGCTACACTCGTCCTTCACTTAACTGACCACTCAACATGTCACTAAAATCACCACTATAGTCGTCAGTGTTTTCTTTTAATCTCTTCTTCCGATTTTTTCGTATCGCACTTGTCGCTTCACTGTCTTGAATTGAACTCAACTTTAAACTGCCCGGTAGGCGCGCCTTACGCTGTTTATATACCCGGAATAATTTTCTAGAACCCATCTATCTATCTCTGGCTCTTCCTTCCCGAACTTTCTGTTCGGGAACTTTCGTTTATACTTCTATCCCTTTCTAACATCTATCTATCTCTTTCTTTCGTTCATCGTCTAACCCTTTCTAACATCTATTTATCTCTGTCTTTCGTTCATCGTCTGTCCCTTTCGAAATATATCCGTCCTTGTCTTTTCCTTCTCGAATGTTCTAGTTTTTTCTAAAAGTTCTAAAACTAATTAGATAGTTCCACCATCATTCGCCACAATATGTTCAAGTAAGAAAATTGCCAATCTGATGTACATTTGCCGGCTAGGATTCGAACCTATGTAATTTAAGATAGTTAAAAGAAAGGCTTATTAATTATTTTCTCTTACCTCTGTAATATAATTGTGATATTGTTGAAGATGCATATCTGTTTCTATTATACAGAACCAAAGTTTGTATAAGAAATGCCAAAGTAATGCACTTTCTGTATTTTTAAGTAAGTATCACTAAATACAGATTTTTCTTGCAGGAATGTTAACAGACTACGCTAAAACGTTATAGGCCGGTATTAGAATATTCATATCTATCTAAATTTAATTAAATTTAAATGAATTAACCAAAGTGATCTATATATAAACATAAACTTGAATCGTATTCAATTCGTCGTTGGGCCTTTTAACCAAATTGAAGCAACTTGGTTGATCCGTCCAATATTAGCATTACGAAATCATCAACTCCGGTTCTAAAACATGCTCATAATAGTATAGTGTCTAATCTTTTGGATTTAGACACAAATTATTAGGTATATACAAGATCATCCTTAAATCAATCATCTATGAAAACTCCAAACAAAGGACCCACCTTCGAAGTTCCCACAAATAATTTCACGCATGCGCCAAAATCTGTGTCAGGGTTGTGACCTGACTGCCCAAGGTCGCGTATGTTTAGCTACTAATTCTGTCATTTCATGTCGTGAAACTGTGGAAAAAAGTCGTGTAATTATCAGTGCAAGTAATGGATTTGGTACCACCACTAACCTCAGTGCAGTGTATGTTATTATATTCCTTTGATACAATATAAATCATTTGCAACATAGTGCTATTGTGTACCCTCACCTTTTGATTTACCTTTGATTCATGATAGAGATTGTTTGTATTAGTGTCTGTCTGGCAACTTAGTTATTCTATCACTGCTTTAATTAGATTCTTGAAATTATGTAAAGCTTTTTATGAATTTACATAAACGCAAGTATTAGATGTAGCACCACCAGTAACCTCTGTGCAGTGTACATTATTGTAAACCTCTTTAATTTTTATGTTTCTTTCTTAATCATCCTCAATGTTGTGTCTTTGTTCTTCGCTTTTTGATTCGATACCTATAGGGTCAACTGTACCATTGTTGGCACCCTAGTAATTTATTCAAAACATCAAATAATCTAAATATTGTTTGTTTTAATAGCTAGGTATTCAATGGTAGCAATTATAATGGAAAACAGAAAATCTTTTTCTTATTAATATGCCAACAACAGTATAGTTTTCCCCATCTAGAATTTGCTTTTATTTAAAGTTTATTTGACTTCGATTATCGACTCGACTCTTGCAATTGTGTAAAGTTTTTTTTTTAAATATAGGTTTCGGGAAGAATTTAGTCAGCTGTAGCGGTGGGCTATAGTTATAGGCCGCATTTATTTATTATGAACTATTATGAACAAATTCGCACTTAATACAAGTTAGGACATAGGTTTAATATAGGTTCGTGTTTATTTTTATAACCACACAAAATTCACTTTATCTCTCAAATAATAACTATACTTGAATATTTTATAGCCAGATGATAGGGCATTTGCCCGTCTGGACGGCTACCACCCCTGCTCTAGAGCATTCCGCCATAACAACCTTGAGCTGTGTTCCGGCATTGGTGGCCAGGTTCCAGCCCCTTCCACGAGTCCAGCAGCACATTGGTAGTACCTTTAGTGATGCAAGTGTTTATATGCGACGGTAACCACTTTCCATCACAGTTGGGCCGTCAGCCTGTCTGCTGCACTCTAGCAATAAAAAAAGCCGCACCCAGCTGTAGATTGTAGTTATATGTTATTTTATTTGATATTATTTTAAACGGTGTTTTATTTGATGAGTAATTTTGTTAAGTAAATGCTGTCTGCCACCTTGTATTAAACACTGGTCATATGATGAGGTAATGTTAATTAAAATTATTAACTTCACAATTTATGGAATTATTGTTTTACCTCTGACTATTGTTATTTGAGTAATTATACATTCTTATTTTAAAATTTTCTATACATAGACATGTCTTGTTTCTTTATATACTTTATATACATATAATCAGGTCTTTTTTGTCACTTTTTTGGGGATAGGCTAACTCTCGAAAGTTGTAAGTCTATATTTTTTTGTTTGTAGCTCCAAAAAATATCAGTTTATTCACCGCTTCCAAAGCCTTTTCATAGTACGTATTATTGTTTGTCCAAATATTTGAACCCCATTGTCAATATTCTGATTAACAATCATTAGGCTTATATCACGCTTTGCAAATGTTAATTCAGCTCCTTTAGCTCTTGAAGAGCATCGCACATTTCGTATGAGACGACGCGGTAACTGTTCAGGAAAGATAGATTACATTTTGTGTTTGGGTAACTTTGACCTATTAAAAAAAAACCATATTTTTGTGTAAAGGTTATCAAAAATGATTTTTTTCCAATTCTTTCATTTTTTCAGTTTTTATGGCAATTTTTCAATATTTTTGAAATTTCCTTTAAGGGCACTGATTGCTTACCCCACAAAAATGCTCTGCATATAATATATGTTGAATTTTTTTCATCTAAATTTGCGCGTCGATCTAAGACATTGATATTCCGATCAAAGACAATGAATGATACCGATGTGGTCGCGCCTTATTAATTTTAGTCGCCTAGCGTTTTCAACAGTATTATATCAAAGTCCATTAGTTGATCAAATTGGCCTCTTTTATTTACTTGCCAGTTAGCGTTAGTATTATATTTGTAATTAATTTATATTACGCAGTTCTAAATGGTAATATTTTGAATTAATTTATAATGTACTACTAATTACAAACAAAATGGGAATGGCGGATGCTAAATGTGGAAACTTTAACTGATATTGTTATTTTATCCATGAATTAGATTATATGTTGTAACTTTTGAAACCTACAAGATATAAAAATGATAGACAGACGAAAATTTAAGATAAAGATGTTGTTTTGATTTTATTTATTTATTGAAATGCGTTAAATGATTTCGTTCCCTATTTGAGTTAACCTTCAAGATAAAGAAAAAGTATAATTAACAGTTAGGTATTTCCTTTAACAACCGGCAGACATGCACACATATTGTAAGTATATCCCCAAGTTAAGCAAGTTACCGTTGTGTCGTGAATAATTTTTTTTTTTTTTTTCATTTATTTTGGCATCAAACAGATATATACATTTCAACTTAAATTAACAGTTACATTAAATTTATTCTTATAATCTAACAGTGCCTAAGAATTGTTCAATGAAAAGAAATAATTTCTAAATGTGAGTCAGAAAAACAGTGAAACGCTACACAACTTTAAATTTAGAAAATTAAGAAGAAAAAGCAAAAAAAAGAAATAACATTTTAAAGGTTGATTACAGCAATATTCCATTTATTTTAATTTTGAGTCTATATAAAGGTAAGTTAAATATATCTATGTCTATAAAGTTAAGGTTATATGTATTGGTGCAACGAAAAAAGAAGCAATTGCGAGTGTAATTTTTGTGATAACGTGGGGGAGCAAAAAGAGGTAGTTTACGAGTGGGGCGCACGGGAAGTCGAACATTTACAGAAAAATCAATTTTTGACAAAAGTTCAGGAGAGTCAACAAGAAAATTTAGAATTTTATAATAATATAATATAACGGAACATTCTGGAGCCAATCCCTCATTTAGACCATAGTTAAATGGAAAGTTCATAATTAATCCCGAGTCCCTCTCTCTTTTCTTTCACCATATCCCAATTATTTGGGGTCGGCACAATATGGCTATTCCTTCCACACTCCTCTATTCTGAAATACATCTTCTGACACACAAATCATCATATCATTCTTCACGCAATCCATCCATCATTTTGTTGGTCTACTTTTACATTTGTATCCATCCATCTTGTAGTGTAACATTCTTTTTGTCACGTGACTTTTGTCCCTCCTCATTATATGTCCATGCCACATTGCAGTCTGCGCTGCAATAAAGTAAGCCGGCATCCCACTCAACCACAGAGGCTACCGTATCAATCATTTTTACTTAAATTTTGATATTGATTATGAAATTACAAATTGAGACTTCCACAAATTAAGTCTCACAGTCACAAAGGTCGACGAAGTGACAAGGGGTGGGGGAGGTCCTAAATTTCGTGAAGTCACATTTCAAAAACTAATATGTTTAAGCTTATTACGGAAATGTTGTTTCAATTTAATAATTTCTCGATGTGAATTTGCAAAATGTGATGTCGCACTAGAGATGGTCACGAATCACGGTCACTAGTCTCACGAATGTGACCAGCTATGACAAGTATGGGGGGAGGGGTCAAAAAAAGTATTTGTGACGTCATTTGTTGATGGCTCCATATTAGTAATAGATGATAATAGGAGATGGAGATACACATATAAAGTTGATATTCTTCTGTTATACTGCATAAATTAAAAGTTTATCGGTATTGCGAGGTTCTAGTACAAAAGAAGTCTTTGTTTTTTATAGCATGCAGTGTACAACCTTTAGAAGACTACGACACCCCACGGGCGCCTCTGATCCGGCAGGTGTCTCTGGACGAAGAGCGTCTTGATGACTGCCAAGGCCACTGGAAGGGGCCCCATTTGCAAGGCGAAGAGGAGGAGAGGGGAGTTAGGCTGTTCAGGGCTTTACTGTTGCAACATTTAAGGCTAGAGGAGTTACGGCCACCACCCTGTATGATGGCACCGGCGAAGCCTGACCAAAAGTTAGTACATACATAACTTCATGCCAGGTCCCTTGAGGTACGAACAACAGAGCGCCATACAGGCTTATTCTTACACACCTCACTTGCTTCTTTGACATTCATAGCTCTAGTCATGCACGCTCGTCTGTTCTTAAGGCTATTGACATCACCTTCTGCTAATACATGATCAATTTGATCATGGAAGGTGTGTCGTGGCAAAAGTTAGTAATGTTATATTATTATTCGAAGACTAGATTTTATGTTCTATGGATCAAGGCCTGAATTTTTAACGTGCCTTTGAGAACATTTTTGTACTGCAGCCCACGTTAATTCCGTATGTGCCTCTTGATGGAAATTTCAAATAAAGACAGTATATATTTCCAGAGGCTGGTGGATGTACTGGCGTGACTGGCGTTCTTTAGAACGAGCTGCTAAAAGGTTCCGAGAGACGAAAGCACAAGCTCGATTGGCTGTGAGAGCGGAGCATATACCACTTTTGAGTTTAGACGAAGTTGAGTTCGAAGACATTATGCAGGAGGTGTGTCAGGTAAGACGTAGTGCTATGTTCAATAATGCCATCTCATGATTCATATTCCATTTCTGGGTTTAGAAATTTATTATTATTAGGAAAGTAGTTTTATAAACGTTACTCATTAGTACAAAGCGGCTTTCAGCGCCTACCGACATTTGTCACACCAAAGGTGTTACAAATGTGTTGATGCTCTCTTAAGAGATACTGGAACCTAACAATTAATGCCGGAACAAAATTCAAGGTTGTTATGGCAGCTTACTCTAGACCAGGGGTGGTAGCCATCCAGTCTATCTTTAGTATTGAAAATCATAAAATAACACATTTTATTGATTAATGAAATTGAGAGCAATTAAAGTTTTTAGTTTTAAATTGTATTTTTAAAGTTAGTTTTTATGTAGATGAAAATAAAACAATTGGTATTTATTAAATGATTACTGGTGTTCTTATGAATTAACGAACTTCACTCTGTTACCCGCATTTAAACTTCGTCCAGTTTGTCAATACCTGCCGGTTTCTTGGGTTGGTAATGTGTTTAAAGATTTATTCATATAAAATTTCTTAGAACTTCATATGCCGACTGGCAAATTTAATCAACAGACAGTTTGTCTGGGATCTCTTACAGGCATGTGTTCATACGGAGCAGAGAGCTTTGGTAGTTCTCGCGTTCCTTTGTGAAGTTTGCGCCAGAGCAGTGAGGGTCGGAGGTTGGTGCAGAGCTGCGGACTGGGCTGCGAAGCACGTCGCCCAATGCGCCACACCCTGGGCGATTAGGCATGGTGGTTGGGTAAGTCGTTATCATCATTATTTCTCTTATGGTTAATCTTAAATTTTACAGTGACTGGACCCCAATCATTACGAATTACAGCGCCATTCATTGAATAATATAGATAGGACAAAGAAGAGAGTAAATCAGTTTGTTGTTTATAAAGATGGATGGCTTCACTTTAGGCCGGATCTGCGAGTACAATTTTTGCATCGGTTAAAATTACAACTGGTCTCGTACTGAAAAGTTTTGTCAGCGTGAGACTGGCTAGCTATTCATCATGCTGTGATATTGGCCTAATAAAACAACCCGTTCAATAGACCAATAAGACCAATAGATAAGACCAATTCTGGATTGGAAGATTTGTAAAGCCTGGATAAAAAATTACGATGAAATCAATTTCTGATGAATACTGAATGATACAGTTAAATATTTTTCAATTCTTCTAAACTTTGCTGTTTACTGTCCATATTGCGCTGTTTTTACTTTTTTATTTAATTATACCTAGACATGAGATCGCTTTCAGCGATAAGGCGGCCTTTTGTTTTGCCGTAAATTTATTGTTTATTTTGGTGAAAAATAAAGTGTTTTATTATATATATAGGACGTTTGTATCCAGATTTGAAGAAATTTTGTTTATTACAGAGCACGGTGGTAGAAAGAGCTGGCGGTTACCGGCGAGATGAAACTACACTTCTTGCTGGTGCAGCTTTTGCGGCTCTTTTAGCATTCATACTTTTCTGCCGTACACGATTACGGCATGCTTTAATGTAAACGTATATGATCATCATATATTTAAACAATATTACACACAATACCTTACAATGTGTGCTACTGAAAGTGCATTTATAAGAAGGCAAGATATGCCTTCTATAGGTTTTAATATCTACACCACTATTTGGAATTTGTGAATACACGTGAATTTATTGCCCGCTGGGGAGATAAGTGGCTGATTATCAGGCAAACAGTCTTGTCGAAGCGATATGAGTGGAACTGTTCATGGTTACAACCAGAATTACTTCTGTTAATCTTTGTTACATTTTTTAAAACAAGAATTATTTTGTTTTTGTTGAAAATCTCAATTTTTTAGTACTATTTGAGTTTTAGTACCTTTTTGAGATGACAAAGCCTACCACTGCCAAAAAAGAAGTGTCTGTTATGTCACATAAATAATCTATGAAATTCTAAGCAAACTATTATAGTCCGATCAAAACTTAAATGCGTCCTGGAAGTAGGTACGCATCATTGCGCAGTACATAGTTACGAGGTTTACAGACAATCTGTGAGTGTTGTGTTCTCGCTCGGATCTTTTCCGGACTCGCATGCCATCTCGTTCACACAACATACCATAAAATGTAATAAATGTTAACATTTGACTGCGTAGTCATAGAATTAAGTTCACTCGAAGCGCATTTAAGTTTTGTGTTATATTGCGTCATATGGGAAAGTAGTTTATAAATGGATTAGAATGTATTTTTGGCAATATTATAAAAATGTAATTGATGTTAGTACTATTTTTTCAAGGTGTCAATAATTTATTATCTATATAATACAATATTTCAATTCATAACTGGTTTTATTTCTTAGCTACGTGCTGAGTGCTTAAAAGTAGTGCCGGACGCCCTCCACCCCGATGGACCGACGACCTATGCAAGGCCGCGAGGAAAGCGGAGCACAGGGATGACTGGCGCCGTCTTGGGGAGGCTTACGTCCAGCAGTGGACTGCAAATGGTTGACGACTATTTGCTGAGGATACTATGAATTTAATTAATATCATCGTCGTGTTTGTTTCATAATGTAGGACCTCTATACACGAGTAGATTGCTTTGGCAGGAAGGTTCTCACTCTAATGTTTACCATAATAAATTGAAGTTGCACGAAATAAAACGAATAATAATTACAATAACTTTACGGCAAAACAGAAGGCGGCCTTATCACTTAAAGTGACCTCTTCCAGGGATCCTGATGAGAATTGAACACCTCACCCTTTCGATCCATTTAACAAAGCGGGCCTATGCTTTAGGCCATTGCTTTTCAATCTTCTTGAATACGCCATCCCTTTAAAGGTTCACAAATGTTGGCGACCCCTTTGGGTCATAGACAGACAAAAGGCTAGTAATTTAAAAGATTTCGTTTATGTTTTTTCTCTATTTTGTTATTCATATTCATTATTAGGGCCTTCTTCTCTGCAAAAAGCTTCTGAGCTTAGAAAGTACCTCAGTTCGAGGTAGAAATTTAAATTGCCTTTCCCCTCTTGCCGGCGACCTCCCTCTGCGCCCCTTTAGGGGTTTTGACCACTAGACTCAATAGAAAGATCATTGACATGAATGCTCGGGTCATCCCTTACGACATTAAAACAAAAATGTAATTTTCTTCTACCGAGACCGAAAAAAGGCCAGGATAGACATTTTGTTCAATGTGGATTGGACCTAAGTTTTAATAAATAAAACGCAAAACATCACTCACTATTTTATTATTTTTATTGTAATTTTTCATAATACCGTATTCCGCGACGCGTGCACACGCCGATTGCCTTCTCAGCCAAAATCATACAAACATTTTGAACCAACATAATTTGTAGGTTTAATTAAAACACTTTTCTGATTGTAAAAAAATATAAGTAGTACTTTGACGGGTCTTAAGAATCTGCCCTATTCATTTTTTGTGTTTTGTGGGCAATTTTGTCCCTATGTTTGTGAACATTAATTGCCAAAATGGCTGAACCAATTGAAGTATGGTTTTCAGATATGTATTGACACACACATTGGATAACATTTCATGTTTACTTTTTTCAATTTGTTAAATAATATAAAAATAGGTACCTATGCAAATTTTGAATTACTATGCGTATTGTAGTGATTGTAAGATCTTTAGTTCTATACAGTTTGACTCTGAATCTATGCTGAGTCAGTCCATACACCGCCAAAGGCAGAAATAAATTATAATGCTTCGCTGGCACAATGACCTAAGGATAAAGTATGTTGACATCTTAAAGATAAATGGTGTATCCTACATACGTACTGTAAACAATACGTGCTCATATGAATTCACGGGAGCATTTATAATGATTCCATATTCAAAACAACAACAATTTTTTTTACTGTATTCTAAGAAAACAAATTACCAGTTTAAAAACATGAAAGTAGTTCCATATAAAAAGAATATTAAGAAATAACAATAATCCAGTAAAAATAATAATTGTAACCCACTCTGTCATCACAGTTGGCGACACCAGTCCATTGTTGTCCAGTCCTAATAAGCTCTCTTGCAATTTCGTGAATATACGAAATTGAAAAAGAGATAATAAAGACTTACAACAAATAAGGTTATCTATACTAATAATATTACATAGAGGTAAAGTTTGTGAGTTTTAATGTTCCAGGGAATCTCCGGTACTATTGAACCGATTTTGAAAATTCTTTCACCAATGTAGAGCTGCATTTGTCCCGAGTGACATAGGCTGTATTTGATTGTGATTAAAAATATTTTTGCCTTTTTTTAATGACCCCCGGTGAAATGGCCACGGGAACGCCTGTCAAATATGTAATAGCAATAACGCACCATGCAAGAATTGCGCACATCCTCGTACTAGGCACTGCTAGTGCTTTCCGCGTCTGAGAATTAATTAAAGTTTACAACACATAATTGAACCTTGTGTGTATTTTTAATGACGTAGAGCGAAGTGGGCAAGGGTCAGCTGGTAAATAATAAGATGTTGAAGTTTTGATTGAGATTCTCTAGAACCAGAACGAATTGGTAGCACCAACTATGATTGGAACACGTGTTACGAGTAAGTTTATACTGGGCAGAATTGTCATTCCTTAGTCTTGCATGGTTGTACACAGAATGACCTTATCGCATAAAATAATAACTTTCAGATGGATCTAAAATTTAATTATGAGTAAAAATAGTTATTTACGATATGTTTCATTTGATAAATAGAAGCGAAAGATATTTAAACTTGAATGCAACGAAAAGTGTTCTAATTAAATCTATACGCAAATATCATCTGTACGCAATAGGTACAACAATTTTAAAGTATCACATTTTTAATATTCAACAATCATTAAAAGCTTTGATAGTAACAACAATAAATATAAGAAATATATCGTACTTTGTGAAATTTGTCGTATCCCAGGGCAAACGAAAGAATAATAGATAGTTGAAATATAAATACAATTAGCGTATTTAGAACTCTCCCAATACTATTTGAAACCAGCAAACAGTCAGATGCGTACGCGCTACGATTTTGTCGTCCAACAGTCACATTAGCATTGAAATGATGTTTTCAAAGTTTAATCTTAAGCTAATATTAGGCGGTTCATTTCTGCAAATCAATTCGGATGAAACAATCAAAGTTATCCAAATAAATATAGTCTTGAATCATTCAATGTCATTGACGACCATCATAATCGTTTAGTTCATTTAGTTCAATGCCTTTTAAGTAAATTAATTCATATTGGTTGACTTGTATTCTATCAGTAGTACCGCTAACTACTGAAAGTATTTACTCTATCACCGCTTCCAAAACAATTTTATCTGACTGTTAGGCCAGATGTTCATTTGTAAGTTTTGCTCTCGTAAACATCTAAGGCTAAGCACGCGATTCTCAATACGGGATTGATACTTTCACAGCTGATTCCGGTATTGATAAATTGTAGTGCATGCAGGCTTACGCGAGCAAAACTTGCAGGTAAAAGGCCGGGCTCAAAGGAAAAGAAGCGGCACGACAGGTTTCCTTATATTAATTACGCGTCTGATAGTTTGCTGATAGTTCTAAATCTGTAGCAGTAAAACGGGTCGTTACGACAACACAACAGAAGGAAGGATAGCACTTACAATCTCCCTATTGCAATGCAGGGGTTAAAATACATTAAAGTTCTTGCAATTCACGAAGGCGAGTCGGCTTTACTTATGGTAAACACATATCAAATAGTGCGTGAAACCAAAAGCAGGTATGACTGGATAGCATGTTTATAATTAATCTTTCGTTCGTACACGCACCCAAGTCTAGCGACACACTTGCCGAAAGTACGGCGCTAAAATTTCGGCTAAAGTGTTTTTAAGTAACCTGTGAGGCTATGACACGTCAGCTGAAATTATGTGGCGTTCAACGTGATGTCGAACCTTTCGCCTAGCGCTATTTTCGCAAGAACACATTCAATGTACTTTGAATATTCAGTAGGAATGTCATGCGATGCGTCACACGACTGAAAGTTCGGCGAACGTAATTGAATCACTTTATGTACATGCTCCGATACTTTTACGGATATAATTTCACCTGTTTATATTCCTCTAATAATTCCAATACTTATAAAATTAATGCTTAAAAGGAATAGGTAGCTTTATATATATTTAGCGGGCCTAGCAGATAATGTCCTGTCCTAAAAAAATACAATTGATTACCCGATTGCAGCGCCACCTACCGAGTCCAATTGTGAATCTAAACCATCTACAACAAATCAACGAATTTTATATATAAAGATAAGATGCTCGGCGAAAAATTTCGTGCCGTACTATTTTTTCACGCCGCGTAATTAAGAGTGTCCGGCGTGTTTGGTGTGTCATGCCAACCGAATACTAGGACCGATCATTCGGTCGCCGAAGTATCGGCACCGTGTCTTCGGCAGGTATGTCGTTACACTAATACTATGTGCAGGCACACTTTTAATCACGAGTAAGTTGGCTCGCTTTCGTGAAATGCAACAACTATACCGACTGTTAACCTTGCTTGCTAGAAATGCGACGTACAATTTTCCCAACTATTCTATATTCTGTTACTATTTCCAATCCTAGAGATTCTAGAGTCTAGATTGGCTGACGGTCCACCTGATTAAAAGTGGTTGTTATCGTCTATGGATATGTGCAACTTTTTTCTGTATACGTCGCATTTCCTTAGAACCTCAATATGACTTTATCATCAATCAACTAAAATTAATTAATAACAAACTCATATGTAATAGTAAGCTCAAAAATTATTACACAGTTGTCAAAGGCCTAATCCACCAAGAGCACTGCACCTTCATCCGTTTTAATTCATTACAACATGATGAAAATCTCTAAAACTTATCTACATTTTTAAATTAATAACATTCTTTACTTAGTTTGTCATATAACTATTAACAATCTACGCTGGCACCTCGATTTAAATGACGTTAGATTTTACAAGCTTTTATTTAACTTGCAATGGATGTATCTATGTAGGTAAGTTCGGGTGGAATCTTGCAAGTTAAATTTGACCAACTTCCCGGTTTTCAACTGAGCTGAAATTTTTCAAGCATATATATATCACGTTACAATGCAATAATGTGGTACCATGGAGCTGATCTGACGATGGAGTCGGAAGGCAGCCATAGGAACTCCTGTACTAGACAAGATAGACCCGTCGTGTTTGGGCTTGTTTTACTTGTCTTGGCTAGCACTCTGCTGCTTATGCATTTAGGTAGAATGTTTTTTTAAAATAAATAAATGAAAGCGATTTTAAACGCATAGTATAAGCCATCTATGGTACGAACATACTCGCTGAAGCTATCAAATTGTTGTTTTTTATTATTATTTATTGCCTACATAAACTTATTCATAAACATTAGAAACACATTTGACTGTGGCACAAGATGATGAATTGGCGCTTGTTAGTATTATGCAGTCTATCTTCTCTATATATAATAATCAATTGCTGTTCGTTAGTCTCGCTAAAACTCGAGAACGGCTGCACTGATTTGGCTAATTTTGATTTTGAATTGTTTGTGAAAGTCCAGGGATGGTTTCAAAGGTGAGAAAATACGAAAAAAATGCTTGGAATATAGTAAAAACAACAATTTCGCTTTCCCTTAGAAACTATTCCTACCTGTCAAATATTTGCCATATTTATATTGATTCTGAGGCGGTACGAAGTTTGCCAGGTCAGCTAGTAACTAAATATATACTTCTGGCGGGGTAAAAGCCGAGCATAAAACATGATATTAAAACCCTCACAGAATATCAAAGTGAAACGCTTAGCTTTTAGCAATGTTTCGTAAGAGAAGTGAGAGTTCTCCCCCCTATCACATCTTCCCTATCTCCTTTCTCCTGTTTGATCTACCTAATTTCCTTTATTCTGCCCTTTTATCATCTCCTCTTTTTGAGACTATTATTTGACCCTATTGAAATTGGGAAACAGAAATAAACGCAAGTAATTTAGGTTTCTTCGTCTAATTAAACATTGGCTAATATATAATATATAAATAATATCAGCCCATAAATGTCCCACTGCTGGGCTCGGGCCTCCCATTATAGGGGATTGGCTAATGACGACAGTAAATTCGCATTGAACGGGCTGTATTCAATGTTTTAATAGTGAAATCCTCATCTTAAAATTAAAGCATTTTTTTGAGATTATTAAGATATTTTGACTAGTCATTACAAATCGAGATTAACCAGCTAAATAAAATCGAGGACTAATAAATCCACTCCACTTTTCTTGACACTTATTAAAGCTGAATTCGAAGAGGGAAAGAGTAAGACAGTTATTATCAATAATATAATTTACATTAATGGTGTTCCCTTGTCTCGTGTCCAAAAAAAAAGTGAAATAGTGATTTCATTATATGCAATAATTTAATATTTTATTTTTTATATAAAAAACCATCATCACTCTAATAACAATTTCTACCAGGATATCATAGTTTCAAATTTTTTAATAAACATTTTTTTATACTTTAATCATAGCGTTTATTAATTAATTTCTTAGTCTACGAAGAAAAGGATTTAATGTAGAATCTGCTTTTATAACGCCTTTTTGAAAATTTCTCATACGAAATTCTCGAGCAGATGTATCAATAATTTTAATACACACATCTGAGGCCATTATAAAAGCAGATATTATATTAATTAGTTTTAATATATTTCAATAATTTATTAAACCTATGGAATATTTCGATTATCTCATAGATTCTAGGTCTAAGACGATATAATGAAATCTAGCTCGGCTGGTGCTATTTGGTTTTGAACAAATGCAGTTTTTAATGTAACTACGTGAGACAGGGTTAGTTATATGATTAAGTATTTAAAATACTTACGTAGATAAAGACAGGTTTGATTTTTGCAGCATTATGTGTTTGGAATGTTGTATTTCAGATTTTTGTCTTATTGGCTTACGGATATCAGAAATTGTCTTGAAATTTATATATCTATTAATATAAGATCTACGTAATAATAGTTTATAATTAAGTGTCACGTCAAATTTAGATTAAATTTGTCAAGGGGCCTCTATGTGTTGGCCTTCCCATGACCCCATGCAAGCCCTCCAAAAATCCGGGCCATTTTTATAACATGTTGTCTGCCGAGACATACAAATTTTAAATTTAATTAAAATATTTAAAAATACAATATAATAAGCGTAGGCATACAACGTGGTAATGCCATTAGTCTTTTGAGAACGTTCTCGATGAAGGAGAGTGGTTTGGGTCCAATATTTTATCTTTAATAATTGTTATTGCTTTTTTTATTTAGTTCTAGTTTTTAATATACTTTAGTACTGTATTTTTAAACCTTCTTATTAAATTAATAATAATTTAAAAAATTATACGTTGCTCATATTCTGCTCCAAATTTAAAGGTCATTTAATCAGAAGGCTTTGTAGTGCGTAATTCTTAATAACTTTTTTATTTATTTTTATTTAAACCAAGAGATGCAGATATATTTGTTCAATAAATCATAACGTGTATCGATCCTCTCTTACTTTTGAACTATAAAACGGTCAATTTTGAATAAGTTTTTTTGTTGTTTTGTTGGAGATTGCTTCAAAAATACTTTAAACAAAAACTAGTTAGAACGAGGTCTGTTTAGTAATTTTTGTGTCATGGTACATTTTCTATTAAATACCAATGTATAAAGTAAACAGTTAAAGTTCTTCACACTACAATAACGTGCACATACTGCTGCAAAATCGTTACCTCCAAAACGTATAAGGCTTTGAAATGATAAACAAATCGATTATATTCCTTACAAACTTACACGAACCGGTGTTCTTTACACCAAGTATACATATCGCATCTTTAAACACAAACTATTACTAAATAAACATAAATATAAAATTTTACAGGAAATCAATATTTTTTTAAATATTTTTCATGTCTTGCAGCGCAATTGTGCCCTTCTAAAACCTAGCCGGTGCTTCGTAATAAATGTTATAATACAGCACCACAAAAATATTACGAACTTCAAAGAAATGCTATAACTATATTAATTATTGACAGTGCTCTATATATCGAGGGCTTAATAATAAATGGTCGAATATGCAAAAATGCCATTTGTTGTTTACTCAAATCTATGCATGTTACAATTTAGAAAATCTTACCGGTATGCAAGTATACCTAAATAGAAGGGTAGTCCAAAATTCAGCCTTATACAATCAACTCGTTTTGTTTTATTCACAATATTGTTGACCCTTGTGTAAAACTGCACTTTTGTCTGTACGCCCATTTGTTATGAAGCCCTCGATATTACATATATATATATTTTATACAGTGTTTATATATTTTGTCGATCAAAATACAATGGCAAATGCATGACAAAACATTGAATGCATAAACATTTATTTAGAAAGGAATGTCAGATGTAAGGTTCTGATTTTGCCCAGCTGACCTGTATTTATCCACATAATCACCAGTCGTTTAGGCTTTCATCATCACTATTCAACAAACCCATTTCAACTGGTATAGATATAATATAAGTAAGCGAATATATTTTCCAGTAACGGAAAATTTTAGCGCCATCTACATATTTATACAGATTTTCAAAAAAAGGTAAATCTATACAGCTTATGTAGTTTTGAGATAGATGGCGTTAATACGGGAAATCTTGAAAATGTTTATTTAGTAACGGTTTTCTTTAAAGGCGCATAGTAAAAATGTTTAGTGTACAGTGGTTTATCTTACAAATATTGTAGCAAGACTAGTTTACAAGCGTTACATTTCACTTCTCATGTTACATTTATATACTCTGTAATCACTAAAAGAGGTTTCTGAATCTCTGATAGATTCATGAAGAGATCAAAGGGTTTGTACCTTATAAGTTAATGTTGCCATCTTTCTGGACTATCTATGAAAGAATGGTGATTTAGACTCGGCGTTTTAGACAAGATTAAGAATCGCTTTTGTGAATATGTACTATTACAAAGGTTAGGTTTTTAATTTTAAAACATTATTTGTGATCAATATTACTAAAATAATTCGCATTTGGTGTAAATAAGGCGAATATTTGAATCTGTCTGACAATATAGTTCTATACAACAATGAATATTTATAATATAACCGAGTTATTGAACCTGGCCACCGGGTCTCATCCATTGATAGGCCCCTAAACCATAAACAGAATGAACAATGAACCTTGTAGGTGAAACGCCCAGAACCGTAACAATGTGATTTTACTTCATATCTATATTATAGATATTGTATGTCAATCGTAGATACCAGCTCTCTGATCACCTGAATATTGGATCACGATTTTCAAAAGCTCTTCTAAGAACCTTATGCTTAACTGTTTTTCCAAAATATTCGAAACCACTGATGCGTACGTGGCGTATGTGGTGTAAACATTTCCTTACATTATTTAAGTATTATAAATTCCTTTAATCTGTCAAAATATTATCAGAATATGAAGGAAATATTTTAAAAATATTGGTTACATTGTTTCAATTATTATTTGTGGAAATTTATTTTGAAATAAAATATTAGTTAAAAATTCGACATATATTGTTATTTGATTTAGAGCTATTAACATTACTAGCAGCCGTACGCTGAGCGTTCTAAATAATACTATCAAATCCAAGCTTTGTATTATATTGATTAGAGAAGAATTGTACATAATCGCTACAAGCAATGGGTCGACAAGTAAACTCTGCTTTTAAAACACGGCTTAAAAATTATCATTTCATAGTCAATACAGGACCTGGTGCGAGGAATAGCGCTCATTAAAAAGAATGCTGGATCCTTTTATCTTTTGTCCCTTTTCCTCCTCGGGTACGACTCCGACAGTTACAAGGTTCCAGGCTGCTGAATCCACATCCTTAAAAATAGTATCGCAGCAGCTGTCGTTAGACTATTTGCTACTGCCATTATTATTAGTAGTCCACGGCTTCAGTTCAGAGTTTAAGTATAAACTATAAAATTTTCAGCGTTTATATATTTCGTTCTTCATCGTATTATTTACTCATGTGTAATTATTAGAATGTCCACCAAACAGTGTCTAGGTATTTTTAATAAGTGTAAGTTTTTATCAAATATTTTCTTTGTGTAAAGTGTGATATTAAATTCATATGACAGTTCATTTATATTGTAAGAAATGTCCTATAGTAGCAAGTTAAGCAAATTTTTAGTATTTTATGTGTAGATTAATTAATTTCGTTTTAAAATTTACGACAATTTAGAAGCTGCGTTTGTGATACTTAATTCAAAATGGTACCGCTAGTTTCGTTTAGACAAAATTTATCTGTCGACCCATAGCCATCTATAAATATGTCATAAGCATGCCCTTATCACAGATTATAATCTAATATTTGTCCGGTTCCTACCGATATGTTGTTTTTGTCTAATGCCACATTGTTACCCTTGAGTTTGCAAATTGCGAACCTACCACTATTTCAGCTATATTTTTGCTAAAATCTATTGTAATTTATATAGAAATGTAGATTGCTTTCCTTAATTCATCAGTGAATTAAATTAATTTTTGAGAGAAATGATATATTTTGTGCTGATTTATATTTTAACGTAGAATAAAGTAAACATGCAGCATCTTATGTTATTCATGTCTAGCACAATGCTAAAAGAAATTGTACAAAATATCCGAAAGTGCTTTTGTTGCTGTAAAACGTTAACGATAATATTTTTTTTATTTTTATTGCAGGAGTTCAGCGTACAGGCAGACGGAAATGGGTTACCATCGCCTATGGACATTTGCAACAGCAAAGGTGCTACAAATGCGCTGCTGCTCTCTTAAGGGAGACTGAAATTTGTTGGTAGCACAGGAAATAAATTAAAATACTATATTATATACCAATTATTCTTCGAAAAATGTAGATCAATTTCACCGATAAATTAAGCAATCAAAGACACAAGCCAATTCGAAGAGACGAAAAAAGGTGACTAGTCTTAATGTCAATTCCATACCAAAATTATGAAGGGTATAAATTTTATATGTCGATATATAGAACAGATATTAACAAGAAAAATTAAGGTGGTTTGGTGATGAGTAGAGAATAATTAAAAGGAGTTAGACAAAACAAGAGCGTAGGAGTAAAACGGAGAATTGATGTTGGTAGACCACATTGGTATTACCACGAAAAAAATACTGAGATTCTGCGGAAAAGTCAAGTAAAATGCACTTTCAGATGTGCAAGTAAGAAGATATTAATCAAAGTACATGAATATACTTAATGAATTAAGTATAAAACTACTTTAAGCCACGGCACTTTTCGTTCTTCCCGTTTGGCTTGGGCCTAAAAATTTCGGTCACAAGCATATTCGCAATGTTGTAATGATCCATAGAATTGTGCGTATTATGTATTGTAAAGAGATATCAGCAAGATCATTAGCAAAAATTCAAAGAAGACACCGAGGTCTATTTTGATACAGCTTATATATTATATTTTTATACCTATTCTATACTATTTATTGCTATGTCAAATAGGCGGGTTATCAATATAAAACTTTGTGGGATATTAACAATTGAACTTACATCGTTTTAATTCTATGAAGACGACGCTCACTTCAAATTTGAATAACTACTGCAGTAGCTTTATGCAAACCAAAAAAATATACATCAAAATTCAGGCCGTTTAGAAGCTTATTGCTTTTGTACATTATAACAGCTACCGTTGAGATATTCAAATTAGATTGCGTCTGCAACTAAATTTTTGAAGTTGTACTAAATTTTTGCCGCGAAGTAATCGGCGTTAGAAAATAAGTATTCAAAGCAGGAGTCTGTTAACCAAAATCTACGGACGGCTCTAAAGACGTTGGCCATACATTCCGTCAACGGTATGTCAATATCTAACAAACTTTATACATTAACATCAAACCGTGCCTTTTTGAAAATTATTGTTTAATGTGATCTACATGAAGTAATATTAGAGACATTATCGATATCTTTGCCACGCAAAGTGAATCATCAAGTACACGAAATTCAAGTCGACATCATTGTAAATGAAAAAAGAATTCGGAAACTTGGTATTTGTCCTTGGTTGACATTTTATTAGTGCGTATGGGTGTTTATTTTCTTCTTTTATCTTGTCCTCATGGTTTGTGAACTACATAATAGTACTTTCTTATCTCTACTTTTTTATTCTGGTGTATTATTTCATCTAACCCACCACAGAAGTTCATGACATCCGCCACACAATCTATCTATCGCTTTGTTGTTCTGCTTTCATTCTTATAACTATAGCAATTAATTTTCCAGTAAAGCGTTCATTTTTATTTTTTATATGTCTTCTTTCTCATTACCTATTATTCTCAAAGATAGAGTGCAACTTTCAAAGATCTTTTGTACTCATTACTAATTTAATTCATTCTCATAACACCACACATCTATTTCAACATTCTTGGTTTATTGCTTTAATGTTAATTATTAGTTCGTATAAGCTTTTTTGTATAGTAGAAGTTCACTAATTTTAGTAAATAATATAGATAATTATTTACCCGTGAATAAAATTGAGTCCAGTTTTGCTCTATATTATACATGCACATTAATGATGAGTCACATTATTGTTCATCGCACGACGTAGAGTGTCTATGCGACTCTTAATTTGACACACGACGTCGCGTGATGAATTCAACGTTTTGTATACAATATATAAAGTATTAAAGTTGCTACCCAGCGAAAAAAGTACTTGTGGTATCGAAATAAACGTCTCGACTTTCTTGATATCCTTTTATCCATTCTTTTACACAAGAAAAGTTTTGAATTTACCTTTCTCAAATACACTCCATGTAGATATAAGTGAATTCCCAAATGTTTAACCGCTTAAAATACAGAAGACGTAACTTTATAAATTGACTATAATTTTAGATGGAAAATTCAATTTTCTTCGAGGTTACAGGTAGACAATACAAAACAAATAGTATTATTTCATGAAGTTATTTAACGTTATAGTGTAAAATTTTAACTACCGCATAATTATAGAGCGGGACACATGCACCCTATATATAGAAGAAGAAAATTAAGTCGGCACGTCGATGGTTCAACATTAGATGATTATTCTAAGCCGTGTAGCATATTTCAGGAAATCGCTCCGTCTCAGGTCTTGTTTCATTATCTATTATTCTATAATAGGTAGTATTATAACAGGCAGTTTTCAAACTATATGAAATATCGTTTGGACGGCTATGGTATCTACAGACAGTTTAATATTATAAACCATCGACGCATCGATCGATGAAAGAGATTTTATTATTGTAGATCTAGGAAGATTATGAAGCTACGCGTAATATTACAGAGCTACTAGCTCTTAGGCACCATTTATGGGATGACTATATTTTCATAACAATATGAGCTTTCACATTTGCCCCGCTCTTATCTTTGTCTCCCCCTCAACGTGTATGTACATTACATCCCTTTTCCCTATCAATTTGTGCAGACGACATCCACTTTTACAGGTTATACATCTATCCACAACGACTTTTGTTACAGTACATTAAAATTTAAATCATACAACCCCAGTTTATAAACCCGTAATCAACTGAATTCTGATTCAAATTAGCGTTTGAGGAACAAAAACTATTTACATTAGTTAACCGGTCAAATACTGCAAGGGAATATTTAGTTATACTTCAGTATTTGGTCGATTGTTACTTTTAAAAAATGATACACGTAACGTAGTAAATGCATTTAGTAAATATTCTATATGTACTGAACAATCTAACATTCATATAAATAACTACAATGTCTATCATAACTAAATATTACACACAACATTTGAGATACAAAAAATATTTTGTATCGTCATTTACAATTCTTAAGTCTTCTTTATCTGTATCAAATTCAATTCAAGTATTACATTTATTGTGACTTGTAGAAAGAACCGAATTATTTTATCTTCTTAGTTTATTGCTGCTTTCTCTCATTCAAGTTTTACACTGAACAGATTTATTTAAAAACATCTAAAAAAATCTACTTTAGCAAAGCAATCACAACATAAACAAGATTTTTGAGCAATATTTTATCTGTTTATGCTATGACATTCAAATAACTAAAATACTGAAAATTATTGTTTTTTTACATGATTATCTCTACATTACTATATATTGTATTATGTGATAAATTTAATTTAGTATCAGTGACGTTCAAATTGTTACGTTGACTAGTCATTTTAGATTTTGTTTCGTTGTATATTCAAATTTCATTAACATTCACATGACCATCCATATTCATATCCATTACATTGTTAGCTACATTTTTAAACTCTACATATTTGTATTCTTTACAAATCTACCATTTGCTAACTATTTCTTCGCAAATGTCTGTATCATAAAGCAAATAGTCAACGTAAGCTGTAACTATAAGATATGGGTCCGTTTGTTAAACCAGTTTATAAAGGTATGTGGCGTCATACTTTTATTCCGCAAAGTAAGTCAATTTAACTTGGACGCTTATTCACTGGGACAATGTAGATAACCGTATTCTAGACCCAAACTAACCGCAACAAAGACAAAGTATAATAAAAACATTGTGAAACCAAGGCCTCTGTTCATTTTCCATCGGAAGCACGCTATGCTAATGATGACGAAGATCAACATTGCGAAGAGCAGGACGATGCTGCACATCATGCCTTTCGAGTTGACTTGGACTGGTTCCCCGTAGATCAGGCCGTACAGGAGCCAAGGGAGGGGCAACCTGGAAACATGAAACACAACTATTACATTTTGAAAAAAAATCAGTTAGACTGTTGTTAAAATTTGAGCTTGCATGGCAACTCCAAGATCTACATTTCACTAACCAATTTAAGATTTTCCACAGAATACACGATTTTACCCTACAATTACTTTTAATCAACATTATAAATTTAAAATAAGACAAAAATTACGCTACAAGATTACTCCGAAAACTATATAGTTGTTTTATCGGTGACTAAATTATCGATTTATCTTCTTCTTATTCTTTTATTGGAAGTAGACGATGGTATATTTACTCGTATATATATTCAACGGTATAAAGAGATTTTGGGAAAATATTAAAGAAATAGTGAGTGCTCTCATCTACTGAGTAATATAATTAATATTAGCTCAGTAGTTAAGACGTTTGCGTCTCATTATATAATGCGAGTTTGAATACTGGTAGAGAGGGTCTCCAGGTAGAGATTTGAAAATTTCAGCAATTTGAGGAAATTATTATTTCAGTAATAACATGATATGATCTTGGTCATTATTACATAAATTTTTGTGCTCGATTCGAAGTTTTACATACCAGAGAGAAAATATCTCAAATTTTTGGGGAAAAATACCAAATCTGAAGATCTCCAGATTGGAGCTCCAGATCGACGCTTGGGCACTGCAACCAGGGTCCTGTTTGCAATGGCCGAGCGTCGATTAGGGAACTTTAATAACTGTCTATTCTTAAAGCACGAAGGAGTGAGCGCCACGTAGTACAGTGTATATACTGTTCCAACTATCAAATGCTTACGAAGAAGGCAGAGTCATAAGGGGCCATACATAAATTACGCCATATGTTAAGGGGGTCGACGAAGTGTGACAAGGTGTGAGAAGGTTCCTAAATTCCATGACGTCACATTTCAAAATCAGTTCTGTTAACGAGATACTACAAAATATTTCCAACTCTATCGGTAGAAGCATTGTTTTTAAATTATTAAAAAAAATATTGAAATGGAAATAAAATTAATTACGGAACTACTGTTTTAATTTAATAATTTCTTGATGTAAAATCGCAAAATATGTGATATCATACTATGGAAGGAGGAGTCTCACGAATGTCACCAGCTATGACAAGGGGTCAAAAAATCATGAAATATGTCCGATTTAATTTGTAGATGGGCCCCTATAAGGAACTAAACAAACCCGTATAACGATACCACCAAATTCTGAAAACCGCACGACGTAGCACGCGAGGTAACCGTTTCTCTAGAAACTGAACACAGTAATAGATTGTGGACTGATATTTTATAACTACCCTATGATATAATAAAATTGCTGAAGTATCGAGTTACAAGAATGAATTAAAAAATAAGGGAAAAAATCACGGGCGGATTGGGGATGGAATTCGAACCAACGATTCCGAACATAAAGACAAAAATTAAAAAATAAATAAATTAATTTTTGCCTGTCTGTTAGCGCATCGCGTGAATACTACTGAATGGATATAAATGAAATTCGGTTATGAACTAACTTACATCCAGAGTCTACATTTAGGATACTTTTTATCCCGGAACTTATTATATCGGGATATATGACGTTGTTTCCAAGGGATGGACGAATATAGCTGAAAAGATGGTCCAGTAGTCGCCCTCGCAATTCACTAATACACACGTAGTTATGGCAACACAAAAGAAGTTTTCCTAAGCAGCTATCTTGCTATTGTTCCATAGGTATATATATACACAGATAGATAACGCTTTACTGCTCGCCAAATAAACAATTAGAAAAATGCAAGAGTACAATATTGTTAAATATGGTCATGGAGGATAGAGTTAAGGAGAACCATCTCAGTATATTAAAAAGTGTCCACTGAAGGGCAGCAAATTAAGATGGCGCCACAATAGCAAGTAGTAAGTATTTAAAAATGGCGCCACAAATAATTAGAGTAGGATACTAAATTAAAGAAGGAAAGAAAGACTTCCTCTTTGTCACCGCGCATGCGGTTTTCAACCCAGCACACTTCACTTCGTTTATAACTGCTAATTTCATATCATTTCCTTTTCCTACACTAGCGCTATTTTGACGAGTTTTCGACCCATAATTTGCTGTTTACAGGTGGACATTTTTTCAACTGATCCCCCATACTAGATAGTCCTCCTTACCTCTATCCTCCATGGTTATGGTAAAAACAATAAGCAGTCTTGTCGTTATAGCAATCTCTTCAAGACAACCTAACTTAAAGCATATGTTTAACTAATCTGGCGATGTAGGTGATGCAGAGTATTAGACAGGATATAACTTAAATACACATACTTAAACTATTTTTTAAAACAAATACACATAAACATATTTATAAGACTAGCTGATGCCCGCGACTTCGTCCGCGTGGTACGGTTTTTTAACTATCCCACGGAACTGTTTAATTTTTCGGAATCAAAAGTATCCTATATGTTGACCAGGGATATAAGCTAAACCATACGAACGAATTTCATCTAAATCGCGGTCCAGTCATTTCGGAGATTAGCCTGTACAAACAGAAAAACAAAAAAATTGAAACAAATCTAAATTAGTTCTATTTCACTTCTTTTATCCCCCTGACTCGATTTTCAGCATTTTTTTTTCATTGTACAGAAATACGACCTCTACAGTTTTATTATATGCATAGATATATATATTTATTAAAGTTAATAGTATAAGAATTTAACTAATTAACATCAACAGCGAGCGCATCACTCATCTCCGTTTCGCCGATGATATCGTTGTCTTTGCAGAGGCTTTGGAGGAACTTGCCTAAATGAATCTTCCCAACGGGTCGGTCTCGGCATGAATTTGGACAAGATGAAAGTCATGTTCAATGAACACGTCATGCTGAGACCGTTAAACATCGAGGGCGCCCCTGTGGAAGTTGTGGAAGAATATGTCTACTTTGGACAAAAAAAAACAGGTATGCAGTTACCACTTCGAGGGGAAGCCAATAGGAAGATTCAGTTAGACTGGGTTGCATTTGTCAAGCTCCGTCAAGTCTTCTTATCGACCATCCCGCAATGCTTGAAGACGAATGTCTTCGAGCAGTGCGTCCTACCCGTCCTGACCTACGAGGCCCATACATGGGCACTGACGGGAGGATTGGTCCCCAAGTTCCAAGTCGCTCAACGGGTTATGGAGCGAGCTATGGGTGTTTCTCTTATGAATAAAATAAAAATAGAAATGAGGATATCCGTAAGAGAACCAAGGTAACCGACATAGCTCGCAAAATTAGAAAGTTGAAGTGGCAGTGGGCCGGCCACGTCTGCCGCAGGACCGATGGCCGATGAAGTAGACGAGTCCTGGAGTGGAGACCGCGTCTCGGCAAGCGTAGTGTCGGACGCCCTCCAGCCTGATGAAACAACGACCTATGACGACCAAGGTCGCCGGTAGTCGCTGGATGAGGGAAGTCAGTGGACAGGGATGAGTGGCGCCGACTTAGGGAGGCCTACGTCCAGCAGTGGACTGCGAATAGCTGACGACGACGAGTATTAGGTATAAGGAAAAGTAGTGTTTTCTGAGTGAGTTCCATAATTATATTTATATTCTGTAAGTATGTATTACTCAATAATAAAATAATATATCTCGACAGTAATCACAAATTATAATTTAATTTCAGTAATTAAATAACAGGTTCAGTTTATTCCTAACACATTCATAATGTTACAAAATTCTCATTAAAAATTATAGGAACCAATAAAAATAAGCAATTTAGTTCAATTACAACTCGGCTTGTTTACGCCGTATTAAATATTACTTCTATGTTAGTTGGCATTTCTTTGACCCAATATTTGGAGCAAGGTCTTTCGCCGAATTACGTTGATAAATATCAAACTGTTTTTTATCCGTAACCTCCAACCTTAGGGAGGTTATGAGTAAGTTTGAGAGACTGAAGTCATGCTATTGCGCCGATAACACGAAAGCGGGTTGCTTGGATGAAAGATTAGGTATTATGAAGAAAATGTGTAGGTTCAGATTATGGTTTGGCTTTGGAAGTTAATTTGACGTTTTTGTTTATTAAGAGCTTAAAAGATTTACATATTATGGTATCTGTAGTATCATAATTATTTCGTTTATCCTTAGGATGTTGTGTTAGCGAACTTTTATTTCCTCTAGCCTTGGCGATTGCGTGCCAACTAACTCTGCACAAATATACTTGCGCCTTATATAATAGAAAGCATTTTCTTCTTCTCTTCTCTCTCTTCTTAAGATTTTGGGTTCAACAAAGAGAAAGCAAAGTATCTGAAGATCAAGATAATGGCAGAAATAAAAGCTTACTGTCCTCTCTACCTCGGTCACGTAAATAATGTGGGAGAGGATCAAAGCGCGAAGAAAGCATATTTAAGACGACCGGTCAACCCTATAAAATATAGCTCGAAAGATGGACAGGAACATGATATGTGTGAGATTTAAGCCTAATTAAAAAAAACTGCACAGGAGAGAGAGAAGTGAAGTGTTCTCATCCCGGAGTCCGAGATACTGTTTGGGTGGATGATCTAATGGAGTTGTAAGAATAAATAACTATGTATTCTACAAAAGTTGAAATAAGTTGCGTTTCTTTACTCCCGCTGCCCACTTCCCTCGCCACCGTCCTGGTTGCTGCCTTGGAAGTGGGTTGTATGAAAACAAGGCATATTTAAAAAATATCCTAAACCGTACTGTATTTCAGTCGAAAATTGAAAATATTAATATTCTTCCGTTCAGTTCAATATTCAGTGTTCATTATTGTGTCAATGTACAGTCGCGGAATGAAAATATTCCTCTATTTAAAGTCGACTTATGCTCGCAGGATAACAAGAAATAATACTGCCAATATTTTAATAAATGTTACGTTTATAAAATATAGAAACGTGAGAAAAGAAAATGACAGACACTGAGATTAACAATAATGTTGATAATGACAGACACTGAGATTAACAATAAGAAACAAAGAGGATATAATCACTTCGCTTAAGATAAATATTAACATTAATAAATATGTTTTACATGTCTAAACAATCTTCTTAGACGAGGTAGAAAATCAAATAACTTTGATCTCAGTAATTTTAAACTTGATTTCAAATAGTTAAACATAATTTTCTGTGAAACAGTCTGTTCTATGACTTAGTTTGAAAAGATTGCATGTGCTCGCGAACGTTCCGCGAGCTCGCGAGCACATGCAATCTTTTTGAAAACTGACGAACATTTTCATACCACGACTGTACTTTGTTGCAACTTTAAGTGTTTACCACAAGTAACGCCCGCTTCCCCTTCGTGACTTGCAAGAACTATACTAAAGATATATCCAGGAAAATAAATAATACATTTTCATTCTGTTACTAAACATATATCCCAGATTCCGGAACTAAATTCAAATCAAATTTATCTTGAAAACTTACAGCATCGAGCCATTCGGAAACTGTGAAAGTTTCCCAGCACCTACGTTTTGTTTGTATCCACACAGAATTTTATACTGTATAACTGCCAACTTAAGGTTTAGTTTTGTCCCTATGAGTACGATCGATAGATAAATGCGGCAGAAAGTAACAGACTTTGCACATTTGTGATATCGATTGTTAATTTTCTTGCAGATATTTTAGAGAAAGAATTCGAGGCTTCTATTGAATCTGATCCGGAATGCTTTAAGGATAAACTCATTGAACCGTGTGTCTTATATAATAGCAATACATACAGAGCTGTAAAATATTTATAGTATTATTCTGCAACATTGCCTGTGCCTACCTTAAGTAAATTTATTTGTGCAAAAAACAAACGGGTTTTGATGTTGAGAGTACCGGTATCATTTTCCTCTTGCCTCTATCACGTTTTATTACTATCTTATCTTCTTCATCCCATTCCTTGTACATATCTCACTCCTCCCCTATCTCATCTCGTTAATCCCATACCAAAATTTGATAGCGCGTTGGCACCACCCTTGGGGCCCAATTCTGCTGTTACTATCTCGTCAAAATCGCCGGGAACTATCGTCTCAAACGTAGGTTTTCCTGATTTTGGTATTCTGTTAATACCAATACCCGTGGCACGTCAATCTACAAAGGTTTCAAATTTTTGGTAGCTTTTCAATATTTATATCGGCTAGCTCAATTTCTGCTAATAGTAACACTATTTTTTTCTACTATTATTCCGCCGCGATTTCCAATAGATATAATAGATTTAGTAGAATACGAATTTTTGGCACTATGGCAATGAACTCGTACTTTGAATATCTACACAACGTCAGGATATTCAAATAGCAGAATTGGGCCTCTGGTGTAACAAGCGTCTATGGGGACTGTAACTACTTAATCTCCATTAGGCGGGCTGTTTCGCTGTTTAACAGCTTTACAAACTTTCCCTCTAACTACGGCTTTTTGTCCTACAACTATATACAGGATTTTATGGTTTTCTTTTCATTTACGAGGGTGAATCAAAAAGTTCTCGTTATCAATATAAAAAAATAAGCAGAATTTTAAGCATAAATATTATATTTTCTACATCATCTCAATGTAAAGCATTTAGAATAACGCGTTTCTAACTTCCTTATTCCTTGCGAAAAATATTTTTCTTGAGTCTCGAAAAACTCCTCTACGGTAGCCATAACCGCGTCATTATCGTGAAATTTACTTCCACGAACTTCCTCTTTTAATTTTGAGAATAAGTGAAAATCAGTTGGGGCTAAGTCCGGAGGATATGGTGAGTGGTCAAAGAGATTGTAGCCAGCATAGCAGATTGCGTTAAGCGCAACTTCCGTTCGATGAGCGGGAACGTTATCGCGAAGAAACAACACGCCCAACGACACTTTTCCACGACGTCTTTCTTTAATCGCTTCACACATTTTCGGAATTACATAAAAGGGACCAGTAATCATCTGCCCTTTTGGCATGTAATCAATAAAAAGGATTCTTTCACTATCCCAAACTACTGAGGCCATAACATTGCCAGCGGTAGGAGCAACTCGTAACTTCTTAATGAAGGAAGAGAATCGTCGTTTCCAAGACATGCTTAGTCTCTTAGTTTCAGGAGAGAAATGATGGACCCACATAATTTTATCCATGGTGTCAAGGCGAACGGCAAAAATTATCCTAATCACGCTGGAATATTTCTAGATTACGTATAAAAATTTCCAAACGTCGCTTTTTGATTTCGTCGGTTAACATTCGTGGCACCCATCTTGCAGACACTTGTTTGAACCCCAGTGAAACAATTAAAATAGATTGAACTCTACCAAAAGATATCTTTAGGATCTCAGATATATGTTTTATAGTAATTCTTCTGTCTTCTAAAACAAGATTCTCAACCCTTTTGACATTTTCTTCCGTAACAGAGTATGAAAACCGCCCAGAACGAAAATCATCTTTACAGCTTGATCTACCTCTTTTAAATTTAGCCACCCAGTACGCAACTGTAGAATACCGTAGAATTGTAGGTAATCAGCGCGGGTGGTAAGCGCTGGCAGTTTTCACTATGAAACGCTAGAAGGAAATACCTACCTCGTGGCCCGCGTCACTTACCACCCGCGCCAGCTTAAGCGTGACTCAAAATTAAACTTATCAGAATAATACTGTATACTTTGTAAGATAATAAAAAGTTTTAGTGAGAGTTATGGAAAATCATTCAGTATTCCACATTATTTCAAAGCACAACGATATTCTTGATATTACTTTCAATACTTTTCCAAATGCTTCAAGTTTACGATAGGAGTACTTTTTTATATCGAAGTGTAGTGGTAGTTTTGCACAATATAGTGGACCAATTGCAACCTTGTATCTAAGACATAAGGTCTGAGATAAAATATTACAACATAACGGAGACATGTTTCGTTTATGGCGTTACTGAACGAATAGGTCAGATTGTAAGTTAGTATGGTAGGGTTAAGGTATATAAGGTATAAGTTTGCTAGATTTTGTTGGGATAGTTCAGATGAAAATTTGATGAGGCTAACTAGCATTTGATGTCAAATAACTTTTTAAATCTTGCATTCAGTTTATAGAATCGAACAACTAGTTCTCTCTTTACAGCTCTGAGACGAATTAAAAAATCTTGTATTTAAAAATGTTTTTTTCAAATATTATTTTTTACCCTTACGTATTAAAACGCCAAAAAGCCAAAAATGATTTTTACATAAATAATATTTTATCACTGATTCTGTATTTTGGCATGAATATGTAATTAAGGCCGAAATAAAGTGCCTTTGAGAGAAAAGCACCAGAACGGCCGATTTGCATTGCCGCATTCCGCTTGCTCGACCCACTTTCTTTGCGGGCTACAACTTCACTCTAAATTCACTACAATAGACAAAATTGAGAGGTATTTAATTTCGCTGCGCACTCTTGAGACGATACTGTAGCAGTTTAAATTTACATCATCTATATTTATGTGTTATAAATGCATTTCAACTGTTGGAGTTTGGCCAACAAAAGTAAACGCTTGAATTATTCACAACCTTTTTACATGGCGAGAGGAACGGAAGGGAAGAATGTTTGGACATTTACTATAACATGACACCCTTCTCTGTAAGATAATAGAAGACACAGTGGAAGATAGAAGAGGAAAGGAAAGACCTAAGAGAGCGTTTATCTATCAAATAGAGGAAAGGATAGGTATTAGAGGCTTTTAAATGCTGTCCTATAATGCATGCCCGCATCAAACAGATCGTAGTTCTTTGTATAGAAAGGAACACAAGTGCGAACACTGATCCGCATCGTATGGAGCGCAGGAATCTGCTCATCGTCATAGCCAATGCTTATGCTCCGATGGGCAACTTTTACGATGCGTGACGATGACGTCATACGAAATTTTAGCTTTTTCTTCCTTTCCTGTAAACAAAGCAGCAACTACGACAAATTGCTCTTCTTCGCTATCCTTCATTATCACACAAACACATTTGGCACGTACGCTCACTACGAAAATTGAAATACAAGAGGCATTGGTAATCCGATTGGTGGTGGTGTTGTCAGATCTGATCAATGACAATACAGTGGACGCGTTGTGAAAAACTTGCTGATGCGATGTGCTCGATGCTAATGATGCGGATATGTGGACGCCTACCTTTAAATGGCAATGCTAATACAAATGTCATTATGAAATGTAATACATTTATTTGCAGGAATAAGTTATTTGACAATTTGGCAAATATGAACGAGGATGCATGTAAATGGAAATTAAATGTAGTAATGTAGAATATGACTGGACTGAATGGTTGATGTGCGCAACCACAGAGGCCGTCAAATATAGAATAAACTTTAAGGAACTTTGAACAGATGATTGAATTCCTTTAACCCTCAGTTACAACAACAACAATATTCTTTATTGTACAACAACATGAAGACAGTAACACATTTTCGTGCCTATTAATTAAGAAGGTAGTAGTACAATGAGCGGTCTTATTGCTTAAAGCAATCTCTTCCAGGCAACCTTATATACATGTACGACGACTAATCTTGGAAGATTTCTCTACGGCATTGCATAACGATATCAATTACATACTCATACTAAATCTGCCCCACTAACATACTTGCAGTAATCGATATTTTTGGGTTTTTAATTTTTTTGCAGAAATGGAATCTCAAGGCGCTAAATTATACATAAAGCTCGATTTTTATAAAAACTTCTTTAGCCGCGTTGGGCACTTTTTGGTAGGAGAAAATCTTATGGGTTCGCGGCACCGATATGGTCATGACTGGCGCATGCGCAGCGGCCGTGTGTTGTGCGCATTAGACGCTTTTTGGATTGGTGAAATCTCGTGCGCTCGCGTCACCGACGTGCTTATAGCAGTATATCTGTAGCTATACAGCTGCCGTATTGTGCAATATTAGTGCTGTTTATATCTTATAAGTGAAATTGAATGGAGTTAGTGAAAAGTTCAATGTGTATATACTGTGCATTGTTTTACACTTTACACTTTTACACTTCTATGGGCAGTCTCTATAACTGCCAATTTTCTTTTATGGTTCCGCTTAAAATTATATAACATGAAAATGTTGTTTAGATATTTAAAAGTATTTTAACCGCGTTTTTCCCAAAACCGCCATTTTGCAAGTTGCTATAATAAGGAGGGCAGAAATTTCATCCATATAATCATAGATTCCTTTTTTGTCAAAATTGTTATAATGGCTTCACTCTAAAAAGAAGTCAGCAAAAAATAAATTGGAGAGTCTACATCTAAGAGTACTACACAACAGTATCTCAATTCGATAGATAAGGCTCATTTCCTTTCATCGGGCAATGAAAGAGATCTTTATTAAATTTTCGAGTGTCTTGTCTACGCTGTGATCAATTTGGGGATCACAGCTTTAAAGGATTTTCAAGTAACAATTAATTTAGGTGTATTTCAATTATGTAAAGTAATCCATCGCTTTGAAAGCGTTGGAAGAATACATTATCTTGAAATAAAACCGCCATTTCAACTCCCAGTCACCAGCAGTGTGGTGGTACTGATCACCGGTGACTGGGAGTTCATCCACATTTCCTTGACACTTGGAAGTCATCCAATGTACGTGGCGCTCGCTGCTTTATGCTATACGTGAGCAAGCTATGGAATGAACTCTTTCCCGCGGTTTTCCCAGAGCTCTACAATATGAGGCTCTTGAATATGAGGTAGGCAACGCATCTGCTTAGTGTTGCAGATGTCCATGGGTGACGGTAGCCACTAGCTATCAAGTGGATCCGTTTGCCAGTTTGCATACAAGCAAACATAATAATACGAAGCATGCCTAAACGGCAGAAAGTAACTAAAACATTAAATATTTTCTGTACAAGAGAGTAATTTTTTATATATAGCTGGAGTACAGCAGACGAGCAGACTGTGCACGTGATTGGAAGCTATTACCGTCGTTAATGGACGTTTGCAACACCAGATACGTCAACAACACACTGCAGGCCTCAAAGAAATTGTGTACATAAACATACTTTAAAAAAAACTCATATTGTAGCGCTGTGGGAAAACCACGGCTGGGAGCTCATTCCAAATCTAAATTCAATCAAACTTTTTCGGCCTACCAAATAACATGCTCCAAAGAATTTCTCTCTTATATGCGTATCAGGAATTTGATGTGAAAAACCGGTGTAATTACAACCGACCGGTACTGAACCTTTCAGGTTTCTTTGACCTCGATACCTTAACCTTTACTCGACATCGATAAGGAACGACCCTCTTAGTTCTCGCCTTTCGACATAATCTGATATAATTTGCACGCGTTGATATTTTAACCCAATTTAATAACAAAGCGGGCCAAGTATGTTTTTGGGTGACATGGATAAGGTATTAACTCAAATAAAGGCAAGCATATGACAGTTTTCGAAGTATAAGCATAGATTTTTTTATTGCATGAGTTTGATGACTGGCAAACGGCCCACTTGAAGAAAAGCGGTTACCATCGCCTATGGACATTTGCAACATCAAAGGTGCTATAAATACCCTGCTGCTCTCTTAAGGGAGACTGGAACCTGGTCACTAATGCCGGAACACATGTCAGGGTTGTTATTGCGGCATACTCTAGACCAGGGGTGGTAGCCATCCAGTCGAGCAAGTACCCTTCCAACTGGCTGTGGTAGTAGTGTTTTGTCACCTCTTATGACAGGCCACCATGAAAAAATCCCCCAAACTTCAACAGAGAAAACGTTTGGCAACCAAACCATAAACAGAAATTACACATTACTCATTGACACGTGACATCTTTGTTTTCCGTGAAAACGCCTACTGATAAGTGGCCGAAACGTCGGAATATAAATCAAATAAAATTAAAAATGTTAAAAAGTTATTGTAAACAAATTAAGTTTAATTATTTTTACAAGCTTTTATTCAACTTGCAATGGATGTATGTAAGTTCGGGTAGAATCCTGTAAGTTAAATTTGACCAACTTCTCGGTTTCCAATTGAGCTGAAATTTTGCACGCATATGTATATTGCGTTACAGTGCAATAATATGGTGCCATGGAGCTGATCTGATGATGCAGTCGGAAGGTGGCCATAGGAACTCCTGTACTAAACAAGATAGACCCGTCGTGTTTGGGCTCGTTTTACTTGTCCTGGCTAGCACTCTGCTGCTACATGATATCCAGGATCTCAAAAGGATTTAAAAAACTCTTATTTATAATCTACATAGTCCTTTAAGACAATGTCTTCGTCAATGGTGCATCTACTTTATCCCACATTACTTACATAAAACGTAACACTTGAAGCTCTTGTATTTGGCACAACTCCAAATATTCCTCGAATAAACTTACTGCTTAAAACCTCTATTCCGTTTAGGGCCCTCGGGGAATCTCTGGCTCTTAAATCTTCCTTTAAAGTTATATAAAGTTAATTTTATAGCCAGTTAATTTAGTTTGAAACTCCTGTTTGTTGCTTTTCCTTCTGCTTCCTAGTTATGCATTCGTTTTAATGAAGCTAGTTGCCAACATGTTGTACGTGTTTTAAAATTTCAGTGGCTTAAGTTGTAATAATAGGTTTTGTATGCAATGCAATGTAGTGAAAACATTTTTATTCATTTTTGGGATTCTGTAAGTTGTGGAAACTGAACTCTTGAACTCTTACTATTTCATCGAAGCTTTTATAAATTGGTGTTGCGAAATTACAAATTAGAATTAGGGATGGCATACCATACATAAGGGTTTCAGCAACTGGGGCAACATTGGATAGATTTTGAAAAATGTTAACGATATTTTATAATATTTTTTATTATTTAAATCAATCACTCCTACTCTCCGCGCCCCGCATACCGCCGACGCCCATAGCTGGCGGAATTAGCAACTAGGCGTCGGTAAGGATGCGGGATATACGAGCGGCCTTGGAAGCAAAAATATTTCATTCTTGTTCATTTTCAATTGTACATAATTTTTCATTCATAATCTCTTGCATAATCTGTACTTATACTATGTATATTTCGATACATGTAAAAAGTTCAATAATAATAATTATACAGTCCATTACCATCGAGTTTAATTTCAAAAAACAAGAAGGAACTGCCACCAATAATAATTATAACTTTAATTGTAATAACGCTTTTGTTTTGTCCACCTTGTAGCAAGTGGCTAACATTAGGGAGCTGATGCGTTACCTAACTGATTGATGCTTTAAATATCTATTTACCTCCTTTTTACAAAGCCCGTTTTGTAGCATTATACAAATAACTGTGGAAGATAGATCATTCCACAGCTCGCATACATACGTACTACCCGTGCGCAGGTTTGCCGATAGCCTCATGATGTTACGCGTCGATGGTCAGTAGGGTTGATAAAAAAGGTTACATAAGTAAAATAATAGTAAGTAGTCATCGGAAAACCTTCTGCGCGCATCTTATATATTGTTACGAGTTGCAGGACTCGAATTAAAATGCCGTTGGAATTACTATAGAATTTATTAGAACTATACAAACACGTATAACACAGGTACAAATATAACTGAACACAACCACTACAAAAGTAATGCACGAATCAATAACACGCGCAAAGTCCGTCACTATATAGATTACCGAATGAACACAAGCCTTGCCTCGCTTGTGGTTATCGCTAGACTGCTTTCCCCCTCTATCAAGTCATTGTTTTATACTGCACAAATGCAATATGTCTGCCGTATCTAAGTCGGATTAATTCGCCTTACCTGGCTAATAAGTCGGCCGCAAGCTGCCATAAAACAATACAATAACAATGGGCGGTTTTCTAATCACAAATTTTAAAGATAAAGTAAACAAAAAAAGTCGGTAAACAAAGAGTTTCAATGTTATTAGCTCAAACACCGACGGGTAATAAATGTGCTTTGTTCACAGATATGCAGGTGTCCCAAATTGTAACAATGTCATAATTATGGCATGAAGTTAAAAATAAGTTAAAACACTCACCCGACAGTAACATCAAATATGTTACTTCCGACGGAGCTTGACACGGCCATGTCTCCGAAGCCCTTTCTCGCCACGATGACCGATGTGATGAGGTCAGGCACCGAGGTGCCCGCAGCCAGGAGCGTCAGCCCCATCACCTCGGGGGGCACGTGCGCCGTGGACCCGGCCACGTTCGCCCACCACACCATCAAGTAAGAGAAGAATGCTATCCAAACTACTGACCCTATAAATGTTACAGGAAAAAGGTTCTTCCCTGGAAAGAGAAAAGATAACTCTATTTATCTATACATATAATAAAACTGTAGAGGTCGAATTCCTGTACAATAACAAAAAATGCCAAAAACCGAGTAAGGGGGTTGAAGAAGTGAAATAGAACTAATTTAGATTTTTTTTCCAATTTCACTGTTTGTACAGGCTAATCTCCGAAACGACTGGACCGATTTAAATAAAATTTTGTATGGTGGTAGCTTATATTCCTGTTCAAGTTATAGGATATTACTTTTGATTCCGAAAAATTAAAGAGTTCCCGTGGGATAGTTAAATAAACTTTCCACGCGGACAAAAACACGGGCAGACTAGTTGAGAATAAGAAATGAAAGCCGGCCAAGTGTATAGGGTCACGTACATTTAAAACTAGGAGTATATACGGCACACGTCAACCACGTACGTCGATCTGGGCACGTCAGAGTCCATACATTTTATATAGCGGCTAGTTTTCGCGACTAGCCTACGTAATAAAACGTAGTTTTATTACCGGCTGGTTGTTTAGCAGTGGTGTGGACTTCTAACAACTTGATTCCCTACAGCTAGGGCTGCTAACATTTTGAAAAAAGTAACGTACTACATTTTTGAAGTGATAACTTCTTATGGGAGGGTAAACCGCTTCGTTACGTAACGCGTTATGGCGTCAGTCTGTCTGGCTTCCCTTTCTCTCACGCATACGGCAGCGGTAGGCAGGCTCCTCCTCTCTCACTCTAACCCACAGCGCTAGCCGTATTTCGATAATGAATGAATGAATAATGTACATACACAAAATTCTAATGTACATATTCAAGAATTTTAACTTAGAAATTATTTATTTTTTCTCTTGGAGACATTTTGTGTGTGCTTCTAGCACACAAACAACTTTTCATGATCATAAAATTTTTGGAAGCTTTCCCAAACAGTCCCAATTAAAATTTTAAGAAACAAAATTCATTTTTATTTTTATAGATGTCCTGTTCCCTTCTTCTCGCCATTTTAGATTCATTACTGAATAAACTCTTTCAGTTAAAGCTGGAACGGTAGTAGTTTAGTAATTATCCATATAAGTATTTTATTTTACGCAAAAGTATAAAGTATGTTTATCTAAAATAAAGTACGATACGTTATTATAAAGTATGGTTGGCAACCCTACCTACAGCCTACCTTTAAGATACCAAAATGTCGAAAACACCATGCATTCATTGGTTTTTACGTGTTCTGTTCAGACATACTATTACTAGTGTTTTTATAAATTAACTAGCGACTAAAAGGTTGAAAGCGCTATTAATTTATCGGCGCTGATGTTGTTTATTCTTGCATATACTATTCTTATTGTTCGTGCTATATCATATATAAAACATAAAGCTTGTTATTGTTTTTTTTTAGAAACACTTAATGTTACAAAACATGGACATGTTATTTAGATATCTAAAGATGTTTATCGCATGTTTCTTGACACCGCCATTTGTAACTACTGCGTTTGCTATAAGTAGGGCAGGGCAGAGCTACAACTTGATGAATAGAGTAGTTACTGGCTACCATCGACTTTGGACATTTGTAACACTGAAGGTGCCACCAGTGTGTTACTGGCCTCGAAATCAGATATGCTATCTGGCCAATGATGCCGGAATAAAACTCAAGTCGTTATGACTCTTAGACCTTAAATGGTAGCCATAAGAACGAGTAAATGCCCTGTCACTTGGCCATGGGTTGTTTTATTGCCTCTGACTAAGCAGGAATTAATTAAGACTGGGGGCGCCTACTGTGATTTCAGCATGTGTTACGAGTTTTGAAAAATAATTGTACCTCTCGGCGTCCTAGTGTCCGGGAGGGTGATCCAAAGTGGGAAGACAATTGGTGCGACCAACACATATGTCAGCCGCTTACGGAAGCCTGATGGCCACGACATGTCCAACGGCGTCGTGTCATCCTCCAGGTCTCCTATCTGGAACAAATTAATTATATTCAATACTGGTTCGTATTTCCTGGCTATACATTATCTCCAATAGCTGGAACATGCAATATGACGGTCGTGCACCAAACGTACGTGCAAATTACGATATATAAGTTCTTGCTTCAACAGTGTTTATTACGTTTATACCATTGAAATAACACACCGCAATGCTTAAAGAGAAAAGTCTTCGAGCAGTGCGTCCTCCCTATCCTGACTTACGGGGCCGAGACGTGGACATTGACGGCAGGATTGGTCAGCAAGTTCAAGTCGCTCAACGGGCTATGGAGTGAGCTATGTTGGGTTTTTCTTTTATGGATAAAATCAGAAATGAGGATATCCGTAAGAGAACCAAGGTAATCAGATATAGCTCGCAAAATTAGCAAGTTGAAGTCGCAGGACTGATGGCCGATGGAACAGACGAGTCCTGGAGTGGAGACCACATCTCGGTAAGCGTAGTGTCGGACGCCCTCCAGCCCGATGTACCGAAGATCTATGCAAGATCGCCGGTAGGCGCTGGATGAGAAAATCAGAGGACAGGGATGAGTGGCACGTCTTGGGGAGGCCTACGTCCAGCAGTGGACTGCGCATATCTGACGACGACGATATACATATCTCCTTACTGACCACAACAGATAAAGTAATAAAGTTTCCTTTATGTTGCAAACTCCAATATCACAATATCCCGTCTAAGGAAATGGTACATGGAATCCTCAATATCGTGAATTTGTAATCCCTTCGTAAATTCATCGTAGGCACGAAAAGAATTCAATTATGTTTCAACAGCTGTGAGTAAGACAGACGTATTTGGAATGTCTTTTCATATTATGAATGACATTACTTTAAATGACAGTCAAAATGAAAAAGTTGTACAGCTTTTGAATTTGTTTATCTTTTCTTTCTTATATAACTAAAAATCTTGTATCACGATGTATGTCCGGCATAAACACCAAAATTACTAAACTGATTTTGATAAAATTTTGTATGTTTAACTTGGTACAACTTAAAAGATAGTATATTTTTATCTCAATTATAAAATTCTAATGTCATGTCATTGAAGTCCCTCTAAACGCCTGGACCGATTTCGATTATTTCTTTTGTGTGTTCGAGTAGGCGGGTCCCCGGATGGTAAAAGATGGAGGAAGCCTACATCCAGAAATGGAGAAACCAGTTTTAATAACTAGAAGTGATTACATGTATAACAAGAAATAAAGACTGTTTTCATTTTTATTGTATTTATTTAGTTTTAAAATTTTAAAATGTTTTTATTCTTAAACTTGAACCAACCTAAAAAATACTAAAAAATTAATTAAGTTAATATATTTTTTTATGTAACAAATCGCTGTCAAAAGCTGATACTTTTTTACATTGCAAATTTTTTTTTACATTGCCACGCTGTTTGGCAACGTTGATTTTATAATTGTTTTTATTTATAACTAGCGGCCCCGGCAGACGTTGTCCTGCTCTGAAAACATAAAAATCTAGGACCCGATCTCAGCGCCACCTACCGGTTCTAATTGTGAATCTAAACTATACGGGAACCCACTCAAACACACGAAAACAAAATCACCAAAATCGCTCCAGGTGATTAGGAAGATTCTAGAACCCGATCTCAGCGCCACCTACCGGTTCCAACGGGATAGAAAGTATCCTATGTCCGTCTCCTGGTTCTAAGCTACTTCCCCACCAATTTTCAGCCAAATCGGTACAGCCGTTCTTGATTTATAAATAGTGTAACTAACACGACTTTCTTTTATATATATAGATTATTACGTACCATGTCATACGTACATAAATACAATTTCATTATAAACGTTACTGGTCTTTGAAGGATCAAACCCACATTACATAACTGCATCTTTATACACACATACATACAGTAGGTACAGTCCTATTTATCCACACGTCATCCCCTTATCTGGCATAAACTGCTAATCCCCAGGGTTGTCACCCACATCGTGTATGACCTTATATAAACCCCCAAAAGACCCTCGGAAGCGTCCCAGTCACCCGTGTTACTTTTTTTACATAAGTCCAAGAGAGCTTTCGTTGACATTCGAATCGATGTCGTGTCACTATTTCTGAGTGTCGGACACTTACGTCTGTTATCCCTTCGGGATAAGTCCTTTAAAGAAAATTGTTGTGTAAGGGAAGATAGGTGACTGTTTATTTAAAAATTAACCTAAATTTTGAGTTTTTGTAGTCATTTTGGCAGTTGATCTAACAAAGAAACTGATCATCAAATTCAAATTCAAAAGTTTTTTTTTCAAAATAAGTTACACTGGAGAACACTTTTTGAAGGTCATACATATAGGTTAAAGTTTAATTTTACTTCCTAGTCTATGTACACCGCTTCGCGACGTGTTATTGCTGTTAAGGAGAAGAAGCGGCAAGAAACTCCCCAGCAACACGTCTAGCTAAAAAATGTTTTTCTTTATATTTCTCTTATTCTATTTAACGTATTTACGTATACTGGGACGAGGATTGTAGCAGCGTTGATTTTTAGTTCCAGCTTTTAACCACAGAAGAAGTGAGACCCAAATAAAACTATCGAAAAGCTCGCGTGTGTTTTTGGCAACGCGTAAACGTTGCTACACAACATGGTAGCGCAACCAGCGTTTTGGGAACGTTCTAAAACGTGACTTGGGACTTATTTATTATTTGTAATTTGTAAATAAAGTAACCTACGCATTTAGTTATAATCCAAGTAGAGAAATATGTAGAGATAAAATCTCTGGAATACAAAATTTAAAATTTTAATTACAGCGTGTTTTCAATTAATGCAACCCAGGTGCTCAGTGGAACGTGAATCGTGTCAGCTGTAGCCACACAAGCTGGAGTGCCGTGACCTTATCTGCCGAACAGCGGCTGCTGACAGCCATTGTTCGCCATTGTGTTTCCATACGACGCTTAAAAGGCCTGCTTGATTAATGGCCCAACGCGAATATGGGGCCCGGATCCCCCAAACCGTAGAAGTTGGCTTTGTGGCTGAAGAACATGCGTCTTACTCGAATAATGTGAGTTTGAATCTTGGTGTCGGAACATGCATTGCTTGAGCGATATTAGACGGATCATTTCAGTCTTTCAATTTACATGAATCAACCAAAGTCGGGCAAATGCCATGCCACCCGGCTGAAGGTTGTTTTGTCGCCTCTTACGACAGGCCGCCCGGCCGCAGGAAATTGTATTCTTTCTCCGTTCTTGCATGGAGAAATGCTTATTGCTAGAAAGACATGGATGGATTGTGTGAAGGATGATGGTGTGATAGAGGACATATGTTTGAATAGTGGAGCATGGAAGGAAAAAACATATTTTGCCGACTCCCAAATCATTTCCTTGATAGGCCGTATGTTTCTCTCCTAATTTAATGGAATGAAATGTTGTTTTTGAAACTCAATACTCACCTCTTCTATAGCATCTAATTGGACGTCCGCGATCCCACCGTTGGGCAGGTCCAGCGGAGTTTCCTTCGACTGGGTGGCCGCGGCCGAATGCCTCGCGGCCGTGGCCCCCGCCCCTCCAGCAGCAGGCCTCGTGGCCTCCAGCAGCACTTTCAGCGATGCTATCGCGTGGAGCTGCGTCGCCTTCTCATCCACTTTACCTGTAGACAATATTTTGCTAAATGTCATGTGACTCTCAATTATCGTCGTGCAGAACGAAGAAAGAATACTAATTCTTATAATTACTAATTCTTGGGACCCGCCTGTCGTAAGAGGCGACAAAACAACTTACAGTCATGTGGTAGAACAATTGCTTTGAGTATGCCGCCATAGTAATAACCTTGAGTTTTTTTTCGGCATCTGTGGACAGATCCCAGTTTCAGTGTTGCCAACTCAGTGGATTTTCCACTAGATCTGGTGGTTTAGACTTACCTTTAGCGGACAAATTTCGATTTTAGTGGCTAGTGGTTTTTTCTAGTGGCTTAGGTTGCTTCATTTAGTGGTTAGGTACGACATTCACTCACTAGCAAGATTTACATATTTACAGGAAAGAACTCGAACATTTATGTTACAAGTATATTTTTTTTATGTGTAGGCAACACAACAAAATCAAGGTGGTTGTTATCGGAGATTTCCCGAGAATAGTTTGTCAATTTCTTGAATCATTTTGATTATGGACTTTATTAGAATGATGACTGGGTCAAGTTTGATTTGAATTGGAGAGGTTTGTTTGTGTTTGTTTCCTTTGCATGCACAAAAATATAAATACAACGGGTAGTATAGTTCGCGTCGGTACGACGGATGTTTTACACGTTTTACTTTATTAATTTTATTAATTTTGTAAAAAGAATATGCCTAAACCACAGTACACCCAAAAGCACATATTGCTGCTGGTAATATGCTGGAAAATCCTTACAGGATCACCCGCTATGCCAATCTGAAGATTGCCTAAATATTTCATCGAAATCGATCCAGCCGTTTCGGAGTCCGTAACAAACATACATATACACAGAATATTCAGGTAGTGTCTGTCTGGCATAATATATTAGTGGTTTTCTGTTGGTTTGAGGGATCGCCAAATTTAGTGGTTTTCTGGTGGGCTGCAACACCACAAATTGTGGTTTCGTTGAAATAAAGTTGGCAACACTGCCCAGTTTTTCTTCAGTGAGCGGCAGCACCTTTGTATGCGACGGTACCCAATTTCCATCAGTTTGGGCCGTGAACCTCTGTCTGCTTTATTTCAGTAATGTTTTTATTTTATTCTTGTATATATCTATAGCGGTAACCCCTAATTTTCAGTCGTGTCATGGTTTTACTATACCATTGTGTTGCACCATATAGACTATACCTTCCTGTCAAATTGCGTTCATATAGACACAGAGAGAGTTCCGTTATTGCCGTAATGACTATGAAATTCTAAAATAGACAGAAACAGATAAAACTTGAAAAATATATTAGCTAGCGTGTTGCTGCGGAGACTGCCATTCTTAGCAAAACATTGTTGCAAAGCGGTGTATATTATAGAACAGATTTACGGCCTTACTTATAATAATTTCTTTAAGAAACGATCTCTTAAGCAAGAGAATCAGAATCAGACCCTAACCAATGAATATCTTTTTCTTCACTTAAAAACGTGTATTACCTGTTATTTATAAGAGGAGCAAAGATAAACGAAATTTGAATGATTAACGTGGGCTGTACCCAAAATATTCGACTAAAGAGGAGTTTATGGGTAAGATTTTCACTAATCAGTTGCTGAGCAGTTTCTTTAAATTTAAGAAACGATTATAAGTAAGGCCCATAATGTTTAACGTATGCCTTTGAGAAAATGATCTGCTATGGAATTCAGTCGGAATTACATATGGAATAAGACCTTATTTAAATTAAAAGAACAATCATCGCTTACCTCGCTTAGACTACTACATCTGCTTACCCCCATTTTGCAGATTTTTACAAACAAGTAATAAGAAAACAACACGTGGAGCTGGCGTATTTTTTGTAGATATTTACAACAAGAAACTAAACAAGGTAGCTACAGTACTCCTTAGTTGAAAATAATATAAGTTTTTAATAATACACACGCCCCACTTAGCAAAAGCGAGCAAAACATGTATTGTTGCATTTCTACATCTAGTCGCAGATGGGCGCTGGACATGTCCGAACTTGCGAAGTGCACTCGTAGTCCAGTATGTTCTGAATGATGTTTGACCCATTTCAAATGTTAAACAAGTGCTGTGGAACAGCGAAATTTTAAATGTTAACCCAAATTCAAGATCCACGTGCTAGAAACAACTTGATGATTAACTTTTTTATTTATTTTTTAATGCTGGCTTCATCTGCTTTGGTGTTAAAAATTTAGGCTGTGGTCGAACGCATCTTATTTAAGATGTTATAAACTAACGCCGTTAACGCATAGTCGCATTAGTGTTATATACATATTATGTTATCTGTCAATATGTAACGTCATCAACAACGTCGCTTTTCAAATAATACCTTAAATCCATCGCCATATCTGTGTTAAACAGCCTAAATCTTTGATATTATCTCAGATTGAATCCCGGTTTCTGAGGTTATCAGTTATGAGTTCAATAACAATTGATTCCATAAAGTTATGTAAAAGATAAACTTAGGTTAACTGTTACCCGACAACTAATACCAAAACTCGTCACTAGATGGATCTATTTAAAAAAGAATATCTAATATTTATTTACATCAAACAAAAACGTCAAGCAAAAGATAATTATGGAATAGATAAACGCCTAATATTGGTCAGTTAAGTTGAACCTATAATAATAAATAATATAATAAAATCTTTATTACATAGCCAACAAAAACATTATTATGTTACATACAAGTGAAGTGCAAAAAAAGACAGAATTTTCCAAAGAAACGCAACCTGTGAAGTCAACCTAGTTTAACTATCGTACGATGGTGTGTTCAAAAACGCAATTTTTGAAGTTATAACTTCTTATGGGAGAGTAAACCGTTACGTAACGCGTTACGGCGCCAGTCTGTCTGGCTTCCCTTTCTCTCACGTTAGATTAGTTTAAGTAATCACTTCTGTCGTGCGTCCCGAGACGCATGCCGTCTTTTCATAAGTTATTGGACAGATAACGCAACGCATAGATAATCTACAGTCAAAAGTACCTCAGAAACCGGGCATAAGACTGATAACATATGTAAAAAAACTGTTGTACGTTGGACAGTATTGTACTTAGGACAAGTGTAATTTTTCGAAAACTTCCGAATTTTCAAATATTTCCTTATAGCAGTCAAAGTATCCTTTATCAAATCTAACGTGAAGTTAGTAGTGATTCGCCGGTACCGTGTCAGAGCAGATAAAAAACATTATTTATTATGTAGTTCTTGCTCAAAGAGTACGCTTTATGCTCTACTTATTATTTATATATTTTACACGATATCTGTTTATTCTAAACTTTTTATTTGCAATCAAATTTCAGTATAGTGGGTAACAAATGATACAGATGTTCGATGCTAAGTTCAGTTGAAGCGTGTTTATGAGTTTCTAAAAGAAATTGTTGCGATGTACCTTTGGCCCATAACCAACTACATATTTTCGACACTAGCCAAGGTACAATAATTATTCGATTCTTATGTAAATCCTCATATGTAAATTATAAATGAGTATTGTTTAGTATTTTGCTAAATTTAAGTTTATACATAATTATACGATTGAAAAATTACTCACAATAATTAACACTAAATAAATATTGAAATAAGTATGTACCTAGATAATATAAGTTTTAATACCTTTTTTTCGCCGAAGTCACCAAAATCATTTGATCATTATAAGATAATAACAGCTATTTCTATAACTATCATGTCTTTATGCAATAAAGTATTTGATTTCATTTGACAGACATGAATAAAACAAGAGTCCCGTTTTTGTCAAAATGACTACAGAAACCCCAAAGTCATTAGAATTGTATGTAGTTCTACTAATTATTTTACGATATGTACCGTATTAAAATTCTATTCATAAAACTATTATGAATAGAATTTTAATACCGTACAAACTCGGCTTTTAAAAAGCCATTTATTCGATTGTAGATAAATAGCGTCGTTAATATAAAATGTTTGAACATTAAATTTATTGGTTGTCATTCCTTTATTGCTGTACATAATGAAGCTATTGTTTGATCGTTAATGGTCTTAATCAAATGGCGCGGGTTCGATCCTGACCGAAACGCATGCACCACTTGGTCACTTTTGTTACGTGCGAGCGGGGGTACCCCATTTAGGATTGAAAGAAAACACCAGTTCTTTTAATTAAACGCTTTTATTGACTTACACAGCCGTAGGTGATATTTCTCCGCAGGGTTGCCCCTACACGCACAACTAACGACGCACTGTCCCGACGATAACATGTCTCACTCACAATACCGTTGCCGATATAGCGTAGACCACCTCCTGCTACTGCAGTGATCACCTCCGAATTTACCGCAAGTAGATCGCTTCTGGATCTCCTCTTCAACTACGCTACACTCCTCCTTCACTGAACTGCCCACTAAACTTTTCACTAAATTCCCACTAAACTCGTCACTGTCTTCTATTAAACTTCTCTTCCAACTCTTTTATATCGCACTTGTCGCTTCGCTCTCTTGCACTGAACTTACCTGCCGCTTCTGGAAGAATCTTCTGGGTAATTATGGGTAATTTCGAACTTTTTTCGTTATGCTTTTATTTACTGTGTATCTCTTTCTAAACATCTATCTATCTCTGTCTTTTCCTTCTGGAACCTTCTATATCAGAACTTTCGTTTATCGTCTATCCCTTTCTAAAATGTATCTGTCCTTGTCTTTTCTTTCAAGAATCTAGCTCTTTCTAAAACTTCTTAAATAAACTAGATTGTTCCACCATCACTCGCCACAATATTGTTACAATTACAACGTGCTAACAACGGTGAAGGAAAACATCGTGATGTAACCTGCACATTGAGATAATCGATGTGTCAAACCTGCTAAGCTGCCTTGAACAAGTGTGGCGGGTATACTTTCCGTTCCCCCTATAATGGGAGGCCCGAGCCCAGCAGTGGGACATGTATGAGCTGATATTGTTGGTCCTACTCATATTGATATATCCGTGCAGGAACGGAGAAAGAATACAATTTCCTGCGACCGGCCTGTCGTAAGAGGCGACAAAACAACCCACAGAGCCTTTGCCCGACTGGATGGCTACGACCCCTGGTCTAGAGTATGTCGCCATAACAACCTTGAGTTGTGTTGCGGCATTAGTGACCAGATTCTAGTCTCCCTTAAGAGAGCAGCAGCGCATTTATAGCACCTTTGGTGTTGCAAATGTCCATAGGCGATGGTAACCGCTTTCCATCAAGTAAGCCGTCTGCCCGTCTCTGGAAAAAAAATTGAGTAATTTTGTAGACTTTCAAGAAGTTTAAAGAAGCCTACAAAATTACTCTAAGTCAATATGAATACAAATATTTAATGGTAATAGTTGCGTCCTCTAAAGTTCTAAATTCTTAACCATGCGGAATGCTCGCCATCGTTTATGCTCATTCTAACATTTTCAACATCCAACTCCCATTTTAAATTCGCAGTAGCTTAACGATGGCCAAATCCAAAACGGCAAAGGGTATATTGCAGCATTTATAAAAGCTAAGTCCATCAAAGGAGGGCAAAACCGCATTCAAACGCCGGCGGATTCCGAACATAATCTTGTCTTTATCCAACCAGATATAAGGCTGTAAGCTGTTGTCATTTGTAACATTTATTTTTTACTAGAGATATTACCGAGAAACTGCTTGTGTGTTTTTCAAGTCAAGCTTTTTTATTTTTGCTAGTAAGCAAACTGGCAAACGAACCACCTGGTGGTAGGTGGCTACCGTCGCCCATGGACATCTGCAACACTAGGGGAGTCTGCCTCGTTAAGACTTTAGGTTCATGCCCTTTTAGAAGAGCCCCATATTGTAGCGCTCTGGCAAAACCGCGGGAGTTCATTGCATAACTTGGACACATATGGCATGAAGGAGCGAAGTGTGGATGAACTCCCAATCGCCGGCGAGTAATGCGATGGTAGAAAGGCGATGTAGGCACTAAATCAAATAGCTAATCAGAGCACTCCCTGTTGTACAGACGGTAGAATATGCTTAGAGCACCAACGTCTCTTCTATGGCTGAGAGACTAAGTCGTCTGTAATTTTGGGATCGATCGTATGTGCATGAACCGAAATGCACTTGCCCAATCTTCGTCAAAGTATATATAAACAGCAATATTGTTTCAATAAATTATTGACTATTAAGGTTACATTAAACTCACTATTAAGGTATATTATTCTTGTACACAATATTTGGTAGTAAAATCGACCCTAACCTCATAAGAAGCGGGGCGTGATGGCATTATAGCCGGCCCTACCTTGACCGCGGCGCACTATTGATTCGATGAAAACAAAATCCGCGTGCTTTCGCCCATTGATGAACATAATGGAACTCCCCATTATTGATTGACAAATTGTGACATTGATCCTTACATCTGGGAATAACAGGTTGGAGTGGAGGCGTCTAATAAAATGCAAAAGCTTTGAGAAGTGACTAAGAAAGATTGATACTAGACGCGTCCAAATAAATACACTATTTGCTTTCAAATATCAATCATTTGGTGACGGGATGATGTCTTTTTCTTGTATACTATTCTGGTATACGTTCTCTGCCACCAATCATTATGTCATCCTTTACATGAGTTACACAATCCATCCATTTCAACATACTTTTACACTTAACACTACACACACCACACTTTAGTCGTCTTCCTCTTAAATTTTCAGTCACCTTTTCAACTTTTGTTAAGGGTTGGTAAGGGTTTTGTTAAGGTTTATACTCTGCTTTTCATTTTAAATACGAGGAAGTGAAATATATGAGGAAACTGGTCTAACTCTCTGTGGCACACCGGTATCAAGGGTTTCCAAGTTTAAGTACCTGGGGCACTGGGTAACCGAAGACTTAAAGGATGATTGTGATATAGACCGTCAACGTAGACCGTTTGCTGTCCGATGTAACATGCTGGCCCGCTTTTCCGAGCATACAATCAGTCCTTGTAGACGTGCAGGATGTGGGTCAGTTATACGCAGCGGGCATACAGCGACCTACGTGTCCAGTATAATAATGGGCTGAGGGTGTTGTTGGGGCTGCCGTGGCGGTGCAGTGCGGCAGGGATGTTCACAGAAGCGCCAATCGATGGCTTCGCGGCCATCATTAGAAAGAGATACGCGTCCCTACTGGCCCGCGTTGACGGCAGCACCAACAGCATGCTCAGTCTTTTTGTAGATCGATAGGACTCGACACTGCTACGTAAATGGGTGCAACTGCACACCCAGTTAAATGCATAAGTTTGTTTGTTTTCTGCCGCCTCGCAGTACGGTGGCAGACTCCATACTTGAAATCATTTTGGCGTACATGTCCCTTTGACGCCGTGGAGTAAAAACATTTATTATAATTACAGTGACACGGATATAATGCCCTCGTATTTGTTTTAATAATTATTTGTTGTGCCGCGAATTAATTAGAAATTTAAAATTTAATATCATTGCAATAATTTATAATGTTACGTATCGAAAAAGAACTGCGCACCTGGTTTATTACCTTTTTCAGCTGGACTTCTTTTATTTACTTTGTGTTTAAAATTTGCAATTAGACAATTGCCTATTGTTATTGTCTTTGCTTATGGCTGTTCGCAAGACTAATTAAACAGGTGTGCAGATTATGTTTTCTTAGAAAAACTCATTCTACGCAGTCGATTGTTGTATTGTACAGTTTACTTTAAAACAATGCCCGAACGGAGGGGTGGGGCAGTCTAGCGAGAACCTCGATCCAAACAAGACGAGTACATTCGATAAGCGATATAGTGACGGACTTTGTGCGAGTTACTGAATCGTGCAGTTTGTACTAGTAGTGTCTAGTTATAGTTGTACCTATGTGACACGTGTTTGTATAGTTGTAATATATTCTATAGTAATTCCAACGAAATTTTAATTCGAGTCCTGCGTAACTCGTAACAATAATATAAAACTATAATAAAACTACGTTTTAACGGTTTTAAGCGCGGTAATTTATTTGATTTTGGTTTATCTGACGTTTCGGCCGCTTTTCAGTGGCCGTGGTCACTCCACACCAACGTCACAAAGGCCCCAAACCACCTTCAGTTGAGCGGTGCCCTGTTACCCTACCCTACATCAAGGGGGTCACAGACAGAATTGGTCACATCCTCAGGCGAGCTTCAATCAAAACATATTTCAAGCCGCATAAAAAGATAACCCAATTTTTGAGACCTGTGAAATGCAATATCCCACTCCAGGATGCAGGTGTTTACAAGCTCGATTGTGAGTGTGGATTATCATACACTGGGCAAACAAAGAGGAGCATAAAAACACGGGTAAAAGAACACATTGCTGACATGAAACACACAAGGTCTACGAAGTCTGCGATCAGTGAACACACGCTGGATAAACCCAACCATTACATCAGATTCGATAACCCACAAATCCTCGCGAAAGAGAATCGTTTCATACCAAGAATAATGCGTGAGGCTATTGAAATAAAAAAACACCCAAATTTCAATAGAGAAGATGGTTGGCAAGTACCACCTGTTTGGGATCCGATCATCAAAACTATTAAGACCCAAACCAACTGCCAGACCTCAAGACACTGTGAGCTCTTTCTGCGTGCAACGAAACACAAACCAACCAACTCGACTGATAATTTCTTTTATTTTTCCTTCCACCCATTTTAATATTATATAAAAAAAATTTAGAAGTAGGCATGTTTGCTGAAGAGTTTCTTGCGCCGCTTCTTCTCTTCAAGCCACAACATGTTGTGTTAGGCTCCCATAGAGTAAATATATCCATAAACAAAATTAAAACTAAATAATTAAAATGAACAAGTTGGCGGTAGGCTGAATAAAAACTTTGACAATACACGTTAGACAAATGTCATCTTTGTCGTCCGTGACCACGGCCACTGAAAAGCGGCCGAAACGTCGGATAAACCAAAATCAAATAAATTACCGCGCTTAAAACAGTTAAAACGTAGTTTTATTATGTATACAAGTCGCGAAAACTTAAGAAAATATTATAAAACTATAATATGGAAATACTTAATTTCTGAATTAAATGAACTATTATTATTATTAAAACTGGACTTATAGTTAGGTGATGCTGTCCATAATGATGGGGCGGCTTGGATCCTGGATTGAAGAATTTAGTTCTTTTTTCTTGCTGTATTACATCTTCTTTCTTGGCCTGTTGCGATGTAATGGCACACGCGAGTTTTAGTAATAAAAAGCACCTGATATGTAAAAATTTAGTACTTTATATTACTAATACACGTGAATACCGGTCTTCTTTCTTCCAACCGTACGCAAAGTCAGCTAATGTCCATTAACTGCTGGTCAACTCAATTTTGTTGTTATCTTAATTAACGTAGTTACCAAATATGTCCAATAAACGAAACGGGGACTTTTGGGCCAAAAAAATGTAAGAAGTTGAGTTATGGCATTAAAAAAACATTGTATTTTCTATAACAAAATTGTAAACATCAGCCCTACATTCTACATGGAAGTTGATAAATTTTAAAAATGAAGTCAAAAATAAGATATCGATTACCATTATTGATTTCTGTGAATGAATTTCAACAATTAATAATATATAACACCTACACCACACGATTAATTCATTCAAAATAACTAAACCTACTATAATCAATCAATCATATTGCTTTTGTGCAATAATCATAATTACTTTTTTCTAAAATAACGTTATTTTAGAACGTTATTCCTCTGTAAGGACCTAATCAATAACGTTCGTTATTGACTCAGAACTATTATGCCCATCACTAAAAAGAAAGTAATTCAGTAGTATTATTGGGTATTCCCCTTATTTACCTTTCTATAGAGACCCGCTACAGAAAGGTAATTAGTAAAGATGTGTTAGATGAAAATAACGCTATGTAATTAAAAAAAAGTAGGTATACCTTCGACTCTCAAACGAGGAACAAGGCCTGTATTTTGAGTCAAACAAAGGGACCCGTCACCTATACGATTAAATGACAGAGGCTACGTTTCAGAAGGGACCTACAACGACCACGTTCACGCCTGTGATTTTTACCGTTCCACTTGTTTACGGACGTTACAATCATAAACATAAATCATAATCTAGTGGAACGGATTATGGGGCGTTGATGTCATAAACGACGAAATACACAAATGTCATGTGTTGATTTGACAATCGCGCCTTTTTCAATGTCAAGAGATAGAGAGAATATAGTCTAATGCTTTGTGGTCAAAGCCCACTTCGACCCGCCTCTTGACATGGGTCGTCGTGAGCGCTGTGTGATCGAAAATTATGAAGTCGATCGCCTTGTGGAACAGCTAACGGAGCATTTTGGGCGTTGTGAGATACTTAAGGAACGCGTCCATAATCTCTTAGGTATGTAATTGTATATGCTTACGTGCTTGTGTGCGGCTGTGAGTGTGAGCGTGTTAGTGCGTACAGTGATGTGTATTATAAGTACAGTGATGTGTATTATAAGTACAGTGCAGTGAGATTATATGGAAAGATTCCTTAAAAGTCATAGTTGAGATACTTTCCTCGACAAGCAACCGTTAAGAGCGTGGTGTAAGCAAAGCTGCGGTGCGTACCTAACTCACCGTCATGCATCGGATCTATCGTATGAATCATGAGCTGGAGGAGGCCGTGCCGGAACTTGGCTGCTGGCGGGGGCGCTTTGCTCGGCCCAGCAGTGGGCGCAGCCGTCGCTGTGTTGGTGCCCACTGACGTCTCACTCGACGTCGTTGCGTTGCCGTGCTGCTGGACAAAATTCTAGATTTATTTTTTGCATACAACAGTTTAAACCTTAACGTGCTCAAATGTTCATTCACGAGACCAGAGTACGTTGAATTGCACGAGACGGTCTCCTGTGCGGGTCGACCATCTTTGTATACGCTACAAATCCGTAAATTCTTCTTGTATCCATAAATTGACTGACACAGAAGATAAGTTTCGTCATTGAAATATTGTTCAATTGTCCCTTTTTATGTTAAGCATTTTTTGATTCAGTTGTAAATTTGATAAAGGACTAAACGGATCAACCAAGTTGATTATTGAATCAATTTGGTTGAAAGGCATACAATTGAAAGGACACGGATTTTAATGACATTGATTCACGTTTATATGAATCACCGTTTGATTCATCAAATTGAAAGTAATAAAGTATCAAATGTTGGTTTTGGATATAAAAACCTGGTATAAGGCCTGGTTTCCACCAAAGCAGAGAGGAGAGGAGACGAGAGGAGATGTGTTTTGAATAACTAATCAGGTTTCGTTATTTCCACATCTCTCCGCTTAGCTTCGTTGGAAATAGATCAAGCGGAGACGAGAGGAGATCTTTTTTTTTCTATAAAATTTTATGCCGCGAGCAAGCGACGCGGCAGAGTGGAGACGTGTGTAATCGGGCAGCCGGACGACGCCCGCGCTCGCGCGCCCCATTCCCCGCTGCCATTAGCCCGCGTCTCGCACACCCGGAGGTGTGCGAGGCTACACACAGCTCACATCTCTCCGCTACACTTCTCCTCTCCGCTTCGGTGGAAATAACCTGCCAGTTTCGCAGCACATCTTCTCTCATCTCCTCTCCTCTCCGCTTTGGTGGAAACCGGGCCTTAGTAATAAATAATAACACGTAGAAAAACAAATATATAAATTTAATACAAAAATAAACATTATACAATCCAGTAATATCAAAGAATTATCATGAAAAATAAAATAACGATGAAAACATTCTAAATACCACCACCTTCATTAACAATTCACAATTTTAAATACTAAGTCACATTCTTCTTGTGTTACGCTGACGACAGTACCTGCAGCCATATTCTTCTCTAGATTCAGTATCCGAACTCCTGGTTAGTATGCTGAACACTGACACATTCCTTTTGAGCCTCATTCGTTGTCTTGGCGCTTTCCTGGTCCGACGTCTTCCAACAGAGCGCCGTCTCTTCGCAATTCTTCCTCTTCTCGCCTTGTTATCTTTAGTCTTCCCAGGGAGTTTATTGGACTTCTTTAAAAGACGTCTCGCTGTTTGAATTTTATCACTTTCCTGCTTATAATCTTTGCTAGCTGTCGAAACTGTTGAATACGTTTCATCGGTGTAGCTTTTCTCATCGCGTACATCATGCCTGGATGATTCCTTTTCATCAAGTCTTGTCTCATCATCTTTCTTGCTAGCTGATGCGATATTTTCAACTTTGTTATTATCATCACCCATTATGAGTCTTTTCAGAATATGACTTAGTATTTTCACTGGATTATTGAATTTATTTACTAATAATTTTGGTGTTTGTAAATTGTTATAAAAGAAGGAAAAAAATCCATAAATGATTTTTCTTTGCTCAGCATTTGTTTTTATTCTTTCGAATTTAAAATTCTTTTTTTTTGTTTTCTTCAATTTTCAGGACACACCAAGGAGAATGAAAGGATCTCCGTTTTAAGGTGGTGGCCTTATCTGGAATAACGTTGTAGTTATTGACCGTTTCACGCAAATGTAGCGATGGGTTTATTGCGTTATTTGTGATGCACTATAAATATGACGCATTTGGCCGCATTTTATGACTACAACATTATCCCAGATGGAGCTCAAGCGTTATACCAATGTCGTAATAGATTACTCAAATAAAGTTACAGGAATAACATTGAATTAAAATCTGGTAATTTTTATAATATTCAACAGTGGTCCCCAAACTATTTTGTCTCGTAGTACCCTTGCTAATTTTCGAAGTGATAACTTCTTATGGGACGGTAAACCACTTCGTTACGTAACGCGTATACGGCAGCGGTAGGCAGGCTAAGTTATCACTTCTGTCGGGCGTCCCGAGACGCACACTTTTTCTTTTTACTCCATTCAGTGGACTCCCTGTCTTTTTAATCGATTTCGAAACTGGAGAATTTTCTCAATTTGTTATGTGAATATTTTTTTTTATATATGTTGTATATTTTTTTGTTTCCGAATCAATTTAGACAATAGTTTTGGCGTTGGATTCAGTATAGTTTCTAGTTGGTTGGATAGTTGTTCTATAATAGATTACATGCATTTATAAGTACACAATGTAAAATTTCTATGACATCTCGTAATTCCATGTTTCCTGAACATAAGTTATTGTAAATTGATTCTTTCTTACTTCAATGCATAAAAGTTTATTCAAGTAATGTTACACGAGTAATAGCAAATTATTAAAAAATGTATTTAATAGTAAAAATGTAACAAAATAAAATTCGCTTATAAAAACGATTATATTCGACTTGCTTTTAGAGTAATTTTTCACAAGTGGCCTATTGAAAACTAAAGTTATCACATTACATCATAAATTAAAATGTTGAAAAAACACTTTCTAAAAAGTTCCAACACTTATAATAAATACAATTCTTTATAAAATATTTAATCAAGCAAAAAACATTACCCTGTGATACATTATACTATTCAGTTCTGAAAAGCTCAACAATTCCTCGAAATGTCTAGATAGATTGCGGTCGTATCCCGTAATTCCCGGCTGAGTGTGCTTATTACTCATCGCCTTAGTTCACTCACTGTGAATAATTGCTCGTGTTTGTTTTGCTTTGAAAGAAAAAAATATTTGAAAGCGAACTTCGAAAATGCATCCTATAGAAATTTTATCTCCCTGGTGTGCTACTGCTTCATTTGGGATAATGATATAGTTGTTGATATTATCAAAAATGTGTAGTATATACACTAAAGGTGCTTTATCTATGCTAGTTGTTGACGACGACAACACCGATGTGCGAAACTCACCGACCCGTCTACACAGGCGATAAGAACATTAATATAATTTGCTAAGCCTTGTAGATAATGTAGAAGCGACTGTTGGGCGCAGGAAAGAGACGGGTCGGGCTGAGACGGTTATAGCCTATGTATGAATTTATGTATTATTATTTTTAAATTTGTTTTATTAGTATTTAGAACTTAATTATTTGTAATGGCCCTAAGTTGCTAGGAAATGAAAGTTACAGCGTTTGTCTTCCATCAAAAGAAGGATTCCAACAGATCCCGGTAAGTGAAACCGGGCTGCACGCAGGCAGAACGCAGCCTGGAGCCCAGGACTCGATCAAGATGGGACCGGGTTACAGGCGTGCACAACGCAGCCTGGAACCCGGGACTGTTATTTAAGAGACGACATTGTCAATTTTGTTAAATATTGATAGATAACCTATTTAAATACTCTAACACCTAACTATAGCCACAGTCTATATATTTAAACTAACGCAGATGAGGCCCCAGCAAAGTAACAGTTTATCCGTGCAGGAATGGAGAAAGAATACAATTTCCTGCGGCCGGGCGGCCTGTCATAAGAGGCGACAAAACAACCCACAGCCAGGTGGTAGAGTATTTGCCCGACTGGATGGCTACCACCCCTGATCTAAATTATGTCGCTAAAATAACCTTGATTTGTGTTCCGGCATTAGTGATCAGGTTCCAGTCTTCCTTAAGAGAGCAGCAGCGCATTTGTAGCACCTTTGATGTTGCCAATGTCCATAGGCGATGGTAACCGCTTTCCATTAAGTGGGCCGTCTGCCTGTCTGCTGACCTCCTGCATTTAAAAAAAAAAAGTGCGAAAAGCGAATTGAAAATCCAAAAAGTTTGGATATACTTAGTTTAAGATCATACGTTTGAATACGACACGCCTCAACACAATTTAGTATAGCTCGCCTTGGTGAAATTAGATCGTATTCAGGCCAAATGCTTGAGAATTATTACAGGGTCAATGAAAACATCTCCGACCAATGCCCTCCAGGTGGAGTGTCTTGAACCACCGCTTGCCCTTCGAAGACAGCTTCTGGCTGATAGATTCTTGTGCAAAGCTATAGAACTCTCCATTCATCCTCTTTTGGACATCCTTGAATGCCTTTTCCACCTCATTCCTTCCTCGCCATACTGGCAGCATAAAGATCTTCCTAACCTTATTAAATCTTACAGGAAAATTAAAGAATTTCCCAACAAAATTTACCAGAAATGTAAAAACCCCATCTTTGAATATGGTTTTGAAAGCCTTTTATATCAGCCTAAAATAATCCTTAACTTTAGTGTAGACAAACATTCTATTGACGCCAATCAACTATTCAACATAATTATCCAGGATCATTGGTCAGATTGGCTCCCTATCTACACTGATGCCTCGAGACTCACTGATGATGGTCATATTGGCGCTGCTGTTTGGATTCCTAAATATCGTATTATCATTAATTATAAAATTCCTCCCCTCAATTCTGTTTTTTCCGGAGAATCTATAGCCCTTCTGGAAACTGTGCTCTATATAGAAACTCATCACATTAGGAAAGCTATCGTTTTCACAGATTCCCTAAGCTGTCTACAAGATATAATGAAATCTCCATTCCATTCAAAACACATTTCCTCTTTGGCCCTAGATATTAAGCAGGTTCTTCACCGATGTTATTCCTCGGGCTTACAAGTCGTCCTGGCTTGGATCCCCGGACATTCAGGAATCTGTGGCAATGAAAATGCCGATAGTTGTGCCAAACAAGCTGTATTTGTGGGAGACAACAAATATAATAGATGCTTTCCCCGGGATTTACGGGCACTGGCCAAACCCACTATGTTGAAGGATTGGGATGAAATGTGGCAGCGCTCCCATCAAGTAGTTGGTAGACACTATGGCAATTTACAGCCCCATATTCCCACATCCTCCTGGTTTTTCCGTCGCCGTTATTTACCCAAAAAAGCTACCTCAACGATAATTCGCCTGCGATTAGGTCAAGTCTGTACTCCGGTATTTCTAGCGAAACTTAGAATACGGGATAATTCTCTTTGTGAGTGTGGCTTGGACGAGGGTTCAGTTCATCATAAGTTTTTCCATTGTCCGAAAATTACTGTTCCCTTATATGATATCCTTCCTGTAGAATGTCCCCGTCCCATTAATGTAAGTTTTCTACTAACATTAGTACATAGCAAATTTGTGAATGTCCTTTGTAAATTTTTAATGCTTAATAATATATATGTGTAATGTAGTTAGTAACTTTATGTTTGTGTTGTCCACAGATTCGTAAAAACGCGTATAAATCACCGACCAAATTTCAGTGGCTAAATTTGCATTTAAAATAGCACCAGTCTTTTCTAACTTTGAAATTGGCAAAATCAATGCCGAAGGCGTTGGAGCCATAGTTAAAAAAAAAGAAAAAGAAAATAGACTTTGACAATTAGTGTTCATGGCAGTATAAATTAGAGCATTTAAGAGCGGTCCACATTCTCGACAGAACACTGCGAGACAAGGCAAAAGCGCGAGGAATAAGGATGTGGAACGAGTTATTTACTCGCGTTCTCATGATGTTATAGCGTCGTTCTCACGAAAATGCGGAGCGCGCATTACACGGTTGAAAGTTTACGCACCCGATCGCCAGCCCGAAAGTCGGATATTGGGTTATAAATTAAAGCTTTGGAACCTACAGAGTGTTGTTTGCAAATTGTTGTACGAGTACACAGAGGTTTTTAATTGCTCATATCGACTCCGAAATTTTGCACATGAATAGAAACTTGTTCCAATTTTTACAATTGCGTAGTCAACTAGTCATGTTGGCAAAAATATAAATATGATAAAAATAAATAAATGAAATAATTTTGTCACTTGTCAGTTGAAGATTTTCCACTTGTCCGTTGTGATTCGTTTTTCCACTTGTCCGTTGCGATTTATTTTTCCAGTTATCCGTTGTCATTCGTTTTTCCACTTATCCGTTGCCATTCATTTTCTAAACGATACTTGGACTTCAACGAACATTTTAAAAAAAGAATTGGCCAAATTGGTCCAGGCGTTGTTGAGTTATGCGCTCACCAACACATTTTGCGATTCATTTTTATATTATATATAGTTTGGGGACCAATGAGTTTCAAAAATTGTGAATTATGTTTTATTCAATAAATGATTTTTGAATTTTTATATTAAAGATAATGTATTCTGTCTCATTCTCTCGATGGCAGAGTCCTACAGATTTATGTGTTTATCACTTTTTAGTGTCTTTTATTTCGTTTCATCGAGTTTCAAAACACAACGATTCTAAAGAAGTTTCACTTTAAAAATGTGCAGCATTTATATATAATATTGGTAATAGTAATCGGCAGACAAACACGTACGGTCTTATTCATAGAGAGTTACAATAAGTTTGAACGCTTGTTTATGGTTTTTAAAGTAAGTTTTTATTCTGTCTATGAATAAGAAATACAACTATAAGTAAGAATAAGTGAAGAACTTTTTAGTTTCCTCTATCAATCTCATTCCCGTAATGTGCGCTCAAATGAAAATCTTCTACTGACAATACGTAAACACACTTCGTCCTTTGTAGGAAACCCTTTTGCCGTACAGGCTGTTCGGCTGTGGAATTTCTTCCCCTTGAAAATCAGACAACCTTCGTCCCTTTCTACATCCAAACACTTGATCACTGGCTATTATTTATCCATTAAATAAAATTTGTTGCAGTAAATGAAATTGTATTATTGTTCGCATGTAAGTATATGTAATTTATATTACTACAATGTATTTAATTATGTTTATCTGTATTTGTTGATTATTGTTATTATTTTGTTTTTCTTTGATTACGATTGAATTAGTTTTAATTGAGTTAAACTACCAAATATTATTTATTTTTTCTTGTAATGTCTCCTTAGACACCGGGTTGCCTGGAAGAAATCGCTATAAGCGATAAAGCCGCCCATTGTTCTAATGTTTATGTTTATGGTGAACAATAAAGAGTTTTCATTCATTCAAGTATATTTATTGTATATCCCCAAATTAAGCAAGTTACGCTTGTGTAATCAATAAAAATTAAGCTATTTACAAAACTAGTACAGTGAAGGAAACTCAACTCATATTGTTATCCTACTTATAATAAAGAAAAAATCCCTTGTGTTATGGGTAATGGACTATTCTGCGGCCGATCACAGACACCTAGACCATAGTTAATTACGGAGAAAATTCTATTCCGAAATTTACCCATAACAGGAATCGAACTCGGAGCCTCTGTGTGCAGTGAGGTAGGCCGGCAAAGGCTTAGCCGCACTTAATCGCCAAACCACGGAGGCCGTCTATACATAATATAAATTAGGATTAAATCACACTGAGTTATATTTTATCACACCTATTATATCTGTATTTTAATATATAACCAGGAAGGATTCTTAACATTTCCTTAAGTTGTCGCGACTTGTATACATAATAAAACTACGTTTTAACGGTTTTAGGCGCGGTAATTTATTTCATTTTAGTTATTCCTACGTTAAATTAGAGTAGGCTTCCATAGAGTGAATATAAACCATAAACAAAATTAAAACTAAATGATTAAAATGAACAAGTTGGCGGTAGGCTAAATAAATCTTTAACAATACTCGTTGGCACTTGACAACTTTGTCTTCCGTGGTCACGGCCACTGAAAAGTGGCCGAAACGTCGGAATAACCAAAATCAAATAAATTACAGCGCTTTAAACCGTTAAAACGTAGTTTTAGGATGGACTGTTATAGTCCGTTCCTATACCGACCGTTCATTTGGCTTACTATCGCTTAAAATTTGACATAATTTACATATGAGAAATGTCAAAATTCAACCGATGGTAAGGCAAAAGAATAATGGTCGGTGCCTATAATTATCTTACTATTCATTCGTTTGCCTCACCAGCGTTTGATTTTTGACATTACGTGTATGGAGCTTATGTCAAATTTTAGCCGATAGTAAGGCAAATCAACGATCGGTAAGATATAGGAACCGGGCCTTACTGATCTGGTAATAACCATAGTTCTAGCTTAACTACGTTATATTTTCTAAACACAACTATGTGTACTATAAATTATTTATACCACTATTTTAACGAGCACGCCCGCACTTTGGAAAATTTCTAAACAAAAAAATAATTACTATACAATTGTACATCATGCTGTAATGCATCTATGCGGATTATAATTTATGTATATAATATTAATGATAATGAAGTTTGGTTAAAATTGAATTAGATTAACTAAGGAAAGAGATGTGAAGAAAAAGGTTATTTTTTGAGTTTATCGTTTGTTATTATACCATATTTAACTCCCTCTGTGTCTTGGGCTAGTTGACTGGCAGGTAGAGATCCGGGATTCGATTCTCGGGAATTATGGATCTAGAAGGTATTTGCTTATATACACTTATACACACATACATTTACGCTTGCCTACATATATGTAAGAAAGCGTAAGCTTAAATTTTTATACATATATTTTATATAATAAATACGGGATTTGTATTTATATGAGATTATATACATATTATAAATATTGACTATTTTTCGAAACGCAGATCGATTATACCTATCCTATTTTAGTTTATATATGTGACAACTTATTCTTTCTAAGTATGTGTTATTGCTAATTTATTTATTATTGTACCATGAAGGCTGACGGCGGCATACTTTAGACCAGGGGAGGTGGTCATCTAGAGGGGCATTTGCCTATCGCTTGGCTGTGGATTGTTGTCGCCTCTTCAGTACGCTCGGGTGCAGAATTTTGAACTCTTTTTCCGTTCCTGCACGAATTATTCTGGTCTGGGTGTGTGTGAATTCTCTAGAGTTACATACATATTACTAATAACACAAGCGTAACTTAGCTTGGGTATAAACGAGGTGTTTGTCTGACATTCTATTTTATTACTGTTTAGTCTCGAAACCAATAAAAAACCAACCAGCCAGTCGCGAAGATCGGAGGAGGGCTATATATCATCACGCTAAGACCCATAAGAGCGGAGAACCAATGAAGAATGTTTCGAAATCGGCGGTGTTTTTAACTTTTTTTTTTACTATTCTACGCGGACGAAGTCGCGGGCATAAGCTAGTATATAATAATCGACAGGCTAACAATATTGTGTTATCCCCAAGTTACGCAAGTTATGCTTGTGTCATGGGTAATATACAGACGACTACTCTGGGGCCAATCCCAGACTCCTAAACCATATTAAATTTACCACACCAGCAATCGAGCCCGGAGTCTGTGCGTTGCAGTGAGGTAGCCCAGCCAAGTCTTAGCCCGCTCAATCACAGAGACCGTTAAAAAAAAAAAAAATGTGTAAAAAAGAATTTTCTTCCAGAAATCTTATGCGTTTAGAGGAGAGATACAACAAGTGGCAGGGTTGTGAACATTAAAGTTTGTTTGTATAAGTACACATAGTTTACAAGAACTATATACTTATACAAACAAACTGAAATCTTCCCAAAGGTATATTTCTAAGAGACAGGATAATGAATCGCGGTGAAGTTGTTGTAAGCGATCTATCTAAACATTGTATGATAGCCCAGTCGCTCCCGAGAGACGCGCTCGGAATCTTTATGGGTGGAACCATTAGTTAGCATCACGTGTTTCGGTAAAATTGTGTACTGGTGAATACTAGAGTAGGTAAATACCATTTTCATTTATCATATACTGAAAGTACGCTTGGAGTTGCCTAATCATATGGATGTAACTTTTCGTCCCTGGGAAGCGATTCTCCCTATTCTCAAAACATTTAGAAAACTATAGATAATACATGCGACTCATGTCTTTATTTTTTTACAGCCACTGTTTAATCGCGGCATAAATTTTAATAAAAAAAAATACAACAATTTTGTAACACTATTGTTAGGAGCTACAGGACTCGAATCAAAATGTCGTTGGAATTACTATAGAATTTATTAAAACTATACTAACACGTAAAACATAGGTACAAATATACCTAGATACTGTATAAACTGCACGATTCAATAGCACGCGCAAAGCCCGTCACTATATCGCTAATCAAAAGTACTACACACGTCTTGCTAGCAAGACAGTCAAGTGGGGCAGTCAAGCGATGATTACGATACTAACTATCGTAATCATCGCTTGACTACCCCACCCCTCCGTTCGGGCATTGTTGTGTATACTAAACTGTATAATACCGACAAAGGGCCGTGTTCCCTGAGTTAATCCACACATCTGGCAAGCTTCGACGCAATTCAATAGCAACAAGAATTAGTTCAACACTAATGACGGCTATAACCATACGATAACAATAGGATGTTTTCCTGATTGCAAATTTTAAACACGAAGTAATAAACAAAAGAACTCCGAATGCAGAAAAGGTAATAAACTGCGTGTTACGCCAGCCAGGTGTGCGCATTTCTTTGTCGGTATGTAACACTATTTTATATTTATAAATTACTTTGCACTAAATTATTATTCAATTCATCCTAGGCAGGTATCGAACCAATTGATTTTGAAAAAAATACATCCTATTTTATTACAACAATCCATATTGTAGATTCTAAGGATCAATTTCTGTGAAGAAATCTCAAACCTTAAACTCAAAGGAAAGGGTTGTTTTTCAACAAAATGTTTTACTTTCCATACAGTAATTAAACCTGTCCTCATTTTATTTAATAGGGAAATTATATTTTCTTTTAATAGGCATTTATAAATCTTAAACTAATATGTTCGTGCCTACCCCGCAAGGCACCTGGCGTGAAGTTATGTATGTATATACTAATACATAAAGCTGGAGAGTTTGTTTTCTTGAACGCGCTAATCTCAGGAACCACTGGTCTGATTAGAAATATTCTTTCAGTGTTAGATAGCCCATTTGTCAAAAAGGGCTGTAGGCTATATATCATCACGCCAAGCCCAATAAGAGCAGATCACCAATGAAGAATGTTTCAAAATCGGGGGGGTTTTTTAACTTATTGAAGTGAAACTTCTATATAGAGGGGGTCTTACGGAGTTTTGGCTCACGAAAAGATGTCACAGTCACGTGATCACCGTCACTAATTCTTACATTTTTAAACTCGTGATATCTTTCGAATGTAATGTCCAAATTGGATCATTCAAAAAGTTATATAAAGGTATTGAAGCAGTCTTGAATATGAAGTAATTTATTTTGATAAGGATGAATATCAAGATACCAATTAAATTGCCTTTTCTAGCGGCGGCATTTTAATTAAAATTTTGAAATAAAAGGACACTTATTGTGGCATAACTATAATAGTTAGACACATGCTGTCGCGACACTTTTTGTAAATAATGATGTGTTCTACAAAGTCGTAGTACAGTATTTTATTCTATCATCAATAGTTTTCGCAGTGCACGAGATTTTAGGTATTTTTTACACCTTGTGTTACATTATTGGAGTTTTAGTAAGGATCCCTAATTTTTTTGTAAATATAATATAGCCTTTGTCACCCAGGAATAGTGTAGCTTGCCAACAGTGAAAGAATTTTTAAAATCGGTTCAGTAGTTTCAGAGCTTCTTCAATGCATACAAACAATCTAATCTTTCCTCTTAATAATATTAGTCCAGATATTCATATATTTACTTTAAAATTAATTCGATATGTGCATATTACAAAAAGCGTAAGATTTTGCGCCAGAAGTTGTTTAATAGAATTCGGAGCTGGGTTGCCCTAAAAAGCGCTTTATCTATCTCCGAAAGCGCTATTGAAGCCCCAGTGAGCCGAGCGCCGGGCAAATCCCGTAAACCGAGCGAGGATATACCTCGTCCCTCTAATACCTAAAATCGCGTTCAGCGCATCGGAATGTGCGATGTTCCGAGCCGACCTTAATGGAGACAAACTTAAGTTTGTATCGAACTATGCTCTGCTAATATTTTCTTAATTTTTACGCCTTGTACTCGTATACATAATAAAATTACGTTATTACTGCGCTTAAAAACGTTAAAACGTAGTTTTATTATCTATACCTCTGCTCTCCACGCGACTGGGTGTCACTGCCACTATTTGTAGTCTATGTAAAAAAAAAATAGAGAGTTTGTTAAGGAAACAAATTAACAACAAGAAAACTTTGCCAACGGTTCAGTTTTTCGAAAGTCACAACAAAAGTGAACGACAACGAACGGCAAAACTGTTGACGTATAAAAATATTTGGTGCGTGTGTAGCGTATTACATTTACACCATTAAAATGTACCTAACCTAACCAAATCATAATTTGCAGTAAACCTGCGAAAAACCGAAATGTGTGCTGGGACACATACTAGAAGTGAAACTTCAACCGACAAGTGGAAAAACGAATCGCAACGGACAAGTGGAAAACGAATTGCAACGGATAAGTCGGATAAGTGGGAAAACGAATCGCAACGGACAAGTGGAAAAACGAATCGCAACGGACAAGTGGAAAACGAATCGCAACGGACAAGTCGAAAATCTTCAACTGAAAAGTGACAAAATGAATCGCAACAAAATATTAACTTGAAGTTTTACGGGCAGGTTTTTTTTTCATTATGGCAAAAGCTATAGTAGAATGATTTTCTCCGTGCAGTTTGGCTCATAAATAATCGGAGCGGTGAAGCGAGTATTTCGCTCTCTCTTCCACTCACGGGCCTTATGGGCAGGCATAGTGATACGCATTATTGTTGTCGATAAGCGTTATCGATAGTGTATTTAGTTTTGTCATTTTGTGGGTTAGTGATATAAATGAAAGAAAAAAATAGATAAAACAACGTATTTATTAAAATAAGAATAATAATGATTGAAAATAAATTATTAATTTGGTATCTATGTATTAAAAAACTATAAGCACAAAAGTTTAGAATGTAACAAATAAATATAAATACTTATATCTAAGTTTAAAATTAACAGCAAAAAAGATAATAATGATTTTTATAAGAATGATAATCTTTCTTTGATAAGAATGAGTTTTTATCGATAATGGCGTTGCGCTCGCGCAACATGCTCACCGCCCTAGTCGGGCTGAGGCTGAGTTTGGTTTATGACCCAAATTGCACGGACAAAATAATTCTACTATAGTTAATATATAAAATGCACGTGATAGCAGAATAAATAATAATGTCTGAAAAATAAAATATAAAATCAAAGTTTATTATACTAGAATTATTACAATATTAAATACAGAACAATAATACACATAAATATTAGGACCACTCCAAGAGTTGTCCACACTTATCAGGTGTCGAGCACCAATTTGCCCGCTCCGTTCCACCGATGAACCTAGACTATCGTTGTAGGCTCTCGTTTGAAGACTAACTTGTAGACTAGTTGAATATCGTTTGCAGACCAACCCCCCTCTGCCCGAACACCGAGTATTTATAATCTCGTAGTGCGTCTACAGTGACACCACCCTGTAATACTTTGGCGCCACTTCACTTCCGTCGTAACACCAACTTCCGGTTACTCCATTTTCGATATCCGTTGGCCTGATAATAAATGCTTCTTCATTGACATCCGGTTATACGACTTCCGGTTACTACATTAATGAATACTCTACCCGGTTATTGACTACTTCCGTCATATGGTTACTTTACAATAATAAATACGATTCTAACACACGCTATTTTGCTGTAATTAATCAAATCAGTCAGCGCATAAACATCGATTGCGTTCAAATTACGCTTTATGATTATGCTGAGTCTGGGTCCAATTTTAAGACTAATATGGTTGCTTGTGTTTTATTTATCCTCAGTATCGTTAAAATGTATTGTCCTAAATAAAACCATTCTTTATTTCTTTCTTTCCAAAAATTCCCATAGACTGTTATGACCGTACAAAGCGGTTGATAAAAGAAAAAACCAACCTCAAGATGCAAAGTGGAAATTTATAATACTGGTATTTAACCTGAAGATGATGGAGACAAGTATTTTTTACGACAAAAAACTTTTAATTCCTAAAAACGTTTCCGTGTCTCAAATCCGTAAAAAGCCTTACATTGCTGCATAGCTGGGTTCTGTTAGTCTTAACAATATCTACTACGCCATATTAAACTTATAACCCTTGAATTAAGGTTCATATTGGAATAGCAAAGATGATGGTCTACAATTGAAATGAGAATTGGTACGCCGAAAGTCAAATTAGGTCGCCAGTGCTCGAAGAATGTAAGGTGTAGGATTTTATTATTAGGTCAAAGAGGGTTCATAGATATGCATAGAATTGGGGGTTGTACCGCCTCTCGATTCCTTAATGGAATAATCTAGAATCCTTCATACTTTTTAAAGATGGCTCTGTGCGATTTTTAAGCAATTTCCAAAAGGAGGAGGTTCTCAATTAGTCTGTATGTTTTTTTTTGTATTTGTTACACGATTTTTCCGTCAATTGTGGACCGATTTTCAACATTTTCTTTATTCGAAACAGTACACTTCCGAGGTGGGCCTATCGTCACCAAGTCAGGATATGATGAATTGACCCCAAGGAAATCGCGAACAAGCCTACTTGAAGAACGCTTTGTATACGCGTTGGTTTGTATAACAATTTCTACAGGTGCTTAAAATATTAATTCCAAAACTATTCATGCAACTAAAAAGTTTTTTATTTTAAAATAAAACTGACTTTAAAGAAATAATTAAATATGTACTACAATACATCATGAAGTAGGTGCCAAGTAAAACATAAAAAACAAGAACATAATTGAAAAATGCACCGACTTCAAGATGTTGTATTTGTTTTATGCGTAGACAGAGAATCCTATAGACACCGCTATAGCGTGCCGCAGAAAGGGACAAAAAAGATGACGTCACTAAATTTAGGGATACCTTGTTACGAAAAATAATTGTGATAATTAGAAATTTGTATGTAAGGAAGATTTTCATCGATAGGTTGCTATGCGAAGGAGAAGACATGCTGCGTAACTCAAATTAATTGCAATGAGGGCAGGGGGCAGGGGAAGGCTTAGCCCGCTCAACCACAGAAGCCGTCAATCACTCAGTTAATTCCACTGCTAACTACCCTATTATACATTTTTTTACAAACTGTTTCTTGACATTGGGCCTTATTACACCGATATAAACTTACCAAATCAAAGAGGCCTATAACATTTTGAGATGGTGCCGAACTGTAAAATGTTAGAAATAGGGCTTCAACACATCCACATTTATTCGGTTTACGATCGCATAGCGGCGCGAGGGGCTCGTTGCCTGTCATCAGTGGAATGTGGAATATATGAAAGTCGAGCAACGTTTTATATCGTAAAGTAAACGCGCGAAATATTTACCGTAGCTTGGAAATCTTTTGAATTCAATCGCAAGGATTATTTATGCTTTGACGATTCTTAAATTAATGATACTGCCGTATAAGAATTAGTTTACAAAATAAGTGTTACGACCGACAAAGGCAAATTCACACCTACACCTGATGAAACACATATTAACTTTCAGCATTTGGACTTCTTTTGTATACTTTGTGTGAATTTTTTGTGTGAAATTTGTGATTAAAAAACAGCCCATTGTGTATTGTAATTTTTTACGGCCTACTGTTGTATTGTGATAACTGTCAGGTGTCTCGGATTTAAAAGTACAAACTGATTCTAGGAAAATCGGTCCACGCGGTCGGACAGGCATATTGCATTTGTGCAGTATAAAGCAATGCCCCAATTAAGAGATCAGGCAGTAGAGCGATAACCACAAGCGGAGCAAGACGTGTGTACATTCGGTAATCTATTTAGTCACGGACTTTGCGCGTTTTATTATATTTGTACCTGTGTTTTACGTGTTTATATAGTTCTAATAAAGTCTATAATAATTCCAACGGCATTTTAATTCGAGTCCTGCAACTGGTAACATTAGGCACAAAGTAAGCGAATGTGTCAAGAATATACGCACACGGGCGGCTTACAGAAGGTGCGTAAGTAAGGTCCTTGTCACAGCTGGTCACATCTATCAGACTCCTCCCTAGTGTGACAGCAAATATTTTGCAATTTTAGATCAATATTAAATTAAAATAGAAGTTCCGTAATTAGTTTGATTCCATTTAAATTATTTTAAAATAGTTTCAACACTATGCTGAGTTCAAATTTCATAAAACTTAAATATATTAGATTTTGAAATGTACGCCACATATCAAAATCTACGATATTTGGGACTCCTCCCACCCCTTGTCTCACAATGTTACACTTCGTCGACCCCTGTCCTCCCTTAACGTGTGACGTAATTTATGGGATTGTCCCTTTGCAATTCAGTAACAAACTCTCCGTCATGGCAACGCGATACAGATTCACTAGCATTAATTACTTTAAAAAAAAATGGCAATGCGTACGCGGGGCCCCATGTTCCCTCTTTCTTCAACCCGTGCACAAATTACCAGCCGCAAGAGTCTTCGTGTTCCCACAGCGCGGCAAGTGCATTCGTGCACGGAGCCTCACGTTACCCTTTTCCTTCAACCCGTGCGCGAAGTACCAGCCGCAACAGTCTTCGTGTTCCCACAGCGCGGCAAATGCATTCGTGCGCGGGGCCTCGCCTATCCCCTTTCCCTTCAACCCGTGCACGAAGTACCAGCTCCAACAGTCTTGGTGTTCCCACAGCGCGGCAAATGCATTCGTGCGCGGGGACTCACATTCCCCCTTTCCCTTCAACCCGTGCACAAAGTACCAGCCGTAACAGTCTTCATTACACCCCCAGCGCTCGCTTGCCAGTTTAGTAGATTAGGAGACCGCGTAAGGAATGCTCTTACATAGAGCACACTCTCGTTAACATCGGTACTCGTTTTATTGCTCAAATGTGTGAAAGCGTATCTGAAGTATGTCATATGTGTATCTTTTAATAAGCTTCAATTTGTAAAATATCAAGCATTAAACTAATAAATTCAGTACCGAATAAGTCTTTAAAATATAATTAGCGTCCGCTATACTAGTTTATTTATACTATAATTACACGAGTAAAGACACAGCGAAAGTGCTGGTACAACATAAACTATTATTGGCTCTTGGGAGAGGATATGAAATGAGTTCCACGATCCCAGCAAAGTGGGTAGTTCCCACGAATGCCGATGGGAATTGTGTTCAGCGGTTTTTATGTCTTTTGATGTAGTAGTTCGGCCAGTTCTTTTTTATTACATTGTCTAGAGAACTATGAAATGAAAGTTTTATTTCCACGGCTTTATTTTTTATTCGATATATTTGCTTTGTTATATCCAGTGCCATTATTAATTTACTATTGTATATTGTTAACACCTTAGCATTTATGATATTACTGTCTTTTGCCAGCGGTTTCATGCGCTAATAACGGACACTTTCTTTATATGACTACTTTTAGTTAATTTAGCTGATATTTAAATTAATTATTAGTACACTTTAGATTAGATGGTAATATTCATGATGTATTTTTAAATACGTCATTTGTAAAAAAACATATGTCTAGTGGCCTGAAGACTACACCTTCCTATCAAATACATAAAGCTCCACTAGTTTCGTTGGAAAATAACTGTGATAAACAAAGATATATACCTACAGACAAACATTTCGATTTTGTAAAGGTTCCGTTTTTACATTAAAGGCTACGAAACCCTTAAAAATTGGCCATGGCTTCGCTCGCGTCAATGTTATCCTACGGGAATCGTATATTTTCCGAGATAAAAAGTAGCCAAGTGCTATTCTAGACTATACTGACTAGACTATACTGTTCTGGCGTGATTGAGCAAACAAACATCCATTCAAACTGGCACGTCTATAATATTAATATATATCAGGGATGGCAAACTAATGGCACGCGTTCCGTTGAGGGCACGCGACAAAATAATTTAGGCACGCCACGCCGATCACAAAGTTCACTGCGAAGTATTATTATACGAACGAACGCCAAAGAAAGTTTGACAGATGACTCCCGTTCAGTATACATCTTACAAGCCTAATATAAATTATTTGTCATTTAATCTGCAACAACAGAAGTCACATTAATGTTAGTTAAATTTGAATTACGCATATAACTGAAATGAAGCAAAAACTTTGTACCTCTTTTTACGAAAATTGCGCGAACGGAGGAGTATGAAATTTCGCACACTTATAGTTTATAAAGAGAAGGAGTGCAGCATGCTAATACCTTTTTAAATAGTGCATAAAAATACATTAAATGAATTAAAAAAACATTACACACACTTCCATGTATTTGACACACACATGCATATATACTCTTTTGTTTATAGTTAAAGTCAAAATAACAGTGTAACCTTGGCGAAATCTGTGATTATAGAAATATAGTCTTTGACCACAGAACCTTAATAATTTTCAAACTTATAATTTAAATAAATTATGGTCGAATTTCGCATTGGGCGACCACTAGTATTTATTATTCATTATACTTTGCAATTTGTGCTTAATAAGGAGTTTTGAGTTTATATTATTTACGGTAAATTCCAATAATCGCGAAGTCCAACCTGTTTAATTGCATGTCTATGACCTCCTTAATCTATACTTATAATAAAATTGTAGAGGTCGAATTTCTGTACAATAAAAAAAATGCTAAAAACTGAGTCAGGGGGATGTAAGAAGTGAAATAGAACTAATTTAGATTTTTTTAGAATTTTTTGTTTCCTTTTTTGTCTGTTTGTCTGTCTGTTTGTACCGGCTAATCTCAGAAACGACTTGACCGATTTATATGAAATTTTGTATGGTGATAGCTTATATCCCTGGTCAACATATAGGATACTTTTGATCCCGAAAAATTAAATATTTCCCGTGGGATAGTTAAAAAGCTTTAATTACTTAAACAGCTTATAACAGACTAAAAGTAATTTCTCTGCAACTAGAAGCGGATAATTTGACAGGGTGTGGTGTCAGTGAGAGAGTTTTATCTTATATATATATAATATATAAAGCAGATAAGTTTGTTTCTTTGTTTGTTTGCTTGAACGCGCTAATCTCAGGAACTACTGGTCTGATTTGAAAAATATTTTCAGTGTTAGATAGCCCATTTATTGATGAAGGTTACAAGCTATAAACCATCACGCTAAGAGTAATAGGAGCGGAGCACCAATGAGGAATGTTTCAAAATCGCGGGTGTTTTTTAACTTCCTTTCCACGCGTACGAAGTCACGGGCTAATCTTATATATAAAAACGAATCGCAAAATGTGTTGGTAAGCGCATAACTTGAGAACGACTACCGATTTTGATGAAATATTGTGTGTGTGTTTGAGTGGGTCCCGGGATGGTTTAAATCCACAATTGGAACCGGTAGATGGCGCTGAGATCGGGTTCTAGAATCCTCCTAATCACCGGGAGCGATTTTGGTGATTTTGTTTTCGTGTGTTTGAGTGGGTTCCCGGATGATTTAGATTCGCAATTAGAACCGGTAGGTGGCGCTGAGATCGGGTTCTAGAATCCTCCTAATCACCTGGATCGATTATGGTGATTTTGTTTTTGTGTCATGAAACAAAGTCTTTTAGGAATTCAGAAAATATGGCGGTACGAAGTTCGCCGGGTCAGCTAGTCATTAATAATATTATCATATAAAATTTAAAACTTCGTTTAAAAAAACCGACTTCAAAAACTAAAAAACTAAAATGTATAAAATAACTTATTTCTTAAGCTATTATTATTAATATATATTATCTAAAACATCTTAAAGTCGGTGCTTAGTAATTTTCAAAATATAGTAATTTTTATGTTTTCCTTTGCACCGACTTCAAGATGTTTTAGATAATATATATTAATAATAATAGCTTAAGAAATAAGTTATTTTATACATTTTAGTTTTTTAGTTTTTGAAGTTGGTTTTTTTAAACGAAGTTTTTAAATTTTATTTGTTACTTTTTAGTGTCTAGCTATGTATGGGTGGACCCACGAATGGTGCCGCGCTTCTTAAAAAATATAGGTCCCAAGAAGCGGGAACAAAAAAATGTTCGTAAAATGAAAACTACTGGGCCAAACTATGTCAAATTTTTAGGGGACCACATGGCAGCTATTCCGCGTCGAACAAAAAAATCTCGTAAATCGGATCATAAATCACGGAGTTATCGGCGAACATACATAAAAAAAGCAAAAAAAAAAAAAAAAAAAAGTTCCCGACGAATTGAGAACCTCCTCCTTTTTTCGAAGTCGGTTAAAAACGAGAGACAAACACATTGTATATTTCAAATTAAGCAAGTTACGCTTGTGTTATGGGTAATATATGAGGGACTACTCTGGGGCCGATCCTAGACACCCAGCCCATAGTAAAGGTAGGTAGGCTGGCAAAGGCTTAGCTCGCTCAACCACAGAGGCTGGGATAGATTTATAAAAAATTTCATCACATTGATACATAAAGAAAGGTTTGCCACTCCTGGTATAGATGATATAGATTAGTTAGAATTGTATCAATTCAAATAATTCATTTGAAATCCGTTAATTACGCTTATCATGAGTGTATGAGACGTTACTGTACTACTCATACAAAACAATTCTACGATACAATGTCAGATGCAAACAAAGGAGTAAACTAACATCCGTACGCACGTGGCCATAGTAACAGCGGGCGGAAACGCCAGCGGAAGTTGTATAGAAACTCACCTAATGCAAAAGGGTTGGTTCGCACTTCAATGATGATCTAATTCACGATTGTAGTCAAGTATAGTCAGTTTCCGTGACAAGTATAATATCTTATAATAGCTTCTCTCCGCGACTTCTCCGCGTGGAAGATTTTTTGACTATCCCACGGGAATTCTTTAATTTTTCGGGATCAAAAGTATCCTATATGTTGACCAGAGATATACGCTACCACCACACAAAATTCCATTTAAATCGGTCCAGTCGTTTTGGAAATTAGCCGGTACAAACACACAGACAAACAGAGAAACAGACACACAGAGATACAAAAAAATTGAAAACATCTAAATTTCCTGCGGCCGGGCGGTATCCGTGCAGGAACGTAGAAAGAACACAATATCCTGCGGCCGGGCGGCCTGTCGTAAGAGGCGACAAAACTACCCACAGCCAGGTGGTAGGGCATTTGCCCGACTAGATGGCGACCACCCCTGGTCTAGAGTATGCCGTCATAACAGCCTTGTGTTTTGTTCCAGCATTAGTGACCAGGTTCCAGTCTCCCTTAAGAGAGCAGCAGCGCATTTGTAGCACCTTTGGTGTTGCAAATGTCCATAGGCGATGGTAACCGCTTTCCATCAAGTGGGCCGTCTGCTTGTCTACTGAACTCAAGTAATAAAAAAAAAACTTACATCCCTCTGACTTGGTTTTTAGCATTCTTTTTCATTTTACAGAAATTCGACCTCTACAGTTTTATTATATGTATGTATATAATAGAATACATATTTTCAGTTTTTGAGTGCGATAGGCATTTTAGTTTATTATAACTGTCCTTTCAGCTGTCTGTCTTTTTATGTATTGTTAGTGGAGGATTTATACAGCAACACACATATTATCTTGAAAAACTGTTTAATTCGACTTACGTAAGTTATGATTCTCGTACAATACGAATAATTAGTTAGCCTAGAGAGCTACTGTGTCATGAACAATTGTGCATCCGACCAAAATCGAAGTGAGAATGATCTATTGTCACTATGCCCGCTCGTTTTTAGATCCAATTAGTAAACACTGCAAATATTACTCGTACAATAGTCCTACAATAATAGGTGGCACTACTTGGTACAAATGTTATTAACAGTGTATAATACCTATTTTTCCCATAGCTAATAGATCAAGAAGCTTAAATTCTAAGGTAGCCGGAGAGTTCTAGCTCTCAAGCATAACATGGAGGGGCCAGCTCGTTAAAGGGCCGGCCATCACTCGTCCGAGCTAAAGGTGAATGTGCGAGCTTGTCCACAGCCCGGGTATGGGATGATAAAGCACCGGCCAAAGGATTACCCGATTCCCCGACCAGGTTAAGCCTCTTTTTATCCAGGGTATAACCTAAAGCGGCTGCTTTTGAAGAAGCGTTACGTGAAATAGACACGTGTCTAGATATACTGGCACTTTTAAGTCATAGCGTAACGTTCCAGTTTAATATGATGCTTATCATATTTGTAATACAAATCTGCAAAACGGGTCACTAAAAGCCCTGTGTACGGATAAATTTTGTGCAGAATGTGAATTTTATAATCTGCTACGAAATAATAATAACAGTGAAATCGCCAAGAATTCGGGGTGGTTTAAATTCATGCAACTGAGAGAGGGAACTTGAACAAAGTAGGGTAAACTTAATATTCATTAATTTGCCTCACCAATACCCGTATAACCCAAAATTAACATTACTTGTATGGTAATAATAACAAATTTTAACAAGTATAGCAAATAAACAGTAATATAGAAATCAGGCACATAATACGTACACGAAGCCTTAACGTCGCACGACAAGAAGCTCGTATGTTATCGTTTCACAGTCGTAATCAGCAATGCGAATGAAACATTTGGACTCGACGTTCATTTTGCGTACGACAGAGCTATGGAAGTTATGGAACGCGCTACGAGTCTGTATTTCTTGAAATTAAAATCCGAGTGTATACAGTATATACACGTCTAGTGTGAATAGGTATTGGTAAGCGTGCTCTACCACTTACTAGTCTTTCAAATGTACTATAATAACTTTTTAATGTAATTTAATAATTTTAATTTTCTTAACCTAAAAATATATAACTCTGTTCCAAAAAAGGCGCTAATAATTGAATACAGTACTGTACTATGGCAATTATTCGTCATTCTAAATTGTTTTCTGTACATCTATTTTATTCAAAAAAGCATCAATTAATATTGTGAACATGGTCAAAAACGCATTTATAAACATATTATGACTATGCTACAAATTCCTTTAAAACCGTCGAAATACTAAGGTTTATCGTGTGTGTTGCACTTAAGACGTTTTAAACATTAATAAAAATCCGTCACTAGGCCCAGAAAAATAGGCAATTTTAAACTTTATTACCGTTGTACTAGATATGTTTTAGATATAACAATAATTATTTGAAATAATTTGAATCTCGAATTGAAATCTGTCTAGTCAGATGTTACACACGAGTATAGTCGAGTCTCTCCGATCTGTTTAATACAACGTAGTCAGTAACTGTAATTTTTTTTTCTTCTCTTACATATAAAAAATAATGTTTGTCTGCATATCCTTTATAGAATCGTAAATTATACATTTGATCATGTGATGATCTTCAGCAAAGTTGTTGTGCATGAGCCAAAGAATGTTTTTGAGTTGGTTCACAATTGGACCCGGTAGGTGGCGCTGCTGTCGGAATATCGATTGAAGCTTTTCCGGGCAGGACGATGTCTACCGGGACAGCTAGCACATTAGTAAATAAACGAAACAGAGTTAAAGCTTCATACAACCGCGCGAATCGGTTGCACTACTACAAGCACGCGGGGCATGTGTGCGTGACCACTGGCCGCTTGTCCCGTACGCGGCGAGACTGGTAAAAACCAGTTTACGCCGGCACAGCCAGTGGACAAACTCAGGGGCGGCAGTGCGATGCGTGCGACGCACGTTGTTTTGTTAGCTGCATGTTTGAATATTTTAATGTTAAAACGTGGTATTTTATTAAGTATATAATTATTATTAGTATTATACATTGTCAATTTGATATGCCATGTGAGTGTTTCCCGTTACATTACTTGAAAAAACTTTGCTAGATTCAGAATTTATCACACCATTAAAAGAAATAATAAATTATTAAAAAACAAATTTTTTTAAAAATAAATTATTAGAGTAAGTAATTTGTAAAGTAGGTTATACTATCATATTGAATAATAAAACTATTTAACAAATGTTTTGTTTAATTTGTCTTTACCTATTGTGACGACCCTACCAGAATACCAATTTTGCACGTTCTTAAGAAGCTTTGTCTCTGTTCCGTTTATTTACTCATGTGCAGCTAGTGTCTAATAAAATGATAACAAGGTCGTTACCAAGGAAATGTATGTTCAGGCGAATTTCAACCTAATTGTATTTCGCAACTGTAGGAAAATTCCCTTATGGTCATGATTCAGTTGGTTCGACTGTACATGAAAGCACAATATTTTTCTCAAAAAAAATCTAATAAAAACAAATCTCTTTCACATTTGTACTTCGTAAAGGCTGAGGTTTTGTAGGTCGAATCAAAGCGATAGCCACTATTGTTAGGAGCACATTGCCTGTATCACGCTTATCGCACCAATTTAATGGCCCCACCGAAGCACGATGTAAAGCAATTAATCACGAACCACGTCTTTTGTAGGCAAGTAAAATATTACAACTCCTGTTCCGCACGACTGTTTTATTCTGCGTCTTCACAATGTATGTGACAGGTTGCTTATGATTGTATTATTTATCAATTTCGTGTGTTATTTCTTATTTGGGCCTTTGTGAAGCGAGCAAGGTGTTTTGGATGTGATGGATTTGCGACGACCGTTTTACTTGGTATATAGTTTTCGCAATTAAAAGTTTAATCCCTAAAAAATATGTATACTGTAAAATCTCGTTACGAGTCGCGAGACTTGAATTAAAATGCCGTTAGAATTACTAAGAGTTTATTAGAACTATACAAACACTTATAATAACCGAATACAACAGGTCCAAACGTAATGCAGAAGGGCGTAATTCCATAAAACACGAACACACGTCTCGCTTCGCTCGTGATTCTCGCTCGACTGCCTCCCCCGTTCATCAGGTCATTGTTTTATACTGCACAAATGCAATATATCCGCCCGGCAACGTGGACCGAATTTCTTAGAATCAGGTTTTACTTTAAAATACATGGTGGCCAAGCCGGTCGACGGCCCAGCCGCAGCGACGACCGAATATTATTTTAAATATATATCATGGTTACTTAAAAAATACAATTATAAACTAAAAAAAAACTAAGTTATAAATAGTACAAGCGATTATAGGCTATGCACAAATCGCTGCCAAATAGGAGCGTACCCGGAAGGCTGGCTGCACTGCCGCGCTGTATGGCGATGCTTTTTCGTTGGGCGAAATATGAGCCAGCCTTCTGATCACGGGTGACGGCAACAAAGAGTATCTTGTAAAAAAAAATTTAAACTTTTTGCCTGATTGCCACAGACCTTATGTTTCCCCTCCTAAGGTTCCATACTTTAAAAACAAAATTTAAGTCATCTTGATAAACGCTGAATCGCACGCTGAAAATTAGTTTGAAAGGTTACGTCATGTTTCTGACTGAAAATTTAGGATAATTTCTATCTTGGAAATCCTGTACGAGTTTTCCGGGAATGTTGAAAGAGCACGGAAATATAACTTTTTATTCTAATAAACAGCATTAAGAATAAAATTGCTTTTAAAAAGATTTTTGAATACAGCTTTTGAGATCCTGGATATCATGTAGCAGCAGAGTGCTAGCCAAGACAAGTAAAACGAGTCCAAACACGACGGGTCTATCTTGTTTAGTACAGGAGTTCCTATGGCCACCTTCCGATTCCATCAACATATCAACTCCATGGTACCATATTATTGCATTGTCACGGGATATACATATGCGTGCAAGACAGCTCAATCGGAAACCGGAAAGTTGGTCAAATTTAACTACCAAAATTCCACACAAACATGCATACATAGGTACATCCATTGCAAGTGAAATAAAAGCTTGTAAAAAATGGTAGGTATTTGTGTACATGATAAAGTACGAAATGTAATATCTCAGCTTTTCCTTATGACACATTGCATTGAGATTCCAAGCAACCTCGAGCCAAGCTGTTAGTTATCGAATAGTTTCGATCTATCGCTTTGTAAAGGGTAATTTACTGCCGGACTGCGCTCGTTAGAATCCGATACCGTTATATAATTTACCGTAATGTGAAGATAGATTATTTTGTTTTTACCCTTAACGACTGTCTTGTGGTAGATTTATCAATAAATGTTTTCATTTCAGCGGACGTCGAGTTTTATTTTGAAGCCTCGAGTTTCATTTTTATGTTTTGTATTCGTATTTGGTTTATTTCGAAGGAAGTGAGTATTGATTATAGTAATTATTTTTTACTCTTTATAACCACAGAGTACATTGAATATATGGAGATAGAGACTTCAGTCGGGAGAATCGTACTACTAGCACATCTAGCGAGTATCAATGGCGCTAACTCGTATATGAACGTACCTAATATATGCATGTGTGTGTGGGTGTTCATGTGTATATGTGTGTATGTGTACGTATAGCGAGTTTGTGTATACACTTTATCTTATTCATAGAGAGAGTAAGTTTGAACGCTTATGGTGCCTAAAGAAGCGTTCAAACTTACTCTGTCTATGAATAAGACCGATATTCTATATATTGTATGCTTAGGTATGGAGATTTCTTCCACTATGAATTCCAACTGTATTTAAAATAAAATTTCATATTATTTATAAATTGTATATAATTTTCATTAATACATATCACTGCACATCAAGTTTTGTGTTGATATAAAAATCCAATAGTGTGTTTGGTCGGTCGAATTAAACAGATTCACAGGTCACATAATATAAATCAGTAACTTCGATATCCAAAAGCAGTTTTCCTTAATAGATTCGCCAAAGTCCAAAACTACATATTATACATCGTTAATAATAATTCACTTAGTAAAACAAACAGAAAACTATCCCAGAAGTTAAATAAGTTGCAAATATGACGAAAGTCGGCACTTAATTTGAATATGCATGTTTATTTAGAAATATTAAATAATATTATATTCGATTAAATAAAAATGGTTTTCATTTGAGTTTTTTTGATAATGTCATTAATAACAAAATAATGCTAAGGAACGAGCTGCAGTCTATGGCAGGTACAATGAGTTTATTACCGACCATGTAAATACTGCATAATGTAGAACCCATTTCAGTATCGAATAATCGATAATTAATCCTGTCAGATATTTGTAAATTTTAAGGATGATTCTAGGCATAGGTGTCTTATGACTAACAACAGGTAGATGGAATCTCCCATAATAAAATCTAAAGGAAGGCGATTTTGGAATATGAAACCATATTAAGATTTACCATCGCAAGGATGAGATGCAGAAGTCTCCGAAGTAGCGGACCCACGTCCCACGTCCGCTAACAAAACGGCTAATTTCTGCAAAACGGCTGATTAAAAAGTAAAGAGGGATATAAGTCATTCGCTCTAAGGAACTGTACTACTCCTTTAGCTCAGCAGCGACACGTAATAGAAATTGAGCCGACAACTCTCACTATAGCCCAATCAAGAGCCTATAGAGCTAAAGCGAGTCGTGTTGTGAGACGTAGCTACGACAACATTCTAGATCATAATATCACTGGCGTAAACATAATATTTTTGATCTATTTTGAAAGAATGAAAGATGTAATATTTATTAACGTTTTTTTATCAATAAAAAGAATGTCATCATATACAAATATATGCTTAAGTCTAGTCTAGTCTTCTCAGTTGTGAAGTTCTTTTAGGTAATCCACTCTTATCTTTCTAGTGATACTGACTGGTCGCCCCAAGTATGCTTTCTTCACATTCCAATCCTCCTCCATCCGTTCTACGTGACCGAGCCAGCGGAGATACTGAGCCTTTCTCTCTTCAATTATTCTAGGCTCGGCCACGAGGTTTTCTATGTCGGAGTTGGTTTGGACCCTTCAACTACTATCTCCTCTGTATGTTGGACCCAAACAGTAAACTTGCCAATAACTTATTGTTTTAAATTATGTTTTGATATTTGATTAAGTTTTTAGTATTTCTGAGTAATAATTAAAACTAAAATTGGTAAGAATATTTGTGCATTGTGATTTGTTGTTGTTGTTAAAAAAATTCTAATTTATGTCTTAATATAACAAATAGATTATTTTATTAATACATCTTAATCCGTAAAATATAGCACATAAATATGTAACAACGTTGAAATAGTTTATATTGGGAACATTTGTTACCCATGCAGACGCAACCAATGTGTATACTACATAAGTTAACGCACATATCATTGTAAAGACTGCTTTACTCCATTTAATAATTTTATTTACGTAGGGTTTGTCGATACGTTAATCGCGAAGGAATCGATTAACTCAATTTAATAAGATCATAATAAGCCATCCCTAACTACATTAATAAGTATTGACACTGTCGTAATTTGGCACTTATTTTTTCAATGACTCCATTTACTTTGGTTAGTTATAAAGAGTCTTAATTAAATGTATTCAAAAATATATTAAATATATATTAAAAAAGATTTATTTATTATAAATATTTATGTTTTTATAAATATTTACATATATATAAATAACTTAGAAAACAAATATATGTGAAGCAAAAACTTAAGGCTGCTAGCAGTGCTATCTGTCATGTAATGTTTTAATCATTCTACGAATAACCTGACTAAATTAAAAGGACCGAAAGATCTAAGGACTAACAGCAAATTGAAAACATTCATAAATCTATAAGTTAATAGCGATTTTTTTAAATTTTTTTTCACATTCATTTGTTCTAAGTTTATACCGCATGTTTATAACAAATCTGCTTGACGATGTACATTTTTTTAATGCAGGTTTATGGCTTGGCAGCTAGGCCTTTAAGCCAGACCTTAGTTTACAATATAGTTTCTTCATTTTCTTAAGCCTATGTGTAGCACAGCTGAACTGTAGGTAATCAGCCAATGTCATTAAACGGAGTTCTTGTGACAACTCAAAAAACCACATTTGACTATACAGTTCACATTTCTCTCAAAACATATATTACTACTCAAAAACTATCAGTATCCTACAACTATTGTTCATATTAGAATAATTTTAGAAATTTTTAGAAAATAAAACTGCACAGCACTACATCTTTCAGTTCCCGCCAAAACCTCCAATTAAGAAGATTTTTTGAATTATAATATTTTGACGGATGTAGGCGAAATGAATTATATTTATAAAAGTTAGAGAAGAATCACCTGTGAGTATATTCTCTGACGTTTCACTTCGTTGACTGCACACACATTTTTTTATTAATATTAAAACAACAAATATTCATGATCATTTGTAAACAGGAATTCAGAAAATCCTCTACATTAAAGTGACTAAACCACCAAAACAAATATTCAATCCCATTTGAAAGCAGAAAGCGTAGCTCGGAAAACAGAAGCGCTTGAACCCTGTCCGAAGTTTCCTGCAGTTTGTCACACGGAAAACCTCATGAATTTATTAAACATGCAATCCAAGCAATCTAAGCATAAACTCAAAGGGATTGAGTCCCTTTTTGAAGAGGAATGAAAAGCTGGGTGTATTGCACCGTAGGATTGGATATAAGAGGCAATATTTCGTACGTTTTAAATATCGTCTAAACAAATTTTATGAATATTCGAATTCTTTGTTATGAGATTACTAGGATATACCCCCGACATTGTCTACGCTTGACTCTGAAATTTTCGCGGGATTACCGGGACAAAAAGTACCTCAGAATTTCAAAAAGAATGTACCTAAGCTATCATTTTAGTGGAAATTATGTCGGAACATGCTAATTTTTATGCTCCCAAACAACTTCAAACTGCTCCCGGGAAAATCCCGTGGGATTCCCGGGATAGCAAATATCACATATTTTATTACATACAATTTGCTATCGATCAGTGAAAAAATCACATTGGAATTCGATTTTTTTTTATCTGGCCAGGATAGAAAGTAGCTAAGAGTTTAAGTGTAAGAATTAACTGGCAGGATGATCTAGTCTATGTCACGATACATATTACTGCAGCACATTTATCTGACAGCTGATGTTTTAAATGTACAGGTATAATAAATAGTGTGGCGTATCGTTACTCAGATCTTCAAAAACCATAACAATGTTACTTAATGGCTTTTTTTATAGCTGTCAATCGAATTTCGCCCCCTGGGTCTCTGTGCCCGGTTAACACGCACCCCTGTCACCTTGGGGTAAAGACGGCCCTGATTGCGAAATGCTCGACGTAAAGACGGAGCCAACGAAGCTTTCCGGATGCCGCCCTTTTTTTTACCAGGGGAAATCCGTTTGAGAACTAAGCCGCGACAAGGGCATAACCTTGGGGGGATAATTCGTGGCCCGCGGGTGGGATTTGCCAGATCGGGGGTGGCACTAGCATCCCCAGTCAGAACTGATGCCTACTGTTGCAACTCCCCAGTTAGGGATACCCACTAAAACCCCTGGGTGTTCCGTCCTGCGCTTTATGCCAGGGTTACGGTCCCGGATGCCGTCCAACCTAACCAAAGCCTTCTATTGACTTCTCTTTTGAAGTTGTTTACCCATTTGGATAATATAAAAAGTCCGAGAAAGAAAGATTTTAATTGACTATGACGTATAATACGAAATAGTTTTTAGTTTAAAAAAGATGCTGTTTGATTTCATAGCAAAAAGTAGTACATATGACTCTCTGGCTTAAAATCACTTTTTCTTTGTCAAAAACGTATTACATTTGTACCCACGAAAGATATTCCTTTCTTCGACTTTATGATGAAATATAATATTTCTTACCTTCCTAAACAGTATCGTGTGTGAGAGCATTTTTCACGAAAGAAACCATTATGCGAAAAGAGGTTTTATATATTATGTGTTTTCAAAGAAGTTCAGATACACAGAAAACAACATTACACGACAAGTAATGTCAAAATCTAATACTAATATATAAAGCTGAAGAGTTTGTTTGTTTGTATGTTTATTTGATTGAACGCGTTAATCTCAGGAACTACTGGTTTGATTTGAAAAAATCTTTCAACGTTAGATAGCCCATTTATCAAGGAAGGCGGAGCGGAGCAATGAAGAATGTTTCAAATTCGGTTTTGAAAACAAATTCCACGCGGACGACGTCGCGGGCACAGCTAGTGTCTTAATAAAATTATACAATCTTCTCTAATATAACGTATATCTCTAATAATATAATATTATTTTCTATCCTTTTATTGCGCTTTTGTCTTATTGAATATGCACTGTTTGCTACAACTCCATTAATTCTTCAAAAGTTATTCTGTAACATAATTCTGTATAAAATCTTTTTAAAAAAAGTACTTAAATATAAAAAATAGAACAACAAATATAAAGAAAAAATTTTTTTAGCTAGACGTGTTGCTGGGGAGTTTCTTGCCGCTTCTTCTCCTTAACAGCAATAACACGTTGCGAAGCGGTGTACATAGACTAGGAAGTAAAATTAAATTTTAACCTATATGTATGACCTTCAAAAAGTGTTCTCCAGTGGAACTTATTTTGAATAAAAACTTTTGAATTTGAATTTGAATTTGAAATGTTGTATTTAAACTTTTGAATCAAAACAAGGACAGGTTTCAAATCCATAATATATTAAGAATAGATAAAAAATAAAAACTTCGTTTAAAAAAACCGACTTCAAAAACTAAAAAACTAAAATGTATAAAATAACTTATTTCTAAAGCTATTATTATTAATATATATTATCTAAAAAATCTTTAAGTCGGTGCTTAGTAATTTTCAAAATATATTAATTTTTATTTTACTTTGCACAGACTTCAAGATGTTTTAGATAATATATATTAATAATAATAGCTTTAGAAATAAGTTATTTTATACATTTTAGTTTTTTAGTTTTTGAAGTCGGTTTTTTTAAACGAAGTTTTTATTTTTTATTTGTTACTTTTTAGTGTCTAGCTATGTATGTATGGCGGATCTACGAATGGTGCCGCACTTCTTAAAAAATATAGGTCCCAAGAACCGGGAACAAAAAAATGTTCGTAAAATGAAAACTACTGGGCCAAACTATGTCAAATTTTTAGGGGACCACATGGCAGCTATTCCGCGTCGAACAAAAAAAGAATCACGTAAATCGAATTATAAATCTCAGAGTAATCGGTGTACATATGGAACGGAGTGAAAATTATTTCTATGAAAAATGTTCATAAAATGAAAACTACTGGGCCAAACTATGTAAAATTTTTAGGGGACCAATTGGAAGCTATTCCGCGTCGAACAAAAAAGAATCACGTAAATCGGATCATAAATGACGGAGTAATCGGCGAACATACATAAAAAAAGCAACAAAAAAAAAGATCCCGACGAATTGAGAACCTCCTCCTTTTTTCAAAGTCGGTTAAAAATAGAGATCATAGCAGTATTTATGTTGTAGCCTTTGCCTTCCGTTACATGTTAAAATAAAATGACATTTAATCCGTCAAATGGACGTTGACAATTTATTAGTCAAAATCAATTAATTGCACAATATTGTTTTATAATTTAAATTTTATGGGTTCAGGTTTGACTTTTTCTTCGTTTTAGATACTAATTTTGATATATTATTATTGCCGCCAATATTTGATATATTATGTCTTATATTTTATACCATGTAGTGACTTAATTTAAACATTACTCACTATCTATACCATTGTATATAGATTTTTGTATATAATCTATTTCTCTATAGCATTTTATTCTGTTATAATAAGTTTACAATATAAATGTAGTTAGTTAAGATAAAGCAACAAACTAGTACCACCCAAACTTAAAGGTCAGAAATACAAATCTTGTAATACTGCCGGTCTTATTACCTACACGGGGCCGACTGTTGGGTTATAGACCAAAAATGTCTCTATTTTTTTATACATATAGGTGGAGTACAGCAGATAGGCAGACGGCCCACCTGATGGAAAGCGGTTACCGTCGCCTATGGACGTTTGCAACACCAGAGGTGTCACCAACGCGCTGCCAGTCTCGAAGAAATTGTATGACGCCCTTTTTAAACAACCACTTATATTAGCACTGTGGGAAACCCCGGCTTGGATCTCATTCCAAACCCCACGGTGCGCAAGAGCAACGTTCTAGAAAACCGTTGCGTACAAGAGCGAAGTGGCTCTAGGAAGTGGGGATGAACGCCTATCCGATGGCGTGCTTTGCAGTGGTAAAAGCTAATAAGCTAAGATGTACAATGAACACGTTGAGATGGATGTGTACTGTAACTGTAGTGGGTAAGGTGAGAAACAAGTACATAAGACATGCGTTGAAAATGAGAGACAGAAGTTGAAAGACGATGTGAGGTCTGTTCCTTGCGAAGTCAACAAAGCGCCAGGCTTGTATTTTAGAACAAAGCTTAGAAGTGAATTAACGCTTTAAGAGCAAAAAACCGTTAATTATATTTTCAAGTTATAATTTGTGTAGCTCTCATTAAATTAATCTCGTTGAAGTGAAGCTCAACAGACCATTAGGGAAAATTTTTGTTGAACTAATAAAGGTTCTCTAATAACAGTTGAGGCTGCTAAAGAAATCGGCGGGATCAACTTGGAAGATTATTTCTTACAGAAACGGACTTTTACTTCAGCTGTTTATGTACATAAGAAGTTTTTAAATACTGATCAGAAATTTGTAGATCCAAAGGTAACTAACAACTTAAATAGTTAATGGCATCGTAAACATCATCTTAGCGTTAAATGCCGGTTTCTTCTGGAGCTTCCGGGCTACTTTTTCTTCTGCATTTCGCGCGGTCTTTGATACCCCTTAATTGAAGACCATTGGCACACATGTCATCTCTCACGACCTTAAAAGTTAGAATTAAGAATGTTTTTTTGTATAACAGATAGTATAGATATACGTAAGTACCAGTATACAAAAAGAGAAGGAAATATGCATGCATCAAGAATATGTACTGAAGTATGAACAAGAGATAGTGTTACCATGACTGAAAAACCATTTTTCAACATTAAATAATAAACATATATCATATACCTTAATTAAGTTACCGTGTAGGAAGTAGTAATTTTTACAAAAAAAAAATTACAACAATGTTTATTTAATAAATAAATATATTTCAGAATCGTAAAGTAAATAAGATACAGGAAATGTCCTTAACTTTAATTATTTTTTTAGGTGAATAAAACAGAAAAGAAAAAAAGCAAAGAAGAGAAAGGACGACAATGTGATGGTCTTCAGAATACTAACATTATTTTTAAAGACGATAAAACCTATAAAGTTCTTTCAAGGAATGATTCAGTTTTAGATCAAACAATTAAGTTTGCTAAAAATCTAATCCCTTTAGTTATTCCTCCCAGTAGAGACAAATCACCCACACAAGTGTACTATACTATAAAACCGACCAAGATATCAAAGAAAAAGACTAAGCAATCACAAGAAGGTGGTAAAGAATATAATAACAATGTCAAAAGATCTAAAACAAAAATAACAGAAACATTTAAAAAGAAAAACAAACAGAGTATTAGTATCAAGGAATCAACTACATTTTCTTCTAGTAACACTTTAAATGACATAAACAATCAGTCATTGTCCTATACGATATCCGAAACACCGGAAAAAAAGAAAAAAGCAACTAAAAAAGCCACTCATACTCAAAAATGTACAGTGTCGGAATCATTTGAAGCTTTAGCCACAGAATTAAATGGAGACAAGATAAAAATACATCTTATGACTGCTAAAGATAAAAATATGCTTACCGATACGTTAACAATACCAATATTACATGCAGTTAAAGAGTGTATATCAGACTTTAATGCCGCAGATAAGAAGACGGATAGGCTGGTTCAAGCCAATAGTAAGAAACTAGAGGAGATTATGGATAAACTAAATACCATAGAGACGAAATTAGACGCTTGCACTAAGATGCTTTCATCAAGTACAGAGACTATTAAAACATCTAGATTAGAACAACTAGGTGCAGATTTAATACAAGATAATAATTCTGAAGAAGAAATATCTCGAGAATTTAATAGGGAAGGTGATACAGTAGTACACTTTATGAATGAATCTGAGAAAATTTTTGAAGATTTAGCATGTGGTGAAGTACCTCCTGCTAAAGCGACTAAATCAGTTGGTGTTAAAGCTAATAGACCCGCAAGATTGCCAACGAGATTCTGTTGGACGGATGCAACAAGAAATAATTGAAGTAGTTTTTGATTGTTGTTTAGTTTAATAACCTATATTTGTATGCTTAATTTCTTATGTGAAAATAAATAATTATGCTCTGTATTAAAATTACTGTGCGCCCCCGATAACTCCAGAAAATACTTATCCCTAAAATCGCTGCAATTACTTGGATATGTCCCTAAAAAGACCACATTCCACTTTGTAAATTTTTGTGTGTTTTTTTTTTTTTTTTTTTTTTATAACTGGACTACAGTAAACAGGCTGATGGCCCTGTGTTTAAGTGGATTGCTCGATATTTTAAATTTCCAGTTGGAGTACTGGAGTTGACTCTGGAATCGGGACCTACAATTTAATTTTTAGTGCAGAACAACGTCTGTCGAAACGCCAAGCTATTCCATAGGTAATACCGTTTTTTGTGAGTTCTCAACTTGAGACTATATCGATTCAGTATTATAATAACTTATGTATTTTGAAAGATATTATTTTGAAATACATTTGTATATTTAATTCTTCAATTAGTTGAGTATTATCTATCTATTGCCTTTTTCCTGCGCCCCTTATATCGGCAAATTCAAATTTCTTTGGTTTAGGTTGATTGGAAGAGATCGCTTTGAGTGATAAGGTCCTATTGTATTGCCTAGAAAATATTGTAAATATGGTCTGTTTTTGTAATAGTATATTTTGGTGTGCAATAAAGTGTTATCTCTCTCACTCTCTCGATTCAAACCACTAGCCTGGGTCCGACTCCGATTGGGCCATGATAAACATACTGTATTAGTACATTTTATGTATTTTCGCTCCACTGGGAGATACCCACGTCAGATGTGGAAAGCAGGGATAAAACCGCTTTGCAACCATATAAAACAACAATTCGAATTTGTTACTTGGTCTCATAACTTACGCCCGCCGACTAAACTTGGCCTTAATATACTCAATCACAATTCAACTTTCAACAATAATTCTTGTTAAGTCACTGTTAAGTCTATACTACTTAGGAATAAGCTACCTTTGGCTATCAAACAAGGAAAATATATACTTAAAAACCATGGTCAGAAAACACTGCCTGCAATATAATATGTAATCTTATACAATATGTTTACTATACAATAGAAAAAAAGAATAGAAAACCCTTTATTGTTCACCACATACACATTTAATAAACAATTTACAGTAGTCACATTACACAGTAGAAATAGGAGCAATGGGCGGCCTTATCGCTATTAACTACTATAGAGCGATCTCTTCTAGACAAACCAGCCTATGGATTTTATGAACGGGAGATACACAAGTGTATGACGATGGTGTACAAATTAAATACATATTTAAATGTCACACACCTACATATATGTACCTAAAATAAATAAAAAATAGTGAATAAACAATAACACATACTAATATATATATTTACATAATTATTGTTACGACCTGAATGCCGACAAAAAACAAATTAACTCCTGCGTACTTGTAGACATTTTATTACCTTTCCTTCATTTCTTTTGTTTACTTTGTGTTTAAAATTTGTAATTAGAAAAACATCCCATTGTGTATTGTAATCTTTTATGGTAGTCATTAGCCAAGTGTGATTCTAAGAAATTCAGTCTACGCGGCCGAGAGACATATTGTATTTGTGCAGTATAAAGCAACACCCCAATGGAGAGATCGGCAGTCGAGCGATAAGCACAAGCGAAGCAAGACGTGTGTATGTACTACATTCGCTAATCTATTTAGTGAAGGACTTTGCGCGTGTTATTACATTTGTACCTATGTTATACGTGTTTGTATAGTTCTAATAAATTCTAACGGCATTTTAATTCGAGTCCTGCAGCTCGAGGGTACACTATGGATTAGTGTAATAACACAATGTTATTTTTTCCCAACATCAGCAGGTGCGATTCCTGAGAAGGGTAATTGATTTTTGAAATCTAGTCTACTTTAGTTTTCCTCAAAATCAGCCTCGAAACTCTTTTGAGAATTTTTCGCTATTTAGCATAGTTTAGGCTTTGGCCCTAAACGTAAACTTGTATTTGTATGTATGTAATGGCCAGGTAAAAAACATCTTATAATAAATTTGTATGTATGAAGAGAATAATGAAAATAGATGAAGCAAAATATATATGTCAAGAAGCGTTGCAATTTGGAACGCAAGTTTAGATTAAATGAGATGAATGATAAAGATTGAATGAACGTAGAGTTGGGAGTCGTGAGTAAAGAGCGTAAGAGAGTGGTAGGTTGCGCGTGTTAGACGATTTTGTTTTTTTGAGGTGTTTTTCTAAGGTGTGTAAATTAAAGTGTTTATTCGAAGATCTGTTTTCTTGTTCAAACGAGCCAATTTTTAACAACCACGACCCAAACCCACATGCATGTAAAGCGTTTTCTATGCCCAGGCATATTCGACACAGCAATAAACTTTGGAATATACGTTATCATGGAACCGTGAACTGCGGTGGCACTGTGCCAAGTGGAATGTAACACGCTTACAGAGCTGCTAATTACATATGAGCTTATTACACTTGCCAAGATCATAATTACCTATAGTAACTGTTTACCGCGGTTTAAACCACGTTCAATTTGAATTACGGATTTTGACAACACCGCCTTGATCTACGGCGTCTGTGGTTGTGTGGGCTAGGTTGGCCTATTGGCCTATCCCATTGTAAAGCAGAGGTTTGAAAGGGAGAGAGGTGCGCATGCGTCTCGCGGGTACCGACGTTAGTCGAGGTCTCGGAGACGCAGATATGCGCAAGATCTCCTCCCGTAAATACCGCTGCAGGGGCCCCCCAGCATCTAGGGAGCGGAGGAGTCTTCACCCTGTTGACGTACCTAGTGAGTTTGCACTGCTTCCCGGGGCATTCTCAAGCACTGATGCGCTAGGATCAGCGAGGGTGTAACTACGTTCTAAGTCTCACGCTCTTCCTGCCATAAGCGCGGGGCACATGGGAGGAGGGTGGTTTTAGTGGAGTATTGCGTAGCGAGTCTCCGCACATGCCGGCGATTTGACTCTGGTGCCCATTCATGGTCTTACCTCTCGTCGCTTTGGTCTAATCCCTAGTAAAGGACCCGGTAGTGTGCGAAATGCACTTTCCCCGCTTAAAAAAAGTAGAGGTTCCGAGCTTAATTCTCGGCATGGTATAATACATTTCATAAACGAGTTTATCGCTATTTTTATAGTCTGGGTGTCTGCTTTCGGGCCCAGAGTTTAATACACCTTAACTGAATGTTTCAAGAATAATAGGGTATGGTATTCTGGTGTTAGAGTATTTCGTTGTATATTACCTATAACACAAGCTTAACTTTTTAGTTTAGTTTGGGAATATACAATACGTGTTGGTCTGGGTAGCAAGTTGAAGTGGCAGTGCGCCGGTCACGTCTGTCGCAGGACTGATGGCTGATGACGAGTCTTGGAGTGGATACCACGTCTCGGTAAAAATGTCGGACGGCCTCCGGCCCGATGGACTGACGACGAGCGCAAGGTCGCCGTAAGGCGATGGACGAGGAAGGCGGAGGACCGGAATGAGTGGCGTCGACTTGGGGAGGCGTACACTGTGATTGACTGACGCAGTCTGTTGGTCTGCAACTTTTTGACACAAAAACAAATATCTGGTAGTCTTTATATAATACTAAAAAATGTATGTGTTTAGACTTAAGTTTATACCGAACAAAGAGTTTTTCATTAAATAATAACAAAGTAAATAAAATGACATTGCAAAATGTCACTTCATGTTTCTACTAAAAGCTCTCCATTCAATTTTATTCAATGCCACAATCTGTCAACACGGCAAAGAGTACATTGAATATATACACGGTAAACAATGAACATCAATGTAATATTGATCATATAGTTTCTGATCGTACTGAAACTGTGATATATAAATATAACTGATAGGTAGACTGTGGCTTTGGACATTGATACGTTGGACAGCATAATACATTATACGAAAACATATTGTGTCTGTGATCAAGACAATAGTGCCCAATACGTGTTTTCGAAACTATTGTCTTTGCATCAGTTACCACTTTTATACTACGTATAGTTTCATATATATTATTACGACCTAGACGCCGACAAAAACAAATTCACACCTGCATACCTGTAAAAACACATTTTATTACCTTTCGGCATTTGAACTTCTTTTGTTTACTTTGTGTTTAAAATTTGTGATTAGAAAACAGCCCATTGTTGTGTTGTAATATTTTATGGCAGGCATTAGCCAGGTGTATCGGATTAAGATACGGGGACATTGCAGTTGCGCAGTATAAAATGATGACTTGACGCAAGAGGGAGCCAGTTGAGCGAAGCAAGACGTGTGTACTACAATCGGGAATATTTTAGAGACGGACTTTGCGCGTTTTATGGAATTACAACAACAACAACAACAAAACTCTTTATTGTACACCAACTTAAAACAGTGACACATTAACATATCTGAAAATTAGTAGGTAGTAGTACAATGGGCGGCCTTATTGCTTAAAGCAATCTCTTCCAGGCAACCTTTGGATGGACAAGGATCTCAATTAAAATAAATTACGACCTTCTGCATTACGTTTGGACTTGTGTTCGGTTATATTTGTACCTGTGTTATACGTGTTTGTATAGTTCTAATAAACTCTGTAATAATTCCAACGGCATTTTAATTCGAGTTCCGCGACTCGTAAAAATATATTTTATTGACTGTGGCCCCTTTTTAACCGACTTCGAAAAAGGAGGAGGTTCTCAATTCGTCGGGATCTTTTTTTTTTCGTTGCTTTTTTTATGTATGTTCGCCGATTACTCCGTCATTTATGATCCGATTTACGTGATTCTTTTTCTGTTCGACGCGGAATAGCTTCTAATTGGTCCCATAAAATTTTTACATAGTTTGGCCCAGTAGTTTTCATTTTATGAACATTTTTCATGAAAATAATTTTCACTCCGTTCCATATGTACACCGATTACTCTGAGATTTATAATTCGATTTACGTGATTCTTTTTTTGTTCAACGCGGAATAGCTGCCATGTGGTCCCCTAAAAACTTGACATAGTTTGGCCCAGTAGTTTTCATTTTATGTACATTTTTCATGAAAATAATTTTCACTCCGTTCCATATGTACACCGATTACTCTGAGATTAATGATTCGATTTACGTGATTCTTTTTTTGTTCGACGCGGAATAGCTGCCATGTGGTCCCCTAAAAATTTGACATAGTTTGGCCCAGTAGTTTTCATTTTACGAACATTTTTTTGTTCCCGGTTCTTGGGACCTATATTTTTTAAGAAGCGCGGCACCATTCCTAGGTCCACCCATACATAGCTAGACACTAAAAAGTAACAAATAAAAAATAAAAACTTCGTTTAAAAAAACCGACTTCAAAAACTAAAATGTATAAAATAACTTATTTCTAAAGCTATTATTATTAATATATATTATCTAAAACATCTTGAAGTCGGTGCAAAGCAAAACATAAAAATTACTATATTATGAAAATTACTAAGCACCGACTTTAAGATGTTTTAGATAATATATATTAATAATAATAGCTTTAGAAATAAGTTATTTTATACATTTTAGTTTTTTAGTTTTTGAAGTCGGTTTTTTTAAACGAAGTTTTTATTTTTTATTTTCAAACGGGTCTTTGACTTATGTTCAGTCTTCTGAACTCTGTAAGCGCGTATTTACACGATAATGCGCGGCAAAACTATAGTACAGTTTTATATTATTGTATCTATAACGTGCAGGTTATGTGTGATTGCGCCGCCGCCATCTACTTTTGCTATTGTCATTTAGAGATTCACAGAATAGCACCTCCTTGGTGGTGTGTCGGTAATGCCATCTACACAAGCGTTTAATATTAATTAGCTGAATTATAAATGAGCTTATGTCATCCATCGTGGACGAAGTCGGTAGCCAATCCTAGTAAATAAATAAAAAAGTTCGAAAATACACAAATCCCGTTAATGTTTGTTGTTGTTTGTTTTAATTACTCACTCCCCCTTAATCCTTAAGGGGGAATCGGGCATTACCGCTTCAGTCCACCAAGTTTCCCGCGAAAACGGTGACAAAGGTATTTCTGAGGTCGTTTATCTCAGCTATTCTTCGTTGGTCATTAGTCTTTAATGGGGTGTTATAATTACGTGTTATGGGGATGGTCGTAGCTTTTATATTATATGGGATGGTTTTATATCATTTACTGCTAGACAGTTTGAACAGTTTTGTTGGTTACAGCTCTTGGGCACATTAAATATTTGTAGGTCATGAAGTTTTTTTAAATCACGTATAGGTTCGCGTTTGACCATTATCTCGCTCGATTTGAGCGGAGATATGGTCTAAGATCGAGCACGCTTACCTAGAAGGTACCTATTCACACGAGACTGGAAGACACCCAGGTTGTAGGTTTCTTTTATTTCATTGAACTTTAATAGTAAAAACAACCAAAAAATTCTATGATATTTTAAATTTATGCGACTTAACAGTGGCTGTAAAAAAAGTTGGGACCTGAGTTATGCGACTCATGTCCCAACTTTTGTATGTATTATTTTTTTATTGCACGAGTTCAGTAGACAGGCAGAGGGCCCACGTGATGGATGGCGGTTACCGTCGCCTATGGACATTTGCAACATCAAAGGTGTTACAAATGCGCTGCTGCTCTCTTAAGGGAGACTGGAACCTAGTCACTAATGCAGGAACACAACACAAGATTGTTATGGCGTCATACTCTAGACCAGGGGTGCCATCCAGTCGGGCAAATGCCCTACCACCTGGCAAAATTATCTACGGTTCGCATAGGTTTCTAAATTTTTTGACATCAGGGAGAATCGTTCCTCAGGGACGAAAAGTGCTGTTTTCATCCCCGTGAATAGGCGCGCGTACTTTTAGAATATGGATTATGAAAAGAATCTTTTAAATATTGATACGGCAAAAACCAAATGACTAATGATACCATCAGGTTTTTTAAGTTTTTCAGAGGTATTTTTCATGGTAATGGTGTGTTCTTAAGTCTAAGTGAAATCTAATCTTTCACTCCCTGACTATCAGTGTAGGATAGGCACAATATTATTTCTAGGTCAACAAACAAGTTTGTAAAGGAGGCCTCGAAGGCTTCGATGTGCCGAATATAGCTTCGCCCTCGTCCATTAACGGTTTCCTTGGCCAAATTAATCATGTTCCTGTTGGAAGCATGATTTGCAAGTCTACAAAGCAGGCTCGGCATTGGATTTACATAGGGGCTATAACAACTTGGTCATCATTTATGTACCGTCTATGATATTATTCTTGTGTAGATCTAGTCATTGTCTCCGTGGAGACATATATATAAATAGATACATAAAACATAGATAACACTTGTTTGAGCTTCCAGAGTTCGCAGTAGGAAATCATAGGCGCTAATTTCTTGAGAACAAATAATTTATTTATTGTAAGATTACAAAAGCAGCCGTTTGAAGTTGGTATTCTTTTTTTTAACCGACTTCGAAAAAAGGAGGAGGTTCTCAATTCGTCGGGATCTTTTTTTTTGTTGCTTTTTTTATGTATGTTCGCCGATTACTCCGTGATTTATGATCCGATTTACGTGACTATTTTTTTGTTCGACGCGGAATAGCTTCCAATTGGTCTCCTAAAAATTTTACATAGTTTGATCCAGTAGTTTTCATTTTATGAACATTTTTCATGGAAATAATTTTCACTCCGTTCCATATGTACACCGATTACTCTGAGATTTATGATTCGATTTACGTGATTCTTTTTTGTTCGAAGCGGAATAGCTGCCATGTGGTCCCCTAAAAATTTGACATCGTTTGGCCCAGTAGTTTTCATTTTACGATCATTTTTTGTTTCCGGTTCTTGGGACCTATATTTTTTAAGAAGCGCGGCACCATTCGTAGGTCCACCCATACACAGCTAGACACTAAAAAGTAACAAATAAAAAATAAAAACTTCGTTTAAAAAAACCGACTTCAAAAACTAAAATGTATAAAATAACTTATTTCTAAAGCTATTATTATTAATATATATTATCTAAAACATCTTGAAGTCGGTGCAAAGTAAAACATAAAAATTACTATATTTTGAAAATTACTAAGCACCGACTTTAAGATGTTTTAGATAATATATATTAATAATAATAGCTTTAGAAATAAGTTATTTTACACATTTTAGTTTTTTAGTTTTTTAAATTATGGCTCCAACGCCTTCGGCATTTGTTTGCCAATTTCAAAGTTAGAAAAGACTGGTGCTATTTTAAATGCAATTTTAGCCACTGAATTGGTCGGTGATTTATACGGGTTTTTGCGAATCTGTGGACAACACAAACATAAAGTTACTAACTACATTACACATATATATTATTACTAAGCATTAAAAATTTTGGGAAGTAGAATAGTATATATTTACGTGTAATTATATTTATTGTCTACTATTGTATGGTAATTGTTTTAAAAAAAGTACTTTGGATTGATTCTCTGGTGTTTATTTTACTTTTATTACGCGCATGCATCTTGCGGGTCAGTCGGGGTCCCGGAGGCGCAAGATCTCCTCCCGTAATACCGCTGCAGGGGCCTTCTAGCATCTAGAGAGCGGAGGAGTCTTCACCCCTGTTGTCTAAGTGATTTTTCACTGCTTCCCGGGGCAATCTCAAGCACTGAATCGCTAGGATCATCGTGGGCGGAACTACACATGCATGCACATGGGAGGAGGGTGGTTTTAGTGGAGTATTGTGTATTCGAGTCTCCACACAAGCCGGCGATTTGACTCTGGTGCCCATTCATGGTGTCACCTCTCGTCACTTTGGTCTAGTCCCTAGTAAAGGACCCGGTAGTGTACGAAATGCATTTTCCCCGCTTCAAAAAAAAGGGCGGAGGACCGATAAGAGTGGCGCCGAGGCATATTTCCAGTAGTAGACCGTAATTGGCTGATGAGCTTAATTCAAGTTGTCCTTGAATTTTGGAGTATATTATTGTAATTATTTAATGTATTTATTTTGTCTACAATAACTATTTGGTAGAATGTACTATGCTTTTCCAAATGTGTGTGTATAAATTTATGTTTTGATAAATAAAATTGTTGATAGCTTTTTAAACAAATGCACAGTAAACACTATATAACGAAACTGAAGGGACTGTGCATTTTATGGCGTTATAGATAGTTGTTAAATGGAGATAAGTCTGATATTTTTGTCTGACGTCTTCTGCTGCATCAGTAATTTTGATGTATTTTTTTTACTTATTTTAGTCATATCTTGCGATATTGAGGCATCATGGTGATAAAGGAAGTATTTATAAATTACGATATTTCTGAATTTCTTATAAATAAATCTCAGTATGCAAGACCTCATGTGTATAATTTTCTTGTGTGCAATAAAGAATATTCTATTCTATGCATGATGTTTACAGTCGAGTTCATTACGGGCTAGGATAATAAAGCGATTAAAGAACGTGCACAGCTGCGCAGCTTTCACTAATTTTGGCAACATAAAAGGTACTTGGGTGTAATGCTATATATAGCTTATCATTGTATACAAAACAAGCATTGTATACAAAACAAGCTAAACCAATCAAAGCCAAGTGATTTCGACGCTTGAGGGAGTTTGTCGTTAAATCGAGTAACGTTACATGGAGTTTACACTGTATATTGTGTAATAAAAAATGCACCCAGCTAGTGTACATACAATACTAGAGAAGCATTAGTAAGAGAACAAAAGAATGTAAAAGACAACGTGGTGTTGTATCCACATTTCTATAAAGTTAATTAAACGTGATGGAAGCTTGAGTAATGCCGCAGAACATTGTTTTCTTGCTACAGCTCTGAAACTGGGGCAGTATATAACGGCCGTAAGTATAAATTTTATACTAACAACGAAAATGGGAATGAAGCTCTGTTTTGACATATTGTATGGTTTCAATTTGTTTTGAATTTCATAAAAATGTAACGTTAGAAATTATTTCATTCGTGTTGTCAAGTTACAAATCTTTTTCTTCTTTTTACAAGTTTTTATTTAACTTGCAATGGATGTACCTATGTATGTAAGTTGGAGTGGAATCTTGCAAGTAAAATTTGATCTACTTCCCGGTTTCCGATTGAGCTGAAATTTTGCACGCATGTGCCAATCGCGTGACAATGCAATAATATGGTACCATGCAGCTGATCTGATGATGGAGTCGGAAGGCGGCCATAGGAACCACTGTACTAAACAAGACACACCCGTGTTTGGGCTCGTTTTACTTGTCTAGCATAGCTAGTCTCTTGGCTAGCACTCTGCTGCTAAATGATATCCAGGATCTCAAAAGCTTGTATTTCAAGAGAGTTTGTACTAACATAAAATTTAAAACAGAAAAAATCAAAGATGCATCTCTTAGAGTTTTTGTCCGTGTGTCTGTTAGAGGATCACGTGAAAACCATTGAATGGATTTCAATGAAACTCGACTTAGAGGTAGCTTATACCCCTTCTCATTAAAATACGATACTTTCAGACCAGTATATGATGTCCTTTCCGTAGAATAAAATTAGAATTTTATTGGGTGGGCCGTTAGACCGATTGCAAACTTTGCATAAAAAAATTTACAACACTGCTTCTTTCAATTTTATTATGAAAAGAAGAAGTTTAAATATTTTTATAGAAATAATTAATAAAAGGTCGTTAAGGAAGCAAATAATAAACTTATTTATTTAAACCGAGTAATGCAAAAATACAACAATAGAAATTCAAGACTTTGTGGAACATAAAAATATCAATGAACTCTAGCAGTTTAAGATACCGTCCTATTATTAATTACGAGTGTGGTTAATGTATTTGATATGGTCTAACGATGTGGTCGGTGTGGTCGATTTGGTCGATGTGGTGATGTGGTCGGTGTGGTCATTGAGGTCGAAGTGGGCGATGTGGTCGATATGGTCGTATAAATCCTAGAAACTATAATATCTTCGGATGGCTTTTATATTCCTGCAGCACGTCAGACAAGTTGACGACCGACCTGATGAAAATGAATAAGTAAACAAAAGAAGACGATCATAAAAGAATTTCAATGTTATTAGTTCAAATTCCGACGGGTAATAAATGTGCTTTGTTTCAGATATGCAGGTGGATTTTGTTTTTGTCGGGACCTGAGTTGTAATATTAAAAATAATATTTATTTAAATACATGTTTACAATCAAGAGCAGATATAGAGTGGAGCAAAAACAAGAGAGGTACGACAATATCAAATAACTAGCTGACTCGGCGAACTTCGTACCGCCTTATTCAAATAAATTAATAAACAAACAAATCGAGAAAACATGGCAAAGGGCTCATAGAATTTGAAAAATATATATAGCCTATAACCATCTACGATTAATTCCGCGTCGAATAGTTGTGGTTTCATGCTGATCGGTCCAGTAGTTTTCGAGTTTACCTCGGACAAAGAAAACAAACTTTGCTTATATATATAGATAGATAGATAGCCATAAACCATCTAGGAAATTTTTTGCATCGAATGGTGGTAGTTTCATGTCGATACGATCAGTGGTTTAAGCGTGATTGAGCCTCAAACGAACACCATTTTCATTATATATATATAGAATAGATCATTATATATATATATATATAGATAGATAGATAGATAGATAGCCATAAACCATCTAGGAAAAATTTCGCATCGAATGGTGGTAGTTTCATGTCGATACGATCAGTGGTTTAAGCGTGATTGAGCCTCAAACGAACACCATTTTTCATTATATATATATAGAAGATAAAATGTAAACTCTAAAGAGGTTGATTCCAACACAGCCGTACAGACAGACGGCCAAATACCACTTGATTATGGCTTGTTTTGTCGCTTTTTATGACAGGCTGCCCAGGAGTTGTAGTAATAATTCCTACAGGGATAAATCTTATAATATACCTATTGTTATAAAATTCTGTATACTTAAAGCTTACAAATATAGCAAACATGAAAATATATCTTATGAAAACTAAAATGTTAAAGCAAAGTAAGAATGAATACATAATGCGGAAGTAGAATATAATGATGTTCACTGCTAATACAGCTAAAGATACCCCAACCAGCTTTAAGGAAAGCGAACAAATTATAAGCGAAATCTATATAATTGCGATTTCTCTTAAAATAGATATAAGTCAAGGAAAAGAGTCTAGAAACGTAAAGTACCAGATGCCCAATATCTTGACGTTGCGAAGATATTCAAAGTACGATTCCATTGCGATAGTGTAAAAAATGCGTATTCTACTAAATCCACAATATCTTCTTGACATGCCGCGACATGCAGAATAATAGTAGAAAAAGATTGGTATTATAAACATTAGCAGAAATAGCGTCAGCCGATATAATATTGTAAACAAAGGAGAGGAAGGTAGCTGAAGGGTCCGAACCAACCTCAAAATTGAGGATCTCGTGGTCCAGCCTAGCATAATAGGAGAATAATAGCTCACCGCTGGCTCAGTCATGTAGAACGTATGGGAGATGATCGCAGCGTGAGGTTTTTCAGCAACAGAGAAAGAATAAAATTTCCTGCGGCCGGCCTGTCGTAAGAGGCAACACACAATCACAACCAGCCAGGTGGTAGGGTGTTTAACCGACTGGATGGCTACCACCCCTGGTCTAGAGTATGCCGCCATAACAACCGTGATTTGTTTCCCGGCATTAGTGACCAGGTTACAGTCTCCCTTAAGAGAGCGGCAGCGCATTTGTAGCACCTTTGGTGTTGCAAATGTCCATAGGCGATGGTAAACACTTTCAATCAAGTGGACCGTCTGCCTGTCTGCTGTACTCCTGCAATAAAAAAAGGAAAGCATATTTGGGACGGCCGGCAGGTCGGCGTCCGGTAGGCCATTCCAAATATCGCTGGAAGGATAGAGTGGAGACTGATCTGTCGGAGCTACGAGCCAATAATTGGCAAGAAACTGCGCAGGAAAGAGAAAAATGGCATGCTCTCGTTTGGGAGGCCAAGACCTACTTTGGGTCGCTGAACCAACGGAGTACAAGTACAGAAGTAGATATAATATTGAAAAACTACAAATATACGCGCTCCGTCGCACAACGGAACTCTTAACGAGTCTGGGAGGATGTTTGGTCCGTCGGTTCTGTCTGGCTCATTGGAAAATATTTGATTTTAAAATGTCTGTCAAAAGTTATGGCCCAAAGGAAGTGTCTGGCAACTGTATATCCTTGTTTATAACAATAATATATATGACACATGTAAAAACTAGCTTTGCTACTTTGACGTAAGTAAGCATGGTTTAAGCATGCTTTCAACTTAGCGAGTATCCATTCCTTTCTAAGTTTATGACAAACTACCGATCCTAAAAATTTCATCTTTCCTAAAATCACGTAAGTCTGGGATGACTGGGATCTTGGAGTATTATGTTAATTATAAATAAGTTAAAAAATAAATTACAAACCAACTAGCACTGAATAAAAGATGGGTGTACCTACTGTGTGAAGTGAAGCGTTTTTTTTAAATTGTGTGCGTAAACTTATATAGTATACACGTGGTTTGTGTCTCTGTTCTTTATCCGTATACTAATACCATATTTAATATTAAGTTCGAGTAACGCACTGCGGCGCGGGTAGCTTCTTATTTCAAATTCGGCTTCCTTTAACCGGCTTCACTCTATTTTGTTCGCCTGAGCCGCATAATTATACAATGTAATAAGCGTGGTAAGCGCTTTAATTTGTGCCTGTATTTCAATTGTACTAAATATTTAGGCCGCTTCCTAATTTGTAGGCGCGTTAGGGTAAGAGCATAATTAAGCCCATTTTAATAAGTGTTTCACGTCGTGGTAACTGGTTAGCGTACTCGAGCCCCAGACTCGAAGACCGTGGGTTCGAATCCTGGCCGAAAAGCATGCATTAGGCAGTAAAAGTCCTAATAAACGGAATTGAAAGAAGTTAAATAGGACTATCAATTTATGACTGATTTAAAGGAGACGGGGACTTTTGGGCCAAAGAAATGTAATGAGTTGAGATATGGTTTAAAACAGCGTCATATTTTTCTACTACAAAATGAAAAACGTCAGCCCTTAATTATATGATAAAAATAAGATCACAAATAAAATACGTTATTGATTATCACAAGCGATAAATTTCAATAATTTTCAAAATTACTAATATAAAAATATTTCCACCATACGATTAATTAATTCAAAATAACTAAACCTACTATAATTATAAAAAAACATGGTAATATAAATCTTAATATTACTATATTTTTACAATCTGGGCCCAACAATGCATGAAAGCATCTCCTTTTTTATGTCCCATTTCTATAAAAATTAAAAGACAGAATTGACTCGTCTAACTTCAGTTTAATTATCAATAGAAATAAAGTAGCATTTTCTAAAATGTAAAAGAAAAAGCAAATCTGAATATCGAACAGTGCAAAAGAGAAAAAAGAGTAAAAAAATAGTGCAAGATAACTTGGCAATGACTCACCAAAGTTTGAGCGGCGCTCTGGTGCTGGAAAAATAGGCTTGAGTCAGTTAAGCCAGGCAAGGAGAAATTATAACAATAATAGACCGACGAGAATTAGTCTTTAAGGAAATCAAGGGCAGTCATGACATACTGATATTATGTTTAAAATAATCGCCGAGCTTTGTATGAAATGACTTAAGGAATGAAATGTCAAGTAGTGACAGCAATTAAGCAAAAGTTGTAATGTATGGATTTTTTGTATTTTTTATTGCACGAGTTCAGCAGACAGGCAGACGGCCTACTTGATGGAAAGCGGTTACCATCACCTATGGATTTGTAACACTTAAGGTGCTACAAATGCGCTGCTGCTCTCTTAAAGGAGACTGGAACCTGGTCACTAATGCCGGAACACAACTCAAGGTTTTATAGCGACATACTTTAGACCAGGGGTGGTAGCCATCCAGTCGGGCAAACGCCCTACCACCTGGCTATGGGTTGTTTTGTCGCCTCTTACGAATGGTCGCTCGGCCACAGGAAATTGTATTGTCTCCCCGTTCCTATACGGATGTTCGTGGCACTGTCATCAGCCGCTCCCCGAGTCGAGTCGTACTTAGAATAGAATAGAATAGATAACACTTTATTGCTCACCAAATATACGATTTCTAAAATGCACAATTACAATATTGTCATGGTAGAAATAATGGGCGGCCTTATTGCGTAAAGCAATATCTTCCAAGCAAACTAACTTAAGGAATAATTTAACCTAATCTGGCGATGTAGGTGGTGCAGATTATTAGGTAACTAACTCCGTTGACTCAGCGACTCTAAGTGAGTCTTGGCCTCCGAAACGAGAGCACGCTACTTTCCTCTGTCCTGCTCTGTATATTGCCAGTTGTGGGCTTGTAGTGCGGTCAGGTCAGCTTCCACTCTCTCCTCCCAGCGATACTTGGGACGACCAACCGGTCGCCGACCGACTGGTCGCCCCAGGTACGCTTTCTTCACTCCCCGATCCTCCTCCATCCGCAATACATGACCGAGCCAGCGGAGACGGTGAGATTTTATTTCCCCAATTAGATTATTAGGTAGATAGTACTTAATTTAAGACAGTTATATAATTTATTTTATTTTATCTCCATCTGCCTGATACGCCATAAATTGGAGTCAGAAGAGGATTCCTATCTAACATCACCGTAGTAATTTACTTATATTCGCAGTGGTACTCTACCTACCATCACAAGGTACCATCAGAATACGTAAATGTCAATGGGAAATAAAATTAATGCGCATGTTAAAAGTGTAATTAGAATAGAATATACTCTATTTGTACATAAATGCTACATAAAATCAACATTAATATACAAATACAATCGACGGTCTTATCACCCATTGCGATTTCTTCCAAACACACCTTGGATGGGGTATAAGAAGGACAAAAAAGTAGGTAGTTGCTAAACTAGCACTAGTACAATAATTTATTTTATTAATTAATAAATAGTAATATATGAGATAACTTAATAATAATACATAATTATGTATCTACTACAATACACATTATATACAAACATACATAAATACATATATTAGATTGTATACATACAAAAGTAAACTAAACTACAAAAGTAAAGTAAACACTATAGCTTGGGGTATTTAGTCAAGATCGGGGGAGCGATATTGATAAAAAAGATTAATTTAATTAAGATTTTTTTTTTTTAAATTTTAATTACTGGATACACAATTTATAATTAATTATTCTAGGCTTAATATTTATGCGTCTAGGCAGGTCTAATGCACGCTGCAGACTCTCTGGGCCATGCATCCTCCCGCGGTGACATCGTACCATCCCCGGCTACCTGTGTGGGCTCTAGACAAAAACATCCGTTTGACCGGGAATGGGCAGTGTCAGCATCTAGGTTCTCGCAATGATAAAGCGGCCCGGGGCAGGATGCATAACTATTTACTAAATATTTAAATCATGATGCTAATATTATCATAAGTGGAAACTAAACTAACTTAAAAAAGAATAAAACTATACGTTTTAACTATGTTAAGTGTGGCATTTTATTTGATTTTTATTTCGTAGTTTCCAATATGTGTATCAGTCGCAAACAATTAAGAAAATAACTTAATAAATTAAATTATTTACTTTATAAATTTTCTAGCAAAACATAAACCGACTTCTTTCTGCTCACTTGGCATCGATTTCAAGATGTAGAAAATATTTATTCTCTGCGTTTTAGTTACTATTGAAGTCGGTTTCTTTTTTCTACAAGTCTTATTTTTCACTTTTAGGTTCTCCTTTGTTTAAAGTAGGTTAAAAACAGCACTCAAAGGGCCTGGACAGATTTTGACGCTAACTAACAGGTATCATTAGATTTTTGGAGTAAAAATTGGCGCCGAGACTCTTTAAATTTATACTTGTCATTTCAAAATCTTATATATATACTTTTTTATTCTATTTATATTGCAAAACCCACATGTTACACAATTTTTCTCTAAACCATCCTAATGTTGTCTAGAAAAAATTGCTTTTTGTGATAAGACCGCCTATTGTCTTCTGTACTTAAACTTCTTGAATTTGATCTTAATGTTATGCAATAAAGTATATTCTATTCTATATATGCCTAAAAAATCAATACGAGCTGTGCATGGTTTAAGTATCGGATAATATCTGACGGCTATAGAAATTATCAAACGCAGGCATTTTGTAGATAAATTAAACTATTTGGATACGTGCCAAACGTAACCAGCCAACTAGATGTTTGAGTATAGATGCGTTTCACCACATTCTATTTCGGCAACATTGAAGCAGGGCAATTGCCCGGCTTTCATTTGGTTTCAATTTGTTTCACAACAATATGCTTTAGAATAAAATAATAATTGCACGGGATGAAACTGCTTGTAATGTTTGTAAACAATGTTTCATGTTTTATACACTTCCGAAATATAAACAAACATATTTAGTTTTTCCTGCGCTTTACACAATTTATATGTTACCCGTACCCGTATAATAGTACCCTTTTTTGCTTTTTTACGAAAATTGCGCGGAGGGAGGAGTATGAAGTTTCGCACACTTATAGTCTATATAGAGAAGAAGCAACGAATGCTAATATTTTTCTTAAATTATGCATTAAAAATTTAAAAACTTCGTTTAAAAAAACCGACTTCAAAAACTAAAAAACTAAAATGTATAAAATAACTTATTTCTAAAGCTATTATTATTAATATATATTATCTAAAACATCTTAAAATCGGTGCTTAGTAATTTTCAAAATATAGTAATTTTTATGTTTTGCTTTGCACCGACTTCAAGATGTGTTAGATAATATATATTAATAATAATAGCTTTAGAAATAAGTTATTTTATACATTTTAGTTTTTTAGTTTTTGAAGTCGGTTTTTTTAAACGAAGTTTTTAAATTTTATTTGTTACTTTTTAGTGTCTAGCTATGTATGGGTGGACCTACAAATGGTGCCGCGCTTCTTAAAAAATATAGGTCCTAAGAACCCGGAACAAAAAAAATTTCGTAAAATGAAAACTACTGGGCCAAACTATGTCAAATTTTTAGGGGACCACATGGCAGCTATTCCGCGTCGAACAAAAAAAGAATCACGTAAATCGAATCATAAATCTCAGAGTAATTGGTGTACATATGGAACGGAGTGAAAATTATTTTCATGAAAAATGTTCATAAAATGAAAACTACTGGGCCAAACTATGTCAAATTTTTAGGGGACCACATGGCAGCTATTCTGCTTCGAACAAAAAAAGAATCACGTAAATCGGATCATAAATGACGGAGTAATCGGCGAACATATGGAACGGAGTGAAAATTATTTCAATGAAAAATGTCCATAAAATGAAAACTACTGGGCCAAACTATGTAAAATTTTTAGGGGACCAATTGGAAGCTATTCCGCGTCGAACAAAAAAAGAATCACGTAAATCGGATCATAAATGGCGGAGTAATCGGCGAACATACATAAAAAAAAGGAACAAAAAAAAAAAAATAAGATTCCGACGAATTGAGAACCTCCTCCTTTTTTCGAAGTCGGTTAAAAATACATTAAATAAATGAAAAGAACATTACACACACGCATATATATATGTCGGAGGGAAGCTATAATTGGATATATTGTTGACTTGATAAATAACGCACAATATCATTTGTTTACATTTTAATTACTTCTAAAATTCTTAATGTAATTTAATTAGATTTGTTAAATATTTCTATAACTTAAAGATCGTTCTAACCTAATAAAAGTTATGAATATTGTAATTTAATAAACGACCAATGGGAGCAGAGCATGTCTAGAGCGGGGTCAGCGCCCTCTATACTTTGAGTAATATCTACTTGGGTAGACTGAGGAGTTTTTGTGGCACATTTGGTTGGTGGCAACAGGTCGAGTTGGACCATGGAGTATTTTAAAGAAAGTATTGAAGCTGGAAGTATGAGCGGGTGCCCTGAACCCGCTGCTCGGTCTAAACTATGTCATAATGTTGATCAAATCTAAATTAAAAATGTATAAACCGTGGCTATTGTGTTTTATGCTCGCATTTTATCCTGATGACGCCCACTAAACCTGCAATAACTAAAGAAGATGTCGTGAGAATGAGGCCGTTCTGCGACATATATATATCTCTTTTGTTCATTGTTCAAGTCAAATGAACAGTGTAGCCTTGGCGAAATCTGGTATAGTTTTTGACATTAATTATTATTATGGTCGAATATCGAGCACGAGCGACCACTAGCGAATGAAAATACGGCAGTAACATACGTGCGGCATGGTTGTGGAATGCACTACGAGAGTCCGTGTTTCCCGAAAAGTAAATTTCCGGGCATCTTCAAGTCTCGTGTGAATTAGGCACTATCTAGGTAACCGTGAGACGTGATCGTGGTAAACGACAACCGCAAACCTATTTATTATAAATAAATCAAAATGTGTGCTGGGACACATAGTAGAAGTGAAAAGCAAAACGAATCGCAACAAAATTTTAAGTTGAAGTTTTAATGTCCAATTTGAAAACCAGATGTAAAAAAAAATGATGTTTTGATATAAATACCGCATACTTTCATATTGTTACATACCGTCAAAGAAATGCGCATACCTGCAAAACGCAGTTTTATTGCCTTCTTTGATTTAGGAATTCTTTTGTTTAATTTGTGATTAGAAATTGTAATTAAGAAAAACATGCTATTGTTATTGAACTTGTTTTATGGCTGTCATTAGTGTCGAACTAATCCTTGCTGTTATTGCATTCCGTCGAAGCTTCCCAGGTGTGCGGATTAACTCGGTGAACGCGGTCCTTTGTTCTATTACACAGTTTAGTATAAAATAATGCCTGAACGGAGGGGTGAGGCAGTCAAGCAACGATTACGATACTAGCAAGACGTGTGTAGTACTTTCGATTAGCGATATAGTGGCGGACTTTGCGTATGTTATTGAATCGTGCAGTTTGTGCTGGTTGTGTCTAGTTATATTTGTATGTGTTATACGTGTTTGTATAGTTCTAATAAATTCTATAGTCATTCCAACGGCATTTTTAATTCGAGTCCCGCACTCGTAACAATACTTTCATATGCATTTTATAAAAAGCTGTTATTTTGACATTACATACAGACACTTCAATTTTATTTATTTGTATGTATAGATGAATGTTTATGCATTCCCTGGCATGCCATCCTAGGCATTTGATTATTATTGTGTTTGCCATAACATGTAAAAACTGTATCAAAATATGGCATTGCTCCTAATATGCTTAATTAATAACTATGATATAATTTTTATACCGGAAAAAACATCCGATGAATAAGTACTGTATCTTTACGTGGACAAAGTCGCGGGAATGTCCCAGTATATTCGCCCCATTGTTGGCGACTTCAAAAGGTATACGCAAAGGCTTTCAACGAGTAAACAAAAGAAGGTAAGCCTTAAAAGTAAAGAAACAATAACGCTTATTGTTTCACATCTCTTTCACGTTTTTCGTAGTAATGTTGGCCTTTTCTTTTGCTTAAGGTAAATACACTAACCTCAAAAAAATAAGCAACTTAGCATAAAATCTTGCGTAAGCTTTTCTCGTGATTTTCTTTGTGTGAATTTTAAACATATATCTCGTGGAGACTACCCCGTTTTGTAGGATAAATAGTATCTTAGGACTATCCGCACTTTTAAAAGTATACAGAAATGTCTACAAGAAACTTTATTATCTTATACATAAAATTCTCGTGTCACAATGTTAGTTACCATACTCCTCCGAAACGGCTTGACCGATTCACATGAAATTTTGTGTGCATATTGGGTAGGTCTGAGAATCGGACAACATCTATTTTTCATCCCCCTAAATGTTAAGGGTAGTCCACCCCTAAATTTTTATTTTTAATTTTAGATAATTTATATTTTTTTATGATACAATATTAAAAAATACATACAACCCTAAATTTTCAACCCTCTACGATCAAACCCTATTTTTTAATAGCGATATTAGTATTTTTATAATTTTATACTGGGATGATTTAGATTTTAATTTGAACGATTCTCATGAAATTTTGTGTGCATATTTTATATTGTGGCGCGGCGCCACCGATTGGACCCAGTAGGTGGCGCCGCGATACTCCTAAACGCTGGGCCTGATTTGGATGAAATTTTTTGTTTGTTCAAGTGGATTTGAGAATATATAATAAAATAATAATCGCTTTTTATATTTATCGCTTGGCAACTAGGCCTTTAAGCCAGAATAATCGCTTATGCAAGCAAAGAACCAAGCTCAAAACTGTTTTAGGTCCATATCCTAATGTTTTTTTCCTTACGTAAGGCCTTAAAACCTGTTTCCATTTCCTTCTCACAATACAATGCTCCAACGTAGCATTTGTGGGGACCACGTAGCCGGCTACGCTCGTAACACGTAGCGCTGTAGCGGTATTAGCCAAATTGTTTTGTAGCTAAACTAAAAGTACTATTTTACTCTTTTTCAGTATTTGGTTTGGAGATTCTTTATTTTAGCGAAGTAAAATGTTGCTATAGTTTCAGTATACTTATATACATATTAGAATATGCCCTGGACTTCGTCCACGCTTGAAATTCCGGCGGGGTTCCCGGGACAAAAAGTATTTAAAAAAGAATGCAATCGTTTTAGAGAAATCTGTATCGGAAAAAGCCTTAGATAAGAATTACATTTTTTTATCTTACCCTTAACACATTTCCAGAAAAATTCCCGGGATAAAAGTAACGCGGATTAAAATTCTAAGAATTTGCTGTCAATCTGTGAAAACCGTATCGAAATCGGCTTAGTAGTTTTTAAGCGAATCCCGAACAAACAGAAAAACCGACAGACATGAAATCTAACAAAAAATGCAACGTGTTCTTCATCGTTCATATAGTCTATTCCAGTTGTTATTTTGTAAAGCTTCACTGTACAGACACTGCATTGCACATGTTTAGATATTTACAGTAATGTGCCTGCCCTACGCCAAGTGAATAAATAGTATAATATATAGAAACCGGACATTAATCGACAACTTATTACTTAACTATATAATATCTGTCCAAACGATGATAAGGACTTAGCACCAGTCAACTAACCACTTAACTAAGCAAATGTCAATCATATCTGATTTACATTTAGGTAAGGCATACTTAGGCAAATCTTACCTATTTAGGCAAAATCCACAGCAATAACGAAACTGGCACAATCAACACAGAGTGGAGACTACCCGGACTGATTGTTGTCGTGAGGTATTCGTAATTTTGAATATATTGCCTCTCTACTTCAATAAACAATGTGTATGAAATCTCTTGAAAATTGAAATTTTAGAAAAGAGTTATTATGTTTAACCTTCAAAAAATAATTGTATAAAGATAGCGATTTTTGTACATACTATTAACTCCAGAAAGAAAACATACCCCTTCCACGTACACTTGTTTATACGAAATAACAAAATAAAATCTTATTAACCAATCTATGTTATTAGCAGATTAGACATACATCATTATATTATTACGTGAAGCAAAAACTTTGGACCCCTTTTTACGAAAATTGCGCGGCCGGAGGAGTTTGAAATTTCGCACACTTATTATATAGAGAAGAAGCAACAAATGCTAATATTATTTTAATGTAATGCATAAAAAATACATTAAATCAATAAAAAAAATTACACCCACTACCATGTATTTGACACACACACGCATATATACTCTTTTGTTAACCGACTTCAAAAAAAGGAGGAGGTTCTCAATTCGTCGGGATCTTTTTTTTTTATTGTTCTAGTCAAATTAACAGTGTAGCCTTGGCGAAATCTTTGAATATATAAGTGTAGTCTTTGACATTAATTACTATGGTAGAATTTTGACCACGGGCGACCACTAGTTTTATTTATTTGGCGTATTTTAGAACCAGCTTATCTGGATCAAATTTTGTACTTAAGTAAGCATTTGCTCTTTAAGTTTAACTATATACGTATTTTCCCTGAAAACCAGTCTTACACAAGAACATTATTCCCAATTAAATGAAACGAAGCTCGGGCGCCCTGGGAGTTCCAAATTAAATGAACAACATCATCGTGTATTATAATTATTAAAATTACACTTCCCAATATGCTTATTATGTACTAGTCAACGGAGCTGTTGGGAACATACGCATGGTGTAAATTGCTTAAAGAACCGGGTCCGAAGTAAACACGCAAACTTGATCGTGTCACGCTATTTGTAAGTAACTTCATTATTATTTATTTAATCGTGTCGTTTTCTTTTGTCATGTACATATATGTTACAGATGTTATTGGTATTAAATTTCGGATTTAGATGTTGGTAGAATAGAATATAATATTCTTTATTGCACACAAGAAAATTATACACATGAATTAACAATCATATAAGTAGTACAATCGACGGTCTTATCGCTAACAGCGATTTCTTCAACAACCTTATGGATAATTTTACATTTTTAATATTGGTGCTTCGTGCGATGAGTGGGACTTTATTAATAGGAGAAGGAATTAGAGCTGAAAAACTCTTTATAAAATGTATTACTCTCCTGCTGTCTTTATTTGTAAATGTATACATATAATAAAACTGTAGAGGTCGAATTTCTGTACATTTTTTTTTTGCTAAAAACCGATTCTGGTGGATATACGAAGTGAAATAGAACTAATTTAGATGTTTTTAAAATTTTTGTTTCTCTGTTTGTCGGTTTGTCTGTTTGTACCGGCTAATCTCCAAAACGACTGGACCGATTTAGATAAAATTTTGTATGATGGTAGAAATTTTATATCCCTGGTCAACATATAGGATACTTTTGATTCCGAAAAATTGAAGAGTTGCCGTGGGATAGTTAAAAAACCGCACCACGCGGACGAAGTCGCGGGCAGAAACTAGTTAACAATAAAAATCAAAATGCTAGGTCTTAAAAAATACTAGGTACTATGCTTCGACGAATAGATTTTCAAGTATGGAGTATTTTTAATTAAATACTTTTCTATAGTTCCATATGGTACTGTTTCATTTGGGATAATAACGGTCATTAACTATACAGTTATTGAGAGTTTTATACAGGTGTAGCGATGGGTTTAATACTACTACATTTGCGATATTGTTATTAATGACGTTAAATATTGACAAATATCGTATGTTATATACATATATAGTATATATACATATATAGTATATATACACTAATATAGCTATTCGTTCGTTCGCTATAAACGAGATCGCTATAGACGAGTCAATAACTATAACATTGTCGCAGGTGAAGCCCGAGCATAAGCCAAACGACAAAAATCATAGATTCACATTATGAACATAAACAGACGGTCTGAAGAGGCTGTTTTCGCAGTTTTATATGACGAACATGACAAGTATCAACATAAAGTGGTACTCTTGCTATGTCTTACAACTACCAGTATATCTAGACACGTGTCAATCACACTAAGCGAATCTCCAAAGTCGACTGCTTTAGGACCTCTGTATTAAAATAAAGTGGAATTTTACGCTGCTTTTCAACTATATACTGGTATATATATCTAAACGTGTAAATTTCACTAAGCAATTCTTCAAAAGCGACCGCTTTAGGTCCTCAATTGACATTAATCACGGTCATACGCATGCTCGGCAAACATAATATCGTGCAATTTTTATTTATTTATTGCAGTTCAGCAGACAGGCAGACGGCCCACTTGATGGAAAGCGGTTACCATCGCCTATGGACATTTGCAACTCCACAGGTACAAATGCGCTGCTGCTCTCTTAAGGGAGACTGGTCACTAATGCCGGAACACAACTCAAGGTTTGTTATGGCGGCATACTCTAGACCAGGCGGGGTAGCCATCCAGTCGGGCAAATGCTCTGCCACCTGGCTTTGGGTTGTTTGGTCGCCTCTTACAACAGGCCGCTCGGCCGCAGGAAATTGTGTTCTTTCTCCGTTTCTGCACGGATAAAATACTGCACGGTGCCATACTAGATGCTATTAATGTCAGAACGTGATTCGTTTTTAATCAAGTTCCGCCCCTTCATTATCGATGCCTTTGCGGTGTTATCATCAACGCGTTCATAGAATTCATTATAAAATTAATGTTAGCTTGTGGCCGCGTGTGTCTAAATATTGTTACGTGTTACACAGGACTCGAATTAAAATGCCGTTGGAATTACTATAGAGTTTATTAGAACTATACAAACATGTATAAAACAGGTACAAATATAACTGGATACAACCAGTATACACTGCTCGATTCAATAACACGCGCAAAGTCCGTCACTACATCGCTCATCGAATCTACGTCTTGCTCGTATCTTGACTGCCCCTCTCCGCTTTGGACCATTGCTTTATAATGCACCGATACATAACTGGCAAGCTTCGACGCAATACAATAACAACAAGGATTAGTTCGACACTAATGACGGCCATAAAACAAGTACGATAACAATAGGATGTTTTTCTTAATTACAAATTTTAAACATAAAGTGAAAAAAAGAATTCCTAAATGCGGGGAGGTAATAAACTGCGCTTTACGACAGGCAGGTGTGCGCATTTCTTTGCCGGTATGTAACAATATCAAATCTGTATCCCTAAAGTGACGACGATAGAGACTGGTTTTAGTTAGTGTTGTGTAGTTCTTGAACGTTACATTATTAGTAACCGGTTCTTTAGACTAGAATTAAATATCTCGCGAATGGGATTTAAAAATGAGCCAGTCCCCCATTGGCGTAGCTTGCCTTAGGCGGGCCCAGTATCAAATGTGTTTAGGGGGCTCTTTCGGTTCTTGAAAGAGCTAGAGCAAGTGGTGTCGTTCCGATTTCTTCTCTAAAAGCGTACTGATTGAAATGAGCTAAAGAAGTAACACAGTTATTGAAAGTAAAAAAGTTATATGTCTCTCTTTTCTTCTTAGTGTGCTGTTTTGCACAAGTCTACACTGTGTTCATGTCCGGTTTCTACATTTTACTTACTATACATTCAATTTCCTTCCTCCCAATTTCAAGTTTTAATCAATAGGGGGGCAAGGTCAGCAAGATATAAGAACTAGGCCTCAATCGGTCTTTTAGTTCACTCTGTCAGCGCTCAGCGCGCCAATCACGGATTCAATAGTCTTGTGTAGTTGGTTCTTGATCAATGAACTATTAAGGACCGTGATTCGAAAGTAACAAAGAAGATCGAAAAATTGTAAAGACCGAATAGTACTACGATGAACTAGTTCAATCACTAATTTCAGCTAGTCCAGATATAATAGTTTAAATTTATTCTCTGGCTGAATGAAACTAAAATAAAACTTCCATTTTGAATTCTAATTTTAAGATTGTTCTATTGAGTTTAAATTTAAAATTTAGTTTTAATCATTCAAGAGAATTACATATTTATATAACCACCATTAAGCTACTCAAAACCATGGTAGCGCCGTGTTTGGCGCACTTATGTCTCAAACTGAAATTGCGCGGGTTCGAATCCTGGCCGAAAAGCATGCACCACGTAAGCCAGTTTCTGACCTAATGTGTATATTATTATGCCCAGGATTCACGTGTGAAAATGTTATAGTTATTGACTGTGGCCAAATTCGTCTTACGATAGTGTTAAAATTAACGCCGTAACGAATAACTAAGTTAGTGCATACAATCACCACAAACAACGCATTAAATCCATCGCTACATCTGCGTAAAACGATCAATACTTGTAATACTATCCCAGATGAAGCAGTAAAATTACATTCAAATGTTTAAGGGAAACAATTTTTTTTATTCTCATGTAATAAAAAAAATTGTTTCCCTTCAACATTTGAATGTAATTTTAGCAGACAAAACGTCCCACCTGATGGAAAGCGGTTACCATTGCCTATAGATATTTGTAACAGCAAAGGTGCTACCATCGTGCCGCCGCTGACTAAAGGGAGACTGGAACCTAGCTACTAATGCCGGAACACTACTCAAGGTTGTTGTGGCAGCATAGTCTAGATCAGGGGTGGTAGCCACCCAGTTTAGAAAATACCCTCCACCTGGCTGTGGGTTGTTTTGTGTCCTCTTACGACAGGCCATCTAACCGCAGATATTAGAATTAAATGAAACCTGCATATCAAGATAACCGATGAGTCAAATTTGCCAATCCGTCTTGGACAAACATGACGGGTATACTTGCCGTTCTATAATTGGGAGGCCCGAGTCCAGGAGTGCAACCTTTGACCTAGGGTTATGACATCACAATATCCTCAGTCATACAAATTCAAAGACTTAGTCTCCTTGTATTGTATAATAAATATATCTCTCAGTTGATTATTTATCGACTACCCTCTTCGAAATTCTACATGTCAACAGATTCGAGATGTCGTGAAAATTAGGATCAAATTATAACTGTCATGTATGGGACCTGTTTAGGAGAGTAGATCGCTTGTACCTGAGAGTTCTTTAGCAGAGTCTGGCCAGCGAGTCATGACGTAAATATATGGTGGCCTTTAAAATCTCCTCAACTGGCAACATCAAATATAACATGAAAATCCCAATTTGGTACTTTTTCTTTAATTAATGTAAGGCTGTTTCGGTTTTGACATTGCTTATCGAAAAATTTCCATAAAAATTACATGCAAAGACATGTTTCTGACTATTCGTTTGACAGATATGAGTGTTGCTATAGGAAGAATCTGAATAAATAGCGTGTGACATGACTTGCCGGTCAGACTCTACTTCAGGCCCCCGTTAGCGTATGGCCTGAGTGCCCGCTCTACTTGAGCATGCAGCGGGGCGGAGCGTGCAGCGTTCGTGTTAAACACATGGAAACGCTAGCGGGTGTCCCTAGTAGCGGCCGGCAGGCGCAGCGGCTCTATCGGGCATGTTTGTCGTGTATAGGAACGCTGCACGCCCCGCTCCGCTGCACGCTCCGTTCAGGCGTGCACTGAGACCGTAGATAAACTATTTTAAATGTATCTAAACGCTAACAAGTGTCCCTAGTGCCAGCCGAGATGTGCGTTGAGCGGGGCGTCGCGTACAAGTTTAAACCAGTTTGTGAATGATGAACGCCGAGGGTGCACTCAGGCCACTCAGTTGGGCGCTCTATTGCCCGCAGCCCGCCCCGCCGGACGCTTTGCCACTCAGGCCGTACACTTACCGCAAAAGGCAGGGTGGAAACGAAATCACTTTTCATTGGTAATTACTGATCATAATTAACCCAAAAAAATATTATAAATCTTCACGGTATAAGACGTAACATTGATGTTCCGTAATTACGACACCCCTGGTGTTGCAAGCGTCCATAGGCGACGGTAACCACTTTCCATCAGGTGAGCCGTCTGCCTGTTTGCCTGTTTCAGGCAATAAAAAAAATATTCTGAGGTTATCATGTTTTGAAAAACATACACCAAATTACCTCCAAATAATTCAAACATGAAACCATTTTACTCACATTCAATTTCTATTAAAACAGAATAAAAAAATACAAACATATAATACAATGACTATATACAATAATACAATAAAAGGAAACTTATTGATATTGTATTCTATCCATAGTACCTCAAGACTATAAGAAGAATCATGATCCTAGATCACTGTCTATGGGTAATGTGCCCAAAAGATTGGCCATACTTCCTGGCTGGATCGCCAGCCCTCGGATCTTCTGAAGAGTCGATAAGCCGTTTTGATAAATTTTAGTAGAGGCTCGTGACCTCTAAGCGTTTCGACAGCTAACGGCTGAAATTTATAACTCTCACTGAGGCTTGCATATTTGCGCCGCTTGTGTGATTAAGCTGTTTCCGCCGCCGAACCGGCTGATCTAGATGTGTTTGGTAAATGGGATGCGGCCAACGTGTCCACGCAGGTCGCATCGCACACCAAAGGCTTAACACGTTGCCAGGGAATTAGATGTATTCCGTCAGGAGGCCTACCATCGTCACGTGTATTGCACGTTATTTTTTTATACGACTTTATTTACAATAGAAAAATGATGCATTGGAATAACGACCGATACTTATTCATTTTACAGGGCGGAATTTCCACGGTCAATTTCATCCACCTCGGCAAAAATAAACAGCAATCAAACCAGTACATAAATCCCTTGAGACCATTCGGTTCAGAATTCTTATTTAAACGGGAACAATTATATTGTGATTAAAGTATTGTATGACTCTAGCAGTAAGTGTATATACACTCACTGAATGAAAATGTTCGTCACTTTACAGTCGACTTCTGCTTGCACGAGTACAAAAAACAATACTGCCGACCTTTTAATAAATTTTTCGTTTTACTTATAGAAACGTAAAAAAAGAAAATTGCAATGTTGACTATTACAGACGCTGAGATGAACAATAAGAAACAAAGAGGATATATCACTACGCTTAACATTAATATTGAAACCAATAAAAAGGTTTTACATGTCCAAAAAATCTTCTTAGACAAGATCTTTTTCTTAGAAAGCAAACAATTTTGATCTAAGTAATATTAAACTTTGTCAAATAGTTAAACATAATTTTCTGTGAAAGAGTCTGTTCTGTGACTTAGTGTGAACAGGTAAGAATAAGATGTGCTCGCGGAACGTTAAATGAATCAATTTGAAAACTGGCGAACATTTTCATACCACTACTGTACATAATTTATTTATGGCAGTTTGGCTAAAAATTAATCAGGTCTTTATTTCAACTACTTAAGTGTTTAATGTATACGATATGACCCTTATGAATTGAACTATTAATATTTACCACAATTACTTTACAACTTTGTATATATTAACTGTAGAAAAATTTAGATTTTTAACTTACAGTTTACATTTAACCTTTAGGTTACGCCGCGGTCTATTTGTAAATTATGACTCCAACGCGTCAAAAATATGTAAAATATTTCAAGAGAAGTTCAAGATTAAAGCCAGCTTATTCATTCTGAGCCATAATTGTTTAATTTTGTAAACAATTTCATTATTACCTACCTAAGCTTCGTCCAACGATTCCGGTGGTGGAACAAAGTACCTATTTAACAGCTTAGTTGAACATTTTCTTGACATATTTATAACGAGAGATATAATTCAAGGTTGTTTGGAAAATTGAGTCATCACACACCATTTCGTTTCGATCAGACCAGTCATTCAGGGCCCCATTCAAATCGAATTGAATCGTAACTTTTGACGTTTTCGGTAGTCTGTAAACTGATGTAATATGAATTTTAATGACTACGGATCTTTAACTATTGTCAGGCGGTTGGATCGTGACTCGCACTGGTATTGTTTTTTTCTGAAAGGTAAGCCTTAGGGCCCAGGCTTCTCAAATTAGCGAGCTGAAGGGGTAATAGCAAAGTTATAACTGAAGGAGAAGCGACAAACAGTGTATGTAGAAAACAAGTCATCAAGCGTAGAACGATTCTCGACAACTGTCTTATTAAACGTTGTCTTACGAGATCGGGCTGGCCGAGACTGAATACAAAGCCCCAAAATCGGGTTCATTGGCATATTTTAGGAATTATATGTCTACTTTACTAAGTTGACTTTAGAAATATTTTCGACTCTTGCAACTTCGAAAAAACATATGTAGATTGGTTTATTTTAATGGGATTTAATTGGCTCGCATAATTAGTAACTTGTATATAATCATTAGTTTTTTGTAAGCAGTGAATCTGTTCAAAGAAAATTTATCACAAATAGAGGTTTTCATTGAACTATATATGTCTAATTGGAATCGGTCGAATGTTAAAACAAAAGTGATGATGATATAAGGTCAAATAAAAGATTTAACATATTAAAACATTGCTAAGGGCAATATGCAGTTTTGACGCAGATTGAGTGCAGTATCTTAATTATTAGAAGTTCAGAAAATTTAAATATATCTACATAACACTTATCGATTACTATTTAATATAGATACACTATAAGAAGTCGGGTGTAAGTGGGCGGTATCCACGTGTTATTCAAATCATGTGGTCTGCCAGAAAACACGTACCGTTAGGCAGTTTTAAGTGGATATTGTTACATTTACACTTGTCAGCGGTGATTGATGACATTATGCGAAATTTATCGATATATGCCTAGCAGCAAAAGTATAGAAGTTGTATCTTTCGATCTTCTAGTCCAGCAGTCGGACATTAACTGGCTGATAATTCATAAAGAAGTCTATTACCATGTAAACTACTTTGGATGATTTCTTTTGTGTTTTTTAAACGACTTGGGAATAAACCCTTCATTATAACATTTGGTCTATTATGTCCTTTGGGAATAGGGGATCATCAAAATCCCATGTAATTCCATAGGTGACGATTATTAATGCATTCATGATGGCGTAAATAAAGATACTTGAGTTGATTGCTAAACTTGAAGTGCATCTTTTTCTTAATTAGTTCTAGTGTTCTCTAGTTTATATAAGTACCATATCAGCAGTTCTTAGCTTAAGTTATATGAATGGAACTTTATTCTTTGTGTAATATGGATCTGAGGTGATCTCGGTTATTTTGTGTTACCGCAATTCTCTAATTTGGTTACTAAACCGACTACCTACAGCTAATCGTACAGATAATCGTATGTTGCTAAGAGCGCGTAGTTTCTCTAAATCTGCGTCAAAACCATCGCGTGCATGCAAGGTACGGGCTGTGCGGGCGAGCTCACCGTTGGCATCAGCTGATCAGTACTCCTGACGCGGGTCACCTTATTCTTGTAGATGAGCTTCTTCAACGCCCTCTCCACTGGCTGGTTCACTCTCATGAACATCACGTATGCGCCGTACAGCGAGAACAGCACCAAAGCTTCTTGCCAATAGATCACGCTGTCTCGGAAACAGTATATCAACACCATCAGACTAATCGAGTAGAAGGTGCAGTCTCGGAACAATGGCCACCAGGTCAGGGAGAGGGTCGTGCGGGAGAACAGCGCACAGGCACCTATGACGAACAGGATGTTGAACACCGCCGAGCCGACGATCGTCCCGATGCCCACGTCGTCGAAAGAGACGAACACGCCGATGACCGAGGTGAACAGCTCTGGCGCAGAGCCACCAGCGGCCATGAAAGTGGCGCCTGCAACATCATCTCTGATCGCCAGCCGCTCTATGATAACATCTAGGGCCGGCACGAAGAACTCGTCGCAAACGATCGCGAGTGCAACGAACATGTAACCCATGCCGACCACGTGGAGTAGGACGGCGCCGGACCGCCTTTGCTCTTCTGTGAACAGGTCGGTGGGGAAAAGCGGCGTCTTCTCTTCCTCGGTTGTGGGAGAAGGTGAAGGCGCGAGGATATCGAGGGGGTCGAGACCGAGCGCGCCGGTGCCGTTGGGCGAACCGGCCCGCGCCGCCGCCACCAGCGCCAGCACCAGCGCGCCACCCATGCCGCGTGCCGCGCTCCCGGGGGCTGCGACCACACTGCCGCCCTCGCAGACCTACGCCCGCGCCCCTCAACGCCTCACCCCCTACGAACTGTGTTCCCGCCGCGGGCCCGCACCCCTCGCCCGCTCGATAGCGCCGCACTGCGCCGCGCCGCCTCTCTACGCCGTCCGCTAGGGCTCCCGCGCCCGACACAACAGTGCATACCACTACGCTACGCGAACTCACCCCAATGGTATATTCTTAGGAACGCTATGCTGATGCCATTCTGCAGACTTTCCTCAAGAAATACTACCTATTAAATGTATAGGTTTATTTCGAGCCTGGTTTAGTGTTTAATTAACATGTATGTCTTATGCGAAGCTATTTTCGAAGAAATATCTAAGCGTAATGAAGAATTATCTAAGTACAAAGTATTATTTTAAGTAGATGAATGAATGCTAGCGGATGGTGAATCTGATGCTGAGTGGTTAGTGTCCATCATGGTTATCTGCAACAACCCATTGTTATCTACACCCTGAAGAAGTTTTCTCCAACGTTACACGGGTTTAAATTATCCATTTTATTCCAGGAAAGTAAAAAAAGGAACGACGTTATTAAATTTGTCATGTTTACGCATAAAATCTCATAACTGTTTTGAAGCCACGTGGGAAATGAGGTGAATTAGTGTTTACATTTTTAATATTAAAACATTTACACCGCGACTGCGTGTGAACACAAACACTGCAACTTTTATGAACTTAGAAGTAAGGTGTCGAAAGCTGTGCGTATTTTTTTCAGGCGGAAAAATATGTTTGCTTGATAAAATAAAAATATGATGAGGAAATTTTTTCGGTTACCATGTTTTGGGTTAAGCATTATAAGAGATTTATTCAACTGGGATATACTTGCTTACGTATGTAGCAGAAGTTATATAAGTACTATGCATTTCGATTCGCAAATTTAATATCTGGAATGCATTATATCCAAAAGAGAAACACGTAAAAAGTAAATAAACAATCTCTTCATTATTTGCCCCAAAATTGTCTAAAATATATCTGATTGTATTGTGTAACGAAAATAGATAAAAGCCATGTAACTTCTCAGTTTCGGATGCTTATCTTACGGAAGTGCCCTATAAAAGGGCCTAAATCACGAGAAAAATCGCATTATTCACGATGTTGACCTCAATAATAGCCCAAATTCTTTTTACCTTTATTCAACATTTATCTCTCTTCTTATATCGCACGCTTAGTAAAACAAATAAATATTAAATATTAATAAATATTTCGGGAAAGAGGGTTAAGGTATTGGCCTAGCTCTTTGTTTGTTAATCTTTAATCTATACGTACTCGTATATGAAAGAAGTCGTGTTAGTTACACTATTTATAACTCAAGAACGGCTGTACTGATTTGGCTGAATATTGGTGGGGAGGTAGCTTAGAACCAGGAGACGGAGATAGGATACTTTTTATCCCTATTTGGAAAAGGTAGGTGGTGCTGAAATCGGTATTTAGAATCCTCCTAATCACCTGGACCGATTTTGGTGATTTTCTTTTTGTGTGTTTGAGTGGGTTCCCGGATGGTTTAGATTCACAATTGGAACTAGTAGATGGCGCTGGGATCGGATCCGAGATTTTTATTTTTTCAGAACAGGACAGCGTTTGCTGGGGCCCGTAGTAAATTATAAACCAAAATTAACTTTACAAAATAATAATATGAGAAATAAATCTCACATATTATTAATAGAGCGATTTATTGGGGTTTATTTCTCTTTTTGAAACAATGTTTGCTTCACTTATCGCAGTACTTTGTAGAAAAAAGAGGGACAATACTTTCTTTCGCTAACCAACGCAACGGCAAATTGCGCGGCAAAGGAAATTGATTCTTAATGATAAGTCCTTACGTTTAATAATGTAGCAAATTCGCGATTTTTGAGTTATTTCTTTGTTTTATATTAAGAGACCTGATGGAATATCACATGTTATTGGATGATTTTAAACATATTGGGCGCCGGGATTATAAAAATATATATAACCTCTAACAATAAACATTTTTATAGACTATATCGGGCGTAGGCGGAGAATCCTATTTGTTTTTAGTCTAATTTTGTTTTAAATCTAAGAACTATTAACAAAAACTAAAATATCCTAAAAATAAACCTAACTAAATAATATATATACAATAGTAGGAAAACTAAAATTGAAATACAAACCTATATTAAAGCCCGTCCAGCCCCACCAGACCACTGTCGCTGGGCATCATTTATATGATGTATATATTATAATATTAATATGTAAAAAAAAATGTTTTTAGTCGAATTTACTCCTTTTACATGTTAATAGCAATAACCTCGTATTTACTTCAGACAAAAGTATGTATTACACCATTTTAGAATCTCTATTAGACGCACATACTTTTTAAATAGTTGGCCACTTAAGAGTTTCATACATCTATTTTTCACCAAATGCGCTTAAAACATACAAATAAAAATATTACATTTCATTATTAAAATTTAAGTTTGGATTAATTTTTACAAAAAATTACAACAGCTACTCATATGGTTTAGTCCATATCCATTGGTATAGTTCATGTAGAATGTTATAACACCAAGAACCCTATGGATTTCATATGTTTGTAGCTGTTGTATATTACAGAAACGAGCAGTAGTATGGAAAATAATGTTTTTTTTAATACGTAATTTGGGTACTACCTAAGAAATAGTATTTTTTTTATTCTGAGTCCCAAATAGCTCTACTATGAGGTATTCAGGATTATCCATTCTTTCTGGGACATCTTGTATATACAGGACTACAAAAAGAGGCAAACTCAAAACTTATTAAGTCGCAATAGGGGTCGTGCTGGCAAGTGATTATCGTCACTCGTGAACATTTGTAATGTCAAGGAATAAAGAATACTTTTCTTTTCCATATTAGTAATATGGTATTACCTTAGATCATATAAGACATAGTATACCTCAATGGGTATTATTACACAAGCTATTGTTGGTTGTTGACAATGTTCCTAAAAAAAACAGCCTGTACCTAACAGTGGAACCAATGGAATGTTAAACAAGAAATACGTTGTTGTTGGAACTTCTTATTATTTAAATGAATCTAGTCGACATCAAGTATTTATGAATTTTCTACCCAATCTCTACCCTTCAAGTTCTTAGTGAACATTCCTTTTATTATGAATAGTAGGATAATTTGCCCAAAAGACAGGCAAAGAAACGGTTCGTATTTCTCTCCAAAACACAAAAGTAATACTCAAAATCTATTAATATTCTACAACTATTGTTCATTTTAGGTATAAACATTTTTGGAAGACAAAATGCACACTATAACGTTCCATTTCAGTTCCCGCGAAAACCTTTTTTAAGGATTTTTGTGACGAAAATTTTATATTACGTATTTATAAATATATTACGGCCTGGTAATAATGAACTTTATACCGAGTATTATTTGATGCTGGCATTTCACTTAGCGGGCATTTATTTTGCCAAAAACAGCCGTGTACAGAAACCTTTTCGTATTGGGTTAATTTGTACAAATAAAGAACGTTTCCCACCTAAAGAGTTTTGTGATACATTATTCATCAAAGGACTCAAATAAGTTATTAAAATTAGGGTTCCGCATGAAAAATAACTTAACAATCATATAATCATAAATCATATATTCCATATAAATTTACTTTTATTACTTCCACAGTAATAAAAGTAAATTTATATGGAATAGATAGATAGATAGATAACACTTTATTGCACACCAAAACATAGAATTACAGAAACAGACCATATTTACAATATTTTCAAGGCAATACAACAGGCGGCCTTATCGCTCAAAGCGATCTCTTCCAGGCAACCTAAATGAGAAAAATTTGAATCAGGCGAAATAGGTGGTGCAGAAAAATGGCAATAGAAACATAAATATACATAACTAATATATATGTATATATATATATATATATATATATATATATATATATACATATATATACACACACACGAATACATACATACATACACAATTATATATACAATAATACACAAGTTATTATAATAAAAGTATTAGCATGATTATATTCTGTTAATCAGACAGCTATTTGTGGACAAATAGTGTTTTCTGAGCAAATTTCTAAATATTGGTAAAGATTTGGCCTCTCGGACAGTAAGAGGCAGCATATTCCAAAGTTTGACAGCCTGCACCGTAAAAGAATTATCATAATAGGATGAAGTGTGTGCAGGCGTCATAAGTTTTCGGTACGTATCGTGGCGCAAATTGTGGGCAGTGGAAAGGCGAAGGAATCTAAAACGTTCCTTAAGGTACTGGGGACTATTAGGAGTAAATAATATGTTATAAAGGAGAGTGAGAATGTGAGTATTCCGGCGAAAATGAATAGGAAGCCACTTGAGTCTTTTACGATATTCGGAAACATGGTCATATTTTCGCAATCCAAATATGAACCTGATACAAAAATTCTGAAGCCGCTCAAGCTTGTTCAGCTGGTCTAAGGTTAAATCTAGATAGCAGGCGTCAGCGTAATCAAGTATGGGAAGCAAGAGGGACTCAGCAAGCGTAATCTTTACATAAATATTGTATAAATCAATATTTTACTTTCAAATAGAAAACAAATAAACTTGCAAATCACTATAATCACGCATGAACTAATTCTCTATTTAGTCTATTTGAACGACTGAAATTGAATTAAAAACCTACTGAATGGTATTGTAAAGTCTCTGAACTTAGAACTTCAATCTGTCGTCTTGGCTTAAAGGTCTAGTTGCCAAGCCATAGCTATATTCAAAAAGAAATCTGTCGTCTTTATAGTCTTGACTTGGTCTTGCTGAGTCTGTGAATATATTTTATCTATGAATCTGTCGAGTTTTTGGCGGGAACTGAAAGGAGATGTTGTTCTGTGCAGTTTTATTTACTAAAAATGTGTAAAATTACTCTAAAATGAACAATAGTTGTAGGATATTGATAGTTTTTGAGTAGTTATTATATGTTTTGTGAGAAATGTGAACTGTGTAGTCAAATGTGGCCTTTTGAGTTGTCACAAGAACTCCATTGAATGGCACTAGCTGATTACCTACAGTTCAGTTGTGCTACACATAGGTTTAATAAAATGAAGAAACTATTGTAAACTAAGATCTGGCTTAAAGGCCTAGCTGCCAAGCCATAAACTTAAATTAAATAATATGAAGCTGTCATTGACCTACTATCACACGTAAGGTTTCTAATACGATTATGCATTAAAAATTGGTTTTTGTATTAATTTCATTACTTAAAACACAATTATTACTCTCCAAAATGTGGCTTGACGAGGCGGACGGGTTTGCTGAGATTTTTAGGGGGTATCTACCCTACTACTTGTTGGTGGCACTTCCTATTTTTATAATAATGTCCCCTGTGAACCCAGTGGCTGCTTCTCACGAATTTTCCGTGTACAGAATGCAACAATACGATCTCCATACCGTACCTCATGGTGAGTGGATATTATCATATGAAGTTTAATTTATAAAATGAAAAATCAATGATTCAATTTTGAGGTTAAGGACCACAATATATATTGTGGTCCACTGGTAGTAGCACTATAAGCAGATTTCAAGATTTATGGTCTGTTTTTTTATTCATTTTCTTGTATATATATAAAAAATTGTATGATAATCTTTTGGTATTGATTGAAATGGTTAGGTCTTCAAAATTGTATCCTTTTTCGATCTTAGGACATTAATAACAGATTTAATTAAATACCTTAAATCTGTGTCTACTGATATCCATATAACTGAAGTAACTGATAACTGCAACCTACTTTATTATCTTATTTGAAGTGTATTTTACAAAATAAATAATTTACAGATTTCATTATTTTGTACAGATTCTTGCTTTAGTATTATTACTGAAGAGTTTTGTGCTCTTATATAGTAAATATACTGCGTTTTTTATATTTATTTTGTGTTAAATTAAATCATGATGGAAATCTACCCCTACGCCTATTAGAAATGGGCATGATAATGTGTACATATGTGTAAATATACATACATACATAACTTCACACCAGGTCCCTTGCGGGGTAGGTACGAATGACAGAGCGCCATTTAGGCTTATTCTTACACACTTCACTTGTGTAAATATATCAATAAAATATCAGGAGTCATGTTTGTTATTATAGACTAATATATGATGGAAGCAGTCAGTAGCCAGATATGAATATTCTTTTATAAAGTAGACGGATGTCGGAAGTCATGTAACTGGGAGTCAATGTAGAGGCATTTGTTATCAAGCAAATGAATCTCGGAAAGGGAGTAACTGGATGTTGGAAGTTAATACAGATGGCAGGAGTTGGTTTAATGAAGGAAGTGAAACTAAACTGGTACCAAAGCACTACTGGATGGTGTTACTTTGGTGCACCAGGAAGACCTTAAATATGCCGTATTAGAGCAAGGAGAGAGCAGTCTATATGGACAGTCTCGTCTGACAGTCTAAAGCATTCTTAGACATCTTAGACACGGGGCAGCCTTATTGTGGTAGGCAATTGCTGCTTGATAGTTTGCATTCTTGAAGAGTACTTGCAGCTTGACACCTATCAGGAGTGGATGGAGCCCTTGGAGTTCTCTGGATATGTCTCGTATTAGTGTACAATATTGTAATTGTATATAATTCTAGTATAATAAAGTTTGATTCTAATGTTTATTGTATTCTCGGTCATTGCCATATGAGCTTACGTATTAATAATAGAAATAACCACTATACTATTTTATCATCAATTTCAGGTTGCCGCAGTGCCAGCTTCAATCTTGAAGGCCGTTCACTAACATCATGGAGTACATCTCGCCATTGTGTTGTTGCAAGAGTCCAGGATATAACCATTGACCAGTTTATGGAGATTAGAGCCAAAGCAGGTGCATTGCTTCTGGTATTGCCCAAAAATGATACCATTCTTACTACAGAGGAGAAAGAGGTGGGTACATTTTTTATATTATTTCTAAATGATGGTTTCTTTTGTAAAAAAAACAGATTTTATACAGGGGCAGCTATTTTATTTACTATACAGAGCAAAAATATGTATAATATTTAATAATAGATATAATAGGTACATTGTGTGATTGAAAGTACAGATTAAACTTATTTATTAATTTATAAAAACAGAACTGTTTGAATTGTTGTGCCAAACATCTATGGTATTATGCAAAGGATCAGATTTATTTGTACAGGAACAGAAAATAATTTCCTGCCACTGGGTGGCCTGTCATAAAAGGTGACAAATCAACCCACAGCCAGACGGTAGAGTATTTGCCCACCTAGCTGGCATCCCCCCCTGGTCTAGAGCCATAACAACCTTGAGCTTGGTTCAGCATTAGTAGCCAGGTTCCAGTCTACCTTTATAGAGTGGCAGCATTGGTAGTAACTTTAGTTTTGCAAATGGACATTTGCAACACCAAAGTTACCGTTGCCTATGGACATAGGCTGTATGATAAACTCGTGCAATAAAAAAATTCCCATGATTTGAATATTAATATATCAAAAAAATAAATGTAATGATCATATACTGAACATTACGTCTTCTTTTCTAATTCTGTTCTTTTATATTTAGTACTGCTTGTTAGCAGTAGCAACTAAAATTGCTTTGGAAATGTTTTTCCAAAGCAATTTTAGTTGCTATTTAATCAGAAGAAGTGGCTCAACAATATTATATTTATGGTTTTCTTTAACGAGTAATATGAAGCAAAAGTATTTTTTAATTAGTACATTATTTATTTATCATATGGTTTCTAGAACACATATATACACATATAAAATGTTTATCTTTACAGCACATACAACTTCTAGAAATGGCGATGATACAGCAAGAGGTCAATGCTCCAGTCTACTTCGCTCAATGGTCGCCAGACTTTGAGGACATCATACGGGACTTGCAGCACAGTTTCATCACAGATGACAGATCTGGCACCGCCTTAGAGGCTATGCTTAACACTGTGTCATCTAATGGATATCAGATTGGTATATTTTGTATTTCAATTCATACAAAATGAAATATAAACAGTTTTAAAAACTGATTTATTTAATTATGTAGTAAATATGTACAATTGAAATAAGTATATAAAGTATGAGATTAATTTTAGCTTTTAGGGTTCCATAGAAATTATTACCTTGTAAATTTGTCATATAGCTTTCTTTATAGTATATATAATTGTGGGGCGCGTAGCCCACGGATAATAAGCTGGTTCGATTTTTATGGACTGTATGGAAGAGATATGACCTAAGTCTTTGCACTATAAAAGTAGAAACTCCACTAACCTTGAGATCAGCCCTCTCCTGGCTTAGTTCAGGGTGCACTCAGGAACTCGGGAACAGTAGCACGGCACACAGATTAGGTCCTTGAAAGTTTTTTGGCACGACCAGTAATAATAAGTAATTAAATTTAATAAATAGGTGAGCGCACAGTGTGATGTACTCGACACTATGACAGAGAGTACAAAATGGCTGCCCCTTACCCTGCTGTGAGTGGCCGTCGCCTCACACAGAAAGAGGGTAGTTAACAAAATTAGCGGAGTGATGTTTTACCCACTTATAGGCAAGGACCGAACAATAAAACAATAATACTTTTTGTCAGAAATTGCTGGGTCTATACATATGAAATTGGACAGGGCTGTCCACCACCACAGTGTCCTTTATCCTCGTAACTAAGTTGTAATATTTTCCAGTGCACATAGACAATGTGATTTCAATTACTTTTGCTTCAAATAATCAATAGATGCAAAGATTTATGCTTCCAAAGTCATAAGAAATGTCTTTCTATGTAACTTTTGGACTATGGGGTTCAAACATTCTGAAGAAAACGAAGGTAGATTGTAAGCAATATTTTCAAGGCATTGGAATAAAATCCATAAAGTTGTTTTTGAACTATGGACTATTCTCAATTACATGCTTTTTACAGTCCATAGGCATACAATGAAAAGTGGATGTTTGCCATCTCTACAGAAATCTCTGTGTGTAGATTACTTTTCAGTTACAAAATTTATTTTATTTTTTAATAGTAACAAACTTTTTTTATTATTCATTGGCTATTAACTAAAAATATTTTTGTAATATTCATATATACACATGTGTATGTATGTTTCTTATTTGTACATATATACATAACATGCATACATACATATGTGCCAGAGTATTTTCTATTGTGTATATTCTACTTCTGTCGTTAGATTTTTTTAAATATGTTTATATTATGTAAATCATAAAAATATTCAAGTTTACACAACCCTGCCTTTTGTTTCTCCCCTTCTTACTAGACTTGCTGCTGGAAGAAAACTCTTTTAGGATTAAACTCGCCTTTGTACATCACTATTATATAATTTTATTAGTAACTTTTTGTATAAAATAAAGAATAAACACACTAAAACAGTTAAATTTCATATTTTGGCGTAATAAAGTTAAATATAGCATAATGTGTTTATTTACAGTTGTGACTGCTCCAACTCCTCAAAAAATGGACTCGAAACCAGTGACGCTGCATGGAAAATTGGCTGGTCGCTCTGGCTCAGCCAACACTATTGTCATAGCAGCGCACTATGACTCAAATGCGATTGTTCCTGTAAGTTTACTATTTTTTTGTGCAGATGTGAGTGAACTTATACTAGGAAATAACTTGTTTTTTAAAAAGGTTTTTAAATACAAGCTTTTGAGATCCTAGATATCATGTAGGGGCAAAGTGCTAACCAAGACAAGTAAAACGAGTCCAAACACGACGGGTCTATCTTGTTTAGTATAGGAGTTCCTATGGCCACCATCCGACTCTATCATCAGATCAGCTCCATGGTACCATATTGCATTGTCACGCGATATACATATGCGTGCAAAATTTCAGCTCAATCGGAAACCGGGAACTTGGTCAAATTATTATTAACTTGCAGGATTCCACCCGAACTTACATACATAGGTACATCCATTGCAAGAAATAGAAGCTTGTAAAATAATACCAGCCCAAAAAAAAAAGGTCTGTATTTTTCGTGGACTCTAGACTTGGAGGGTGTATGGACCAAAGTGACCAAATTCAGATTCAGCACAATATCGAAATGTATAAGGATATATGGATGTGGTCAAAAACACAGGCCACTTTTGTGGGCTACTGTTGTCCATTGCAAAATGTAACTCTGAAAAGTTCTTTATGACTACCTAAATAGAATTCACTGCCTCTCGCTTAACATTACTTCATTTTTGAAGATAAATGATTAAGAAAATTCACTTAACAAAAATCTGTATTATATTGTTACGAGCTACAGGACTCGAATTAAAATAAATGCCGTTGGAATTACTATAGAGTTTATTAGAACTGTACAAACACGTATAAAACAAGTACAAAATAAAACTGGATGTAACCAGTTAACACTTCACGATTCAATGCAATTCCACATGCGCAAAGTCCTTCACTATATCGCTAATCGAAAGTACTACACGTCTTAATCGTTCCACCCCTCCGTTCGGGCATTCTTTTATACTCAATTGTATAATAGAACAAAGGATCGCGTTGTCCGAGTTAATCCCGAACACCTGCCATCTTCGACGGCCATAAAGCAAGGATTAATTCGTTCGACACTAATTACAGCCATAAAATAAGTACGAAAACAATAGATGTTTTTAAAGTTTAAACAAGAAGTAATAAAAGAGTTCGTTTTTTACAACATGCCATATGTGCGGCCTTGGTAACAATATGAATCTCACTAATATATTACAAATGCTCTATAAAATAATCATTTTGTTTCTGATAAAGAGGAAAAACATACACTTTACATACATACATGTGAGGTGAGATAAGGATACAAGACTCGCATGTTTTGAATATGAGGCGTGCAAATCTTCTTTAAGATTTAATAAAATATAAAAACTTCGTTTAAAAAAACCGACTTCAAAAATTAAAAAACTAAAATGTATAAAATAACTTATTTCTGAAGCTATTATTATTAATATATATTATCTAACACATCTTGAAGTCTGTGCAAAGTAAAATATAATAAAAATTACTATATTTTGAAAATTACTAAGCTTTAGAAAATAATAATAGCTTTAGAAATAAGTTATTTTATACATTTTAGTTTTTTAGATTTGAAGTCGGTTTTTTTAAACGAAGTTTTATATTTTATTTGTTACTTTTTAGTGTCTAGCTATGTATGGGGTGGACTTACGAATGGTGCCGCGGTTCCAAAAAACGAGAACAAAAAATTGTTCGTAAAATGAAAACTACTGGGCCAAACTATGTCAAATTTTTAGGGGACCATATGGCAGCTATTCCGCGTCGAACAAAAAAGAATCACGTAAATCGAATCATAAATCTCAGAGTAATCGGTGTACATATGGAACGAAAAGGAAATCTTTTTCATGAAAAATGTTCATAAAATGAAAACTACTAGGCCAAACTATGTAAAATTTTAGGGGACCAATTGGAAGCTATTCCGCGTCGAACAAAAAAATCAAGTAAATCGGATCATAAATCACGGAGTAATCGGCGAACATACATAAAAAAAAGCAAAAAAAAAAGATCCCGACGAATTGAGAACCTCCTCCTTTTTTCGAAGTCGGGGTTAAAAATAATGAAAGAAAATCCATTTAATTCAAACATATGAAATTTTGACAAAATTACTTGCGCCGTATATGGTAGATCGGTTTTCGAAATGTAAATAATCTATATAGAGGTTTATCCGCAAGCTCAAAAGGCAGAGAGTCGCTTGCTATGCATTCTTAGCTCTCCCGTTTACACGATTCGTAAACGGTGGTTTGCTTAATATTTTCTTAAGTTTTCGCGACTTGTACACATAATAAAACTACGTTTTAACGGTTTTAAGCGCGGTAATATATTTGATTTAGGTTTATCCGACGTTTCGGCCGCTTTTCAGTGGCCGTGGTCACGGAAGACAAAGATGAAAGATGATGATGATGATGATGGTGGTTTGCTGTTGAAATTGGGGAGGAATTATTAGTTATGTGAAACTGATATTGATAGCCGTCATCCGCACCATGTTAAAGTGCAAATAGTATAATACTTTTTTTGATATCTTGCAGGAACTCTCTCAAGGTGCCGACTCAAATGCCTCTGGGGCTGTGGCAGTTCTAGAACTTGCCAGAATCTTCTCGAGATTGTATTCGTTGGCTTCGGTACGCGGGGCGCCATCTTTGCTGTTCATGCTGACATCTGTCGGTCATTCTTTAAACTATTTCTCGGCTAAGAAGTGGCTCGAGGAGCAGATGGATTCCACCGACGCTTCATTATTACAGGTATTTTATACAAATAGTTGGATTACAAAAAATTACTTGTATATTTTCTAATGGTGTGTTTGTTTATACTGGTGGCCTAAAGCGGCCACTTTTGCAGATTCGTGTAACGACTATGACAAGTATCAAAATATAGTGGGATCTTACGCCTATCAGTATATCCAAACACATCAATCTACCAAGTGATTCTCCAAAAGCAGCCGTTTTAAGCCCCCAAACATTAGTAAAGCTGAAGTAATTCTGTTTGTGTGTTATGATTTTTAATTATTAGAACAATTTGTTTTGTTTTTTAGACTTTTGATATAAATGATGTGAAATCATTTGAAACAAAGCAACAATGGGATTTTGGTTATGATATAATATCATATCACATACGGGTGATGCCGTGGGCACAAATAGTTAAATCAATTTATATAGTTTATAATAAATTGTTTTATCTTAAAATTGCTTTTATATTGCATCTCGATATGTTGTAGGGCTCTAAAGATATGAATATGAAATTCAAGTATTGCATGAGGGTGGTAGACACCAAAGCTCGTTGATTAATTTATTTCTATTGTATCAATTGTTTTTGTTAACAGGATGTGTCGTTTGTGATGTGCCTGGACTCAATATCATCGTCTCCAACATTGAACATGCACGTTTCGAAACCCCCAAAACCTGGAGGTGCTGCACATTCCATCAGGTATACTATAGGTTATAGTGAAAATAAGGTTTTGTTTAAATACAAACGAGTCCAGCGAACAATGAGATCTTCATCGGGCCAATTACTAGCTTGTGCAAGAACACTTTTATAACCTTCAGTGTAATGTATAGAGATGCCACGAATAGTGGTTTGGCCAAATGACAAATATTTGGCCATGCTCTTTGCTGAATACCAAATATGCGGGCACGCTTTCGGACGAATACCAAATATTCGGGTACGCCCTCGGACGAATACCAAATATTCGGGCACGCTCTCGGACGAATACCAAATATTCGGGCACGTTCTCGGACGATTACCAAACATTCGGGCACGCTCTCGGACGAATACCAAATATTCGGGCACGCTCTCGGACGAATACCAAATATTCGGGCACGTTCTCGGACGAATACCAAACATTCGGGCACGCTCTCGGACGAATACCAAATATTCGGGCACGCTCTCGGACGAATACCAAATATTCGGGCACGCTCTCGGACGAATACCAAACATTCGGGTACGTTCTCGGATGAATAACAAATATTCGGTTACAATTTCGGCCGAAGCGCAAATATTAGGCTACAGAGCGTCAGCGTAAAATATATTAAAGCAATAATTTGTGAATTATTTGCTTACGTTCTCGCGAATGATAGGGACACGTACGAGAAATTAAAAGCATGTTTTAATGGGTTTAAGCGCGATTTTAAATGAATTTTTATTTAATTCTGTCATTTTTAATAGTGTTTGAAACATAATATTTAAATAAAAATTATTAAAATCGCATTTAACACATAAAACGTGGTAAACTGTCAATATTTCCTATAAATATATACAATTTTGAGCAATATGTGCTTTTTTTTTCATAATTTGGTATAATAAAACTACGTTTAACGGTTTTAAGGGCGGTAATTTATTTGATTTTGGTTAATCCGACGTTTCGGCGGCTTTTCATTGGCCGTGGTCACGGACGACAATCCAAAATCAAATAAATTACCGCGCCTAAAACTGTTAAAACGTAGTTTTATTATGTGTACAAGTCGAGAAAACTTAAGAAAATATTATAATTTGGTATTTTTATATTCGGCCGAATACCGAATAGTAAAAAAATGGCTGGTAACCGAATAACAGCCGTGGCATCTCTATGATAAACTTTATGGCAGACATACAGTCTAGAGTAAATATTGGTTACAAAGGTTACCTTGTTGGAAATTGAACCCCTTTTCTTTGTAATAAGTAGTTCAATACTTTGACTACTGCCAGATATAAAAATAAATTTTACTTCTTTCTAATCAGGTCTCGTTTGGGTGTGGCCGTGAACCATAAGAAAATAAACTTGGCCGATGAGCTGTTAGCCTGGCAACACGAACGGTTCAGCATCAGACGGATGACAGCGTTTACCTTGAGCTCATTACAGGTAAAGATAAATAATTCACCTACCCTCAAAAAAGGTCTACACTTTTGACCAGACCCATCTATTAATTATTTCGATGCGCTGAATCTAAATCCAGGTACGGTTTGGTCCATAAAATCTCAAAATTTTGAGTGTGTTATGGACCAAACGTAACGCCGGTCATTTGACCGAACCTCATTTGAACGCATTCAGTGTTTGCACATTGTCTGATTTGATTGATTTGGATAAAATAATGTGCATTTCGAATTAATTAATTTATACATGCTTATTAAATAAAGAATATTTTTTATCATTATTATTTACTCTATAGGGGTCTGATAAATAAAAATCAATAAATAAAATTCCGCGCTTAAAACCGTTAAACCGTAATTTCTATTACGTATCAATATTTTTTGTGAGGTTGTCTGGAAGAGATCGTTTTTAGCGATGCGACCGTTCTTTGTACATAATCCCTATTAACATGATCCTACCCATACTGGATGTCATTAATCCTACCCTTACCCATATCCTTAATACATCCATAACCTCCTGTGTATTCCCAGCTGCCTGGAAGGAAGCCCAGGTTACTCCACTACCAAAAAAACCCAATCCCGCTTCCTTTTCTCAATTTCGTCCTATTTCCATACTTCCTTTCCTTTCCAAAGTCCTCGAACGCTTAGTTCATCAGCAGCTAAGTGTTTTCCTGAACCGTAATTCCCTTTTGAATCCTTACCAGTCTGGTTTTCGTCCTGGCCACAGCACCACCACAGCCCTCATTAAAATCACAGATGACATCCGGCATGGCATGGACAATGGCTTGCTAACTGTGCTATCGCTGCTCGATTTCAGCAGTGCTTTTAATAATGTTGACTTTGAAGTGTTACTCGGCATCCTACGCTCTATTAACATATCTCCTGAAGTAATCGACTGGTTTCATAGTTACCTGTATGGACGCCGGCAGCGCATTCGAGTTGATGACGACTATTCGTCGTGGTGTGATCTCTCTGCCGGTGTTCCACAGGGCGGCGTACTATCTCCTTTATTATTCGCTGTTTTTATAAACTCAATTTCCAATGAACTTACTTCATCCTATCACCTCTATGCAGACGATCTGCAAATTTACACGCAGGAACCGGTTGCTACACTAAATCAAGCAGTCGCAACGATAAACTCTGACTTTGACCGCATACTACAATGGAGTAAATCGAATGGACTTCTTGTTAATCCTGAGAAAACTCAAGTAATTATCATCGGTAGCTCGCGGATGCTGTGTAAAGTTGACTGGACCGTTATGCCAAGTTTTCTTTTTGATGGGAAACTTATCCCTATCAGTGATAAGGTCAGAAACCTTGGAGTTATATTTGATAGTGAGCTGTCCTGGAGACCCCATATAACGGAGTTGAGTCGGCGGTTGTTTCTCTCCTCCAGATCACTCTGGCGGCTGAAAAACTTCCTGCCCATCGCCACCAAAATTAAGCTAGCAGAGTCACTACTTTTGCCCATACTTGATTATGCCGACGCCAGCTATCTAGATTTAACTCAAGAACAGCTTAATAAACTTGAGCGACTCCAAAACTTTTCCATAAGGTTCATATTTGGGTTACGCAAGTATGACCACGTTTCTGAATTTCGAAAAAAGCTCAAGTGGCTGCCAATCCGTATTCGCCGGAATACTCATATTCTTTCATTGCTTTATAGTATTTTATTCATCCCTACTACTCCACAGTACCTTAAAGAACGCTTCGAATTTATTTCTTGCTCTCACAATTTGCGCCCTTCCAGTCAACATAGACTTATTACTCCTATTCATAATACAACGTTCTTCAATAATTCTTTCACGGTTAAGGCTGTCCAACTTTGGAATTCATTGCCTGTTGCTGTCAGACAAGCAAAATCCGTAATAATATTTAAGAACTTAGTCAGAAAATTCTATCTGCAATATAATGATATGTAATTTTATGTAATTAGTATATATTATATTGCATATAGCTATATGTTTATTATGTTTAAATAGCTGCATATTATCGCCATATATTATATATGTATATAACTTATGTGTATATTTGTATATATAGTATAGTTATATATTTATTAATAAAATTGAAGTAATCGTATAATAATTATGTATACCACCATCGCCACTTCTAATCGGAATATTCTTGCCACGGGTTGTCTGGAAGAGATCGCTTTTTAGCGATAAGACCGCCCTTTGTACCCTACTATAATAATACTAGTTCGTAAGTTTTTCTGTAATGGTGTACAATAAAGTGTTATCTATCTATCTATCTATCTATTAATATTATAAATGCGAAAGTAACTCTGTCTGTCTGTTCCGTTTTCACGTAAAAACTACTGGACCGATTTGGCTGAAACTCAGTATATATATATTTTCGATGCCGAGAATGAACATAGGATACTTTTTATCCCGAAAAATGGGATAGTTTCCGGGATAAAAATTTGTCTTTCTGTTTGTTATGCTTTTGCGGAAGAACTAATGGGCCGATTTGTCTGAAATTCGGTACGTATGTAAATTAAATACCGAGGATGGACAAGGGATACTTTTCATTTTGGCCTTTTCGGTAATTTTGGCCTTTTTGGTCATTTTGGCCATGTCGGTCACTTTGGCCTTTTCGGTCATTTTGGCCATGTTGGTTATTTTGGCCTTTTTGGTAATTTTGGCCTTTTTGGTAATTTTGGCCATGTCGGTCATTTTGGCCTTTTTGGTCATTTTGACCATGTCGGTTACTGTGGCCTTTTTGTTCATTTTGGCCATGTCGGTCATTTTGGCCTTTTTGGTCATTTTGATTATTTTGGCCTTTTTGGTCGTTTTTGTTTATTCTGTCATTTTGGCCATGTCGGTTCACTGTGGCCTTTTTGGTCATTTTGGCCATGTCGGTCATTTCGGCCTTTTTGGTCATTTTGACCATTTTGATCATTTTGGCTTTTTTGGGAATTTTTGCTATTTCAGTAATTTTGGCCTTTTTGGTCATTTTAGCCTTTTTGGTCATTTTGGCCATGTCGGTTATTTTGGCCAATTAGGTCATTTTGACCATTTTGGTCATACTTTTTATCGCAAAAATAAAACTAAAATAGATGAAAGTTTGAGTGAGAGACTAATCGTTTCTCAAGTTTATAGATATAAAAATTCATAATCTATAGAAAAAAGTGCGATAGTAACTCGATCTGTCTGTCTGAATACCGAAAATGGACATAGATACTTTTCATCCCGGGAGATGGGATAGTTTGCGATATAAACAAATTAAAAAAAAGTAAATCTTATGAGGGCAATTAGCACCAATATAAAAATATAAAACAATTTAACCTGTTTTAACGCCGGCAGTTTAAACAAGAGGTACGCACGGAATTTAACCCGCGGCTGAGCCGCGGGGTAAATTCTAGTTATTTATAGTTTTAATCTGTAAGTTCAGTTTTGTTTGTTGTAAAATGAAGAGTATATATATATTTAATACACAAAGAAAACTATATTGTTGTTATTATAATAATAAATATAAAATTAGTATATCCTCCAGCTTAAAAAAATCAAATAGGTCCCAAATCACCATCAGCTGGGATCGTTCCCAAAACGCTGCCCACGTTACCACGTAGTCAGCCTTTTGGTCGCGCGAGGCTTCTATCAACCATGTAGATAGATCTCGATAAAGGGGGGAGCTTTTGGACCCGATGGCCTCAGAGTTTCAACACCAAAAGCCACGAATATGTATCCGCTGCTAACAGAGAGGTAAAAGTATAGGATAAGACCGCCCTTTATGGGTTTTTTTTAGATTATGACAGGAGTTCAGTAGACAGGCAGACGGCCCACTTGATGGAAAGCGGTTAACATCGCCTATGGCTACAAATGTGTTGCTGCTCTCTTAAGGGAGGGAGGGTCACTAATGCCGGAACACAACACAAGGTTGTTCTGGCGACATACTTTAGACCAGGGGTGGTAGCCATCCAGTCGAGCAAATACCCTACCACCTGCTGCGGGCTGTGGGTTGTTTTGTCGCCTCTTACGACAGCCCGCCCGGCCGCAGGAAATTGTATTCTCTCTCCGCTCCTGCATGGATAGATGAATAATGAGGTGTAGTTTGAGTCTCTAAGTTTATCTTTGTATTCATATACAGTAAACTGTTATCTAAAGAGTTGTCCATTTTGTTTGAAGACTCACAAACACCCGTCGCGCAGTACGATATTAGACAACCACTTGGAGGCGCACGCGCAGAACTTGGTGGACAACATCGCTCTGATAGCGAGGGCGCTCGCGTCGCACATTTACAATCTCACGGACGAGGCCAACGACGAAGACGCCGGATTGTATGACGACGCGTTGGTGAGTTATAATTACTTATTAACCTACTATGAAAATAATAATAATAAGACAGGACGTGAGATTGAGTCTATAATTTAAGCAAATTGACTAAATTAATTATATTATTATATTGTAAGTTGCGACATATGTTGAATGTTAGTACATACTGTTACAACCTTATTCAGTATGCACTTATTGCTGAGTCGAACATTTCATTGACATAGATTTCCAAAATGTCGATCAGCAGTAATTGCCTATAAATACCAAATCTTTTTCCAAATTCATAGAGTTCTCTTGGTTATTAGCCACAGCTCTACAGCTACGGACCTGGTTTATGCCTGCCGGCTGGATTGCTTAAACTAATACCATATAGGTCCGGTAGACCTTTGAGATCCCGTATATTGGGACTCCAAGTCCTAATAGCCAAAAGTGTTTTTTTTTACATATAAGTGCTCGGGACTAACAGTACAAACAAAAATATATCAAGAATTCAAAAATCTTACACATAAAACAAAATTTAATTAATTGCAGATAAATAATTATACCATATTTTATTACTTATAATGATATTTTTTAGACATTTGTTTTTTTTTAATTGACTACAGAACTAATGTTAGATTTATATAAGTATTTTTAATAATGTGATATTTTTTGTATTGTTTTTGTGATTAATAACAGAAAAATGTAATAACATGGTAATAATAATATTATATAATGGCCAGGCAACATTTTGAACTGTATTGTACGTTCCTACAATGAACACATCATCTTTTCTATCTTTAAATTATATGTATGTGACAGTTTATGAAATAAAATGATATTCTATTCTATTTTACTTCAAAAAGAGGAGGAGTTGGTACTCAATTCGTCGTGTCAATAATTTATTTATGTATGTTCACTGGAAATGTGACAAAAAAGGCGGCGGCTTCGTTGCTATTGGATATCATATAAGTCAGCAACAACATATTTACCCGAATTCCCAGACTTAGAATACCATCATCCGTGTCCGTACAGTTATCCGTGCAGGAACGGAGAAAGAATACAATTCCCTACGGCCGGGCGGCCTGTCGTAAGAGGTGACAAAACAACCCACAACCAGGTGGTAGGGCATTTGCCCGACTGGATGGCTACCACCCCTGGTCTAGAGTATGTCGCCATAATGACCTTGAGTTGTGTTCTGGCATTAGTGACCAGGTTCCAGTCTCCCTAAAGAGAGCAGCAGCGCATTTGTAGCACCTTTGGTGTTGCAAATGGCCATAGGCGATGGTAACCGCTTTCCATCAAGTGGGCCGTCTGCCTGTCTGCTGAACTCCTGCAATAAAAAAAACCATATTTAGTGATATTGACTTGTTTCGTTACTCTAAGCATGTGTTCAAAAGGTTATTCTTCAAATCAATTGTTGGAACAGATGCCACATTATAAAAAAAATAAATATATTTTTACTAGCTGCGCCCCGCGGTCTCACCCGCGTGATGATGAAAAATCGTTATATTTTGGATAATTCACACTATATCTTTCTCACTCTCTCTCTCTCTCTATCTTTATAAATTATAGGCTATATGTTATTCTGATGTGTAAGCTATATTATTGTAAAGTTTCATTAAAATCCATTCAGTAGTTTTTGTGAGAAAGAGCGACAGACATACATCCATACATTTTTACAAACTTTCGCGTTTATGGTATTGTAGGATATTTAATCGATATTGTATATTAGTTTATTATGTTTTTACATGTATCTATTAGTATGTTGGTATATAATTATTATATATTTATACAAAAATTTAGTTCGTTCTGTCGAATTTACTTACATTTTAAGTACTTTTTTTGTTTGCTGGAATTGTTTTTATTTTAGTTTTTGAATGAATGAATATGCTTTAGGGTGTTTTAAAAGATACAGTTAACAGAAATAAAATTTTACAATACAATAGTCGGTCTTATCGCTATTAGCGATTTCTTCCAGACAACCTTTGGATGGAAAAAAGTTTGATTACAACAAAGCTATGTTGCATTATTCTCACTACCGAATCAGTATCTTATAAATATATACATACATGATATTATATACATACATTAATAAAAAGTAACACTTTTTAGTGTGATGTCTGTTTAAGTTTGTTAAAAAAATATATGTACTACACTACTAATGCTGTTTAAGGAAAAGAAGACGCAATAACGTTAACGTCTCAGCAACATTTTTAGCTGCAAATTCTATTACTTCATATTTATCTTTTCAAAGAATTATCAGATTTGCAAACAGTTAACATTCGGCAAACAAGAGATAGTAAAAATATAGATAGGGCAACATTATTTCCACAAATACCTTTCAAGTTTAAAAAATAAAACGTTACACAGTTACACAGGAGATAGCATAAACGGCCGCAGCTCGCTGCTGTGTAAATGCAGCTTTGACATTGAAATATTCTTCAACAGCGGAGTATCTTTTTTAAGCAAAGTACCCCTTAATTTAGTATTAAATTTTTCAACTTACTTAAAGTTGTAATTACAAATATTTAAAACATATTTTTTTGAAAGTTAGGACTTTTTTTATTAGCCCATTTTGAATTTGATTACATTATAAGTTTGAAATTGTAATAAAATTATTATAAAGGAGAGATATCATTATTAGTTATGAAATAAAATGAAAAAAATACACGCTTTTAACGTGTTGAACACCATTTTTATAAATATGGAAATACCACAGTCAACAATACTATATGGAGATCTAGTATATGAGGTAAATGAACAAATAATGTATGTTTTTACTTTTACGTAAAATTGCAATTAATATATATATAAATAATTATTTTTATTGCTTACTACATAGTTACATTTTAAAATATATTTTTTTAATTCACATAATTCATTTGCTTTTTATTTATACTTATGTTGGTGTTTTTTGGGGGAACTGGGTCAATGGAGTTTATTGCTACTTACAGTCAGTTTTGTGTAGCACGCACCTTACTACAAATTCAAAATTCTATTAATGCCAGCAAAAATATAACCTATATTTAAACGTAGTTCAAAAAACTTACAAACTTAAAACAACCGTTAAAGCCATTATTTATATAATTAAGCGTCTCAATTACTCTCAATTGAAATCTTCCAAAATTTGACTGTTATGGTATAAATAATTTTTTCTTTAAGTGTTATAATACTGACCACTCGCTTTTTACATTCTTAAATTGAAATTAAAAAATAAAAGGAAATCGAGTTGGTTGTGATTTGAACGTAAGGAAAAATAGTGTATTCATTTTATTTAGTCCCAGTTTAATTTAACATATTTATGTATAATGTTGACTTGTTCGGGTCCATCACATCTTTTAATAATTCAAAGTCGACATTTTCCAACCTTTACCAACTGTAAGAGAACAATTTCAGGTTTAGTTGTAATAACACTAAGAAACGTTCTAATACATATATTTTAACACCGCATTATAATCACGAAATCACGCCCTCACTGATAGCGACTGCTTCGATCTCCACATCGGCATCTCTAGGCAGCCTCGCCACTTGATAAGTCGCTCTCGCCGGAGCGTCGTTAGGAAAATATTCAGCATAAACTTTATTAACCACAGCGAAATCCTCCATATTCGCCAACAATATAGTTGTTTTAACTACATTATCCAACGACGAGTGACCAGCTTCCAACACGTGTTTGAGGTTATCCAAAGCTTTCCTTGTTTGTTCTTCGATCCCTTTCACCAGGTTTGTTTGTTTGTCCAATCCCAACACTCCGGAAACGTACAGTGTCTTATCCACTAATATTGCTTGGCTGTACGGACCGACTGGTGCGTAAATGTGCGGTGATGTGATTACAGTTTTCTTCACTTTCGTGCTCATTTTGTAGACGTGTTCGTTCGGCTTTATGTGGCTTATAACTGAGCGCATTTGCGCTAGTCTCGTATAGTTCATGAATGACCGACTATTAATAACCGGTTCTCTGAGCTGTGTAGAAAGAAACGTTAAACACTATCGAACATTATTGGACTATTATTTCACTCTGTCAGCGCTCAGCGCATCACTACCAATCCGATAGTGTTGTGTAGTTAGTGAACGATGAACTATTAAGGCGGGTACTCTCTGCGAGTTGTAACCGTTAATAATGTATACGTGGTTTGCCGGTGCAACGCCAGTGTCTCGAAGCGAGCCGACGCTTATGTGTTTTTGACGGGAACTGAAAGGAGATGTAGTGCAGATTTATTTTCTAAAAATGTGTAAAATTACTCTAAAATGAACACTAATTGTAGGATATTGATAGTTTTTGAGTAGTAATTATGTGTTTTTGTGAACTGTATAGTCAATTGTGGCCTTTGAATGGCTTCAGTTGATAACCTACAGTTCAGCTGAGCTATACATAGGCTTAAGAAAATGAAGATACTATATTGTAATCTAAGATCTGGCTTAAAGGCCTAGCTGCCAAGCCACCTACCCAGCCAACGTAAATAAATAAATTTCAAGTTTATAATTCAAACATTCAACTATTCATTCAAACTTTGGAATATGCTGCCTCTTAAGCCGGGTACTCATTAGCGAACTGTAACCGTAACTGTTGCATGTTATGTAACCAAAAATTATAGTGTGTACGTGGTTCGCGAACTTGCCGCGAGCGGATCGAGTTGCAGTTCGCCGACGATAAACAGGTACTCATTATGTAACGTTACCGTTGGACGCTACTGTAACCGCGAATCATAGTGTGTACGTGGTACGCGAGCCTGCCGCGAGCTGTACGCGAACGGCACGCAGTGAGCCGATGGATGTCGGTTTTTGGCGCGAATCAAAGGAAGCTCGCAGTGCGTTCGTGGACGTCGAGAGTGAAGGCCGTTGCACACTGCGAACCTATAAGTATTCTTCTCGAGATGAGTGAGAATTGAATTTTTGTAATGACCACTGATTTGTTGATTTTTTAAAAGAAAAAGTAGATTACTTCTTTCCCTTTACATTCGATGAGTCCACCATGTTGGTGGCCTTTTATGATTATGGAGTAAATCGTCTTTAAGTATATATGCTGCACACGCGAAGACATTTCGTCCGACATCGCCAAGCTCCAAACGAACATTGCCTCAGAGCCGGCTTGTCGTTACGTTCCCAATAATGTGGACATCTCGTACACACACTGTATCTGTTCGGTAACAGTTACAGCCGACTGAATGAGTACGGTGGGTGAGGGCGTTCGATGGACATATTCAGTTCGATGGACACGAAGACTACAACACGCGTATACACTAGAACCACGTTACTGTAACTCTCTGGTTGCAGTTACAGTTCGCCAATGAGTACCCGGCTTTACTGTCAGAGAGGCCAAATCCTTACCTATATTTAGAAATTTACTCAGAAAACACTATTTGTCCATTAAATAGCTATTCCTGATTTACGGAATATAATCATGCTAAGACATTTATTTATTATAATAACTTATGTGTTATTGTATATATATGACTATGTATATATGTATGTATTTGTATATTTATTTCTTAAATTAGTTTGAGTATTTGTGTATTGTGTATCTATTGCCTTTTTCCTGCACCACCTATTTCGCCTGATTCAATCTCTGTTATTTAGGTTGCCTGGAAGAGATCGCTTTGAGCGATAAGGCCGCCTGTTGTATTGCCTAGAAAATATTGTAAACATGGTCTGTTTTTGTAATTGTATATTTTGGTGTGCAATAAAGTGTTATCTATCTATCTATAATTCGGGTAGGGTATTTTCCCCATTGGATGACCGGATACCACCCCTGGTCTAGAGTATGCAACCATAAGAACCTTGATTTGTGTTCCGGCATTAGTGACCAGGTTCCAGTCTCTCTTAAGAGAGCAGCAGCGCATTTGTAGCAAGCACATTTGGTGTTGCAAATGTAAGCACATTTGGTGTTGCAAATGTCCATAGGCGATGGTAACCGCTGTCCATCAAGTGGGCCGTTTGACTGTCTGCTGAACTCATGCAATAAAATAAAAAAAATACTCCTTGTGGCACTCGGGGACTGCCGCGGTAAAGCTATTGCATAGCATTTTTTATCAACTTATGCAATTATAATTATTTATTTATTTTATTTATGCAGTATTTTTTTTTCTTTGATATTAATTCAAGTAAAATTTTTTGAGCGTGGTGATCGATAAGAAAACAAATCGCCTATGTATACATATATACCTACATGTATACTTACGGGGCGCACATGCGGTGAGTGTGGCATTATAAAGATATGGTAGATACCTATACACCTATATATATACTTTCTCACAAACAGCTGCTTACATATTCGTCCGATTTCGGAGCGGCTCGTCTCGATCCGTGCGAGCTTCGTACAGTCGTACCATATATATACACGTTAAGCGAACGCTCGGCCGAGCTACATGGTAGGCGGAGTGGGGGGTATTAGGTTTTATTTTCGTTATGAAATTTCTTGATTCGGTCACCGCGCTCAAAGCCCGCGATAAAAGCTATGCAATAGCTTAAAATACACAAATACTACACAAACGCATAAACTTCTCGAACCTAATTAAGCTATACTGTCTGTATGTGCTCGGTTAGGGTTAGGGCTCACAGTTGACTACCCAGCTTTAGGAACCGCGATTCGATTGCTAACAAAGAGTACAAAAAGTTCTAATGACTGAATAGCACTTAATAGTACTAGTTCACTGACCGAATTGTACTAGAAAGAAACGCTCACTTGGATGTTCGAATAAGCACAAAACTATTTTATAATACACGTCTTGCTGAACCTTATCGTTGTTTATTACAATTATCACATAACATAATGAGGAGAGGTCGCGGTCGAATGAACACGAAGGTATATTATGATGAAGTCATAATTAAGATTGTGTAATAATAAAATACAATACTTATTCAATACGGTTATAACAATACTGAATAATGTTTGTTGCTGTTATTTAAATTTCAAATTGTATGACGTTTTCGGTATTGCTGACATTGATATATTCCGCTGAGTTATGTATTGTCATAGTAGTAGATGGGTCATATGTCAAATGTATTTTGTAAATTATAAGTTTGCTATCTGCTTTAGTAATCGTTTTTGTATAATAGACAGCTTTGTGTATTGAAATTATAATATACTAGAGTTTACCCCGCGGCTGGGCCGCGGGTTAACCTCTAGTGCGTGTCTCTTGTTTATAGAGCAAGCACTACAGGTTATATTATATTATTTTTTTATGTATTTGCCCACGGAAGATACACTTCATTTTATATCGCTAATTATACCATCCCCCGTCTATCTGTAAACAACATAAATTATGCCAAAATGACGGAATAGGCAAAACAGACCAAAAAGGCCAAAATAATCAACATGGTCAAAATGACCAAAAAGGCCACAGTGACCGACATGGCCAAAAAGACGGAATAGGCAAAAACTACCAAAAAGGCCACAGTGACCGACATGGCGAAAATGATGGAATAGGCAAAAACGACCAAAAAGGCCAAAATGACCAAAAAGGCCAAAATGACCGACATGGCCAAAAAGGCCAGTGACCGACATGGTCAAAATGACCAAAAAGGCCAAAATGACCAAAATAACCAAAAAGCAACAATGACCGAAATGACCAAAAAGGTCAAAATAGTCAAAATGACCAAAACGGCCAAAATGAGTAAAAAGGCTAAAATAGCCAAAATAACCAAAAAGGTCAAAATGAAAAGTATCCCTTGTCCACCCTCGGTATTGAATTTACATACGTACCGAATCTCAGCCAAATCGGCCCATTAGTTCTTCCGTAAAAGCATAACAAACAGAAAGACAAATATATTTTTATCCCGGAAACTATCCCATTTTTCGGGATAAAAAGTATCCTATGTTCATTCTCGGCATCGAAAACATATATATACTGAGTTTCAGCCAAATCGGTCCAGTAGTTTTTACTTGAAAACGGAACAGACAGACAGACAGATAGACAGACAGGCAGACAGACAGAGTTACTTTCGCATTTATAATATTAATAGGGATAATATGATACAATTCTAAACATGCCGTGTCTGTACATTAAAGCTATTTAAGAAAAAACAACTAGAATACACTATATAAGAACAGGTTGCATTTTTTTAGATTTCTAGTCTGTCTGTATGTTCGGGATTCACGTATAAACTAAAGGGTCGATTTCGATGCGGTTTTCCCTGATCGACGGCTGATTCATAGATTTAAAAGTCTAGTGGGATTTGAACCAAAAATCTTTTCGTTATAATTCAACGATATTTACCGAAGAACAGCCGACATGATAGGTTTATAATTGTTATAATGTAGCTTCTTTTAATGCAATAATTGTTGTGTTACTCATCACAAGGTGTTAAAGCTCTTGCTTACAAAATTATAGAATTTATTATTAAAGCGAACATCATATTATAGGCTATGTTGACAAAATGCATGCGTCGTGACTATAGCAACTTGATATTTGCACGATGTTTGATGTCGTACTAAAAATCATTAGTAAGTATCGTAATTACTTTGACCTATTTGGAGTTGCTAGAGTTTTGACAAATTTGCGAAAGTGGCGCCCCTATTATTTTCTACTTTATTTTGCCAACCTACAGCTTACACGTGGTTTGCGTCTGGTACTTAATAGTAATGTATCCGCTGGAAACTATTCCACCTGTGTCCGTACCAATTTGATTATTTAATACGTTTTCGTATTATCTCCCCGCAAATTGCTATTGCGCCTGGCCGCCATTTTGGTGACATAACCGTAGGCGAACACTCAGTACTGTTAGCATCACTGGCCGGCGAGTACGCGTACATATCGAGTTGCGGATGACGTCACGTGAATGTTAATTTGACAAGGTTCCAGCGCATTACCAATTTGCGGGTTTAATAAGGCACTGCGGCGCGATGGTCTTCCTATAGCAGGCTTCACTCTGAGAACTCGGTTCAGTTTACCATGTTTTTAGTTTCGACTGTGTGGGATTAAGTAAATATATATTGGATTTCATTAAAATTGATTCAGCAGTTTTGCTTTAAGAGCGTAACACATAGTTATTATAGAATTTTTAATATATAAGCTGATTTAAATTTGTACACATTTCAAATTCGATAGAAGCCAGTGCTGACTGACTCATACTGGCATCGTGTAAATTGATTTCACGTCAGTACATAAAGCCGAATTCAATATTCTCGATTGAACATTTTGAAGTCCGTCCGCACCCCAAGCCATTAAGCTGGATCAATGTAAATCAGCCTTTAGTACTGAATTAGGAAGATTTCCATCGAAGGGCTCGCATCGATAGGGATGCGGCGACAGCCGGGGCGCGTCCGTCAGGATGTCGACGCATACGATCGGCTCCGTGCCGTCGCTTGCGAACGTATCCGTTTCTGCGCCTAGTCAAATAGTTTCATTCCTAACCTAGTAACAGCTTTTCATCAAGTGGGCCGTCTGCCTGTCTGCTGAACTCTAGCAATAAAAAAAAAGAAACTATACGCGACGACAGCCGAATGGATCCGATCGGATACGACGAAAGGCGAACGGAGCCGATCGCGCGTCGCAGCACACTTACGGCTACGAGCGCGTGTCGCGGAAGATGCCCGCGGTCAAGCTTAGATACGCTTGGCCTTCGAAGAGACTTCGCGTATCTCTGCGAAATCTACCGACTGTACAATGGGGAGTGTTCGGAGGAGCTGTTCAGATTGGTGCCTTCGTCTTCTTTTTACCACCGCACCGCACGCCATCCGCTGGGCGTTTATCCCCACTTCCTAGAGCCGCTTCGCTCTTGCACGCAACGGTTCTTTAGAACGTTTCTCTTGCCCACCGTTGGGATTTGGAATGAGCTCCCAGCCGTGTTATTCCCACAGCGCTACAATATGGGGTTGTTTAAAAAGGGTGTCATAAAATTTCTTCTAGGCTGACAGCGCGTTGGTGACATCTCTGGTATAGTAAACGTTCATAGGCGACGGTAGCCGCTTTCCATCAGGTGGGCCGTCTGCCTGTCTGCTGTACTCCAGCTATAAATAAAAAAGCAGCTGTGCACGGCTTGGTTATATATACTTTAAATACCGTCTACACGATTTAATATCGGTTAAAGATTTTGAAAACCGGTGGAAAATTAGGAATTATGGTGGAAATAATCGCTTATATATCGCTTATTTATGGTCAATATTTCAGGATTTTATTGTCGCCGCGGCTGGGGTGTCGATAGTTTTTGATTGACTTCGGATTGTCGACCAGGTTATGATAGTTACGTGGTCCCCTCATATAAAAACAAAAAGTCCAAAATCGATCTTCTTTTCCTATCGCGAAGCTGGTAAGCAGGCAGACGACCCAGCTCATAGAAAGTCGTTACCGTCGCCTATGGCGTTTGCAACACCAGGAGCTTAGGACTCCTGTCGCCTTTTTCGTATAAAGGAGACCCTTAGTAAATTATTGGGTTTTTTTTCTATTTTAGAATGTGGACGAGTCGTCAATCAAACATTGGTACAAATATTTGTCGTCACAACCAAGATCGCCGCATATCATAACAGTATCACCGCCCACCGCTGGTAAGCCTGCTTTTTAAAACCTAACCGCTTTATTTTGATCCAAAATATTTTATTATAGTAAACTCTAGAAAAAAATTATCTACTGTGCAATCGTCTGTTGCTAAATTTTTTTCGGGCATAAATTTGGGTCCTTAATAAATATATAGATAACTCTCTATTTTACACGAAAGCATAGAAACAACACCTTTATTTAAAAACAGTTTTGTAGTTAAACGGGCGGTTGTATCGCTAAAAATCGATCTTTTCCTGGCAGCCTTTAATGTAATATAATAAAATAATTATTTAGTCAGTTACAGTGGCTTCCCTTGCTTTTTAAGGTGTTACAGCAGCACTGGAGAGAACGCTCTCGCGGTACATGGATGTAACAGTGAGCGTTCATGCGGTTGACAAGCGCGAACCAGAATTCACCCTGTATTCACCGACAGGGGCTATATTATACGTTTACAGGTAAAAATTAGAATTATAATCAACCTAGAGCTTTACGTAAATGTTGTTATATTTCACAAAATTAATATTCTCGATATAATAATGTTACAAATTGGGCCACCTACATGCCTATTGTTATATACAGACAAAGAAATGCCGCGCACCGGGTTTATTGCCCCTTCCGCATTTGTAATTCTTTTTGTTTACTTGGTATTTAAAATTTGCTATTAGACAATAGTCTATTGTTATTGTTTTCGACTTTGTTGGCCGTTCGCAGGCATAAATAACCAGGTGTGCAGGTTACGGTTTCTCGGAAACCTCAGTCCACGCGGTCCTTTTTTTTGTATTGTAATGTTAGTATAAAACAATGCCCGGATGGAGGGGTAAGGCAGTCAAGCGAGCATTACGATATGAGCAAGATGTACATTCGATGAGCGATATAGTGACGGACTTTGCGCGTGTTATTGAATCGTGCAGTTTGTACTAGTACTGTCTAGTTATATTTGTTAGGTCGAAAAAATCTAATTCAGTATTTTCACTGATTCAAACTCTGTGTTAAACAACTTGATGTTATAGGATAACAGGATTAATATTGTTACAACTTAGGCCCTGACAAAGACAAATTCCACGTACAGATCTGTAAAAGCACATTTTGTTACCTGGCGGCGTTTGAACTAATTATAATCCTTTTATGATCGTCTTCATTTGTGCACTTATTTATTGGCATACGTTATTGTGGAAAACAGCCTAGATTGTAATTATTTGCTTAATTAAATTTCAGCGTCAAACCAGCGGTGTTTGATCTCATATTGACGGTGGCTATTGCAGCGTATCTCACTCTGGTTTACTTCGCAATACAACTCTTTCCAAGGTTTTACGAAGAGTATGCGAAAGTAGTCACCGGGAAGGCCAAAGTACAGTAGTTTTAAGGATTTATGTGAAGTTCCCAAGGGTTATACTGTGAATTTTAATGGCTTAATTAAAAGATCGGCGTCCTTGTGGGGAGATATTTTCTCCAAAAATTTGTGTTTGGTTTCAAAAAAATCGAAAAGTGTGCTGGGACACTAGTAGAAGTGAAACTTCAACGGACAAGTGGCAAAACGAATCGCAACAATATTTTCGAAGTTTTACGGGCAGATTTTCAAATTGGACAAGTACATTAACAATCTGCCCCTAAAACTTCAAGTTAAAATTTTGTTGTGATCTTACTCAGGTTTACTGCAAATTATGCTTTGGTTAGGTTAAATACATTTTTTATTTAAACATGTTTTATTTTATCAAAAAAAAACTGGATTCGATCCGGACAAAAAAACATCCATAGTCTACTCTAAAATTAAGCTTAAAATATTTACGTTTTGTTTGAGCTTTCTTTTTCTTAAATCAAAACGTCATTAGACTTTACAGTATAAGCCGATGGTGTTAGTCAATAAGTGTTGAACAAGTCTTAGTTGTAAATTATTACGCCTTAAAAAATGGTTTGTTTGAAACAGTTTTATTTTCTGCATATATAAATATCATGGTTACCAGTTTATCTTTAAAACAAACTATCAGCAGTAAATGTTAAATGATATATATTTTTGCATGTTAACTGAGTTTATGAAAATATCAAGAAGTTTTATTTGAAGTGTTAAGGGGAAGTACCTTATTCATAATGCAAAGTGTTAGAACTCAAATAAGCGGCCATGTATGGAGCCTTGAGTATTTAATCTATCTATAATATTATAAAACAATCGGACCAACTTAATCATGACCCACCATAAGGTCATTTTCCTACAGCTGTGAAATACAATTAAGTGAAATTCGCCTGGACATACATTTCCTTGGTAACGAACTTGTTATCATGTTATTAGACATTGACAGTTACTGACTACGTTGTATTAAACAGGTGGAAGAGACTCGATTATACTCGTGTGTAACATCTGACAAGACAGATTTCAGTTCGAGATTCAAGTTATTTCGAATCATTACTGTTTGATCTAAAACATGTCTAGTACAATGATAACAAAGTTTAAAATTGCGTAGTTGTCTGAACCTAGTGACGAATTTTTATTAATGTTTAAAACGTCCTAAGTGCAACACACACGATAAACCTTAGTATTTTTAGGGTTTTCAAGGAATTATTAGCAAAATGGAAGTCATTATTCAGTTGGTTTCATTGTACATGAAAGCTGTTTAAAAAAACAACTGGAACAACAATAGACTATATAAACGATAGAGAACATGATGCAAATTTTTCTAGATTTCTTTTCTGTTTACCTTTTTGTCGGTTTGTCTGTTTGTTGGGGTTCACGTAAATACTACTAGGCCGATTTTGATCGGGATCGGATCGAGGGTAGTTAGTATCGATTACCGCCAATACTCGGCTCGTTGCGTCACCGCTCGAATATAAAAGCGTGCGGACGGAGCGGACAATACAGTCTTTAAACCCCGGTAAAGTTGTGAGGTCTTCGGACCAACAACATAAAGTCAAGTCAAATAAAAAAAAAAACAATACAGTCTCACTCAGACTGTGGTCGGTTGTATACGCTTCCTCGGATTCTGGTCGGAACACCTCTTAGACCGAAACGTTGGAATAAAATAAATAAATAGTAAAAGTTGCCTTTATTTGGGCGGTTCCTATATCTTATCGGTCGTTCATTTGCCTTTGTAGCGGTTAAAATTTGACATAAACTCTGTGCAGTTAATGTCAAAATTCAAGTCAAGCGATGATTAGGATAGTAAAATATAAGAACCGCCCAAATAACTGCCAAGACTTAGTTGTAGTTATAGAATTATGCTCCAAATAGTTATGAATTTTATTACGCGTCAAAGAATTTTCAATTTTAATAATTAAAAGAGCTATTGTCAATAAACTGTGATTTTGAGTTGTGACATTTTGCGTCGATATTCAAGTCTACGTCGGCCATCTTTGTTTTGTACACTGTGCATTAGTTATTAAAGAAATAATATAGTAAAATACAAATAAATTCGAAGTATTGTATAGTTTTAGTTTAATTAAACATTTTTTTATTCATATTGAAATACTCTGCAGTAATATTGTTAGTTTTGTTGGCCGTCCTTTCTAGAAGTTCCTTCAGATTTTAACGAGATGATTACCACAGAACTATTTATCGATTCACGTATATCTTGTATTATTTTATCGATACAAGGTTAATAGAACGGTAGATTATGTTAAGTTTGTAAAGATCTAGCTATAAATCGGTCAAGTGTGCTGTGGAACCGCATATATGGAAGGATTCAGTAGAAGCAAGGAACGTCACTATTTTACTTAATTGGCTACAGAACCTTAAAAAGTATTCATTATCTCGAAAACTTAATGTTGAAAACGTCTTTTAAACTACTACCATAATTGTTTTCAGAATCTTCCACTTCGTAGTCCAATGACTTACTTAAATATAATACTCGCAAAGTCATTTTTTTTCAAACCAATGCTGCCCCCACACGCCACTTACTTTTTACATACATACATACATACATAACTTCACGCCAGGTCCCTTGCACTGGCACGAACAACAGAGCGCCATTTAGGCTTATTCTTACACACCTCATTTGCTTCTTTGACATTCATAGTTCTTGTCATGCACGCTCGTCTGTTCTTAAGGCTCCTGACATCACCTTCTGCTAATACACGATCAATTTGATCATGGAAGGTGTGTCGTGGCCTTCCGCGACTTCTGCATCCATCCACTTTTGCATTGTATATCTGTTTAGTCATTCTTTCATCATATATTCTTTCCACATGCCCGAACCACCGGAGCATCCCTTTCCTTACCTTCACCCCGACACTCTCTTTCAGACCAACTCTCTTTCTTACTTCGGTATTACGAACCCGGTCCGCGAGCGTCACTCCGCAGATTTTGCGCAGTGCTCGCATCTCGACCGCGTTTACTCTACTTTCGTGCTCTCTATTCCATACCCAACTCTCGCTTCCATAGGTGAGCGTAGGTACCAGCACCGCGTTGTGTATGGCAAGCTGGGCCTTCTGGCTGAGGTTCTTAGCGCCTAGAAGTTTACCTAACGCTCCATTCACACTATTCCCCAAATTCACTCTTCTTTCTATATCAGCGGTGTACCTTCCATCCCTGCTAAAAGCACATCCGAGATATACAAACTCATTCACTTGTTCCAGCATAACATCATCGACCATTATCCTTGCATTCGTTCTGGTTGTTTCTCTTTCAAACACCATCACCTTTGTTTTCTTCGCATTCAAACGTAAGCCTCTCGCCTGACAGTCATCTTTCATCATTGTGACTAGTGTTTGCAGTCCTGATGGCGATTCGGCTAAAAGCACGGCATCATCCGCATAAAGCAAGCTGCTAACAACTAGATCACCCATCCGCACCCCAACATCCATCAATCTTAATCTCTGGAGACAATTGTCCAGATATAGGACGAACAGCAAAGCCGACAGCACGCAGCCCTGCCGGACGCCAATATTGACGTCAAACCAGGGCGACAGGCTGCCGTCCACCCGCACGCATGCCATACAGTCCTCGTAAGTGGACTGTACAGCACGCAGCAAATGGCCATCAATCCCATATCCGGGCAATATGTCCCAGAGGTCCTTCCGCACAACCCTGTCAAATGCTTTCTCTAGATCCACAAAACCGCAGAAAACCTTCCGGCCCATAGCCAGCTGCTTCTCCACGATATTGCGGAGCGAGAAAACTTGATCCATACATCCCCTTCCATTTCTGAAGCCTCCTTACTTTTTATTCCTTACTTATATGTATAAGAACCACCTGTCACTTTTAGATTTCCACCCTATTACCCGTGCGCAGAAGGTTTGCCGATAGCAAGTCGGTAGGGTTGACAAAAAAGGTTACATAAATAGTTGTTGCAATAAATGTATTATTTTATTATATTATACTTAAATATATTCTTAAAAATAAACTATGAACTATACTATATAAATCTAAAACTATATAAAAAAGGGAAAAATACTTAAAGATAAGATATTGGTTCCAAACCACTGTCACTTACCGCTTCCAAAAGGGCAGGTCTGAGAATCGGACATCTATTTTTAACCGACTTTGAAAAAAGGAGGTTCTCAATTCGTCGGGATCTTTTTTTTTGTTGCTTTTTTTTATGTATGTTCGCCGATTACTCCGTCATTTATGATCCGATTTACGTGATTCTTTTTTTGTTCGACGCGGAATATCTTCCAATTGGTCCCCTAAAAATTTTACATAGTTTGGCGCAGTAGTTTTCATTTTATGAACATTTTTCATGAAAATAATTTTCACTCCGTTCCATATGTACACCGATTACTCCGTGATTTATGATCCGATTTACGTGATTCTTTTTTTGTTCGACTCGGAATAGCTGCCATGTGGTCCCCTAAAAATTTGACATAGTTTGGCCCAGTAGTTTTCATTTTACGATCATTTTTTTGTTCCCGGTTCTTGGGACCTATATTTTTTAAGAAGCGCGGCACCATTCGTAGGTCCACACATACATAGCTAGACACTAAAAAGTAACAAATAAAAAATAAAAACTTCGTTTAAAAAAACCGACTTCAAAAACTAAAAAACTAAAATGTATAAAATAACTTATTTCTAAAGCTATTATTATTAATATATATTATCTAAAACATCTTGAAGTCGGTGCAAAGCAAAACATAAAAATTACTATATTTTGAAAATTACTAAGCACCGACTTTAAGATGTTTTAGATAATATATATTAATAATAATAGCTTTAGAAATAAGTTATTTTATAAATTTTAGTTTTTGAAGTCGGTTTTTTTAAACGAAGTTTTTTGATCCCCCTAAATGTTAAGGGTAGGCCACCCCTAAATTTAAAAAAAATATGATGCGGCATTAAAAAATACATACAGCCCTAAATTTTCAACCCTCTAGATCAACCCCTATTTTTACCGGGCAGGACGACGTCTGCCTGGACAGCTAGTAAGTATATACAAAATAATAGTAGGTAGTAATCGGCAAACCTGCAAGCAGCTTATACGTCTTGCTTCCGAGAAAAATGATTTTTATACATAGATGGACGGACAGACTTGACGATTTAGTTTTTTTTTTTTCTAACATGATTAAGAAACCCCAATAGAAGGATTAATGCATACCTTCCTTTCCAAGACTATAATATAAAAATAACAGCAGCCCATAACTGTCCCACTTCTGGGCTCGGGCCTCCCACGGTAAGAGAATGGACGGTATACCCGCCACGCTTGTCCAAGGCGGCTTGGCAGGTTTGACACATCGGTTATCTCGATGTGCAGGTTGCATCACGATGTTTTCCTTCGCCGTTGTTAGCACGTGGTAATTGTAACAATATTCACATTAGGTCAGAAAACTGACTAAGTGGTGCATGCGTTCCGGCCAGGATCGAACCCGCGACCTTTGACTCTAGGACGCGTGCGTTAGCCACTTTCCAAGACTGTTTTGTGATAAATAAATAATATGAACCCTATCTATCTTACAATAAATTCAGTTGTCTTACTACTAAGCGCTTGTTGTGTTTATTATTTATTTTTTTTATTTGAAAGTTGAATTGATGCATATTATGAAATTTGATTTAATTTAAATAGATATAAGGTTTAATTTCATACGGTGAATGGTGTTTCTGCATGCTTATGATTTTGCTGCGTTTTTTATCATACAACCCGCAAAAGTTAACTTGAGAGTTCGCTCGGATGACGTAAACGCGAGTAATTTCTACCCTTTCCAAGCACTTATTTTACTTTTGACAGCTCGATGACGGATCAATTAGTAATGTCCTAATGTGCCCCGACTCGATTTGTTATATAAATCAAGTTTTAATCAATTTAACTTATCGTAATATATTTTCCTGAAAATACTATATCAATAAAGTAAAACCTTTTTGTATTTTCAAATCGATTATTATCGATTTAATTAAGTATAGTGTCGATGGTTTAATAGTCTGTGCGTTACATGACCATTACGTCACCAAACAACAATAAAGTACGCCAATTATGTCATTTGTTTCATATGGGCTTTGCTGTCAAGAAATATGTAACTTGATAGACGTGCAAACGTCAAAAGTAAAATAAACGCTTGGAAACAGTAAACATTCTATGCGATTGTTTTAGTAGAGCATCGAGTGATTTAGTTTAATAACAAGTCTTTAGTGGAGAAATAAGTATTTTAATGTTAAAGACAACATTTTCGCTTCGTTTAAATGACTCGCTACGTTACTACTTATTGAAATATCTGATTTCAGGCTTGAATGACTAGATGATGCGTTTAGTATAAAATTAAGAACAAAGCGGATAAAAGTGTATTTATTTATGTTGAGGTTTAAGCGAAAATGTACATTGGAATTGAATTAAATTTTGTTTCCAAATTGTTTTTTTATTTCTGAAGCATAATGATGTGGCGCCATCTATAAATAGAATCATTTCTTTTAAGATTCCTATTTTATGGAACCGGGGGAGTATGCAGACTTCCCCTCCTGTTGGTGAAGAGGGTATACTTTTTTTATTGAATGATTTCAGCAGACGGACGGCCCACCTGATGGAAAGCGGTTACCATCGCATATGGACGTTTGCAACTACACAGTTACTACATCTGCGCTGCTGCTCTCTTAAGGGAGACTGGAACCTGGTCACTAATACCGGAACACAACACAAGACTGTTATGGCGACATACTCTAAACCAGGAGCGGTAGCCATCCAGATGGGTAAGGACCCGCAAGACACAGAACATATGCGTGGGGCCGTTGCAAATGTAGTGTCTCAGAACTAATTCCTGTGTCGATCCGCAAAAGCGCTTAGGAGAGGGGTACAGGTTAGGTTTAGTGGGTAGTTTGACGGCTGACATCCCCTTGTCCTCCGCTCGGAGGCCAAGGTGGGAAAACGGCCGTTCAAGAGTTCCACACAGCCCTCTGTTTCAAGCCTCCCAGATCCGAAGATGGTGTCGCAAGATACATTACTTTACGTCGACAAAAAAGGGGGATGGGGTAAGAAGGATCAGACAGGAGGAATAGGTGGATGGAGAAGGGAGAAGTGGGCTATTGAAACTCACTCTTCGAAAGAATGCGATTAGATCAAGCTAATGATTCCAGCATGCGTTTCTTCTTCGTTCTTTCTCTATTCCAGTTTGTAATTATATGTGTGTTGCACGTAAGTGTTACCCGTTTTATAAATTTTTTTATTCAGAAGCCGTTTTATAAAAAAAAAGGTTGAATTTAAATAAAAATATTTTGTATAAATTACTACTAATTATATTTGTAATAATATTCCAAATACATTGTCAGCAATAATTTTTGTTTACATAAAAATAAAATATGACTTAGCTTAGAAAAATAAATTGTATAAATATAGATGGCGGGTGAGCTTGGAAGCACCAATAAGCAATACAGTACAAAAGTAATCAGCATTCTAAAATTAAATATTTCCTTTACTATAAAACGTGTAAGTATCCTAGGGATATATGGCCTTAGTCGGCCACGGGAAAACCTTAGTGATGCATCCAAGCTTAACTACTCTATTGGTAATACAATTTTCTTACGTCAATAATATGAAAATTAAAGCCTATAGCTACCATTATCAAATCTTAAATTTCTAATATTTCAAATATAAAAAAATATGGCAACATTTTTCGTTAGCCATAAACTATTTATGCAGATAAATACTGAACTTAAATTATGATTTCAAGAAATAAAAAATACGTACCTATTCTAGGAATATAATTTCATAATAATGGTCAAACAACTTGGATTCAAACCTGTAAGGATAGTATTGACTATTGTTGAATGATCGAAGAAAATATTGACGGATTTGGATTGAATGTGTCGTGTATAGATCAATATTTGCCTATTAGAGGATCTGTAACTACATATTACCTAGTTGTTTGCCCTTTATTACGTGTGCAAATAAACAGACTTAATACTTTAGAAAATTGGGTACAATAAAAAAAAGTTTTTAAATGCTTTAATCCTACTATTTATTATAGTTTAAAGAAAATAAAAAATGAATAAAAGTCATGGAAATGCCGAAGTACCTACTAAAACTCCACTTCAAATTTTAGATCTCTCTTTTGGACGAGGTAAGTACCTACATTTGCGTCTTATTTTTTAATCTGGCTAGTTAAGCGCCTACCATCATCACGCCAGTCATTTGTTAGTTTTTTTTAAGTAAAATACTTATTTATTTGAAATAATGACAAATAAATTATTTAATTGATGACATTTTATTTATAATAAGTTGTCGATTACCCGGATGGCTGTCCAAAGGACGATACGACGAGAGCTTAACTCCGTAGTTTAGCCAAAGATATTTATAAAAGAACGAAGTATATTATAATATCTTTGAGTTTAGCAAGTGAACTAGCTTCTTTACTTTCTTTTTCTTTATCGTCAGGCTTCAGTTTCCAGAAATCAATTATTCAAAAAAAACGCAGCATCAAATTTTACGTTTAAGATTTATTTAGAATTAATTTAATTAATCATTTAAATTTGCATTAGTTAAGTAGTTAAGTAACATGGTATTTTGTGAAATCAGCGAGTTAATTTATTGTTTTTGCTTGGACAGATATTTTCCAGTTAAGTAACAAGTTTTCGATAGTAGACGTCTAATAAAACAATGAACATATTTATATGCATAATGCAAGTTAAGTGTAATAACTACTTAACTAATTCATATGTAAGCTATGCTTTTGATTATGAGTGACGTATTCGGCTATTGACATTTCTAAATAAAATATGATTTGAGACTTGATGACTTAAATTTAAAATGATAGAAACTTAACCCTCGAAGACTTCAACTGTGCTAGCTCCGTTGATATCCTTCAACTCTGTGGACTTGAATGTCGCGATTAAAGTGATCTTGCCAAGTTTCTGCGGAATAAAATTGAAAATTAAATAGAGAATAAGATTTTTATTGGATTTTCTATGACCTCTTTCTTTCTTAACATATTAAAGAAGGAAATAAAAAAATGTTCTAGTTAATTAAATTCTATGTTACTTGGCTGTTATAAGCTAAACTTTTATATGTGACTAGCGGCCCGTCCCGGCATTTCGGGTTACATTATTGAAGCTTTAGATCCCTAATTATATATAGCCTGTGTTACTGAGTGATAATGTAGCATTCAAATGGTGAAAGAGTTTTTGAAATTGGTCGAGTAGTTTTGGAGTATTATTCATTACAAACATATGTAAATACAAATATTCCCCTTGTTTAATAGTAGTATTGATTGTGAACAAACACGTTTCTTCATACAAATATTGTTTTCTTTTAACCAATGTTGAGCTGTTATAAGAAGATTCATTTCTGTCTTACATTTATACAGCAAAAGTCAGCTTTCAATTTCCCTTCAAAATTTAAGGCATAAAGGTGGTATAATAGTGTTCGCCATAACTGTAAGCAAAGGAACCTAGTTCATACCTTGTTTGACGTATTTAGCCTTCGGTATATTTCAGCCAAATTGTAAGACTTGGAGGACAATTAAAGGAGTTCTTGTGACGACTCGAAAGTCACATTTATAAGGCATAAAATTTAAAAACTTCTACGAGATATCAGGGTGTAAAAATTTTAAGTGTTTAAAATAAATACCTAGGTAATTGCAGATACAAAAATGTCTATATTATTTAGCAGATCCTGATGCAGTGCCACAGAGTAAAGATCATTTGTATACTTACTTTAGGCTGGACAGGCAGTTGAGCAGTCATCACTCCCAAAGGAGGGACGTCAGCAGCGGGCAGCCGTAAGGTTCTACCAGCAATTCCAGATGACGTGATCCTCAATTCACAATTTGTGAGCGTCTTCTCCAATGGATTGACGAAGGACAGAGTAGCAGTAATTGGTTGGTCGATCACCAAATCTTCGTTGAACTGGAGAAAAATTCGAACATTTCTATTATTTTTAAATAAACATAGAGAGAGAGATAACACTTTATTGTACATTACATTACAGAATTTTTTTAAAAATATTCTAAATGTGCACAATGCGCGATCTTATCGCTAAGAAGTGATCTCTTCCAGACAACACGTGGCAGGAATAAAACAGGTCCAATTTGTCTTAAGCGGTAAATACATATTACGATATGCAGTTACTAATAACTTATAAATATGTAAAATATTATATTAGTAAGAATTATACTTGATAGACACATATAAATACACCTATTAATATTATATAGATAAATATATGTATATACATACATACACACACACACATATATATATTAGATATATATACATAAAAATATCAAAGACCACCATAAGTGGAAACTAAACTAAAAAAAAGGTGTGCGTCTCGGGACGCGTGACAGAAGTGATAACTTAAACTAATCTAAGTTGAACTATTTAGTATTGAAACTATTCAACTTGAGAAAAGCTTAAGTTATTACTTAAATTTTATGTACATAGCGCGTGGGTTAGAGTGAGAGAGAAGAATCCTGCTTACCGCTGCTCTATGCAAGAGAGTAAAGGAAACTAGACTGGCGTCGTAACGCGTTACGTAACGAAGCAGTTTACCCTCCCATAAGAAGTTATCACTTCAAAAATTAAAATAAACTAAATTATAAATATTTAAACTACTGCTTAAGTGCTTACCTTTATACTGATATTCGGCTTGAGCACTTGGAAGTCGTCATCGTCAGCCCAGGACTGCTTGGTCTCGTCCACGATGGCCATCGCCGAGATCTTCATGTTGCCGTACTCCACGAGCTTCGGCAAATAGTCGTCTGCTTTCACAGTTATGCCGACTTGTTCCCCTACAAATTAGATATCAATATTATTTATACATACTATCTATTTCCGTGAAGGAACGAAGAAAAAACACAATTTCCTGCGGCCAGGCGGCCTGCTGTAAAAAAGACCGTGGTTGGGAGCCCCTCTAGATGGGACACTGTCTCCCCCTTTTGCGAGCGTGTATGCTTGCCAAGGAGGAGGCGGCGCGGGAGCGTGACTCTATAAGCCGGAATGTATTTAATATTTTCTTAAGTTTTCGCGGCTTGTATAATGTATAATAAAATTAGATTAGGCTCCCATAGAGTAAATAATGACAATAAACAAAATTAAAACTACATAATTAAAACGAACAAGTTGACGGCAGGCTAAATAAAACTTTAACAATACTCGTTGGACAAATGTCATCTTTGTCGTCCGTGACCACGGCCACTGAAAAGCGGCCGAAACGTCAGATTAACCAAAATCAAATAAATTACCGCGCTTAAAACCGTTAAAACGTAGTTTTATTACGGAATGTATTTTCCCAGGAGCAATTTGTAGTTGTTCAGGTGTATAAAAATTAACTTATTCCGACACAGTTTACACTAAACCAATAGCTTATATTCTTTTTTATATGTTGGTCTCCGGAATTTCAAGTCAAGCGTGGACGAAATCGCGGGTATATCCTAGTAGTGTATAAATTCACACAAAATTAAATGTAATTTGAGAGAGGAGATCAAACAACTCACGTTTCTGTTGCCCTACAAAGATTTTTCCTTCGACCTTCTTCACAATATCTGCTCTGACCCCATTGTAGAAGACACTCGTGGCTGACAGCGAAGCCTTGATGTTACGACCCTGAAAGATTTGACCCACAGTTTAATACTCTAAACTTAAACAAATTTTATTTTAAAATATTATATGTACTAAAACCAAGACTTGTCCTTTCTTCTTTTAGTTATTTTCATTTTCTCCTTCAGTAGGCATTATTACTAGTGTTCGTTGTAACCCCTTGTTGCTGCACTATTATGGTGATCCAAACCAGTGTCTGGCTTAAACTAGCAGGTAGCTGCCAAGCCATAAACTACAAACATATTCGGCCCCAAACACAAGCACGCTCGCACCAGTGTGTTCGCACAAGAGCAAAATATCTATGGTTATGACTTTAGGGCCAGCCGTTCTTATTTTGAATTCAGACGAAATTCACCGCTGTTCATCTTTTATTAATTTCTTGCGAACATTTTACACAGCGTCATCAGTTGTCTGTGTAAGTATTCCACTACAATATAAATGATATAATGTTGGCTCTAACAATGAGGTTAGTGATGTTTCTTTTATATTCAAAACGTATGAGTAGTTTGTTTGTTTGCAATTTGTGTGTTGGTCTGCAGATTATTCATTACTTAGTAGTAATGTGCTCTAGAAATGTAAGATTTTTAGATGTTTACACGTTCCTTTAGAGCCTGTCCGCACAGCGATATTTCACAGCACGATTTTTTTCCCGTAATTCTGTAACACATTGAATATTATAGGAGTAGCCGCACTGGCGATAAAAAAATCGCGCGAGAAAAAAATCTGTGACTTGATGCAAATTGATCGCGAAGCGTTGCGATTTATTTTCGCGCGAATATTTTGTACCGTATAGAGTAAGTATGGCTATGTTTGCACTGTGGAATAAAATTCGCGCGATTCGCTCAGTCGTGCAACGTCGCTATTGAAAGTTGTAGTAAATTATCGAATGATTTTTTTGTCATTCTGTCAAATTCATTCTGCCAAAAAACTTTTTGCTGTATTTTCGTAACTCTTGATATTTTATGTAGAAAAATCCTTTCATGGGTCTCAATGCCGTAAGTGGGTGAATCCAATGTTCATGACATCTTTTGATACGTCTGTTTCGCCGCCTTTAGCATTAGATAAATTAAAATTTTAGTTCGGATGTCCATTTTACACGTGCATCTCAGCCAAGAACTGAATTAAACTGAAAAAAATAGTACGAAATTTTATTCGCAGTGCGTACTAGGTGTAATTCCGGTGGCGGAATTTAATAAGCGCGAATAAAAATCGTGCTGTGAAATATCGCTGTGCGGACAGGCCCTTATAGTAAGTAACATTTTTGAAAAGCCTATTACGATTCGTATTATGCTTTCATAGATAAATTTTTGCAACTCTTACCTCTCCAGAATTGTTTTCAATGTCCACTGTAACTTTGAAATCTTTTCCAATCTGTACGGTGTCGATATCACGAAGTTTGAAGGTTACATCTGATTTGAGATTAGCAGCTACCGAATAGTACCTAGAAAAATACAACGTTTATTTAAAATACTAGCTTATTCAATTTTCTGCTTTTGGTTTCCAGAAAGTAATTTCACTTGAGAGTCTAACTGTAACATTCCAATGTTTACAATCTTTTGAATCCTTTGCATTTTTTTTGAAAAATCATAAATAATCGGCAGACAACCACACACATTGTATATCCCCAAATTAAGCAAGTTACGCTTGTGTTATGGGTAATATATAACGGACCACTCTGGGGTCGATCCCAGACACCCAGACCATGGTAAATAACGAAGAAAATACGTTTCCGAAATTAACTATACCAGGAATCGAACCCGGAGCCTCTCCGTTGCAGTGAGGTAGGCCGGCAAAGGCTTAGCCCGCTCAACCACAGAGGCCGTCATTGCTTATATATTAATGAACTCGACTGTACTATAATAATATATAATAGTATAATAATCATTTCTTACCTCTTAGCTCTCTCCGAATACCTGACACCGTTCATGAGCGCCAATCTCTCTGAGGCTGTGCCTTCCTTGTACTTGTATTGGCTGGTGATGTCTTCTCTATCTTCATCGCCTAAAGGATCGAAGACGTACGGCTTCTTGGTCAGCACCATACGACCAATACTGCAATACACACACATTATTATTATACTTATATCCGATTGTGGCAGCCGGTAAACACCGACATTTTAAATAAGTTAGCCCCCCGACTGATGGTAGTTCATTAGCCGGCTAAAAAACCAACTGATTGCGAGATGAATAACTCGCCAGCCGACAGCTGACGGGTACGCCATAAACTTGATAGATGCCGGTTTTCGGCTTTGTTCCACAATGTTGTTGGCGAAATGGTTGATAACCCTTAGCTATTTTGTTATAATCCGCCAATTAGATGGTTTTTACAATAGCTACCCATCTCAAACCGATATTTTTCGGGACTCACTTAATCGATTTGTGTACTTGCCCACTGTCCTAACCTTTAATTTTTCACTCATGCTTTTACATACAGATGAGTACGATATTGACGTACGATATTGATTGTAAGTAGTGCGTGGTTTACCTTACAGGCTTACGCGAGCAAAACTTACAGGCGTAAGGGCGGGCTTACAACAATTATAAGTTATGTTACAATGTAATGATTTTTTGGTTTAAACTTACTGGTAATTATTAGTGTCCACCATAACGTAACCACTTTCTGCATCAGCGTCTTTCCTCCATCTCATGTAATCGGCGTTGACCGAGGCCAACATGAACTCAACGTCGTAGCTCATCCCGATGACGCCTTGTTTGATAGCTTCGAGTGGCGCTGGTCCACATTGGTATACCCCAGAAGACAGTTCCTGGGGTGTCGCGTCGATGGCTTGCCAACCACCATAGCCTAAAGTGTAAAAGAAAATGATCAGTACAATACTTAAGACTCAGCTGTTAGCCCCTCAAATTAAATATAAATGTATAATAAACGTTTGCCTGCCACAGGCATTAAAAATGAATAAACTTACCAGGTGGCAGATCTGGCCTCGCCATCCAAACGTCATTCCAGACATGGTAGTTCCAGATGGAGTCGGCACTGCCTGCTGGATTGTTTGGGTCAAAGTCCAGCTCTTCCATGGTTTCAGTGTAGTACTTGTCGACAGTAAGTGTGCTGTTGGCGTCATGTGCCGACACCAGATTGGAAACCACGCGCGATGGTATACCCAGAGCTCTGCAAACTAAAAAAAGAGGATAGGATTAGTCACAGATGTGTACAGTGGAATGTGTTTAAGTTTGCATTGTTTTTAACAATCTTGAAAAAAAACCACCTCCGGTTCTAATTCGTAGTGAGTGTATATATGTGTGCGCGTGCGTTTGTGTGTGTGTGGTTAACCGACTTGAAAAAAGGAGAACGTTCTCAACTCGTCGTGTAAATCTATTTTTTTTGTATATTCAGCCATAACCAGTGATGGATTTCCACTTGGGTCACTAGGGGCTAGTACCCAGAGTGGAGAAATATTTGGTGGCGGCAAGATTTGTAATGTCATCAAAAAAATCTACTTTCTGCTCAATCAATCAATAATTTACAAAAATTGGGATGTTATTGGTTTCATGCCAAATCTCAAAAATCAAGTTCTCATTTGATATTTACGTTTGGATGTCTAGTTACAGTGCATATTTTTTACTCAAATAGTGCACGAAATAGATAATAGGGCGTTATTTTTCGCGTTCGTAATACCGAAGTAAGAAAGAGAGTTGGTCTGAAAGAGAGTGTCGGGGTGAAGGTAAGGAAAGGAATGCTCCGGTGGTTCGGGCATGTGGAAAGAATGTTTGATGAAAGAATGATTAAACAGATATACAATGCAAAAGTGGATGGATGCAGAAGTCGCGGAAGGCCACGACACACCTTCCATGATCAAATTGATCGTGTATTAGCAGAAGGTGATGTCAGGAGCCTTAAGAACAGACGAGCGTGCATGACAAGAGCTATGAATGTCAAAGAAGCAAGTGAGGTGTGTAAAAATAAGCCTGTATGGCGCTCTGTTGTTCGTGCCTACCCCGCAAGGGACCTGGCGTGAAGTTATGTATGTATGTATGTATGTATTTTTCGCGGTGCCCCAGGTCGGCACATAAAGCACATCCGACCTTGGCCATAACGGTTTTGTTTATCATACGATTTTGATGATTCTTCCTTTCCTCTGTTCTTTTCCGTTAGATTCAGTACAGCTCGAGGATAGTTTCTTATAAATTTCGTTGTTATTGGACATTATATACGTTACTTAAAAGTTAAATACAAATAATTCTATCAAAAAGAAACCGCCTTTAAGAGTAATTTAAAAAAAAATTGTCCTCAACATCTTGAAGTCAGCGCCAACAACACATTTGCAAAATATAGTAATTAACTTTAGACAAATGATTCATGCTGTAAGAAAACACAGTATAAAAATAACTAAAATAAGCAATCTTTGAACCGTCAATCATGCCTCAATTTAGTCCTGATAAAGCAGTGGTGTCATGCAGCTTAGTCATCTTCAATTATTTCGAATAGGGCTATACTCAGATGTTTATTTTAAGCAAACCTTAATTTTAAACATGTTTAAATGAGGGTTGCTACGTGACTTGACCAAAATATCCAACAAGAAAAATACAGAAAGAGAAGGTAAGGCATGGAACATCGAACTCTGTTATCTCTCTTATTCTTTTGATTTATCAATTTGGCTTCAGAGATTCTTCTCCCATTCCTGTAATATTTTTTTTTAAACCAAACTTGTTGAATAATGGGAGGTTCCTCTATCTTATCAACCATTCATTTGACTTTAATATCAATTACGATTAAATAATTTATATCTACCGATAGTATGGCAACTGAATAAATAGTAGGTAAGCTACAAGAAGCGGCCATAAGAAACTTAGCTTATTTTTGCGGGTCCGTGCTAAAAACATTTTCATTATTAATTCTTTTTCTTTTTAATATCAATAAAAAAATATAAATAGCAAATATCAAAAAAATACTACAAATTCATACTTAAAAATAATTTAGTGTTATTTGTTGCAATTATTTTTTATTACAATATATTTAATTTAAAAATATCATCTTATAAGAAATATGTCTTCGATATATATCTTATCTATGTGTACTTTGCTATTTTTCAAATTGTTAAAAAAGCTATAATAACCAAACAGTTCGGTTGAAAATCGTACGTCTGGCAACTCCAATCTTAACTAGGTTTTTAGATTTCAAAATGCGATACATCCAACCATAAATACTGATATCGTGTCAAGATTTTTATTTTTTTTCTTCAGGGTTACAAGCTGGCTACAATTTATAACAATTACTGAGAATTGCACATGTTTCAACAAATGCACGGTCCGATGCAACTTTGAAAGTCAAATTCACAATTAGTAAACACAGATGATCTCATTTCAATTAAAAGAAACAACTGCTGACACTGTTTTAACAATTTTATCGGATACGTGTGTTATCTTTGCCACACTAATTTAGTAACCTTACATAAACAGTAGTTATTCTTATTTTATCTGTCTCCTAGTAACACTCGCAAGCTGCATAGAATATAATAGAATAGAAAACACTTTATTGTTCACCACATACACATAAAATAAACAATTTACAGTATTTACATTAAAGGGTTAAAGTAGGAGCAATGGGCGGCCTTATCGCCGAGCGATCTCTTCCATACAACCAGGGCTATGGATTTTATGGAGTTTCGCAAGTGTATGACGGTGCATGTTTTACATTAAACCAACTAAAGCTTTAAACACAACTTTGCCCGGGTAAATTTGGATTATACAGTTGTGCGCATATTATAATTATTCCCGATGTACCTGCGCAGAAGACCAAGTAGACCAATTTTCGAAGTGCGCGACAATGTACGAATCGTGTAAGAGGAATAGAGCTAAAAATGCATAGAAAGCAACACTCTGCCATTTCCATTTGCGAATAAAGTTTAATATAATAATAATAATATATTAATCAGCAGACGAACACACATATTATTGTATATTTTTGAACTGATTAGAAGTAAACTCACCAGCAGTCACAACACCGGCAAACACCCAACATTGTCCATAAGGCACTGGCTCTTGGGTCTCCAGATACTGCTGAAGGATGTCAACAGAGCTGGTCCACTCTGACGGAGCTGTTCCATCTTCGTACTGTCCGTCCCAGCGTCCGACCAGCACTCCGTCGTCGTCATTCGAGTTGACGATTCGGGAGATCACCCTGGTCACCTTCACTGGATCGCCACGACTATGAAAATAAGATAGAAAGATTGGCTATTTATTGTACAGTGGCGTAATGAAAATGTTCGTCACCTTAAAAACGTCTTTTGCTTGGACGTGTACCTACAAGAAACAATACTGCCAACATTTTAATAAATGTTATATTTATAAAATATAGCAATGTGACGAAAGAAAATGACAACGTTGGCAATGATAGATACTGAGATTAACAATAAGAAAGAAAGAGGATATAATTACTTACTACGCTTAACATTAATATTAAAAACAATAAAAAGATTTTACATGTCTAAACAATCTTCTTGGACCAGATAAAAAAATCAAATAACTTTGATCTAATTCTAAACTTTATTGTCAAATAGTAAAACATAATTTTATGTGGAATAGTCTGTTCTGTCATTTAGTTTGAAAAGGTAACATATGCTCGCGAAACGTTCAATGAATCAATTTGAAAATTGGCGAATCATTTCATACCAAGACTATACTAGGTACTTAGAGCAATAATACCTAGAGAGATAGTACAACAAAATTACGTTTGAAGTTGAAGCACAAAACCAATCGATATACTCGCGGAACATTAAATGAATCAATTTGAAAACTGGCGAACATTTTCATACCACAACTGTACAATCAATACAGAAAAGTTACAGAACAATACTATTCTAATTGTATGCAAGTGGCAGTTTTGTCGCTAAATTACTCAAATTATGTTATTTCAATTTAATAACGAGGCGAAGGTTTGTTTATTGTACTACCACAATTGCTCACATCGAATTAATCGTGGATTTTACTTTTTTTTAACCGACTTCGAAAAAAGGAGTAGGTTCTCAATTCGTCGGAATCTTTTTTTTTTTTTTTGTTCCTTTTTTTTTTATGTATGTTCGCCGATTACTCCGTCATTTATGATCCGATTTACGTGATTCTTTTTTTGTTCGACGTGGAATAGCTTCCAATTGGTCCCCTAAAAATTTTACAGTTTGGCCCAGTAGTTTTCATTTTATGGACATTTTTCATGGAAATAATTTTCACTCCGTTCCATATGTTCGCCGATTACTCCGTCATTTATGATCCGATTTACGTGATTCTTTTTTTGTTCGACGCAGAATAGCTGCCATGTAGTCCCCTAAAAATTTGACATAGTTTGGCCTAGTAGTTTTCATTTTATGAACATTTTTCATGAAAATAATTTTCACTCCGTTCCATATGTACACCAATTACTCTGAGATTTATGATTCGATTTACGTGATTCTTTTTTTGTTCGACGCGAAATAGCTGCCATGTGGTCCCCTAAAAATTTGACATAGTTTGGCCCAGTAGTTTTCATTTTACGAAATTTTTTTGTTCCGGGTTCTTAGGACCTATATTTTTTAAGAAGCGCGGCACCATTTGTAGGTCCACCCATACATAGCTAGACACTAAAAAGTAACAAATAAAATTTAAAAACTTCGTTTAAAAAAACCGACTTCAAAAACTAAAAAACTAAAATGTATAAAATAACTTATTTCTAAAGCTATTATTATTAATATATATTATCTAACACATCTTGAAGTCGGTGCAAAGCAAAACATAAAAATTACTATATTTTGAAAATTACTAAGCACCGACTTTAAGATGTTTTAGATAATATATATTAATAATAATAGCTTTAGAAATAAGTTATTTTATACATTTTATTAAAGGAGGAGTTTCTCAATTCGTCGGGATCTTTTTTTATGTATGTTCACCGATTACTCCGAGATTTATGATCCGATTTACGTGATTCTTTTTTTGTTCGACGCGGAATAGTTGCCATTTGGTCCCCTAAAAATTTAACATAGTTTGGCCCAGTAGTACATTTTACGAACATTTTTATGTTCCCGTTTCTTGGGACCTATATTTTTTAAGAAGCGCGGCACCTTTCGTAGTTCTACCCATACATAGGCTAGGCACTAAAAAGTAACCAAAAAAATAAAAAAAACTTCGTTTAAAAAAACCGACTTCAAAAAGTAAAAAGTATAAAATAACTTATTTCTAAAGCTATGTATTATTATTAATATAAATTATCAAAAACATCTCGAAGTCGGTGCAAAGTAAAACATAAAAATGATTGTATTTTGAAAATTACTAAGCACCGACTTTAAGATGTTTTAGATAATTTATATTAATAATAATACATAGCTTTAGAAATAAGTTATTTTATACTTTTTACTTTTTGAAGTCGGTTTTTTTAAACGAAGTTTTTTTATTAAATATAAATTAAATTTGTTACTATAAACGGCGTAAACACCCATAATTATAGCCATTACAATTCATAGATCATATATATACAGAAAACCTATAAAATACTAATTACAGATTAAACCGAAGAACCTTCGATAAAATCAGCTAGACATTTAATGACGGCTATAATTTTGAAGAAACAGGTAAACTCTTATAATCGTTTTCTATTTTGTATGCGCTTGCAGTTGCATTCGCGCCATTCGGGTGTGTATATGCTGCACACGTAGGCTTGTGTGGTTAATACAGTCACGGTCGGCAAAAACATCGATTACCAATATCCGCTTGGTTTTTCCCACTATTTTAGATTAGTAGTCTTAAATTTAGCATTTATGTTGACGTCGAAATTTAGTCCTCTAAGGGCCTCTTGCATAGCGATCGCCTTTGAATAAAAATAGGTAATCATATTAAACTGCCTAAATACGTTTGACACAAAACATATTGACAGTTCTTTAAACATATTGTTACACGCCGACAAAATAAATGCGCACCTGGTTTATTACCTCCCCCCCCCCTTTGGACTGCTTTTGTTTACTTTGTGTTTAAAATTTGTAATTAATAAAAACATTCTATTGTACTTGTTTATGGCCGCAGGTGTGCAGATTACGGTTTCTCGGAAACTTCAGTCCACGCGGTCGATTTTTGTATTATACAGTTTACTATAAAACGATGCCCGAACGGGGGGATACGAGCAAGACGTGTGTATTACATTCGATAAGCGATATCCTGACGGATTTTGCGTGTGTTATTGGATCGTGCAGTTTGTACTGGTTGTGTCCAGTTATATTTGTACCTGTGTTATACGTGTTTGTATAGTTCTAATAAATTCTATAGTAATTCCAACGGCATTTTAATTTGAATCCGCTAAATATTGTTACGAATGTAGCTCGTAACAATATTTTGCGGTAAATTTTGCGCTATGCAAGACGCTAATTGTATTTAAGGGTGTTAAATACGTTTTGTGTTTCTTAAATAAATTTAAGCAACTTTATGCAAGCGGCCCCTGATGTTCATTAATCGACTGTGTCATGGTAAAATCATAAAATGTTGAATTTTTCCATCGGTTATGTTTCGTGTGAAATATAATGAAGAATTTCTCTGACAACTGAGATTTTCAAGTGAAATTGCCATTCAAAATAGGTGCATACAGAAAAATCCTAAAATTGAACAGGTGTAAATACTTACGTGCATACACACACACACACACACATATATAAATTCTTGATATGTGTGGTTCGTCTTCGTTTTTCATCCAAGTTAAAATTTCTGTTTACATCACATAGGACAAAATAATATATAAAAAACTTTTTTAAATACAAGCTTTTGAGATCCTGGATATCATGTAGCGGCAGAGTGCTAGCCAAGACAAGTAAAACGAGCCCAAACACGACGGGTCTATCTTGTTTAGTACAGGAATTCCTATGGCCACCTTCCGACTCCATCATCAGATCAGCTCCACGGTAGCTTACTATTGCATTGTCACGCGATATACATATGTGTGCAAAATTTCAGCTCAATCGGACAAGGGAAGTTGGGAAAATTTAACTTGCATGATTCCACCCGAATTAACTACATACATAGTACATCCATTGCAAGTTAAATAAAAACTTGTAAAAACAGAAACTACTAAAGATTACAAATAGAATACTTACTGATGAAAAGGAATCTCAGCCTTGTCCAACATGAACATGCACGCAGGGAGTACCACAGCATCAAACTGCCCGTATGACCAAGGTCTCCCACGCGTGGTCTTAATAGGCCCAACCCACACTTTGCCCACATCATTCAGAACGTATTCCTGGAGAAGACTGGTATCTTCCATGAAAGTTTGATCATCTATCAAAGACAAATATAATAATTAGAAAAATATGTTTATGTACATACAGTATTTATTTGAATTGACTAATAGCCGAACTAAGAGCCAAAGAAATATAATAAATAAGATGGCTTAAAAATATGTTATATTTTTTCTATTATAAAATGGAAACTATCAGTCCTAAATTATATCTGGATGACGAAAAATCTTAATCGATTTATGGATTTTTAATCAATTAAGAAAATGAAAACAAAATACACCACATGATATCATTCAAAATAATTAAACCCAACATAATAAAAAGAAAATGTCCTAAAATCATTCTCATCTTTTTGTAATCTGGGTCCAAGTATACCTATGTAAGCGTATCCGTCTCCTTTCAGCAACTAGAAATGACCGGGTCCTATATCTTACTATTAATTCGCCTTACCATCGGTTGAATTTTGACATTACTTGTCATTGAGCTTTGTCAAATTTTAACCGACCATAAGGCAAATGGACGATCGATCAGATATAAGAACGGATTCGTAGAACGAGCCATAAGACAAATGATATATAGAAACCACCCATGAATTAATTACTTAAATAAATTAAAATCATAATTCAACAAGTTATTCTATTTTCGTTATATTTGAATCATATTATTGGCTAGAGCAATGTAACGAAAACATTGATTAAAATGAGACTTTAAATAAATGCATAATTGCACACAATTTACAATTAGAGATAACTAATGATATCTCACCAGGATTCCAAGGGTTGAATAGAATAAAGATGTCTTGATCGAAGTCGTATACTTGTCTCGCTTGAGAGTTCTTGATCCTGGTGACCACGCGAAGAGCCCAGTTGCCGACCGGCGAGGTTACAGGGGTGGATATCTAGTATAACAGAAAAACATTTAAAATCATTGAGGTACCTACATCAATGGTCCTCAAATTATTTGTCTTATAGACCCCTTTACGGTTTTTAGTGCATTCGGTGGACCCCCTATCTTTTTAAGCAACAAAAAGGAGAAGGTTCTCAATTCGTTGTGTAAATATAAGTCATTTTTATATATGCTCATGCTATAATTTTTTAATTACTGAACTAGTTTTGATATTTTTTTTATTGGTTTTAGTTTAGTTTCTAGTTGGTAGCTATGCAATGTATGATAAATGTATATGTATCATAATTATTTATTAATCTATTTACAGAAAGTTACAAATTTCGTCACGACTTGCTAAAGTAAAATTTACTGTTGTACAGCCCTACTTGCAGCTCTCGAACCCATAATTTCTTTTTGTTGACATGGACCCCTTAAAGTTCGATATGGACTCCAGGGGTCCACTATGGGCCACTTTGGACACCTATGACTTATACCATAAAAGCCTTTTAAAAAAAAGATTCCGATGAATTGAGAACCTCCTCCTTTTTTATAGTCGGTAAAAAAGGTTACATAAATAGTTGTTGCAATAAATGTATTATTATATATAATAATATAAATTTAGTAAGTAGTCATCGGCAAACCTTCTGCGCGCGATTTATAGTATTAATATTCCTTTGTCTTGTTATTTCGTCACGTATACGTACTTTGTATAACTACTAGGGATGGGCTGAAATTCGTTTTAAATTCGGTTGGGCCGAATTTCGGCAGCTTGAGCCGAACTTCGGCATTCAGCCCAAATTCGGTTTAAATGCAGAACATTCGGATCAAAATAAAATACCTACTTGCACTATTTTGACTGAAGTTAATAGAAATCATATCTATCATAACCATAATATAAAAATTAGCATCTATGTACTCATGGTCATTTATTTTAGTTAGGTACATGTAAACCTTAGCGTGCAATGTGATAAAAAATAAATAAAATTAGTTCCTAGTTAGTTAGTTGCTTAATTAAATGGACATCAAATTAAAACAAAAATAAAGTAAATTTATTATTACTTATTATTCCTCTAAGAAACATCAGTAAGTAGTGCAACTGCTTAATGATAATGCGTAAGTTGAATAAAATAAACACGTCGAGACAAGGGACGTCAGCAATTACAACTTTAATTTTGATTGAAATCACTTTTTACGAATTAAACACGATGAATTTAATTTTATGAATTGGTGATTTTTTTCAATTAAAGGTCCAAAAATCTATTCTTTTATCCACCTACTCATACTTAAAATTTACTAGAGGCTTATCTTATAATAATAAAAATCGGCGTTATCAAGTAACAACGTCAACACGACGTGTTGCTCTTGAGAAAGTGTGGCGAAATCACAACGAAGTTTGGCCGAATTTTTTGTTTTAACCGAATGTTCGGCCAAAATTCGTATTCGGTTTAAACCACATTCGGTCCATCCCTAAAAATAATATAAAATATGGTTAGGTATGTGATAGACGGTAAACTTGTACGGTGTATTCCAAGATTTAAAGATTACAAGTGTATATTTGGAATGAGGTAAGCTTCGAAGCAGGTTTAGCTGCACTTGGAATTTACGATAACGACTTATTTACTTCTTAGTAATGAACATTGTGCAAGATAAACATCTATTGCATATTTTAATAGTGTTTCTAAAGATATTTATTTATTGACACTTCGAGTTATAAAATTGAAGTACCTTTCTCTAATTTCATAAAAATGCCTAAATCAAAAAATTATCCCTTTTAGTTTATCTCTGAACCTATCTGGAATATTGCCTGGAATACGCTTCGATACCACTAAAGGCCGTGTTCTACTGGTAGATTTGTTAATCCTGGGTTTTGACATTTTGCCATTTAAAATCTTTTTTTAAGGAATCAATCTAACGTATTTAAATAATTATTTGTCATTGTATCTGGTTTTTTTATTACAATAAATTATTATTATATCTTCGGCATATACTATGCTTGCATAATACCGTTTTTAAAACACTAGCTTCTGCCCACGACTTCGTCTGCGTGGAATAGTTAAAAAAAAGTAATTAAAAAAAATCCCCCAATTTTGAAACATTCTTCATTGGTGCTCCGCTCCTATTAGTCTTAGCGTAATGATATATAGCCTATAGCCTTCCTCGATAAAAGAGCTATCTAACACTGAAAGAATTTTTCAAATCGGACCAGTAGTTCCTGAGATGAGTGCGTTCAAGCAAACAAACAAACAAACTCTTCAGCTTTCTATATTAGTATAAGATTCGTTCTAATTATGCTACTAAATTAAAAATATGTACTGTTTGCACTTAATATTTATTTGTAAATGAACTAGTGATAATCTCATAATCAAAAAAAGCACAACTGCACAGGCGTTGCTTTCCAACGTGCTTTCTACGCCAAAAGTGAAAATGTATGAACCTTGTAGCTATTTTAATACAGATCCTATATTTTTAAATTCTATGCATAACCTAGTAAAAAAATATCTACGACATTTATTTGTCTATGATTGTGACTGTGTGAATTTAATTTCTTAACTTTAATCTGGCGTTACTACTAATTTTCAGTAACTTTATTTTAAACGACAAACTAAAATTATTAATTTTTAAATCTATCGGCTACGACAAGTTAAGCACTGTTTAACTCTTACAAATGATCTTTAAAATTCTGGCGCCAATCTACACGATACAAAAACGCAATATAGGTATTCAAAGTTCGCGACAGAATCAAATTAGAATACAATAGACAATAATTAACACCTAGAGCACATGACCGAACTAATAAATCATTTTCGGCGTCTATTATATCGCGATAGATCAATAATTCGAATGCAATGAAAATCCTTTTAGCAACTTATTATGTAAATGCTTTGTTCTGTTTTGGCTCGAAGTCAGACGTTTAGGAGATGTTTGGCGTTTGCCGATATGCTTTTGGAATATAAATTAAAGTGATTGCTTGCATTAAAAATTATTTCGTACATAAAGTTTTACTAATTCAAGGTAAATACCTGAAATGTCAAGTCAGATACTAATGTACGTTCTTTGAATATGAACTATCTTGTAATCTATATTTAAATAAATAATAATAAAATAATATATTAATTTTAACGGATTTTGTTGTTTATTAAATTGGTTTTTAAGTTTAATTTCATTTTTGATATTTTTGAAGGTAGTTAAAGAAAATGATGTTGTAAGAAGTATGCTGTTTTAAGTGCTTTTGACCCAAAGGCCTACCAAAAGGTTACCTATTTTTATCCTTTTTTCCCTTGTTCTCGTTCACCTGAGACTGGAAAAAATCATACTTGCGAAGTTACTTACTGTAAGGCATAATTTTTAAAGTTCAAAGTCTTGGGTTTTCACCATTGAAATCTTTTTTAAGGACTTTGGGCGTTTAATTCAAGAAAGCGTTAAAAAACCTGGGCGTTAGGAGGTTAAGATGAACTTTGCGATTATAGTATTGATTCGATATTAGTAATAATTTTATAAAATCTTTATTAACTATATTAAGAAAAAAAAGTGGAAAATATACGAACAAAACTATGCAAAATGTTTACCTATACTTATTTGGTGCACATTTATCTCTTTTATATGAATTGTGTTAAGGCATATACATATATGTATGTGTGAAAAGTATTGTGATACTATAGTTAACGGCACGATTAATAAATGGTTATATTGGCCTACGCCAAAATAATTTTTTTTTTTTAGTGAAACTTCTTTAGAGTCGTAGTAATTTTAAAATTGAGGCAACTAGAAAGTGGCACTCAAAAGAGATAAAACATATAAAATTCAACCTATTTAATTCGAAATAAAACATTCCGGCATTAGTGACCAGGTTGCAGTCGCCATTAATAGAGCAGCAGCGCATTTGTAGCCTTTGGTGTTGCAAATGTCCATAAGCGATGGTAACCGCTTTCCATCAAATGGCCCGTCTGCCTGCTGTCTGCTAAAGTCATGCAATAAAAACAACATACATACATTTGTATGTACGTACCTAGTAACTAAATTATGTGGGTTCGAAAATTACTCTTCGTTTATTTTATGCCATTGAGATAGACGTTTATGTGATCTAAGCTTTATGCCCAATTGTGTGGTAGCAAGCAGAAATGTGGTGAGGCAAGCGAGCAGCGCGAGGATAATACGTTCGCAGATGTGTTTACATACTCGAGCATTTCTCATTTAATTTTTCTGCTTGCTGCTATGAAAATTGGCATAATGTCAAAATAATTCATTTAATGTAAATATATGTTAATGAACTGCTTCAGTAAAGGACTGGCCGAATAACTGAGTGACTGATGGACATTTATTAATTTTTATTCTTAAGGTTTAATTTAATTTAATAATAACAATGTATAAAAATTGTTGTAATTAGGTATGGATTTGTGTCTGAAATAAATAAATAATTTTTATAATTATTCTAATGTAACCACAGTTTGTTTGTTATTTACGTTAAATTATTTGCTATTTATATTAAGGGCCGCTTGCATACCGATCCCCTTTAAATAAAATAAGTTAATCATATTAAATTGCCTAAATACGTTTTTCACAAAACGTATTGACAGTTCTTTAGACATATTTAGCGGCAAATTTTGCGTTGTGCTCTACGCTAATTGTATTTAAGGGTATTAAATTCGTTTTGTGTTTCTTAAATAAATTTAAGCAACCTTATGCAAGTGGCCCTCAGTGTATGTATGATTTACGATTCATTTCAAAAATTGAATTAATCATACGGCCACTTATATTAAATTAAAATGCATTTCAATTTACCGACGTAAAAACAGTTTTCAAAACACGTTTCTTTAGTACCTCGAATAAGACTTCAATTATCCAATTTAGAATTCTAGATTATTTCCAGACATGTACCTACGTAGTTACATGTCATTAGCTTTTTTGCTCCAGCCAATTCCAAAACCTGTGTAAGCGATTCGGTATGCTAATTTCCTAGCAGATATGTGAAAATTAAATATCTCTTTATATAGATAGTATACTCACGCACATTAAATTCTCAGATATCGCTGTTATCAGCACATATAGTATATTATTTCTTTTTCTACTTTTTAGGCTTCTGAGGCCTTTTTTGCAAAAAAGGAACCCTTGTGTAATCGTCATGTACCTTTTTGTCCGTCTGTTTTTGTACATATTCTATCACAGTTATTTTTAAAGTTGGCAAGGTTTATGGATTTAGTCCATAAGTCGTGATAGTGTAATGGCTAGCGCACGCGTCCCGAACGTTATAATTACCACGTGATAACAACGGTGAAGGAAAACATCGTGATACAACCTGAACGTCGAGATAACCGATGTGTCAAACCTGCCAAGCCGCGTTGGACAAGCGTGGCGGGGTACTGTCCGTTTCCCCTATTATGGAAGGCTCGACCCCAATATCGATATATATATCGACTTAGTAATAACTCGACTATTTTTACAGAAGGAAATCCTATTGAGGACTATCTACCGCGGCGGAAGCGCCGTAGGGTCTTATCCGTTCAGAGAAAGAATACAACTTCCTGCGGCTGAGTGGCCTGTCGTAAGAGGGGATAATACAACCCACAGCCAGGTGGTAGGGTATTTTATTTGCCCGCCTGGATAGCTAATACCCCTGGTTTAGAGTATACCGCGACAACAACCTTGAATTGTGTTCGGGCATTAGTGGCCAGGTTCCAGCCTCTCTTAAGAGAGTTGCAGCGCATTTGTAGCACCTTTGGTGTTGCGGATTTCCATAGGCATTAGTAACTGCTTTGCATCGAGTGGGCCGTCTACCTGTCTGATGAACTCACGCAATCAAAAATAGTCCTCTGGGATTCCCCCGGTCGGGGTGGTGATAGGACCACCGATGAAATGCTATAACTACCCGATCACCACAAGCAAATGGTGTGTCCACTTTCCGAGCTCTGCCAGGCGTTGGTCCATTAGCCTCTTCCACTCCACCCCTGGCGTCTCCCTTCTCTTTTGGCAAGAATACCTCGACTTATGCTCAGAGTTACGTGATTTTGAAATTTTGTCGTGTATTTGAGCGTCACAAAACTCTCAAATACTTCTATCACGAAAATTATGCGCGGGCTCGTATTAAACTTATAGAATAATTTATATGCAAATAGACATCAGACGTGAACCGGTTCTATATATTCCCCATCCGAGCCTCAGCTAATTTATAGATCTTTAACTGACGCCCTACAACAGAATTCTTGTGACAATTCGAAAAGTTACAATCCACTAAACACGTAATTCTTGTCGGAAAATAATCAATACTATAAGGTCGCCCAGTGGTCGAAATATAATTAATTTAAATTATACGTTTGAACATTATCAAGGTTCTGTTGTCAATAATCACAGATTTCGCCAAAGCTACACTGTTAATTTGACGTTAACAATAAACAAAAGAGTATATATGCGTGTGTGCGTCAAATACATTAATTAAGGGCCGCTTGCATAAGGTTGCTTAAATTTATTGAGGAAGTCAAAACGTATTTAACACCCTTAAGTACAATTAGCGTCTAGCACAACGCAAAATTTGCAGCTAAATATGTTTAAAGAAGTGTCAATACGTTTTGTGTTAAACGTATTTAAGCAGTTTAACATGATTAATTAATTTTATTTAAAGGCGATCGTTATGTAAGCGGCCCTTAATGTATTTTTTATGCATAATTTCAAAAAAATATTAGCCATCTGCACTCCTTGTCTACATCAAGTATACTTGTGCGAAATTTCATACTCCTCCGTCACTCCATTCGCGCAATTTTCGTAAAAGTGTACAAAGTTTTGACTTCACGTATTAATATATTGATGATACTACAACTATTAATAATCTTTAGATAACTATTATTAATATCTATTTGCAAATAAATCTGCTTTCATAAGCCAATTATTCTTCTATTCACGTCTGGTAAAAAAGACCCAGCGCCATGTATAGTCGATGCGTGCCAAGCAGCCAAACAGTGGTCTACGCAGATATTTAAATAATATCATATCTCAAACTTCATCTACTTCAAACTTTTCGGATTGTTTAATTACTCGTGCAAATATTCTATCATACCTCGAATGAAAGTGTGTTTTCTTGCACGTCAGTAAGTTTGGCTGACCATCCGTGTTTATCCGGTACAGCGTCGCGGCGAAGAAAGACAGATCCCTGGGTATCCATATTTGGTTTGTCACCTGTGTATAGAATATTATTATTATATTCTTATTCAGTATTTATACATATTCGCGCTTCTGTATGTATAAAGCACCACAAATCAGAAAGTATCTAAATAATGTTTAATTTTTTTATTGCAAAGCTGGCAAACAGACATACGGCTAGGGTTCGCAATCGTACTATAGTATCCTATTATATTTTAGCCAATTGTACAATATATTATAGAAAAATAATATAGCACGAAATTTACTATATTTTCAAGGCTAATTCAATTGTTACGCTTTTTGTTCAGATTCTCATGATTATTTTAAAAATAATAGATTTTGCTGCCCAAAGCAATATGTAGGAAAATTCAATGACGAAATCAATAAAATAGTTCATAAAAAATAAATGTGTTCTATTTTTTCTCCCCTAACTTTCGCAAAAATACTATAATTTTACAGTTAAAAAACAAAATTTAATAATATATGTTTTCTTGGAAACAAGCTGGCAACCCTACTAATAAAATGTTGTTACCGTCGTCTATAGACGTTTGCAACACCAGGGGCAAACACAACGCGTTGCCAGCATTTAGGATGAGGAAAAAGGGGATGGGATGGCAAGATGGGATATAGAAGTATAATAGGAAAGATGGTATCATATAAGCCGGCCGTAACAGATGTAATTAAGATATGGTTGTATGGATCTACCATATTGGATATTAATAATGATGATGACCAATGCAATCAGGCAAGTATGTGGCAGGCCATGAACTATGGAGGGTTCAGTAGGGTGCAAACGTCTACTTCTTCAGCGTTCGATACGCTCGTGGAGTGCGTCGCTTGGAGACCCCAGAGATTAATACTCCAGACTGAGGTTGGGCCGTTGAACTCGCTGCGGGACATGGTCGAGGCCATGCTATAAAGCGTTAGCCACGGGCAGGCGGCTTCCTCCTTCTGCGAGTAAGTCATGACCCAGAAGGAGGCCACCGAGAAAGAGATGTAAAAGACGGTGCAAGCGGCTTTCATTCGCCGTAGACAGACGGGGGCTTGGAGACGCCGCTATCACCAGCTACAAGATCTACCCCCATGACTCCGTATCATAGGGCCGCTGTATACGAGAGTAATAGTGAATTTTACACAGGCCGTTACGGCGCAGTAACTCTGTTCTAGATCCCGGGGCGTTCTAACAAAGTGTGTCATCGCCGGGACGCAGGTTAGGACTAGTGTTCGTCGGCCGTTACCATACGAGAAACCCACGCGCACTCATGCAGACGGCATTAGGCGCTGCATTTGGTCTCACCCCAAAAACCTGTGTCATAAAAAAAAAATAACGTCCACTCTCTTACTCATTAGGTTACAGAACCATAAAAAACATTTAAGCTAAAACACCTTATCTCAAAAACTAATCAACGGATATTGTTTAAAGTTTAAACTTAAGTTCTTAATTCAAAGACCACGCAGAACTTTTACCGCTTGGAAACTAATATCTCCCGACCTATTGACTTAAAACCAACGTCATAATGTTTCAAGATTCGACGAACGATATCACTCATAATTACCTACACGTGTCTATTATATGCACCATGTATTATAAAAAAAAATACTTGTCGCTACAGTTTCATACAACTTATCATTCTCAGCGGCAGTTTTCGTTTGCGCAGAAATGTGTAGATCGGTTTCCGACGTGTACATAATCTATTTTGAACTTAATTCGCAAGCGGGAATGGCAGTGTTTGCTATGCATGCTTAGCACTTTTCCGCTAACACGATTCGTACACTGTCGCGTGCTTTCATCGGGAGCTGTACACCTGTACAGCTATGGCAGCAACATCAAAGTTTTAATAGTTTTATGGTGTTACTACACCGATGTGTAGCGCAATTTTTAGTTTATCATTTACCAACCCCTCCCCTTCCTATCCTATCTACGTCTCCCATTCCCTCTACTAAACCCCTCCTATCTCATACCCCAAATCCCTTCTACCCCATTCTCTAGGCTGGTAACGCGTTGGTATTACCTGTGATTATTTACAAACATCTTTAAGCAACAGAATCACATTCCGTCAAGTAAATCGTCAATCTGTTTGCTCGCTATAGGCAATAAACAAACTAAATAAACAACTATAAAATTTAATTAATATAAACCTAGTAGATTTTTAACAAAGTTATAACGACATATAAAGATAGATTGACTGAAATGACAAAGATATAATGGTCTTGAGAAAATGGCCATACACACTGGTTGCGCCGAGGAACACTTCGTAAGTTCGGAACGTAAGTTACTCTTCCCTTGCTTCTTCCACGTCCCTTTGCATCGTATCGCACCCGCACACATTCCCACAGAGGACATTAATATAATGGGAGACACATTCCTAAAAACGCAGTTCAACTTACCAAGTGTAAACACCAGTTGCACCATGTCGGTGGCTTCGTCATAGTTTCGGTTAAATCTCACCACTCCATTAAACGGTTGACCACGACGCACGACGGTTGTAGTGGGATTTTCATCGTTGACTACTTCATATCTGTAAAGAGTTTAAAATTATAGTAGCTATCTGAAGATAGATACTATAGACAGAAAGAACAGAGAGATATTGCCAGGGATCACTCGGACTTCCCACCTGTTGTTGCACAAAGGGTTCTCCCCCGCAGGACACCTTGGGTTTTTCGACAAGCGTTGGGGCGTCACAGTACCTATCGATCTAAATCCTGAGCGCCCCCTACAAAGGTGTGAGCTAGAGGCTTAGGTTAGGTTTAGTGGGTAGTTTGACGGTTGACCATCTCTCTATCCTCCGCTCGGAGGCCATGGGGGCCGATCAAGAATCCCACAGACCCCTCGCAAAGCCTTCCCCTAAGGCCCGAAGTTGGTGTCCCAAGAAAAGAAATTCCTGCGTCATCAAAAAAGGGGGATTTGGCTAGCTTCAGATTTTAAAAAATCCGTGTTGTTTTATTATTACTTATTTAATTTGTTCAAACTTACTTGATGGTGTTATGCGGCTGCGAATTTTCTTTCGGGTAAAAGTACACGACGTCTACTTGAAGTGGTTCCATGATTTACAAAACGGACTCTGTAACAATAAAGAAATTGTGATTCTATAGACCTTGAAGAGAATAAATAAGTCCACGTCTTAAAATAGGTAGATTGAAAACTCTTAATTGCTCAACACATACACCAGTAATTAATTTACAGTGATTTCATGTACAGGTAGGAACAATCACAGACTGCCGTTAGGGATATCGGAAGTATCTTTGGTTCCCGAAACTCCTACATTACGGCATTGCGATTGAATATCGAGGAGGTTTACTTGTTAGGTCCGAGCATGTCATCCGGAGTCCAACACTACCTTTCTGCTATGATGAACTAAAGATATGTTGCTGGGGAGTTTAACAGTGACTAAAATAGTTTTGGAAGCGGTGGTAGAGTCGTGACTTTGAATGAGTAATCTGAGAGCTTCCATTTTCAAATAAATACAAGACATTCATTTTCAATCTTCAAAATTTCATCTCAAAAACCGATTCGTGCATGAAATTACCCTTAAAGATTATATCTACCACAGCATAGTAACGACTTGAGAACTTCCAATTCGTAATTTCCATAAACCAAGGTGACTCCTAGGCCCGTGCGTGTATGCAGTTGCAATAATAGATCTCCATAACAGTTTAAATCATCGCTATTTACATCTCATGCAGATGTTATGCGAGCTTCAACTTTTATAATCTTTCGTTCATTCAAAATAAAAGCAGACTCTACTATTTGTTTAATGTAAATATTCATAGCTGTTGTTAGCCTATCAGAAGTTTTAAAGTACTTCGGAACATTAGTCATTACTAGTCTTCTATACGGTTTCGCTCTGGAAATTTTACTATTTTCGGGATAATATTCGTTCAAATTTCATAATGATAAAACTTTACTTTTACATGTTTACTGTAGACTAACGCTTATAGAATAACCTACTGAAAATATTTTATCTACTATTGCCCCTTTACTTACAAAAATTCTATCTTACTAGCATTTTTTATTCCAAGTAGTACTGATAACGGCCTTCCAACTGAATTGTATGGTGTACAATGCCAGTTTATATAATATGGCATGTGCCAACATGCCATATTATATATGTCTAGAAAGCGTAGTTCTATGAATAGCTTAATCAAGGTATCTTATTCAGGCGTATTTACCAAGCACCCATGATCTCCACTTGTTATTATTTTATCATATATGCATTAGGGAACGTGCCCATACTATGTGATCCATTTTAATCCATTTTTACCTCTCTCCCACTCTGGGTGACCACCCGTAGTAAACACCAAGACTCTACTACCCTCCTCCTCTACGTTTCACGTAGTAATTGATAAATTTGTTTTTAAATAAAAAAAATTGCAAATAAAAAGTTAAAATATTGTGGCGAATGATGGTGGAACCATCTAGTTAGTTTTAGAACTTTTGGAAATATCCAGAACAATCTAGAACGAAAAGACAAGGACGGATATATTTAGAAAGAGATAGACGACGGAAGAAAGAAAGAGATAGATAGATGTTAGAAAGGGATAGATGTATAAACGAAAGTTCCCGAACAGAAGGTTCGGGAAAGAAAAGACAGAGATAGATAGATGTTAGAAAGCGATAGATGTATAAACGAAAGTTCCCGAACAGAAGGTTCGGGAAGGAAGAGACGGAGATACATAGATGGGTTCTAGAAAATTCTTCCGGGTATATAAACAGCGTAAGGCGCACCTACCGGGCAGTTTAAAGTTGAGTTCAGTCCAAGACGGTGAAACGACAAGTGCGATACTAGAGAGTTATTAGAGAAGGTTAATAGAGGACACAGACGAATTAAGTGGTGAATTTAGTGACAAGATTGGTGGACAGATACGCGAAGAAGGTGTGTAGCGTAGTTCGAGAGAGGAACTAGAAGCGAGCTACACGTGATAATATCGGAGGTGGTCTACGCAATATCGGCGACGGTATTGAGGGTGTGACAACTTATCGTCGGGACTGTGCATCGTTGGTCGTGCGTATAGGGGCAACCCTACAGAGAGGTACTACGTAGGGCTGTGTAAGTCAATAAAAGCTTTTAAATTAAAAACTGGTGTTTTCTTCCAATCCATAAGTGCGTACCCCCGCTCGCACGTAACAATATAATAATTTGGCTCAGTAGCCGTTTAAATAGCGCTAAACGATGCACGCTATATTTAAATATAGCTCGAAAAACCGCGAGATCTCCCTAAAGCATATTGCCTAAGTGACGAAAAACCTCCCTAAAGGATATTGACTAAGTAACGAAACAAGCTTCCCCTGGAACCTACCACACTTACCTACTAATACTACTAATAACTTTGACGAGATAGTAATAGCAGAATTGGGCCCCAGAGATATGGTCTAGCAACGCCAACTCTGCGTTTCACACTGCTGTCATACACTATACACATTCCCATAGTTAATCGAAAATGTTGAGAAGCAGAACACAATAATCCAGTGTGCTGTATCATAAATCATTCTAATATTGGTTGTTTCATTTTGTTACATTGTGTTTTCTTAGCGTGACTAGCCACGCTCATAATATGTTTTGTTTACGACCTATAATTTTAAATGCTTATTCTGAAACTATTCTTAGACTATTACAGCCGCTTATCAAAGGTGTGATGTAAAATTTAGGGCCAAAACACAAAACTGCGATACAACGTCCCATTATAGAATCCTAAGATCTCGCACGACGCCTCGCACTAGCGAATTGATTCGCATCGCACATTTGAGTTCTTCTTTGTTTCCTTTTCCTATCCTATCAACAACAGCAGCAGTGCGTAACTCACACACACATATATATATCGAGTTAATTGATGTGCAACATAGGGTTTCCAATGTTTTTGAGAAAAATAACGTATCACATTTGTTAAGGGCTTGTGTTTAAACGCCTACCAGAAATGCACCTATTTTACTACCAATAAATTCGAAAAGCCTGCCAGAATGGATAAATGCCCACCAAATTGTGTTTCAAGAAGTGTTGTAGAAATGAAACTATTTTCCTTTTTATGCTATGCCATAAAAATATACAAACGTCTTTAAAGCTAATTTCAAACATAATATTTTATATTATCGTTAAATAGATATTACCAATATTTTCTTTCACCAGTTTCAATTTAGTCATTTTTGCTGAGGCAAAAAAGCAAACCTTCGAACGTACAATTATTTTTAATACCAAATATACTATTGCGTATTCCAAACACATGTTGCTTGATTATTGTTTTATGAATTTGATTAAAATATGATAATATAGCCAAATAAATACTTCAGTCTCAATATTACTGCAACACAAATGATTAAGGTAGGTAAAAAATGAATCACTAGTAGGAAAATAAAAAAGAAACAAAAGTTAAACGAAGTTATGTTTTATTATATTTATAGGTACTTCTAAGGTTAAATTGTACTTAAGATTTATCAATGGCACTTTAAGGAACACAATAGTTAAAAGCAGTCAATCTCCCTGGGCGTCGGAGTGAATGCTCCGAACGCAACCGGGATTTAACGCTCGGATGATGAAGAATCACATAAACTTTTTAAAAAACTAACAAAAGAAAATAATTATTGAATCAACAGAGGTTTTTTAGATTTAGCTGGGCGCACTCTCTTTCTCTTCTCACCAATAGGGATATTCCTAGCTTCAAGAGGTGATTCCACGTACTTCAGCGTGACAATGTGTGACGCTTGCGTGACGGGATTGCGTCCTGCGGTCTGTGCGTCACATGCCGGTGGCCGCTGTGCTGGTTGCAGGGTAAATAAGTAAAGGAAAACGATTGTAATCTTAGTTTAACAATAATATATTTTGGATTCAGGTTGAATAATTTGATTACACTTAAACTATTTAGAACTGTAATTTTCGGTTTGAATGTTAGTGTTTTAGTAAAACAATATTTGGTGGGCATTTATCCATTTTGATAAGCAAAAAGAATTTAAATACAAAACGTACAATTATTCTGATGAGTGTATATTTATTTTGGAACGTAAAACGTTATTTTTAGGCACCTCGGTATAGAGTGGATTAAATTTATATGAAGTAATATATTTTATTTGGTGCTTAGTCTAAGGGACAAAAAATATTTTTGGTGAGCATTTAAATTGTACCCTTTGTTAAGTAGGGAAATAATAAAGTAATTGGAAGAAAAACGGACAAATGGAAAAACGAATCGCAACGGACAAGTGGAAAAACGAATAGCAACGGATAAGTGGCAAAACGAATCGCAACGGACAAGTGGAAAAACGAATGGCAACGGGTAAGTGGAAAAACGAATCGCAACGGACAAGTGGAAAAACGAATCACAACGTACAAGTGGAAAACGAATCGCAACGGAAAAGTGGAAAATCTTCAACTGACAAGTGATAAAATGAATCGCAACAAAAATTTTACTTGAAGTTTTACGGGCAGATTGTTAATGTACTTGTCCAATTTGAAAACCTGCCCGTAAAACTTCAAGTTAAAATTTTGTTGCGATTCATTTTATCACTTGTCAGTTGAAGATTTTCCACTTTTCCGTTGCGATTCGTTTTCCACTTGTACGTTGCGATTCGTTTTTCCACTTGTCCGTTGCGATTCGTTTTTCCACTTACCCGTTGCCATTCGTTTTTCCACTTGTCCGTTGCGATTCGTTTTGCCACTTATCCGTTGCTATTCGTTTTTCCACTTGTCCGTTGCGATTCGTTTTTCCATTTGTCCGTTGAAGTTTCACTTCTAATATGTGTCCCAGCACACATTTCGATTTTTCGCAGGTTTACTGCAAATTATGATTTGGTTAGGTTAAGTACATTTTAATGGTGTATGTAATACGCTACCCACGCACCGACCATTTTTAACCGACTTCGAAAAAAGGAGGAGGTTCTCAATTCGTCGGGATCTTTTTTTTGTTGTTGCTTTTTTTTATGTATGTTCGCCGATAACTCCGTGATTTATGATCCGATTTACGTGATTCTTTTTTTGTTCGACGCGGAATAGCTTCCAATTGGTCCCCTAAAAATTTTACATAGTTTGGCCCAGTAGTTTTCATTTTATGAACATTTTTCATGGAAATAATTTTCACTCCGTTCCATATGTTCGCCGATAACTCCGTGATTTATGATCCGATTTACGTGATTCTTTTTTTGTTCGACGCGGAATAGCTACCATGTGGTCCCCTAAAAATTTGACATAGTTTCGCCCAGTAGTTTTCATTTTACGAACATTTTTTTGTTCCCGCTTCTTGGGACCTATATTTTTTAAGAAGCGCGGCACCATTCGTTGGTCCACCCATACATAGCTAGACACTAAAAAGTAACAAATAAAATTTAAAAACTTCGTTTAAAAAACCGACTTCAAAAACTAAAAAACTAAAATGTATAAAATAACTTATTTCTTAAGCTATTATTATTAATATATATTATAAACATCTTGAAGTCGGTGCAAAGGAAAACATAAAAATTACTATATTTTGAAAATTACTAAGCACCGACTTTAAGATGTTTTAGATAATATATATTAATAATAATAGCTTAAGAAATAAGTTATTTTATACATTTTAGTTTTTTAGTTTTTGAAGTCGGTTTTTTTAAACGAAATTTTTAAATTTTATTTACGTCAACACTTTTGTTGTTCGTTGTCGTTCACTTTTATTATGACTTTCGAAAAACTGAATAGTTGGCAAAGTTTTCTTGTTGTTATTTTTGTTTACTCAACAAACTCTATTTATTTATTTATATTTTTTTTACACATACCACAAATAGAGGCAGTGATGCCTTGTCACGTGGAGAGCAGAGCTATAGTTCGATGCAAACTTAAGTTTGCCTCCATTAATAGCGGCTCGGAACATCGCACATACCGATGCGCAGAACGCAATTTTAGGTATTAGAGGGATGAGGTAGTCTGAGGACGCGGTATATCCTCCTTCGCTCTCTCGCTAGCTTTCTCGTTTACGAGACTTTCCCGGCACTCGGCTCACCAGAGCTGCCAATTTAGCGCTTTAGGAGCTAGATATAGCGCTTTTTAGGGCAATCCAGCTCCCAATTTTATTAAACAACTTCCAGCGCAAAATCTTGCGCTTTTTATAATATGCAAATATCTAATTAATTTTATAATAAATATATATGAATATCTATACTAATATTATAAAGAGAAAAGATTAAATTCTTTGTTTGCATTGAAGAGGCTCCAAAACTGCTTAACCGATTTGAAAAATTCTTTCACTGTTGGCAAGCTTCACAATCCCCGGGTGACATAGGCTATATTATGTTTACAAAAAAAATTAGGGATCCTTACTAAAACTCCAATAACGTAACCCAAGATGTAAAAAATACCTAAAATCGCGAGCACTGCGAAAACTATTGATGATAGAATGAAATAATGTACTACGACTTTGCAGAACACATCATTTATCTACAAAAAGTGTCGCGACAGCATAAAATATGTCTAACTATTATAGTTATGCCACAATAAGTGTCCTTTTATTTCAAAACATTAATTAAATGCCGCCGCTAGAACAGGCACTTTATTTGTATCTTGATATTCATCCTTATCAAAATAAATTACTTCATATTCAAGACTGCTTTAATACCTTTATATAACTTTTTGAATTATTCAATTCGGACATTCAATTCGAAAGATATCACGAGTTTAAAAAGTATTAGAACACGCGGCTTTGATGATTTTTAGTGACAGAAAAAAGTATTTCAAAAAAATATTTCAAATATACTTACACACCGCGGAGAATACCAACAGAGCAGATGTAACTCCTATATATATGTTGTCTGTATAGTGTAATACACTACACACGCACCGACAATTTTTTTCTGTCAACACTTTTGTCGTTCACCTCGTTGTGACTTTCGAAAAACTGAACCGTTGGCAAAGTTTTCTAGTTGTTAATTTGTTTCCTTATTGGAACATCCCACTTTCCGATGCACAGAATGCGATTTTAGGTATTAGAGGGACGAGGTCGTCGGAGAACGAGGTATATCCTCGCTCGCTCTCTCGCTTTCTCGTTTGCGGGACTTCCCCGGCGCTCGGCTCGGCTCACCAAGTCTGCCACTTTAGCGCTTTCGAAGCTAGATATAGCGCTTTTTAGGGCAACCCAGCTCCCAATTTTATTAAGCAACTTCCAGCGCAAAATCTTACGCTTTTTATAATATGCAAATATCTAATTAATTTTATAATAAATATATTTATGAATATCTAGACTAATATTATAAAGAGGAAAGATAAGATTGGTTTTTGCTTTCATGAAGAGGCTCCGAAATTACTGAACCGATTTGAAAAATTCTTTCACTGTTGGCAAGCTACGCTATCCCCGGGTAACATAGGGTATATTATATTTACAAAAAAATTGGGGATCATTACTAAAACTCCAATAATGTAGTCCAAGGTATATAAAAAATACCTAAAATCGCGTGCGCTGCGAAAACTATTGATGATAAAATAACAAATAAAATAAATTACTGAACCGATTTGAAAAATTCTTTCACTGTTGGCAAGCTACGCTATCCCCGGGTGATATAGGCTATATTATATTTACAAAAAAAATAGGGATCATTACTAAAACTCCAAAAATGTAATCCAAGGTATAAAAAAATACCTAAAATCGCGTGCGCTGCGAAAACTATTGATGATAAAATAAAATAATGTACTACGACTTTGTAGAACACATCATTATTTACAAAAAGTATCGCGTCAACATATATCTAACTATTATAGTTATGCCACAATAAGCGTTTTTTTATTATAAAAAATTAATTAAAATGCCGCCGCTAGAAAAGGCTTTTTATTTGTATCTTGATATTAATCCTTATCAAAATAAATTACTTCATATTCAAGACTGCTTCAATACCTTTATATAACTTTTTGAATTATTCAATTCGGACATTCCATTCGAAAGATATCACGAGTTTAAAAATGTAAGAATTAGTGACGGTGATCACGTGACTGTGACATCTTTTCGTGAGTCAAAACTCCATAAGACCCCCTCTATATAGAAGTTTCACTTCAAAAAAAGTATTTTTTAAAATTGTATTTATTTACATATTGACAATCTCGCGTTTCGTTCAGTAATTAATATATATATATATATATATATATATATATATGTATATATTTTTTTTATTTTTATCGCACACAATTGCGTTCTGTTTCAACTTAGAAGTATCATTAATAGTTCAGTAATTATTTATATACCACATCGTGGTAAAGTTACACAAAGTTTCTAAAATATTCTATTATTTTAATATAAAAAAACCAAATAATTTAGCTAGAAAGTACCTGAATACCTACAGTGACTAAATAAGCCACGGTAGGTACTAACCGTGATGTATTAGGGAACGTGCCCCATTTTATTCAATTTTTACCCACCTCCCCACCCTCGGTGACAACCCATAGTAAATACCTAGACTCCCTCATTACTCACGTAGTAATGTTTTTTTTTTAAATATTGTTTTTACAAACAGATAGTTTGAACAAGTAATTTGGCTCATTAGCCGTTTTAAAAGCGCAAAACGCTGCGCGCCATGTTTGAACACAGCTCGGAAAAGCGCGAGATTTCCCAAGAGGATATTGACTACGTAATCAAAAACCTGAGCCCCCTGTGACAAAGCTCTCCTGAACGTGTCATGTAGTATGGTTACGTTTCTTAAATAGAAGCCTTTGATTATAATCTCTGTAAATATTATAAACGCGAAAGTTTGTAATAATACATACATACATACATATACATAACTTCACGCCAGGTCAACAACAACAAAAACAAAACAACAGAGCGCCATACAGGCTTATTCTTACACACCTCACTTGCTTCTTTGACATTTATAGCTCTTGTCATGCACGCTCGTCTGTTCTTAAGGCTCCTGACATCACCTTCTGCTAATACACGATCAATTTGATCATGGAAGGTGTGTTTGTAATAATGTATGTATGTTACTCTTTCATGCAAAAACTACTCGATGGATTTTGATGAAACTTTACAATAATATAGGTTACACATCAGAATAACATATAGCCTATAATTTATAAAGATAGAGAGAGAGAGTGAGAAAGATATAGTGTGAATTATCCAAAATATAACGACTTTCCATCATCACGCGGGTGAAACCGCGGGCGCAGCTAGTATAATAATATTATGAACCTTATATTTTCATCCGATAAAGTTTTTAAGAAATCGAAATTAAAATCCTTATCTCTTTGCTGTCATTATGACATAACAAAACTTAACTTCTAAATTTTTTCAAATAAAGAATTTAAATTAATTCAAGTATAGAATTTAAATTATATCAAATATAGAATTTAAATTATTTTAAACACAGAACAATTTTTTCCAAGAAAATTACATAATAGGTACACTGTTATTACAACACAAATATGCACATGCAATTAATTTTACGACCCCGAGAAATCAAAGATGATTGCTCGCGAAGGTTGGTATAATCAAACACATATATCTATATACTACTATATGTTATCTATTTCATTCCATACATCCATACAAATATTTCTTAGCATCTCTATTTTGTTTTTACCATTTCACTACTAAACGACGGAACAATGTTTAATGAAAGACAGGAGATAAATTGTTATCTGGGGAAGGCATACATGGCAATATATTGTTTTACAAACAATTTTGAAGTGGGCGAAATAGTGGCTGAAAATTTGTATGAACTTGATCAACCTATATTCCCTCGAATCGGACCATGAAAGTAAGAAATATATGTGAATGAAGTCACAGGTAATAAGTGTATATAGTAGTAGTAGTAGAATTCGCCACAAAGGCAGGCAAAGGAATCTTAGTCCATACAGCCAATTCTGATGTATAAGTCTTCGTATAGTAGCGCAGTTATATTGTAGGCTACAACCAACGCCATTCAACGGAATTCTTGTGAAAACTCGAAAGGCCACATTTGACTATGCAGTTCACATTTCTCACAAAACACATAATTACTACTCAAAACTATCAATATCTTACAACTATTGTTCATTTTAGAGTATTTTTACACATTTTTAGAAAATAAAACTGCACAGCGCAACGTCCCCTTTCAGTTACCTTAAAAAACTCCATAAGTGTATATAAATATGACATTGGTTATAAGTATAGTTTGAAAAATGCAGAATATAAAATTGTTATAGAAAGAACATCACATATTTCGAAAAACTTTTGAGGCACCTGGTCAACTCCTCAAGCGATTAGAGAGCAAATGCTGACTACTGATCTACCGGTAAGTACTTATTTTTATTTTCATAATTGGATTCAGTGGCGCTAGTGTATCAACTCCATTAAATTGATTTTCAAAATAGCTTTTCTCTACTTTTCTCTAATCAATAGCTGACAAAATAAAAAATAAACCTTATTACCTAAATATATATAAAATACAATTTTTTTAAGATAAAATTGATCTATCAATTAAATTATAACACCTGACTTAATACAAAATTGAGATAAACGAACTATATTTTTTGTTTATACAAGGAGTATGTTTATTTTTGAAATTATATAGTATATTTTATTCTCTAAATAACTTACCTGGTGACTGAAAAATTCGCCCTAATAATATTAATGCTAGAGTTAAATTAAAATATAAAATAAAATAATTAAATACGAACCTTCCAAAAACACAAACTGGCGGTTCAAACACAACACTATTTTCGTATCACAGTCTCGATGTAACAGCTATTACGCGTATTATATGCGCGTGCGCAAGTCGCAACTGGGCGAAAATCGACGCGCTAGGTGTATATGAATGAAACGCCGGCCGAGTCGGCGCCTCTAGGCTGACCACAAATTTGTGTCATCGGGGATACCATGAATCCTTCGCTATTATTAGGAAAATAATCATTACTAGGTCTGTACCGTAATTTGCAAAATTAAATCGTAATCTTTTGCCAGGTGGTAGGGCATTTTCCCAACTGGATGGAAATGGAGAACTGTCTATTACTTTACTTACTCGAACTTACTTTTTATCTATGCAGGAATCGAGGAAGAATACAATTTCCTGCGGCCGGGCGGCCTGTCGTAAGAGGCGACAAAACAACCCACAGTCAGGTAGTAGGACAGTTGCGCGTCTGGAGAGCTACCACCCCTGGTCTAGAGTATGTCGCCATAACAACCCTGAGTTGTGTTCGGGCGTTAGTGACTAGGTTCCACTCCCCCTTAAGTGAGTAGCAGCGCATTTGTAGCACCTTTGGTGTTGCAAATGTTCATAGGCGATGGTAACCACTTTCCATCAAGTGGGCCGTCTGCCTGTCTGCTGAACTTTTGCAATAAAAAAAAGTCTATGCTGTCCTGTTATAGATTACATTACTCTTCACTATAAAGGCTTCATCTGGGATAATGTTAAAGATTTAGTCCATTTTACGCAGATACGGCGATGGGCTTAAAGCGTTATTTGAGATGCGACATTATTAATGACGTTAAATATTGACAGATAACACATGTATATACGTAAATGAGGCTATGCGTTAAGGCGGTATGTTTTATGTTAATGGTCTTATTTATATTAAGTTATAGTAAGTTTGTAGGCTTCTTTAAGGTTCTTAAAAAAGTTCACAAACTAAATAAGCCACAGCATTAGGGAAGGAAGCCAAGTCCTTGCCTTTATTTAAGTAGATGGTCAATTATCACTACACAGAAACCAAGCATATTAATCCTAATTTAAAATGTAAACTTTCAAACTTCTGCCTTGAAGAATCCTTAAGATATATTCATCTTGATTTTCATTAAACTCCGTTCAGGCGCTAAATCGAGGAAAGGCAATAAATATGTATTAGTAAGTATTTTAATTTCGAAACCTTTCATACAATACATAGTCCGGTTTGCCTGGAAGAAGTCGCTCTAAAGCGACAAGGCCGCGCTTTGGTCCTGTCTTTACACGAAATAACTGTAATTTAATTACTTTACGTGTATGTGGTGAGCAATAGAGAGTTTTCTATTCATCGTTCTGCACTTCTTTTATACCAGTATATAAACAACTATTCCTAATCTCATAGTCGTTTATATTGTATGTTGTTGGTTAAAATCGTGGGTTTTCTGACAATATATTAGTATATAGAATAGTGTAGAATATTCTTTATTGCACACAAGAAAATAATAACACACATGAGTTAACAATCATTTAACTAGTACAATCGGCAGTCTTATCGCTAACAGTGATTTTTTCCAGACAGCCTTCGGGTTATAATTTCAAAATCCTAACAGTGGGTCGGTATTCAGTGCGCATAGTTTAAAATATATACAATCATATATACATATATTAGTAGTTAATAAAAATACACTTACATATTTATATACAAATACTAGCTGTCCCGGCAGATGTCGTCCTGCGCGGAAAAGCTTCAATCGATATGTCGACAACATTAAAGTTTATAATTAACAAATAAAAAATAGGGGTTGACCGTAGAGGGTTGAAAATTTAGGGTTGTATGTATTTTTTAATGCTGTATCATAAAAAAGTATCTATAAATTTAAAAAAATTAGGCGTGGACTACACTTAATATTTAGGGGTATGAAAAATAGATGTCCAATTTTCAGACGTACCAAATATGCACACAAAATTTCATGAGAATCGGTCATGCTGTTTCGCAGGAGTTTAACTACAAACACCGCGACACGAGAATTTTATATATAAGATATGTACATAGAGTTACATACACATACATAAATTACTATTTACAAATATAGATAATGATCTTCGAGGAGTTTATTAAAAGAAATAAGTGACTTTGCACTTCTGACGTTCATTGGTATATACATATTTTAAATTCTGAAATTACTAAACATCCAGATGAAGTACGGTAAATAAAACAGGTTTACGAAATGTATTCTGTCAAGAGTCGAGTGTTGATTAGCAGGAAAAAATAATTTAATTCAAAAATAAACTGCAGTTTGACGACAAACAATAGGTGGTCTTATCGCTGAATGGTAAAAATTTAACTATGGTATGTATGTAACAAAAGGTTGTCACCCTACAAAATTCTATTTACTGCCGAATACTTTGACTCCGAATCAAACTGAAAATAAACTGTAACCATGACCAAAGGAAAGGTCGTCGTTGTGTTAATCCCAGTTGATTGTTAATAATCTGCTTCGGAGCTTGGGGGTAATCGTTATTAAAAATTCCATCTGCACTATTTACATTAATATTACAAATGTGAAAGTAAAGCCGATACACTATGAGACAAAATGTTCCCGAACATACGCCCAACGCTCAATCTACGTCTCGCTGCAACGTTGCCCAGTGTTTCGCTACATTAAATTTTACATGTTACAATGTTTCGAGACATTCCATCATGTGATGGTTAGGCGATCCAGTTCCTCGACAACACGGATATTATGAGAAGGCTCAAATGGATAAAACCATTTGAAGTATACTATAAACAAAACTAAAGTCTAGTGTCTTTTGCTAACTTATTAAAGAACGCATGAACAAAGTGTCCTCCCCTTAATAGAGAAAATAAGGAAAGTACAAATGGACACTTTCTTAGTAAAATATTTTTAGTCATTTTAGGTTAGATTTTAATATTAATGTGGTATTTGTAAATACAACATTTATGAAACAAAATTGTCTCTGAACATCACACGTAGTTATCCATCGTGTATCTAAAACCTAACTTAGCCTATTTGTTAACTTTTCCGAATACTTATAGGGGTTACCCAGAACTCCTCAAGTCCAAAAGATATGTCCAATATATAAATAATAATGATGAAAAAAATATCTTTTTTAGCTAGACGTGTTGCTGGGGATTTTCTTGCTGCTTCTGCTAATAATGGGCAGGCACCATTACAATTGCCTGTATAGTAAAATACGTCCGAAAGGACAGACTGTCGTTCCAACAAAAAACTCCAACATCTTTGTAATTTTATGGTTGTGACAGTTTATACAATAAAATGTTTATTTTATCCTATTCTATTCTTCTTCTCCTTTGAACAGCGATAACACACTGCGAAGCGGTGTACATAGGAAGTAGATTTAAATTTTGACTTTCATGTATTAAATGTTAAAAAAAATAATTATTACATGTATATGTTAGTGTTCAAAAAGTTTTCTCCAGTGGAACTTTTTTTGAATTAAAACTTTTGAAATTAGTATTACAATTTTGAAGTATGAAAATTCATACTCAATCTTTTGTAAGTACGTGTCTCAGTGTCTTCGCGAAATTGTCTCGGAAGGTGGTGAAGATCTAATATTATGTTTTAATACATTCCTTTTTTATATGCACTTTATATGCACTTTTTTATAAGGCCTTATTTCATACTACTTTTTTTTGCTTTTGTTTGTCTACGCATTGGTGAACAATAAACGTGGACGATGTGGCGGGTAAGAGCAAATAACATAAACTTAGTACAGGAAATTTATTATAATTACTTTTTAACCTGAATTGCAATAACGCGTATAATAATAATGACAAATATATTTACAACCGATTTAATTGTAATAATACGTCATAACTGTTACGAATCAAAACAAGGTTAAGAACAGAAACGTCATAAATGTGATATTTAATCTGTCATGTTATTTCTAGTTAAAATCAAATTGACGTGATTTGTAATACGTGATGGGGAACATGAGTATTTCCCCGTTTGGGAACAGGAGCGCCGTGCGCTCTTCGCATCCATTGGGGTAGGTTTGTTGCTTGCGGTCGTAGTTCAAGCCATGGTTGAGGGCAAACCCCGTTGCCTCCTTTTGCGGGGCTGTTAAGTCCGCAGAAGAGGCGGCGGAACCGGAGAGAATGACTCATAACCTCCAGCCGCTGTAAGAGTGCGGCAGCCGTCACCTGCATCTATGCCGCTGAGTAGTGGCTTCTCAGTCACGTATTGAAGCAAGAGACGCCTGTCCGTAGGGGCGGACCTACGCCAGTCGAGATCGGGGCAACAAGCTCACCCACATCCCAGTGCCCAGACGTATGGCGACAGAAGGATACCAAGGGGTATTAGTCGGTATTCCGGTAGCCCCTACCTGTCCCGCCGTAGTCCTCGCGCGACAGGGTGTCCGCGAAGGGATTATCCCTTGAAAAAAAATATACTCAACGATTTTTATATAGCAATCCACGAAAAAACCATTCATTACAAAATAAGATTTACACTACAAAAAAAAATTAAATACTATTATAAACATATTTACAAGTAAAATATGTAATCCAGATCGCTGTCGGTGGGGAGCGTTCCTAAAATGATGGCCGCATTCCCAGTTTGTATTAATTATATTTTTTATTGGTATTATTATAATATACATATCGTAATATATATTAATTAAAATAATAATAACATAAAATAAAATATTATTTTAATTAAAAGTTTATACGTTTAATTTGTATATAGGTTCTTTTTTAACACACTGCGAGCCCCTTTACTTTACCTAGTCCAGCTCTTCCAGGAAGCCCATCAGCTTCTTACCGTTGCTGAAGACTTTTTGGAGCCTTCCTGGGGCATCCATCATCCAAATACGTCTTCCTGTATTGGGCCACCCTTCTGCATTTAACCACGACATGGGCGGCTGTTTCTTTTGCCAGGTATATTTCTGCACAGAGGGATGTATCTCAGTGACACCTAACAAAAATAATTATTTTTTATAAAACTTCTAATATGTAACAAACAAGGTAAATATTGATTTATTTAAAGAATTTTACCTCTTAAATAAATGACCCAGACTGACTAATTAACCAAATAATTACAAATGTTTTATCTTGCTGAGCACTGCCAACATGTTCTTCCTGTAAGGTAATATTTGTGTATTTTCCTGCAACCCATGATTTAAATAAATATATACAGTGGTGGTATGAAAATGTTCGCCAGTTTTCTAATTGATTTATTTAACGTTCCACGAGCACATGTTACCTTTTCAAACTAAGTTACAGAACAAACTGTTCCAAAGAAAAGTTAGACTATTTGACAATAAAATTTAAGATTGCTTAGATGAAAGTTGTTTGATTTTCAATTTTGTCTAAGAAGATTGTTTCGACATGTAAAAACTTTTTATTGGTTTGATATTTATGTTAAACGTAGTGATTATATCCTCTTTGTTTCTTATTGTTAACCTAAGTGACTGTCATTGTCAACTTTGCCATTTTCCTTTTTCACGTTTCTATATTTTAGAATTGTAACATTCATTAAAACGTTAGCAATCTTGTACTCGTGCAAGCAAAAGTCGTATTTAAGGTGACGAAAATTTCATACCGCGACTGTACATACATATGTCATTGAACTTTAAAAGTCATAATGGGAGCTGTTATTATACTGTTTTGTTACGTTTATTTTAGTCATGTCTGTAGAAGTTATATCTACACATACTACACCATACTTGAAGGTAATATGCTAGTTTTGAATATAACTTGAAATCATCTCAACAACAACCATTTGATTTAATGCCCATGAACTTATGCTAGTATAGCACTACTTATAGCCAATTAAGGGTATTAAAGGGCTACTCCATACATTCGCATTTCCAGTTCGTCGAGACTTAAAGTCATCCACAATTCATGGTATTCACTCCTACATGTCATACGCGAGCAAGCTGTGGACTGAACTTCTTTCCGTGGTTTAGCCCTGCGATATGGGGCTCTTCAAAAAGAGCGTAAACAGAAGCAGCGTCTCAACGAGGTAAGCAACATGTCGGCTTTCTTAAGTGTCGCAGATATCTATGAGCACGTAGCCACTTACCACCAATAGGACCGTCTATCCATTTGGCTATAAGCAGTGGCGTAGCTTGCCTTAGACGGGCCCTGTATCGAAATCTGTTGGGGGGCCCAAAGGAATATTAAGGTTTTTTATAAAAGATACAAAAAACGCTAGAATTGAATTAAAATAATTATAGAATATAAATTATTACTTATACTTAGGGCCGCTTGCATAAGGTGGCTTAAATTTATTTAAGAAACATAAAACGTATTTAACACCCTTAAATACAATTAGCGTCTTGCACAACGCCAAATTTGCCGCTAAATATGTTTAAAGAACTGTCAATACCTTTTGTGTAAAACGTATTTCGGCAGTTTAATATGATTAACTAATTTTATTTCAAGGCGATCGTTATGCAAGCGGCCCTTAGTGCTCCTAGGAACTAAGTTAGACAAACTATTCAAATTAAGATACACTTTTCTCGCCTTTTCTTCAGCAAGCTTATTTATCGAATCATCCATAGCTCAGGCCGATTTTAGTTTTTCTAGACCTGCCTCTATAGACAATAATAATCTATAGAAAGTTTGATAGTCTTATCCGTGCAGGAACGTAAAGTAAGTCGCCATAACAACCTTTAATTGTGTTCCGGCATTAGTGACCAGGTTTCAGTCTCCCTTAAGTGAGCAGCAGCGCATTTGTAGCACCTTTGGTGTTACAAATGTCCATAGGCGATAGTAACCGCTTTCCATCAAGTGGGCCGTCTGCTGAACTCCTGCAATAAAAAATAATAAAAGTAGACTTTCCAGTTCTTCTCAAAGATGTTATTAATCTATAAAAGATGGTGAAAAACATTTTAGGATTTTTCGCTTATCCACTTTCGGGGCCCCATATCATGGATACAGCTGATACAGCGGTAGCCACGCCCCTGCCTACAAGCAAAAGTATAAACCTATCTATTAAAATACGAAAAAACATGTATGATTGTATTTTTATAACATGAGAGTGAGTCTAAAATTAATCAGATATTTTATTTTATAAATTACTAGCGGTCCGCCCCGGCTTCGCATGGGTACCTATTTAAAAATAACTTTTTTATTGAATTTAATTACCTACTAAGCAAATTCAAAATATTTGCCCTCCCGTACGGCCCGTGCCCCAGTCGCATAAGAGTCGCTAGCCGAGCAGGGTGCGCGACGCCCACGCAACTTTTTTCTAATACTAACCTTTTTAAACTCGTGATATCTTTCAAATGGGATGTCCGAATTGAATAATTCAAAAAGTAATATAAAAATATTGAAGCACTCTTGAATATGAAGTAATTTATTTTGATAAGGATGAATACCAAGATACAAATAAAGAGCCGTTTCTTGCGGTGCTATTTAAAATTAAAATTTTAAAATAAAAGAACACTTATTGTGGCATAACTATAATAGTAACACATATGCTGTCGCTACACTTTTTTGTAAATTTTGATGTGTTCTGCAAAGTAGTAGTACATTATTTTATTCTATCATCAATAGTTTTCGCAGCGCACGCGATATTAGGTATTTTTTACACGTTGGGTTACATTATTGGAGTTTTAGTGAGGATCCCTAAATTTTTTGAAAATATAATACAGCCTATGTCAACTGGGGATAGTGAAGCTTGCCAACAGTGAAAGAATTTTTCAAATCGGTCGAGTAGTTTCGGAGCCTATTCAATGCAAACAAACAATCAAATCTTTCCTCTTTTTAATATTAGTATAGATGAAGTTAGCACGGGTAACGATAAATTGTCGATGAACTTTTTTGGCACACAACCAGACGTTTTAATCTGGTGAAATTTAAAAATAATACTCACCATTATTTTACGTATAGATAAAATCTGTCAATGTGTCTTATTATAAACGTAGTCGAGTCGACTCGATCAGAGTATATTCGCACCGAGTGCACTTGCACGGAATAATTTTATACGAATGTACAAGGATAGCGATTTTCACTCATCCGAGTTTAGTAGTCTTAGGTTTGTTTCACAATGTACAAGTTAAGTACGCTATAGCTATTTAACGAATTAAATAACTGACCCATAAAAGTTTTGGTTCGAATCGAAATTAACAAACGTGAAAGTTGCAACATAAACAAGTGTTTCTTTCCAGTATCTACGTAACTTCAGACTGCTTGATTATATAATATTCAATTATAATTAATAAATCAAAGTCGAAATCTCACATGTTAATGTCAAGGCCATCCAGCTCCTTGATAATACAGATTTATTAAGAAGACTCAAAAGGACAAAACCATTTGAGTTAGTGTTATAATACTCTCATAATAATAAAGTGTGGTGCTATGTGCTAAACATTAACAAAGAACACATGAACAAAGTGGTTTCTCCTTAATAAAGACAATAAGAAACGTGTTATTGTTACACATTCTTAGTTTAAGTTATATCTAGTTATTTTAAGTCAGTTTTAAATTACTCAACGGTATTCTAGAACGTTTCTATTGCGCACCATGGGGGTTTGGAATGAGCTCCCAGCCGTGGTTTTCCCACAGCGCTACAACATGGGGTTTTTTAAAAAGGGTGTCATAAAATTTCTTCGAAGCCGGCAGCGGGTTGGTGACACCTGTGGTGTTGCAAACGTCCATAGGCGACGGTAACCGCTTTCCCTCAGGTGGGCCGTCTTCCTGTCTGCTGTACGACAGCGATAAAAAAACTCATTAGTCTTACTGCCAAGATTAGATTGTAATTCTAATACTATATCACTAAGATACATCCTTTATAGATTTTTGAAGTGAAACTTCTTTATCGGCGTTGGTAAAAAAAATACAGTCACTTTTTTCGGTTACGCGCCATCTTGTTTTCTTGCCCGTGACCGTGGTAGGGGCTTTATTTATTTAACCAATTTCTGTAAAGTTGTATATAGTAGAATTTTTCGAAAAATAAGGTCATAAAGAAGTTTTACTTCTTACGTGTGTACACTAGTACACGCACACATTTTTTTTACAATAAATCGATGACGCAAGCAACAGCTGTTTATTCGTTTACATTTTGGGTACAAAATTAAATTTCACGACTTCCAATTGGCTAACGCAACTGTAAAAATATGATAACTACATATTATATAATTTACTTTCAGTAATATATACTATAATAAATAACACGTTTATTGCTGCAGCTGGACGGCAATGTCGTTCATATTGGTTTATTTTTAAATAATAATTGGTCAAGTGCGTGTTAGTACATATGGTCGGGTTCCGTAAAGTTGATGAACGTTAACAATTATTTCCATTTAGCTACAGAATAAAAAAACATTTATTCAGAAACACACTTTACCTAAATAAATATTTATACCAATTTGTTTTGGAAGTATTTTTAGATTCCCGCGCCGTAATATTTCCAGATTTATCTACCTCATGTTTTTTTTACTTTTTTATTCGTCATCCTTCGCCATGTTTTTTTTTCTAACATAAACTTCCCTTCTACCAGACGAACATGATTTGTCCGTACTTTTTTATCTTATGTATTTGGGTACTATTTTATATATTATTATTTTTGTCTTTATTTTTTATTTATCTTTTTCTTCATTTTTTTCATAGTTACAATTGGTCCTTTATTAAATACTTGCTAGTTGGCGTCAGTTTAATTTTACATGTTTTATTACTATACCTAGTTTTAATTTGCTCTTATTAATTTATTGACTAAGTTATTTATTTATTGGTTTATTATTAGTACGTATACTAAAATATAAACTCTTCTATTGTTATGGATCGTTATTCCTAGCTATTGTCCTCTTCCTCCGCCATGTTCTTGTTACAGGCAGACCACTTTTTATTCTTTTTTTTTATTTTTATTTTTTATTTTAGAGAAAATGGGTGGGGTATAGATATACGGCACATTTATTTATTATGAACAAATCCGAACCATTTAAATATAGGTTAGAAGCACGTTAGCCTTCGTGTTTATTTTTTTTAAACCACCCAAACTTATTTTTGTATCTCAAGTAATAAATATACCGCACCCGAGAAAGTAAATGTGGCACCCACATTTTTTATTTCTTTCTTTTATCTTTTACTTATACATTTATTATGTACATGAACTTATAATCTACTAGCGGTCCCGACAGACGTTGTCCTGCTTTGAAAAAATAAAAATCTAGGACCCGATCCCAACGCCATCTACCGGTTCCAATTGTGGATTTAAACCATCCGGGGACCCACTCAAACATACAAAAACAGAATCATCAAAATCGCTTTAGGTGATTAGGAGAATTCTACTAGAACCCGATCTCAGCGCCACCTACCGGTTCCAACGGGATAAAAAGTATCCTATGTCCGTCTCCTGGTTCTACGCTACCTCCCCACCAATTTTCAGGCAAATCGGTACAGCCATCCTTGAGTTATAAATAGTGTTACTAACACGACTTTCCTTTGTATATATAGATTATATTTTTTACTGCTACTTTAAAAAAATCTAAGGCCTATCGTTACTGTTTATTTTTACTAGTATTTATGTTCACAGATATATAGTACATTAAATATTAGCAACATTTTACTAGCTTTTATTACGATGTATAACTCGTTCTACAATTACTTTTGCGAACCGAAAGAAGTCCTAGACTTTCCCCTACCTCATGTCAGATGTTAGCGGTCTAACGCAATGTGGTCTTTGTTTCGAAAACCACGTTTCTAGCGTGAAGAGTTGTTTTGCTATGCTGTGTTATTTTAAAAAAAATAGTTGTAGATATTAACTGTTTTTACGTCATGTTAATTGTGTTCGAGTTGGTAATATCAAGTGTTAACTTTGTTGTTTAAAGTCAGCCAAAAACAATACGGCTGAGTTGATACTGAAATTTACACCAGACAAGGCAGTATGAATTCGGTTTCTTTGGTTACTATTGTAGTGAATTTTAAAACAACAAAAGAAGAAATTCCTGCTGCGAAGAAATTTTACAATGATCTCTAAAACAACTAATGTCATTGAGCTAAAGCGGGAGGGAAAATCCAAATTGTTGTCAGAAAATAGATAAAAAAACTTAGTAATACGGCGACTCATGTGTTAAGAAATAAAAATATTAATTACATTAATACGTCCCAATCGAATTCGATCGAATTTTAATCGACACACGACAGCAATGGCCCCGAATTATACAACCATTTTTGATTTTAAAACTAGTTTCGGTGTCTGGTTTGATGAAATCTTTCCTCTTACGACATTTCTTTATATTGTATACTGTAATTATAAGTTACTAGCCGTTTAAAACGGTTTTGCTTTTATTGAATTAAGATTAAACAAAATACGAAAGTGTTAGTTAGTAAGTTTCTTTTTAATTTTGGACTTATTTTTGGTCCACAAATAAGTATAATACAGCGAGCGGTCTGTATTATTAGTCTAGCGGAGTACTGGACTCTTTGGAATTATTAAATGTTAACCTACTATTCTAAAACTAATAGTTTAAGAGCCAGTGATCGGCTACCTGTATGTATTTGACCAGACCTGAGGTTTTGTACATTGAGGCCTCTATACCTATCATGCATGGTACGGGGACTCACTAAGCTCAAAGTGGTGGACGCGGCGAGCGCTGAGGCAAGACAGGTATCGATTTTTGACGAATTATTAAAACCATTTGACCACGTCTGCCGTTTGAAATTTGAAAATATAGGCTTATTATTATCGGAAAATAAGAATGGCAGACCATTATCGCGCAGTTTTACTTTATGACAGACAAATTTGAATATACTAAATAAATTTCAAAGTAATTGACCAGATCTGCCATTGATATATTTTGTTTATTATAGTCTTAAAAACGTATATTGATCGCGGCAGACGTCTACTTTGCGTATAATACACATCAATAAATAATAAATTCTTAGCTACTACCAGTCAGATGTATATGTTTTCCGCTCGCTGTTTTACATTAATATAAAGTAAGTAAGTTGATAAAAATTCTTTCTTGAACATGTTCAGATCAATTTACTTATTTTAGTTTTTGTTAATAGTTGTTAGGTTTAGATAATTATTTATAACAAATTAACTGAAAATAAATATATTGGTTAATTCACTTCTATTTTACAATTTATGTTTACAGATTCAGAATGGATGATGAAGATGAGTCACCTAACGATAAACATGATTCCGATGATGATGATGATGGTGAATGAAGATTTAATTATTTATATTGTAATGCATGCATGATATTTTTTTTAACTCATCTAACACTTAAATTTTGTCTTGACGAAATGAAAAGATTATTTTTTATCAGCATTATACCATATTATTTATGATTCTTCCAAAAAAATATCACTTTTTGTTATTTAACTAATGAAGTTTAGTATACAGAATATAAAAAAATATTAATTTCTGCAAATACAGTGATAAAGTAAATCGCAAGTAAATTATATTAATGTAAAACAGCGAGCGGAAAACATATACATCTGACTGGGTAGTAGCTAATATTTTATTATTTATTGATGTGTATACGCAAAGTAGACGTCTGCCGCGATCAATATACGTTTTTAAGACTATAATAAACAAAATATATCAATGGCAGATCCTGGTCAATTACTTTGAAATTTATTTAGTATATTCAAATTTGTCTGCTATAAAGTAAAACTGCGCGATAATGGTCTGCCATTCTTATTTTCCGATAATAATAAGCCTATATTTTCAAATTTCAAAACGGCAGACGTGGTCAAATGGTTTTAAAAGTCGTCAAAAATCGATACCTGTCTTACCTCAGCGCTCGTCACGTCCACCACTTAGGGCTTAGTGAGTCCCCGTACCATGCATGGTAGGTATAGAGGCCTCACTGGACAAAACCTCAGGTCTGGTCAAATACATACAGGTAGCCGATCACTGGCTCTTAAACTAAAACGCCTATTGTAAACGCACTTAGAGGTTTTTTTTTATTGCAGGAGTTCAGCAGACAGGCAGACGGCCCACTTGATGGAAAGCGGTTACCATCGCCTATGGACATTTGCAACACCAAAAGTGGTACAAATGCGCTGCTGCTCTCTTAAGGGAGACTGGAACCTGGTCACTTATGCCGGAACACAACTCAAGGTTGTTATGGCGACATACTTTGTGTACTACGACCAGGTGTGGTAGCCATCCCGTCGGGCAACTGCCCTATCACCTGGCTGTGGATTGTTTTGTCGCCTCTTACGACAGGACGCCCGGCCGCAGGAAATTGTATTATTTCTCCGTTCCTGCACGGATAAGACAGTTCGCATTCACAAGAAGAACCTTCCACATAATTCAAACCTTAAAATTAATTATATATATACCCTAAAATAATCTACAAATACAATTTTTAAAATAACATAATATTTATCATCGCAAAATATATCCATCAGCACTTTACTACTCTACTTTACTGTCTGTTAAGTCCGATTAATATTTTCTTTAGTTAACTTGCGAGTAATAAGTCCATATCAGTTTTAGTTGTCTGGAAGAGATTGAGTTCTTAATGATAAGACCGCCCTTTGGGCAAAAATAGATAAGTTTTAGTCTGTAAGTTTATTCTTGTATTGCTGCACAATAAAAGAGTTATTCTATCTTTTTATTTCCGGTTCCTATATCTTACCGACTATACATTTGCCTTACTCATCATCATCATCCGAGGGTTAAATACCCGTTGCGTTCGGAGCATTCACTCCGACGCCCAGTGTCCGCTTTCCTACTTCTTCTACTCCACTTCGCGCGGTCTTCAGCATCCCCCATTTTGAGACCATTGCTATGCAATCATCCTTCACAACGTCAAGCCAATATTTTTGGGCCCTCGCCTATACATTTCGCCTTACTATCGCTTAAAATTTTACATAAGTCCTATAGCAGTAATGTCCAAATTCAGCCGATGGTAGGGCAAGTGAATGAACAGTACGATATAAAAACCAGTCATTAATCGACAACTTATTACTTGATCGCAAAATTTCTATCCAAAATAAATAAGGAATCCCAACGAGATAAGCTATGCCCCCCTCCTCCCTAGCTCCCTCCTATGCCTCCCTAGGTCTGATAATTATCCATTGGCGACGATAATCACCTGTTTGAACCGTCTTTTACTTTACTTACTCGAACTTACTTTTTGTCCGTGCAGGAACGGAGAAAGCATACAATTTCCTGCGGCCGGGCGGCCTGTAGTAAGAGGCGACAAAACAATCCACAGCCAGGTGATAAGGCAGTTGCCCGACGGGATGGCTATCACACCTGGTCTAAAGTATGTCGCCATCACAACCTTGAGTTGTGTTCCGGCATTAGTGACCAAGTTCCAGTCTTCCTTAACGTTTGCCTGTCTGCTGAATTCCTGTAATAAAAAAACCTTAAAAAATGTACAGTCCATGGTTTTGGTCCTGTAAGGCCCTTAACAGCGTTGAGAGATCTTGATAGAGTTGTATTTCTATAATTAATATTCATGTATTTATAAGTAATTAGTCACCAGCGAAGCGTGTTGATGTCTTCCCCCATACTCGTGACATCCGCAAAGTATGACCGTAAAGATTACTCATTACGGGACTGCGTATATTTTCATTAAAGCCGCGTCAACACTCTCCGATTAGACTCAGACCGAGTGCACTCGGATAGCTACTCGAACAAACCGAGTACGTTCAGACCGAGTGCCCTCTCATAGCCACTCGAATACAGCAATTGACAATTCGAGTGCACTAGGACATGATCCGAGTATACTCGGACCATGGCAAACTTTTTAGGAATCTACTCGGAGGACTTTTTTAGACAAATAAAAACGTGAAATGAGTGCTTACGGTGCGTGCTTGTGAAAATTCGTATGACGCACATGACAAGTATCAAAATAAAATGGAACTTTATGGTATGTCTTAATACGACCAGTATATCTAGATACGTGTCAATTTTCCTAAGCGATACTCCAAAAGTGGCTCTAGGTGCTCTGGCCTAACATCTTTAACCTTGAAAACTTATTTGAGAATGAAAATATTATTTACTACAAACATTAGTTGAGAAATATTTAGAGAATATATCAGATAAGTGTAAATCGCTATCCGAGTATATTAGTAAGAGATTGTTTCACACAAATTCACTCGGTCCGATTACACTCAATGGGTCTTACTTATAATAATCTCGTTAAGAAAGGATTAGCCATCTCTTAAATAAGAGACTCTTAAGCCCCTAATCAATGGCTGTTTCAAATAAAACTTGCCATCTTGCCTCTTAGCAGTCACTTAAACTACCTCTCGATGTTGGTTATTTTTGACAGTTATTTATGAGTTACTTTACCACCACCTCTTATCCTTAAGAGGATTTTATGGGTTAGATTTTCATTAATCAGTTGCTGAGAAGTTTCTTAAAATTTAACAAACGATTATAAGTAAGGCCATAATTGTGTCAACGCTGCTTTAATAACATTTTTATAAACGTCAGATCATAAATCATAATACTAGGATTTACATGACGAGGTGCTTTACGGTATGTCGATCCTGCCAGGTTATGAATAAACTACGATGTTAAATAACAGTTCAATTTTTATTGCCCGATCGGGCAAATACGGGCACCACCTGATACAAAGTACAGTGTAAACTCCATGTAACGTCACTTGATTTAACGACAAACTCCCTTAAGCGTCGAAATCGCTTTGCTTCGGTTGGTTTAGCTTGTCTTCCATACTGTGATATATAGCATTACGCTTGCTCTCAATAACGACAACAATTAGGTAATAAAAAGTACCTTTTAAAGTGCCAAAATTATTAAAAGCTGCGCAGCTAAGTACGTTCTTTTACTACTTTATTATCTTAGTCCTAACAAAGTCGATTGTCGGCATCATGCGTACCAAAATTTCTAAGAAATTCCGAAATACCGAAATTTCTAAGTAACTCCTTTATCATAAAGATGCCTCAATATCGCAAGATGTGAGTAAAATAAGTTACGAAAATCGAACACTAACGGAACACCAGCGTTGGTTGTTTATCAACCAGCATTTGCTGAGTTAAGGCTTGTTTAGAGTTAGTTAACTTTTGGCTTTTATTAAACTGCTTATGTGTAATTTTAAATAACTCTAAATAAACATTATTTTCTCTCTTCCTCAACAAAATTACTGGTGCAGCAAAATACTTTTCTCTATTTAACGACAACTCTCTATAACGCCATAAAATGCACAATTCCTTCAGAGTCGTTATATAGAGTTTACACTGCAATTACTGTCTCCTATATGGGTGATGCCAATGCGCTGCCTTTGAGATGGAACAGAGGTAGGGTTACCATTCGTCCTGATACGTCGGGACATACCAGCGTTATTACTAATGGTGTCCCGACAATCAACACTTTACAAGCCAACTAACACCCACCGACTCGCGGTATGGACGAATATGATAACATTTCGGTCAGGATTTGGAGCTTGTGGTGAGAGTGGAGAGGAGACCCCGTATATATGCCGCATATTTTCATTGAATCCTCGCAGTGAACAAACGAAAGGAATCGCCTAGGAGTCGACACAGTGAAGTTATTTTTCAATGTAAAGTTAATATTAACATGAGCTGTGAATTTTTTTATAAATCCCTACTAATTACTAGTAACATAAAACAAAATAAAAATAATTAAAATTAGCACGCTTATTTGGCGGCTCGGTTTGACGGCAGTCCAGTGTTAAGTGCTCCCTTGATGGTTAGTTCCAATTTGTTTGTTAGCTGTCACGAATATATAATATAATAACAGCCCATAAATGTCGCCCTGCTGGGCTCGAGCCTCCCTCTATTGGGGACCGGAAAATATACCATCCACGCTTAACCAAGGCGGCTTGGCAGCTTTGACATATCGGTTATCTCGAAGTGCAGGTTTCATCATCTTTCTAATTATACTTCTTCGTTATTAGCACGTGGTAATTGAAACAACATGCACTCGTTGTTTCACTCGTTGATTGGAACCCACACCCTATGAGTTCGGGACATGTGCGCTGCCGCGACTTCACTGTCACACGAGTAGCGATTGAAATTTGGAATGTACGCATTTTAAGTTAAACCTGTTTTCATCACATATTTCTTTTTTTTTCAAAATTGATCTACCCTGGTCTATAAAGGCCACGGGAACTTTTGGCCATGCAAAATAACTAAGCACACTAAAATCATATATAAAATATCAACATAATAAAATCACTCTTTTTACAATCTGGGCCTAAAAATGTGTGAAAGTGTATCCGTCTCCTTTTACAGTTTGTTTTGAAACTGGATCTGCTTATGCAAAACAGAACCAATCCACAAACATGCCAAAATTGGGTTAAGGATGCAGAAGGCTTTCAAAATGCACCTTCTATCGACTCAATGAGAATTCTAACAAGATCTGACAACATTTACTAACAAGATCCATGACCCATGGTAATCCAAAAACCCAAAAGGCTTACTTAAATATATAGGACAAAATATAATATACAATATAAAAAAAAACAGTTTATTATACAGTTTTTTGTATGCTAAATTTTAATAAAAACGGATTTTTCTCAAAACTGTCAGTATGTGGGCAGGTTCCATTTTGCACAAGTAGGTCCAATTACAAACAGACCCTTCTATTTTATTTATTGGTATATTATTATTAAACCATGCAATAACATGATTATAACAGTCATAATACAGAGAAATGAGTTATGCGAACATTCGATCATAGCGCTTATTTAAGTTCTTGACATACTTAATGCGTGATTTTCCAAGGAATGTCATGGGAGACAAACAACATACATAGCAGACAGTTGATACGACACGTATTACAGTAACCGGCGAGTTATTTGCGGGACAAATGTGTATCTATTTAGCTCGTATCAGTTTCCAGCATTCCCATTTGTTTATTTTAATAATCATAGCATTGTTTTAATAATTGAAAATTTTCGCAATCAAGTCTAAATTACGATCAAATAATAAACTCGACAATTAACATATTAGACCAAGATCCCAGTCACCCCAGACTTACGTGATTTTAGGAAAGATGAAATTCTGAACAACGAAAATTATTAATAAAAAAATGAAAAATAAACATTTTCTATTTTTTCCAACGGGGTTCTATTCTAAAGCCTTTCAAGAATTGCTCCAAGAAAGGAAAAAAATCTTAAATTTATAGTTTAACAATTATCACAATTGCAATCTTCATGTTCAAGCAAAAAAAAATATATTAATTTACTATTGAATAACTAAATGAAAAATTGTTATAAAAAAATTTTCAAGCAGATTATTGTTCATTCATCTATTCAGTTAGTACCTGAAATTTTTCAATTTTTTATTTTCATATTTAGTATGTTTAAATAATATTTATTCATTAAAGGGCCGATGTGGGTGTGGCTTGCGTAAGCCAGAGTACCCGTTTTCGGCCGTATTTTCATCCTTCTGGGAAAATTATAAATATTGATCTTACAGTTTTGGGAGTCAAGACTTTTTTTAGGAAATTTCCTCCTCTTTTCGAATCTTATTTTTTTATTTATCTTATTTGAAGAATCTTTATTACTTTTTGAGATATTTGCAAAAAACTAAACCCCCTTTTTTTAGTTAATTGTTAATAACTTTTACAATTTTTGCAAGCGAAACTTCATTTTTTTCAAAAATTATCTAGATGATCGATCTAGATAATCGAATGACACCTCATTTTTAATTTTCGGAGACTGCTCAAAAAAGTTGGTCCAAAAGGCACTTGTTTACTAGTCTATTAGAAATTTGGTCAGAAAACACTATTTGTATTTTGTTTGTATAGCTATGTCTGATTTACGGAATATAATCATGGTAATACATTTATTTATTATAATATCTTATGTATTATTGAATGTATATATGTATGTATTTGTATATTTATTTCTTAAATTAGCTTGAGTATGTATCTATTGCCTTTTTCCGGCACCACCTATTTCGCCTGATTCAATTTCTTTTATTTAGGTTGCCTGAAAGAGATCGCTTGGAGCGATAGAGTCGCCTGTTGTAATGCCTAGAAAATATTGTAATATGGTCTGTTTTTGTAATTGTATATTTTAGTATGCAATAAAGTGTTATCTCTTCTCTTTATTTTTATTTCTATTTCTATTTTTGTAGCGCGTCGTTTTTACGTAAAAAATATTTTTCTTTTCTTTCTATTCTTGCCATCACGTCTGGCTTTCGGGCATCGCTACCTACCCCACTTGCTAGGATATAGCAAAGGCTACGTGACTAGATAAATTAAAGTTTCCTAAATAACTAACCAGTTTCTATAAAATTTGAATGAATCAACGTAACCGACTCTCTTGACATTTTTTGCTACGTCACTGACACAGGCTGCCGTGGATGCAGAGTTTTTACCGCAACCCGTAAATTTACACATCTACCATACCAAACACTACCAAATTAAAGTGGAGCTTTATACTACATCTTACACATACCAGTGTACCTACCTAGCTAGAGACGTGTCAATTTCACTATGCGATTCTACAAATTCTAAAATTCTACAAAAGCGACCGCTTTAGGCGCCCCTAGTCTAATGACGGAAATATGTTTTGCTATACTTATAGGAGACTAGCTGCGCCACGCGGTTTCGCCCGCGTGGTGATGGAAAACCACAAAACCACACTATATATTAATAAATTACAGCCTATATGTTATTTTGATGTGTAAGCTATATATTATTGTTACAACCTGAATGCCGATAAAAGACAAATTCACACCTGCCTGCTGCATTCAATCGTGCATTACGTATGGACTGGTTGTATACAGTTATATTTGTACCTGTGTTACACGTGTGTGTATAGTTCTAATAAATTTTATAATAATTCCAATGGCATTTTAATTCGTGTCCTGCAACTCGTAACATTATTGTAAAGTTTAATCAAAATCCATTCAGTAATTTTTGCGTGAAAGAGTAACAAACATGCATTCTTAGAGACTTCGAGTTTATAATATTAGTAGGATAGTAGGATTTTAGAATACGTTTTATTCTTAGATATGGGATCTTTTACTCCGCGAGGATATGTCTAGTGTATGTATCTACTATATTCTACAAACAATTAATGAAGTGTCTTTGGCACACCTGGATGAAACGAAGTTTCGTTAACCATCGAAGGCCAACAAACGTCATCAAACGCCGTCCGAGGCCATCGAATGCCATTGAAGGCCGTCGAACGTGATTGAAGGCCCTTGAACGCGATTAAAGGCCATCGGAGGCTATTGGAGAAATTGTATAGTAATAAAGGCAATAACACTAATGGCTATATTAGCACTATTGCAAAATCTATGCATTTTTGTACACTAGTGAGAAATAATAACACTTTTAGATTTGATATAGTAATTTCAATTTATTTCTAGATGTGTCATAAAAACATACACTATCATAAAAATATTATTTTATACACGTTAATAAATAGAAGAATTTTTTTACTAATTAGAATTTTATTGTATTTCTAACGCAATCTATTGATAATTATAAAACCAATAAGATATGTGTAATATCAACTTGACTGTTACTACTAACGCCATCTGTTCGAAAATTAAAGAACTAATATCTATGTGTAAAAATATGCCGTTTTTTTGGTTAACCGCAAATAAATCAGTAACTGGTAGAAAACACCGCTTTTTGCTAGTTTTAGATCTTATTTCTTTGCACATAAGTTCGAATTTTATGTTAGTATACAAAATTCAGATCAATATCAGCATTCTTTCTCAGTCATTCAGGTCAGCATTTTTCTTTCGCTAACACTTTTTCAATCTAGCCCCCCCATCTATCAAATAATGCGCGACAAAGGCCTTCGATTAATTAAATATTCCACATAATTTTCCTTTTACGTGACAAACCCTGAATTTTATCAACATTGCGTCCGTAACGCATCATGTTTTTGCAATTATGTCAGCTGGTTGAGACGTGGATGGATAATCACTCATTTACAGTGTTCGGAGAAGTTCTTAATGAATCATGGTTCTTGCGAAATGTAGTATCGATTTTGGTCATCGTATAGGATTTTGGGTTAAGGCCGATGATTTACATGGAAGTTTTTTCCGCTGTGTATGGTTTCCGTTTTTTGTGAACCTTGTAGTAGCGGCTAGTTCCGTGTCATTCGATGTATAATGAAGAGTTGCGTGCAGGTGATCATTGTGCAATGTTTTTGTTATTTGACTGCGGAACTCTAAAATAGTGATTAAAAGAAAAGAAGACATTTTTAAGACAAATTTTATCTATATCTGTTCTACTTCTTAATTTAAAACTTAAAAGGTCGATACATCTTTATATAATATAAAACAAAGTCACATTTCGCATCTGTCTGTGTATCCGCTAAATCCTCTTAAACCGCACATCGGATTGATAAGCGGTTTTCACTATAAGTTAGATTTTTCACTAAAGGTTTATATATCTACCTATCTATATAAATCAAAATGAAAACTTGATAACTATTTTGATGATTTTTTTTTCGTGGTCTTTAGTGGGTCCCCGTATTGTTTAGATTCACAATTGAAACCGCTAGATGGCGATGGAATCGGGTTCTAGGTCTTTATTTTTTCAGAGCAAGACAACGTCTGCCGGGACCTCTAAGTATGTGTATAGGTATATAAAAACTTTTCAAATCGCAATTAATTTATTAAATGAAGTCATTATAAACTAATATGCAACAAAAGAAAACTTAACTTAATTATATTGTATTTCACCTAAAATCCCGCAAGACTCTAAGTATAATATTGAGACCAGGTCAACGTCTTCGATGGGTAAGATGCCTAGAACGCTGGCTACGTTTCCTCGATAAATTGCCATATAGATCTGTTGTTTGAGATTGGCAGCAGCCCTTTGATTACCTGAAGGGTTAGTGAGTATTTTTAAATCATATACATATAAAGCTGAAGAATTTGTTTGCTTGAACGCGCTTATATCGGGAACTACTGATCTTATTTGAAAAATTATTTCAGTGTTAGGTAGCCCGAAAGCTATATATCATCACGCTAAGACCAATACGAGCGGAGGACCAATAAATAATGTTTCAAAAACGCGGACGAAGTTGCGGCCAGAAGCTAGTATTTGATATAAACAGAAAAAACAAAATTTTGCAAGTCGTCGAAGCGCGTCTAGATAATTTAATGCAATGTAACCATTGATATATTAAAACATCAATGAATGTAACCTATGCGAAAGCAAGTTTGTTAACTTAATGAACAAGGGTTAAGTATTACGGTTTTTCCCTTTGTTATGATTTGTTTGTTATATGATTATATGAAAATACCTTCTTATTGACATAATATTTTGTGAAATGAATAATATTTGTTGTTGATTTGACATTTCTTATAATGGTAATTGTGGAGTTTTTAAAATAATTATTTGTGATTTATGAACTACGTATTTATATTCAGACACAAAATATTATTGTTATTGAATTAATATAAATTAATAAATAAAATAAAATATAGTTTCTCATTTTACGTATACCAAAACCAGCCTTGTATATTATATTTGTGAATAATAACCGCATTTGTGATCTTCAAATAGTACTTCTGTTATAAATCGAATCAATTCGATATTTGTGTTACAATGCATATCACTATTAAACGTAGACATCACTAAGCTCTCTTACAATAATGGCTATTTAAGAGTTTTTGGCGGGAATTGAAAGGAGATGTTGTGCTGTGCAGTTCTATTTTCTAAAAATGTGTTAAATGACTCTAAAACGAACAATAATTGTAGGATATTGATAGTTTTTGAGTAGTAGTTATGTGTTTTGTGAGAAATGTGAACTGTAGTCAAATGTGGCCTTTTGAGTTGTCACAAGAACTCCGTTGACTGGCACTAGCTGATTACCTACAGTTCAGCTGTGCCACACATAGGCTTAAGAAAATGATGAAACTATATTTTAAACTAAGATCTGGCTTAAAGGCCTAGCTGCCAAGCCATAAACTTAAATAAATAAAATTGGCTATCTAAAAGAAACTGGTGTTCACATAAATGTATAATATTAAATATCATTATTAATTGAGTTATTTTTTTATGAATCCACAAAGGACGTCAAAACATAACGTCTACTTTTTGAAAAATGTTTTTGTCTTGCTGGTCACACTTATTCATTTATTTTTTGCAGCAATAATTGGGTTAGTAATATTCGTCATATTTTAAGTGACCTACTTTTTTAATAGCTCGCGGTTTTCCTCACATGCAATACACATTCAACTCGCTTTTTTATTATGTCGTTAATAAAGTATAAATTCACATACGTGTTTATTTCTTGAATGAAATAGGTGATTATTAAATAATGTCTAGCATTTTGTACTTTGATTACATGTTGTTATACCGTAGAGTTGTAAATAACTAGAATTGTGTGTAATTTTATACAAGTAGCGTTATTGGATTTTGCGATAAATTCAGTTTGATAGGTTATGATTACGTTGTACCATGGAAGATATACTTAAAATTCGGAGTGCTTAACAGCCTTTGTGAATGAACGTTCTGGCTGTGTTTACAAGATTGTTGAACAATAGGGATCAACAACGTTAGTTATAATAACGGGGTTCAATGAAATTGAAAGATTACATAACTTTAATCAACGTCTTCACACAGAAACAATTTTAGCCAACACTTCGTCGTCTGTCATCTATCTTCTATTTACTGTAAATGCTCATAATTCAACTTTCTATACCAATTCCTTTACCGTCAAGGTTAATACGGCTTTCGGACGCGCTGCCTGTTTCAGCCAGACAAGCAAAATCATTGCCGAGATTTAAAACAATGACCATAAAATATTACCTGTCGTTGGAATATAATGATACTTAAACCTATGTATGTATTCATCTTTAAACTTACTTTTTATAGATATGTATTTGCGCGGTATGTATATTAAGTATATATCTACTTAATTTAATGTATAAAATTCTCGTGTCGTGGTGTTTGTAAATAAACTCCTCCGAAACGGCTTGACCGATTCTCATGAAATTTTGTGTGCATATTGGGTAGGTCTGAGGCAAACATAGTGGCAGTTAGTTAATTTTAACTTGTAATATAATAAACATCAAATTGAACTATAAGCGGCAAGCGGTAACATTAAAGGGTATGTCAGCATATTATTATATTGCATACATAAGGATTGTAAACCCATCATTATGGGAAGCCCTTACAAGCTTCAGTCATATTTTATTCCATGCCATTACTGGTACAATCGTTAATAAAAGTTTTTAACTGGATAGAGAAGAGAAATGACTTAATATCCCTATGTCCAGTTATACTCTTTCCAACCGTTCATTTTAGTTTTGACAAGTCGATCATTAATCAATTAGTAATAACCTAAAATGTTACCGATTCGATATTATATAAAATTCGAGTTTTTCTGCGAATAAATTTTAACCAATTTAGTACATCTATATAGTTTACTAGAATAAATACTGTATTGCGTAATAATTAAACTATATTACAAACATGTTTATAAGTATTTAAAAGTGAAATAAAAGCAAAATGACGGCTTTTTATATCTAAATAAATGTCATTTTAGGGGCCACCAACCAATTACGTAGGTATCACGAATTTCATGGTTTTCTGACCACTACCCCGTCTTTCTCACAGCTGCTCATAGTCGTCAAACTCCTCCCTACTGAGAATAGAATATACTTTATTGCATAAAATTAAAATACAATTCAAGAAGTTTAAATATAGAAGACTATAGGGCGGTCTTATCACTAAAAGCAATTTCTTCCAGACAACCTTAGGAAGGATTAGAGAAAATTTGTGTAACATGTGGGTTTTGTAATACAAATAGAATAAAAAAAGTATATATATAAGATTTTGAAATGGCAAGTATAAATAGACATGGTAATAAGACAAAATATACATATATTGACATATATAAATAAATAATAATCATAGTAATAATGTATAGAATTACGTAAATATGGGAGAGATGAAGATGTTATTATTGACTTTAGAGTCGGAAGAATTAAAACAATAATTCCGTAATTAGCTTAAATATATTAGATTTTTAAATGTGACGTCACGAATTTAGGACTCCTCCCACCCCTTCTCGCACAACGCTAATTTCCTCGACCCGCACCCCACCCCTTCACGTGTGACGTAGTTTATGGATGGCCCCTTATATTTTTTCAATTAAAACATTTTCATTTTACAATCATTAATTACGATTTAATTTAGGTTTTATGATGAGAGGTTACAGTCTAGCATCACTAGCAAAGGAATCGTCGAATAGAACATTGAAATACGACTATATATAACATTTGTAGCACATGAAATTCTTGTCAAAATCCGAAGTTACTATCGACTTAAAAGCGTGCAAATGTCAAAAATTAAATAGTTGGACAGAGTAAAGTTATAGTATAGTATAAAGTATATCATATAATACTTCGATCCACACCACTCACTGATATTTAGAAAAAATCGAAGAAAATATATTAAGTATGTAAATAAAATCTTTAGTTGCAAAATAGGTTTGCGTGAAACAGTTCATTTAACAGGGCACCAGAAAGAATACAATTTCCTGTGGCCGGGCGGTCTGTCGTAGGCGACAAAACTGCCCACAACCAGTTGGTAGGGTATTTGCTCGACTGGATGGCGACCACCCCTGGTCTAGAGTATGCCGCTATAACAACCTTGGGTTGTGTTCCAGCGTTAGTGACCAGGTTTCAGTCTCCCTTAAGAGAGCAGCAGTGCGTTTGTAGCACCTTTGGTGATGTAAATGTCCATAGGCGATGGTAAGCGCTGTCCATTAATTGGGCCGTCTGCCTGTCTGCTGAACTCCTGCAATAATGAAATACCCTTTGTTCAACTTATGTAAACGTGAAAAGAAGCTAATTAAGAATTTTAATTTATAACTGCTGTAAGTTTAAAAATAAATTTAATTGTTATGAATATACGAAAACTTTTCTTACTGACAGTCCTTACCATGATATTAGACATGGCTAGTTATCATTTTGCATTATGAATGTTAAAACAGTATAAAAACGTGATTTGGATACGAGAACTTTATCTATTATTTGTCTCATAACAAGGAAACTCGTTTGTCTAGCTCGTTTCATATTATTCATGCGAAGAAAAATAATATAATAAATATTCATTGTTATTAATGAAGAGAACAACACACCGTGTATATTGCCAAATATATAAATTAAATTACGTTACTGTGGTAACTAAATATTAGAGTACTAGCCTTTACCCGCGGTTTCGTTCGCGCTGAAAAAGGTATGTATGTCATGGAGTAGGTATGTTATAAATCTTAAAAATGTTGAACTTGATTTTAACTTCAAAGTATTATTGAATGGATCGAATAACAACAATTAAATAAGCTATTTGAAAGTAATTGAAAATGTCGCACAAAACATTCTACATAAACAAACAAATTGTATCAAAATATTGTAAAAAATCTAAATTAAAACTACGCAATCTGTTTAAGTTGACCGAACTAATATATGAATAATTATTATACAAGCAATACCAAAATACAGTGGTAACGCGCAGAATCCATAAATGGTATAAAAAAGAGAAAGGCAGAGAGTTTGAGAGGAGATACACTATACAGCGGTCAACACTTCTCGTTTCGGTTACACTTTCTCCGTCTAACTCCCATCCTCCGAGCGTTTAAAGCAGTGTTTCTCAAACCTATTTTGTAGACTGCCCACTTTGAGAATAAATTATTTATTAGCGCCCCTATTTTTTCACCTACTTAAAAACCACTATTACGTCAAATTAAATTAATTCATTGATTGAGTGAGCAATATTAGCAGAGATTAAACATTCATTCTAAACGAGACTTTTACTATAGCCCGCAAGAGTTAATTTGAGATCTAAGCGCAGTAGGTAGTACACAACGGCGCTGAGGTCTCAAGTTAACTCTTATGGGCTACACCTGCCAATGAGAATAATTATTGAAACGCAACTTTATAGTATTCAGACAAACGCGGAGACAAATATCGAACCAAGTTTGAGCAATCTCTTAATTAATATAAGTTGATGTTCACAAGTCGTAGTCGAGAGTTCAGTCGGTGTCTAAGAGTCCTCCTAGATGAAATTACAAATCGCCCTCCAAGCCTATATACAACACGCCCCCCTTTAGGCCTGCAGCGCCCACAAGGGGGCGTTATCGTCCACTTTGGGAAAGGATGGTCTAAAGTGTAAGGTGGGATAAAAAACTTCGTTCTAATGATACTAATAAAAAAGTAATCGCACACTGCGGGGCTCGGGCCTTCCATTCTTATAGGGAACGGACAGTACTTGCCACGCTCATCTAATATCTAAAAATACAGAGACAGCATCATAAAGAAAATAAATATACATATATATGTTATTTATATTACACATATACATCTATTTTTTACAATATTGATATTGTTACGTACAAGCGGGGGTACGCACTTATGGATTGGAAGAAAACACCAGTTGTAAATTTAAAAGCTTTTATTGACTTACACAGCCGCACGTAGTACCTCCCTGCAGGGTTGCCCCTATACGCACGACCAACGATGCACAGTCCCGACGATAACTTGGCACACCCTCAATACCGTCGCCGATATTGCGCGGACCACCTCCAATATTATCGCGCGTAGCTCGCTTCTGGTTTCCCTCCTTCGCGTATCTGTCCACCAAACTTCTCACTAAATTCACCACTTAGTTCGTCTCTATCCTCTATTAACCTTCTCTAATATCGCACTTGTCGTTTCACCGTCTTGGACTGAACTCAACTTTAAACTGCCCGGTAGGCGCGGTACCCTTTTTCATTTGATCATGAATTTTCTAGAACCCGTCTATCTATCTCTGTTTTTTCTTTCCCAAACCTTCTGTTCGGGAACTTTCGTTTATACATCTATCCCTTTCTAACATCTATCTATCTCTTTCTCTCTTTTGTCATCTATCTCTTTCTAACATCTATCTATCTCTTTCTTTCGTTTATCGTCTATCTTTTTCTAAATATATCCGTCCTTGTCTTTTCGTTCTAGATTTTTCTAGTTTTCCAAAAGTTCTAAAACTAGCTAGATGGTTCCACCATCGTTCGCCATACTACCCCCTCCTAAAACGTGCTCGTCCCGAGCATCGTTAGAACCATGAAATTTCGCTAGTCGATCTACATGCACTATTTTTGCAGGGCTCCTTGATGATTTCCGAATTCGATAGGTAACATCATTAATCCTAGTGACTACTGTGTAAGGTCCTTCCCAACTCGATTGCAATTTTGGAGATTTTCCTTTACGTCGAACAGGATTATGAAGCCAGACCAATGAGCCTTCATCAAAGTCCCTTAAGTTAGCACGTCTATCGTAACGGGTTTTCATCCGTTTACTGGCTTGTAGATTTTCTATTCTCATATGGTCATGAATTTCTTCTATCCTCCTTCTTAAGTCTTGGACATAGTCCGAAACACAACTTGGAGTATTAGGCGGACATCCTGAAAGAAGTTGCACTGGGAGTCGGAGTTCCCTTCCAAAATTAGCACGAGCTGGCGTTGTGGAAGTGCTCTCATGAACAGCCGTTCGATATGCTAGGAGAAAGAGGGGAATGTACTCATCCCAGTCTCGTTGATGAGAATCCACAACCTTTGCCAGATGCCGTTCTAAAGTTTGGTTAAACCGCTCTACCATTCCATCAGATTGTGGGTGATATGGGGTAGTTCGAGTCTTGTGTATTCCAAGTATCTTGCAGGTCTCTTGGAAGACTTGAGATTCAAAATTGCGACCCTGATCACTGTGAAACTCCAGGGGTAAACCAAATCGGCAAAAAACTTCTTTTTCTTTAGCAAATGGAACTCGACGAGGTCGTTGTCGGATTGGATGTTCATTCCCAGTATTAATTCGGTGCTGAACTAACCCGGTTCTGCCAATATCCTTGTCGTCTTTCGAAAACATTTCAGAATATCGTTGTAACAGACTTTCGGCCTTTGCTATCTGTATGGCTGTTAAATCCTCTTTACAACCTTCCATACTTTTACTGAGATCTATTCCGCTATTTTCCCGGAAGCTGTACACTCTACCTCCGCTGCCACTTTTCATTGGGATTTCCATGGCTCCACACTTGAGAATACCCTTCTGTATGTCAAGCTTACACTGATGGTTTCTGAGGAAATCCAGTCCAATTATGCAATCATCCATAATGTCGGCTATTATCGCTTGTTGCCAATAAAACTTGTCACCAATCTTGATAGCTACTTTCTGCTCCCCTTTTACTGGTACACGCTGGCTGGTAGCCGTCGTGAGCTGAACCGTCTGTCTTTCATTAGTTATTTTACCATTTTTCCTCATTAACTGTGGTCCAACTACCGTACGTGATGCTCCAGTATCTATAGTCAGTAAACAAGCAACTCCATTAACTATTCCATCAACAGTTAGACTGTTGCCATCTGAGCTTTGGTAAATCCTTATTCTTGGGGTTATTCGTCTACCAGCCAGCGCCCACCCCGCAGCTCTGACTTTATCTAGTTTTCCTGAGTTTCTGACGCTTGTGCACTGGCGTCAGTTCTTTGTCTTCCATAGGGTCGATTTGGGCACCTGCTTCGGAAATGTCCTCGCTCTCCACAGGCATAACATCTGAATGTAAAAGTCCTTCGACCTCCCGTGGAATCATCGCTTGATGTGATCTCACGTATGCGTCCGCTCCTCGAATCTCGGCGAACAGCTTCCACTTCTAAAGCGTGCGCCAAAGCCTCCTTCATGTTATCGTGGTGGCCTAATCGTACAGCTGCTCTTATCTCAACGTCAGATATACCGTCAACAAACGTTTGGAGAAGTATGCTTTTAACAAATGTTGAAGGCGAACTCTGATATGCCTTTCGCACCAGCTTCTCCACCTCCAGTGACCACTGTTGCAGCGATTCATTAGGTCTCTGATAACGCTCCCGAAGTTGGGCTCGAAACACGTGCTCTAAATGAGAGTCACCAAACCGTGATTCCAGAGCTTCCATTAGCTGCTCATAAGAGGTATCCTTACTGACAGCTTCTAATACATTCATTGCTTTGTCTCGGAGTCCCAAAATAAGAGCAGTCCTGGCTTGCCCACTATCCCATCCGTTCATTTCTACCACTGCCTCGAACTGCCGCCTGTAAGCTGCCCATGGAGATGCTCCATCATAAGGGGGTGCCTTAAAATTCGTTGCAGAGGAGGTTGTTCCTATTGGCATTGGCACACCCTCAATACCGTCGCCGATATTGCGCGGACCACCTCCAATATTATCGCGCGTAGCTCGCTTCTGGTTTCCCTCCTTCGCGTATCTGTCCACCAAACTTCTCACTAAATTCACCACTTAGTTCGTCTCTATCCTCTATTAACCTTCTCTAATATCGCACTTGTCGTTTCACCGTCTTGGACTGAACTCAACTTTAAACTGCCCGGTAGGCGCGCCTTACGCTGTTTATATACCTGGAAGAATTTTATAGAACCCGTCTATCTATCTCTGTCTTTTCTTTCCCGAACCTTCTGTTCGGGAACTTTCGTTTATACATCTATCCCTTTCTAACATCTATCTATCTCTTTCTCTCTTTTGTCGTCTATCTCTTTCTAACATCTATCTATCTCTTTCTTTCGTTTATCGTCTATCTTTTTCTAAATATATCCGTCCTTGTTTTTTCGTTCTAGATTTTTCTAGAGTTTTCCAAAAGTTCTAAAACTAGCTAGATGGTTCCACCATCGTTCGCCACAATATATACATAATAACTATATTATAACATTATTAAATACAAATTTTGTATATAGTAATATATATTAAAGATTAAACCACAAAACTACAAAAACAATTGCCCAACATAATAATCGCTGACAATGTTAGAGGGATAATAAGCTTTTTGAAAAAGATTTTTAAATACAAGCTTTTGAGATCCTGGATATCATGTAGCCAAGACAAGTAAAATGAGCCCAAAAACGACGGGTCTATCTTGTTTAGTACAGGAGTTCCTGTGGCCACCTTCAGACTCCATCATCAGATCAGCTCCATGGCACCACAATATTGCATTATCACGCGATATACACATGTGTGCAAAATTTCAGCTCAATCGGAAACCGGGAAGTTGGACAAATTTAATTTGCAAGATTCCACCCGAACTTACATACATACATCCATTGCAAGTTAAATAAAATCTTGTAAAAAAAACTTATAGCGCAATCGTAACTTGCTAAGCTCCGGAATATGTCTACAGTGTGCTTGTCTGTTTTTTTTTATAGGAAAACAGAAGCCAATTTTTATAACCTATATAATAATGAATATAAAATTAATCTCCATTACTTTCTTGTTGCTGTTTACCACATTTACAATTAGAGCTTATGATAATGATGTAATTAAGATGATCATATCATTTTTAATTTACAACGAGAGACCGACGTCTCTGCTCGTGCCCTATTTATGTTGGGAGCCATGTGAGTATTACTATTATTGTCCTAATAATACATGTACTGATATCCGTGCAGGAATGGAGAAAGAATACAACTTCCTGCGGCCGGGCGGCCTGTCGTAAGAGGCGACAAAACAACCCACAGCCAGGTGGTAGGGTATTTGCCCGACTGGATGGCTACCACCCTTGGTCTAAAGTATATCGCCATAACAACCTTGAGTTGTGTTCCGGCATTGGTGACCAGGTTCCAGTCCCCCTTAAGAGAGCAGCAGCGCATTTGGAGCACCTTTGGTATTGCAAATGTTCATAGGCGATGGTAACCGTTTTCCATCAAGTGGGCCGTCTGCCTGTCTGCTGACCTCCTGCAATAAAAAAAATCTATAATATTGTTACCACCTAGACGCCGACAAAAACGAATTCACACCTGCATACCTGTAAAAACACATTTTATTACCTCTCGGCATTTGGACTTCTTTTGTTTACTTATTTGTTGGCATGCGTTTACTAATTATTCTAGAGAACAGTCCATTGTTTTATTGTACTCGTTCATGGCCGTTGCGATCGACTCATTAGCCAGGTGTTTCGGATTTAAAGTACAAACTGATTCTAGGAAATTCGGTCCACGCGGCCGGGCAGACATATTGCATCTGTGCAATATAAAGTAATGCTCCGATTGAGGGACGAGGCAGTCGAGCGATAACCAAAACTAGCCAAATTAAAAAAAAGGTTTCGAATTTCAATGTGACTTTCACTGATCCCCTAGAGAGAGCGGTCCCTAAGAGCTCTGTTCCTAGGACAAACGCAATAATTACAAAATGGCAGTTTCGAAAAAAACGCGTTAAACATATTATTAGATATCTAAACAACATGTCCATCAGATATAAATTTTTAATGTATCTAAAAACAAGAAAACCAGCGCTGTGACCAAGATAATCTTTCCAGCTTAACTTTACCATGTTTAACTATAAAGTGAGCAATACATTATCCAATTGGCAGAGCGCTAAGTGAATTATTGTGCTAAACTTGAGTGGTGTAAAGGCAATGATCCAATCTTCAACTCTGCCTTGCTACGCTTGCAGTGCACTAGTTAGCGTTGCATAATCTAAAGTCCACTTTACATAAATTTCAGATCAAATTAAAATCCTTGTCAAAAGTTTGTGTGATGAAGGAATTGGTACGGCATATTCTTTGCAGTACAACAGAACTGAATACCACCTACAATATTCTGTTATAATTGCTGATCTGGATTGTCCACGCACCTCCAAATTTATGTTAATGGTAAGTGGGGTCCTGAGTTCCTTAAGCCTGTACAAAAATTATCAAAACAACGCTTTGGGTGTCTAATTTGTCAAAATTCTTCAAAATTGACATTCAGGTGATCAGGTGGTGCCTACCTCGGACAGTATGACAATCTAGAGAGGAAACGTAGCCAGCCTTCTGGGCACTTTACCCATAGAAAACGGTGACCTGGTCTCAGTAGTCTATTTACAGTCTTGAAGGAATGCGGGTAGAATAGAATAAAACTAAGTTTTCTTTTATTGTATTAGTTTATAAAATCATTAATCGAAGTAACAATAAAACAGTGGAACGGTAAGTTTAGCCTTTGTTTGGCACTAGAATGTGCCCGCAGTTACTCTTGTGTAAAACCTTGGGACCCTATCACGCGGAAATAAGTATTTTGTAGGATAAAGTTATATTTTATTTTGAATAATGTCAGTGACGTAATTTGATCATGCTGTAGCACTAGTGCTGCTGAAACTAAATTGTTCTTTGTGATTCTACTAGCACTAAAACTAGTATATTTATATATATATATTAGGGTGCGTCAAAAAATATTTTTTTTTTACAAGTGACACGGAAAAATGAGTTGCTAGACACCTTAAAAAATTCTCACCAAGCATGAGCTCTTTATTTTAATAGGAAGATCCTCCGCATCGCAGTTTTGTATTTTTTTCTCAGTCCAATAGAAAAAAATTCATACCTCATCATTTATCTATTGAACAGAAAAATGTTCCGAGAGAATTTTTTAGGAAATTTAATGCTCTACAAAAAAGGTATCTTATATTTTTCCGTAAACCTCACCATTTGAAAGATATTAAGGATTTAATTTTGATTATTTTAAGACAAATTTCATTTCGTTTATGAATTTTATAACTCGACAATAAATGACTTTTACAAAATGCGCAATACAAATTTTTGTTGGAAATTAACTGCTCTATAAAAATGGTTTCTTATGTTTTGGCGATGAAATTAACCGTTCAAAAGATATTCATCATCAAACTTTCATGTGTACGGATTTTAAAAGTTTTTGATGAGATATTCGAAAAATTTCAATTTCAAAACATAAGAAACCATTTTTATAGAGCAGTTAATTTCCAACAAAAATTTGTATTGCGCATTTTGTAAAAGTCATTTATTGTCGAGTTATAAAATTCATAAACAAAAATGAAATTTGTCTTAAAATAATCAAAATTAAATCCTTAATATCTTTCAATGTTTATGTCATTAATCATTATTTTCGACAATAAATTATTTTTACTTTTAGGCGAATAAACAAGGGTACTTCAAATCACCGTATCGTTGGTTGCTTTTGTCCTCGAATGAGACCAATCCAATTCTGGAAGATATCGAAATGTCGGTTGATAGTGATGTAGTTATTGCAAGGCGGATTAATGATGAACAATTCATCTTTACTGAAGGTATGAATAAGTCATAAATCATTTTAAATTCCTCTATTTACATACATTCAGGCTATATATATATATAATACATCAGTGGCGTAGCTGGGGGGGGGGGGGTGGCCCGCACCCCTAAGTGGGTGACACCCGACCGTGAACATCAGATAGCTAGTCAGGAGTCAGAGGATTCCCGGAATATAGAGATTGCTCATCACCCGACCCGACCACGTTCATTTCAACATTTGCAAGAGTTTGCAAGTGTTAAAGCTAGAAGGAAGAAATTGTAATATTTTTTATTAACTAATAAATTTCTTTCACATAATATATAAAACATATTTATAATACTCGTATTTTAATAAAACGTCAATTATTATTAGTTTTCTTCTTTATTTTAACAGTTTTAATTGAATTTATGGGTGTCACCTACAATATCCGCCCGGGTGCCACCCATGCTAGCTACGCCACTGCTATACATATAAATAAAATAGAAGTGTCTCTTAATAATGACAAAATAGCAGATTTTTACTAAATGCATATGAAAGTATATACGTATTATACTTATATCAAACTAGCTGCGCCCGTGGTTTTATCCATGTGGTGATGGAAAATATTTTGGATAATTATATTTTGGATAGTTATATTTTGGATAATTCACACTATACCTTTATAAATTATAGCCTATTTGTTTATTCTGATGTGTAAGCTATATTACTGTAACCTTTCATCAAAATCCATTCAGTAGTTTTTGCGTAAAAGAGTAACAAACATACATTCATACATTTATACATTCATTCTTACAAACTTTCGCGCTTATAATATTTATAGAGATAATCAATGGTGACATTTTTTGTTTGTCTGTCTGTTTGTTCAGTCTAATATTTGAAACGGCTTGACATATAATATACCTGATGTTATAAGGAGTAACTTGGGCTACTTTTGAAATTAGGGTTCCGCTAAAAACAATCCACGCGGACGAAGTCGCGAGCTCAGCTAGTTCTAGTTCTAGCATCTTAAGGGGTATGTACTTTATTTATTACTGGAATTCTATTCACAAATGGTCTACTTGTGGCCGGTTCTTTTATCCTATTCTATTCTATAAGGAAAGAGACTATTCATTCTCTTTCCTTACCATTAGTAGTATTTTGAAATGACTATGGAGATTGGGTACCTATCTGAAATTTTAACCAGTAGTACGGCATAGAGAGATATAGGAACAGGCCATTGATAGAAAGTGATTACACCCACAGCACATTAAAAGTCATTCAAAATTATTTATTAAGCTTATTATGAGCGATATCATGTGTTGATACAGTCATATTTAAGCAAGTACAACAATTTATTCAATCATCAATACATACATACATACATAAGTTCACGCCAGGTCCCTTGCGGGGTAGGCACGAACAACAGAGCGCCATTCAGGCTTATTCATACACACCTCACTTGCTTCTTTGACATTCATAGCTCTTGTCATGCACGCTCGTCTGTTCTTAAGGCTCCTGACATCACCTTCTGCTAGTACACGATTAATTTGATCATGGAAGGTGTTTCGTGGCCTTCCGCGACTTCTGCATCCATCCACTTTTGCATTGTATATCTGTTTAGTCATTCTTTCATCATACATACATAATCAATAAGTTTTTCTATTGCTGAAAGCACAGCAGACATGCTGATGGCCCAGCTGTGATGGAAAGTGATTACCGTCGCCCATGAACAATAGCAATACGAAAGGCGCTGCCGATGTGCTGCCGGCCTTATGGACAAATATTCATTTAAAAAGAATGACAGGTTTTGAAATTACTCAACTATTGGCTAATTTTTATATTAGTAAAGATGCAAATATTTTCTTGTTTGTTTTATATAAATAAAACAGTGTAAAGTTGTAATATTTATGATTTATGTTTACTTAAATGACCTTCGTTGCTCTGTGTCAATAAGGTTAGCACTTGAAGGTTGTAATCTTAAATCAATGGTTGTAATTATGTTGCTTTTTGTGTAGTGTTTGTTTGGTGCGTTATTAGTTAAATTTAAATTAGTTTAATTACAAAAGTATTAATGTAGAATGACTAGGCTCATTCCCGTCTGTAACTTATGATGTTGTTTAACTTTTTCTTTTAAATTGATAACATTCAAAATGGCGCGTTAAGTCGCGCCTTTTTAAATGTCAAGAGATAGAGAGAATTAATGCTCTGTGGTTCACTTCGACTCACCTCTTGACATGGATTGTCGTGAGCGCTGTGTGCGACCATAACGACCGCGGTCGCCTTGTGGAACGGCAGACGGAGCATTTTGGGCGTTGTGAGATACTACAAGAACGCGTCCATAATGTCCCGGTATTTTTGACATGGTAAATACCTTTGTTTCAGCTTATAAAGTATCCGAAAAATCTGAAACAATTTACACGAAAAGGCTTCTATGGTGGAATAATGACAATATAAAAGCAAATCAAGAAACCATTAACAAACTACCTACAAAATTGAATATTATATCTAAAGTTCAAATTCCTGGGAATCTTCTGGTTAACGGACAAGATAATTCTAAAACTATATTTCTAAGTAACTATGGTGTTATAGAAGATTATAGGGAGACAAAAGTGTTGTCTGCAAGAAGGAACAACTTAAAGAGACATACTTTGACCATGGCCAACGTGATAACTGATAGCAACAAGACCAGGAAGCATATGGATGATAGATTGTATGTATATAGTAATATATCCTTGATGTAGATGTGAAGGTAGACCAAACGAAAGATGGATGAACTGCGTGAAGAATGATCTGTTGGTTTGTGGTGTGACAGAAGATGTATGTCAGAATAGAAGAGTGTGGAAGGAAAAGACATATTGTGCCGACCCCAATTAATTGGGATATTGTGAAAGAAAAGAAAAAGAGAAGTAATATATATATCCTTACTAGTTGCTAGCCGCGAGGCTTGGTCTCTCAGGTAGCATAACAATAGGGTAGATGAGAGTGAAATCAATTGGGTCGCTTTTTATCATCTTACAAAACATCATAGAATTTGTAAGAGTGTCGACGAAACGAACGAATAATACTTTAGACGGAGTCTATATGAACAGAACCGTGAAATGAAGTGAAAGTTTTTTGAAAAACTATTCTTTATTTACAACTCATTTCTACCGTTATTTGCACATTATACAATATTTAAAATAACAACTTAAAAATAAATCTATTATATATAATACATATTTACAAATAAAAAATGGATTCCGGATTCCACTCCTATGGGGAGTGTTCCTAAACTACTAGCCGCATTTCCCCGCTCTATGACAATGCTAATGCGTTAACCAAAATACAGGCTAGTGTTTTCGTTACGAGAGAATTCTTTCAATACTGTTAAAAGGTCTCGTAACAGTTGATAAGCCTCGCGTCCTCACGGCCCCAGAGTCTCAACCACAAAAGCCACAAATAGGTGCCTATTACCTTTAAAAAAACTTCTATTTTATATGTAAAACCTATGTAGTATACACGTGGTTGGTGTCTATGTGGTTAACGTGTCCACTGAAATCTATTCCACATTTATCCGGACTAATGCTGGTGTGCACCGACATTTAACCGGTGGTTAAAATAAAATAATCACTGTTTATGCATACATTTTTAGCGAATATTTTATTTTAATCATCGGTTAAAAGTTGGTGCACACCAGCCTAATTAGATTATTTATTACTAAATTCTCGTAACGCACAGCGGCGCGATCGGCTTTCTATTACAAATTGGCTTCCCTTAACCGACTTCACTCTGAGAGCTCGGGCTCGGTCTACTACTATTTTATTCGTCTAAGATAGCCATAAAAAGTATGTGATTAAATAAAATATTTCATATGCTTAAAACAAGTTTTAATCTATTGCTAGTTGATTTACATAATATTTGTCTGCAAATCCCATTATGTAATTTACAATTCTAACAAGTCCGAAACAAGTTTTAACTTCAAGTCAGTGACGTTAATATGACTAGAATAACTAGCTTTAAACATATACATTTATATTTATAATTAACCAGAGGTCGCGGCGACTCTGTCTTGCCCTGAAAAATAAAAATCTAGGACCGGATCTCAGCGCCACCCATCGGTTCCAATAGTGAATCTAAATAATCCGGGGACCGACTCAAACTTCACAAAAATCGGTAAAGTCGTTCTCAAGTTTTGGTCATTTTCATTTTCGTCATTTCCATTATCCTGTATGCGTAGTTTTGATATTAAGAATGGGCATAGAAACCTTTCATCCCGGGAGATGGGATAGTTTGCGATATAAAACAAGTGAATCTTCCCGGGGCAAATAGCACTGACATAACAATGTAATATAATGTAACTTTTTCCAGGCATCTCCATCAAGACTCAATAACAAAGATGTCGTATGGAGTCGTCAAAGTCTGTTTCGAAATGTTGAATGCTACAGAAAAGTTGATCTTCACCCACACTTGGGGCTATCGGGACAAGAACGGCAAATGGCAGGGTATTGTCGATCATCTGATAAAGAAAGAAGCTGATTTAGGTAATTCAAGGAGTTTTATTTGTTAATAAATATTAATTTAAATCTCAACACGTGTCCTTTTTATCTATGTACTTAAGAATAATCCTACGTCATTCAGGTACCCTTACAATTTTTACTAAAGAGAGAATGGACGCTGTGGATTACATAGCCATGGTGGGATCGACTGCTGTAAGATTCGTATTTCGCGAACCGCCCTTGGCTTACATGTCGAATATCTTCACACTTCCATTCACTGGGAACGTCTGGCTGGCGATTCTAATATGTGTTGTGGGATGTGCCGTGTTCCTTTATTTCACGTCAAAGTGGGAAGCCAGTATGAGTATGGTAAGTATTATACAAGCTTGCGTTTTGGAACTCTCCGAGTCGGGGTAATTCTTTCTGTCTTTGAAATAATTTAGAGAAATTAATGCTAGAAAATGTATTTTAGCATCCACTCCAACTGGACGGTTCGTGGGCTGACGTGCTTATTCTGATCATTGGCGCTGTTTTGCAGCAAGGATGCACACAAGAGCCCAGATACGCTGCAGGTACGCTTATGAGATCATAACTTTGAAAGTACAAATAAAGGGAGTCAAATAGAGCATTAAATGTTGTTTATTTAAACAGTAAGTGAAACTACTTCCATCGTGATATTTTAAAAGTAACACTATCAGGTGGTTTCAAGCTTGTTCTTCTTTATTTAAATAATGTTAGATTTTATTATACCATATTACGTTTTTGGAACAAAGAGTTAGGAAGTAATATTGTGTAGTAGACCGGTCACTTCTATCGTGGAATAAAGCCGAAGGAGTCCCAAAGTAATTTTAACATCGTTAACTGATAGAGGAAGATCCTTTAATAGAGGAGCGATGATCTACGCAAGATCATCGGCAGGTACTGGTTGAGAAAAACTTGCTTAGGACCGGAATATGTGGCGCATAGGTCATGGTTACGTCCAGCAGCGGACTGCGCTTGCCTGATGTCAATATATGTAAACTGTACTTAACAGAAGTTGTAAAATTTGTTTTTTAGGAAGATGCGTGACATTAATCCTCTTTGTGGCACTCACAATACTTTATGCTGCGTATTCTGCTAACATCGTAGTCTTACTCCGAGCACCAAGTTCCTCTGTGAGATCCTTACCTGATCTTTTGAACTCTCCACTCACACTAGGAGCTAGTGATTTTGAGTACAATAGGTATTTCTTTAAAGTGAGTGGCCATTAAATCATTTCATATTTATATATGTTTTAAGTTTTATCACTGTCGCCTTGTAAGCTCCGTGAGATAAGCCACAGGAACTCTTACATTTGGCGGGGTAAACAGTATCACATTATGTTCATCTAAACCTCTAAAGTACCTCTGTCACCTGCTAGTACGTTCATTTTAGGACTTAACATTGGAAGTACTTCATATACTCATAATACCTAAATTTATTGTACTAACATAAGGACCTACTTATTCAAACTGGAACCAACCCGCATACTGACAGTTATGTGTCTATATTTTGGAAAAAAATATTTAGAATATTGTACATTAGTATATACAATATTCTAAACATTTTTTTTTTGATTTTTTTTAGAAAAACGGCTTTTTCTCAAAACTGTCAGTATGTGGGTTGGTTCCATTTTGCATTAGTAGGTCGTCCATAAACTAATTAGGTACGTAACGAAATTTCAACAAAATAATTTTTGTGGATGCATTGGTTTTAAGACTATAAACAGAACACTGAAACTATGCCACTAAGTCTTCAATGGATAAGGTATCCAAAGTTCTGATTACGTTACTTCTTTAGTATACCTTAGTGATTTGTGGTTCGAAGTATCTACGCTTTATACTTCCGATCACCTGAAGTATCAATTACAGTTTTACGAGCTCTTTTTAAAGGCTGACTGTCTCAGCATCTCAGGTATAAATATCTCAACATCATTATAGACATTGGAGGTAATCACATAAACAATGGTTTTACAGAAACTTAACGACCCCATCCGTAAAGCGATATACGATAAGAAAATCGCACCAAAAGGCAAGAAACCAAACTACTATACTATGGAGGAAGGTGTTGAGAAAGTTAGAAAGGTTTGTTGTTAGATAGATAGATAGATAACACTTTATTGCACACCAAAATATACAATTACAAAAACAGTCCATGTTTACAATATTTTCTAGGCAATACAACAGGCGGCCTTATCGCTCAAAGCGATCTCTTCCAGGCAACCTAAATAACAGAGATTGAATCAGGCGAAATAGGTGGTGCAGGAAAAAGGCAATAGGTACACAATACACAAATACTCAAACTAATTTAAGAAATAAATATACAAATACATACATATATACATAGACATATATATACAATAACACATAAGTTATTATAATAAATAAATGTCTTAGCATGATTATATTCCGTAAATCAGGAATAGCTATTTATGGACAAATAGTGTTTTCTGAGTAAATTTCTAAATATAGGTAAGGATTTGGCCTCTCTGACAGTAAGAGGCAGCCATATTCCAAAGTTTGACAGCCTGCACGGTAAAAGAATTATCATAATAGGATGTAGTGTGTGCAGGCGTCATAAGTTTTCGGTATGTATCATGGCGCAAATTGTGGGCAGTGGATAGGCGAAGGAATTTAAAACGTTCCTTAAGGTACTGGGGACTATTAGGAGTATATTTTATAAAGGTGAGTGAGAATGTGAGTATTCCGGCGAAAATGAATAGGAAGCCACTTGAGTCTTTTACGATATTCGGAACATGGTCATATTTACGCAAACCAAATATGAACCTGATACAAAAATTCTGAAGCCGCTCAAGCTTGTTCAGCTGTTCTAAGGTTAAATCTAGATAGCAGGCGTCAGCGTAATCAAGTATGGGAAGCAAGAGAGACTCAGCAAGCGTAATCTTGGTAGCAGTGGGCAGATAAGATAAGAAGATTCAGCGACTTAAATTGGTGATGTGAGGCCGCCAAGAGCCAAGCCAAGTTGGTATTCCTGATATCAATTTATGTGCTATATATAATATTTTATTACTTCTTAAACTTAGACTTCAACTCCAAACAACCAATGCATTTTCTACTAATGGCAAGGTAAATGGATGGGTAATAAGCGCTTGCGTACATGCTACCGCGCCACCGGCGCGTTGCCTCCGCGTCACAACCGCGCTGAGATACAGAAACTCAATAGAGGGCTGTTTTACATATCGGACCAATATTCCTTCACCTTTAACATCCTGTAGGAAAATGGTCTAATTCAAGAAATCATATTTGCGATTTTCGTAAATAACTAACTAGGTACTCTTTACTTAGGTACCTATTCTGTTTTAGAAGCCCGAATTTTAGGTGTTTTTTTCGGTCACAAAAATGGCACACCAGGACGTGTCATTCTTTTTTTTAAATTTTATTAATGTTTTGTACTATTTAAATATCAATTAAAACTTAAAAAGAAAAGTATAGTAAAAACATTTGTTGTTTCTTTTTATCGCGACCGGAAAAAACACCTAAAATTCGGGCTTCTAAACCAGAATACCCCCTAAGTTATTGCTAATCAGACTTTTGAAAAATTTTCTAACATTTGCATAGTAATAAAATTATTGACAATACACGTGATCAGAAGGCGGGCTCATATTTCAAAATCAGCATTGCCGTACAGCGTGATAGCGTGAAGCATTCAGCCTTCTGGGCACTTTCCCTCTGGTAGTGATTTCTTACATAATCTATAACATTAGCTTTATTTACATAGGTTATATTTTATTTAAAACTAGCTTGCCCGCAGCTTCGCTCGCGTTCCACACGTCCTTCCGTAGCCTTCTTCTGGCCCGGAGACAGTGCGCATAAGCATTCCTCCAGCAAATTATAAACAGGATATGTGGTTGAAATTTCAGCTAACAAGGTTTGCACTCAGCATATTGCTGTGCCGGAATTATATCCGAGACAACGCTGATTTTCAGCGCAAATCTTTCTTTTGACGTAAGACCAATACGACCCATTTTGATAAAGTAATTTTACTTATTTAATATTTAATTAGTAAACCAAATGAATAAATAACCATACAATTACTTAAATCGTTTGGCACATCCTTGTGTGTATGGGTATTAAAAAAGCAATTAATTATGTTATCTTTGTAAATAATATATTGTTTCACGTTAACGTTATATACATTAGCATTTACTGAATAACATGTGGTATTTGTGAAACCGATACATAATTTCCCTTGCTGTTCATGTGACGAGGTGGCCGAGAGGTTAAGGCGTTGGACTGCTAATCCAATGTGCTCTGCACGCGTGGGTTCGAATCCCATCCTCGTCGTTTAGTTTTTGAAGTAGTGTAACGGCATAATTTAAATAATTTATATTGAGCATTCGGTATGGAAGGTTGCCTGTAAGCGATTAAGTATATAGTTTTGCTCTTAAAAGTTTAGATCGTTTTTGAAACTTATTATTTTGGCAAGTGCATAAGTATTTTAAATAAATAAATGCGTCTGTGGAACAGAGGTAATTGACCCAGGATACCACGGTCTTTCTTGTCTGAATGATGAGTTATAGAGGGCGCTTGCCACCTCTACCGTGCCGGCTTTATTGGAGCCGAACGGTATTGCACGTGACGGTGGTAGGCGTCCTAACGGAAAGACTCGTGATTCCCTGGTAACCTGCGTGGACATGTTGGCCGCATCCTATTTACCAAACACGTCTAGATCATTATATCCGTGCAGGAACGGAGAAAGAATACAATTTCCTGTGGCTAGGCGGCCTGTCGTAAAAGGCGATAACACAACCCACAGCCTGGTGGTAGGGTATTGGCCCGTTTAGAGTATGCCGCCATAACAATCTTGAGTTGTGTTCCGGCATTAGTGACCAGGTTTCAGTCTTCCTGTAGAGAGCGGCAGCAAATAGCGCCTTTGGTGTTACAAATGTCCATAGGCGATGGTAACCGCTTTACACCAGTGGCCGTCTGCCTGTCTGCTGAACTCATGCAATAAAAAAAGGTCAGCCGTTTCGGCGACGGAAGCAGCTGAATCACTGAAGCGGTGCAAATGTGCAACCCTCAGTGAGAGTTATATGTTTGTGCTATTTGCTGTTGAAACGCTGGGACAGTGGGGTCCTCAGGTCCTATGAGTCTCTACCTAAATTTATCAAAACGACTCATTGACTCATCTTAAGTTGATCAGAGGGCTGGTGGTACCTCGGCCAACGGATCAGTATAGCGATCCAGCGAGGAAACGTAGCCTTCTTGGCACCTTACCCATAGAAAACCGTATGCTAGGCTCAGTATTCTACTTATAGTATGAGTAGAATACAATATAAATAAGTTAAGTTTTATTATAATGTATTAGTTCATAATGTAATTGTAATTAAATTATATTACATTATTTAATAATCTTGCAACATTCTTTCTGTACGGGCAACACTAAAATCTATTGTCACAACCCTATTGTATACTAACCGCACTTTTCAAAAACAAAAATTCTACAAGTTGCACTTTCGAAATCTATTGGTCCGAATTACCTCCTGATTCTTTTCGCTTTTTGTATTCATCATACCAACAGACACTACCAACAGATTTATTATATAATAGATACATAGATAAAATGCAGATTTCCGTTTTGATAGCTATGGTCTATGAAATATAAGGTCTAAGTCTCGCATGAACTTTGTATGTAATATGCTAAACTTACAGAACCTGATTTAAGTTAAACTTCATTTAACTTCAGGGCTTATTCGCTTTCCATATGGAACTGAATCCAGGGTACAGGCTAATCCAGGAGACGTATCAGGAAGACGAAAAATGCGATCTGGTTGAAATCGACTACATAAATGAGATTGATCCGTGGGTGCCGGGGCAGAAGCGATCGCCTTTTAAGGACCTATTTAAAATCAAGTAAGCGTTTTATTTAGCAACCTTTAAGCCGTGACTTATGTCTATCTGTAAGCCGTAAAATATAGCGGATAACACTTTCAAGTCACAAACTGGAGTTTCAAAAAAGAAGTTTGATCGAATCGATGGAACATTGAGGTATGCAACGCATCGGGTCCCTTTGTGTCGCAGATTTCCATGGGCGGCAGTAACTAAACTAACTAACTAACTCCGTTGGCTTAGCGACCCAAAGTGAGTCTTGGCGTAACAATAAGTTTTTCCGTAAAAGGGCTGTTAACCCGATGCACAAACCCCCAAAATACCGGAGGACCACAACCATCGTTGGTCAGCGAGTCCATCGGACTTAGCCGGAAGCATATCTGGGCTGTACTACCGACCATTCCCCCATTCGCCACCCGGGGGACACATCCTTACGCCGTGAGGGCCAGCGCGAGAAAATGGGCGGCAGTAATCATTTATAAAACTAAAATGAATATATTTATTTCAAAATGGAATCTTACAAATTACCTTATTGAAAGTCATTAGTCTCCCTCCGCTTCCAAAACAATTTTAGTTACTGGAAGGAAAAGAAGCGGTGCAACAAACTCCCCAGCAACATATCTTTACTTCATAATTTTTAATGTAGTTTACACAAGGTTTATCGAAGTAATTTTCAAGAAAAATTTGTTGTCCTAGCAGAAAAAATAAAAATATTATCCGTCCCGGCTTTGCACCGATGGACATTTATTTTTAAACATGTTGGGATAAGCGTATAAATATAATTTATTGTTACAACACAGGTCCCGACCAAAACCAATTCCACCTGCATATCTGAAACAAAACACATTTTATTATGATCGTTGTCTTTTGTTTACTTTGTGTTTAAAATTTGTGATTAGAAAACAGCTCATTGTTTTATTGTACTCTTTAATGGCAGTTTGCGGCCGAGTCATTAACCAGGTGTGGCGGATTAAGTCGACTTAGATATGGGGACATTGCATTTGAGCATTATAAAACGATGACCTGATGGAGGTCCCCTTCGGGGGGGGGAGTCAGCCAAGCGAGAACCACGAACGAAGCGAGACGTGTATACTACAATAGGAAATCAAATAGTGACGGACTTTGCGCGTTTTAGTTAAATTACAACCTTCTGCATTACGTTTGGTCTTGTTGTGTTCGGTTATATTTGTACCTGTGTTATACGTGTTTGTATAGTTCTAATAAACTCTATAGTAATTCTAACGACATTTTAAATAGAGTCTCGCACTCTATAGCTCTCTAGTGGTAGCCCTCATGCATCTAGGGAGCAGAGGAGTCGTCACCCCTATTGACAAAGTGAGTTTGCCCGGATTCCCGAGGCTCTCTCAAGCACTGATGCGCTAGGATCAGCGTGGACGTAACTACGTTCTAAGTCTCACGCTCTTCCTGCCATAAGCGCGGGGCACATGGGAGGTGGGTGGTTTTAGTGGAGTATTGAGTTGGGAGGTAGGTTGGTTCGAGTCTCCATACAAGCCGGTTGATTACTGTTTGGCAGCCCCATAGCCTCCATAATCAAGACTGGTCTAATCCCTAGCAAAGGAGCCGGTATTGTGCGAAATGCATTTCCCCGCCTGAAAAAAAAAAGCTATCTAATGTTTAAAGAATTATTGAAATTGGTCTAGGCATTTTTGAGTATATTCGTTTCAAACATACAAATCTTGGAATGTTTAATATTATTTATTATCTTCACCGCCACTGTTGTCTTAATATTTTCCTTATTTTAAGGGGGTTGCCTGGAAAAGATCGCTTTAAGCGATAAGGCGGCCCTTGTTAAACATTTAATGTACCTAGTTTTAATTTTTGGTGAATAATAAAGTGTTTTCATTCATTCATTCAAATCTTTCCTTTTTATAATATTAGTATAGATTAAGAAAAAATACAATTACAGTAGCAGGGTTTATTATTTTTCTTTTCTTTCTACTCTTTATTTTCCAGTTTTCTAAAAATTCGCGAGAGTGGCCTACAAATGTGTCTCCACCGTCGTTTGCAAGTGGGTAAACCGAAGTGCTCTGGGCAAGTGGCGACCTTCAGCAGCGTGGGCATCCAGGACATGGCTCCTGCGATGCTGGCCAGCTTGTACGGCGTTTTACTCGCACCAGCAATACTGGCCCTTGAGATAACTTACAAGAAATTGTAAGTAAACGTACAATATATATATATATATATAAAAGAAAGTCGTGTTAGTTACATTATTTATAACTCAAGAACGGCTGTACGGATTTGGTTGAAAATTGGTGGGGAGGTAGCTTAGAACCAGGTGACGGACATAGGATACTACTATCCCGTTGGAACTGGTAGGTGGCGCTGAGAACGGCTTCTAGAATCCTCCTAATCACCTGGACCGATTTTGGTGATTTTGTTTTTGTGTTTGAGTGGGTTCCCGGATGGTTTAAATCCACAATTGGAACCGGTAGGTAGCACTGGGATCCGGCCTTAGATTTTTATTTTTTCAGAGCATGGCATCGTCTGTCGGGGCCGCTAGTTTTTTATATATTAAAATTTCAGCTACTGTGTGTTTATGTCCAAAAACCTCAAAAAGTCGACGGATAAATATAAAATCACAATAATTTATTATTTAATTAAAAAGTATTATTATATGCTAGATATTACCCGCGGTTTCGTCTGGTACTGATAATAACTATAACATTTTGTTGAACTTAGTACCTTTACCTGTCATTGAGGTTTTCTGTCAACTAGTGGTCGTCCATGCTTAAAATTTGACCATAATAAATTATCTCAAAGACTATATACTTCTATCATCACAGATTTCGCCAAGGGTACACAGTTAATTTGACTTGAACAATAACCAAAAGAGTACATATGCGTGTGTGTGTCAAATACATGGTAGTGGGTGTAATGTTGTTTTTATTGATTTAATGTATTTTTTATATATAATTTAAAAATACTAGCATTCTGCACTCCTTCTCTATATAAAAAAATGCGAAATTTCATACTCCTCGGTCCACGCAATTTTCGTCAAAAGGGGTACAAAGTTTTGTTTCACGTTAATATATAGATAATACACATACCAAAAAAATAAAAACTTCGTTTAAAAAAACCGACTTCAAAAACTAAAAAACTAAAATGTATAAAATAACTTATTTCTAAAGCTATTAAATATTAATATATATTATCTAAAACATCTTAAAGTCGGTGCTTAGTAATTTTCAAAATATAGTAATTTTTATGTTTTGCTTTGCACCGACTTCAAGATGTTTTAGATAATATATATTAATATTTAATAGCTTTAGAAATAAGTTATTTTATACATTTTATTTTTTTATTTTTTTAAGTCGGTTTTTTTAAACGAAGTTTTTATTTTTTATTTGTTACTTTTTAGTGTCTAGCTATGTATGGGTGGACATACGAATGGTGCCGCGCTTCTTAAAAAATATAGGTCCCAAGAACCGGGAACAAAAAAATGATCGTAAAATGAAAACTACTGGGCCAAACTATGTCAAATTTTTTGGGGACCACATGGCAGCTATTCCGCGTCGAACAAAAAAAGAATCACGTAAATCGAATCATAAATCTCAGAGTAATCGGTGTACATATGGAACGGAGTGAAAATTATTTTCATGAAAAATGTTCATAAAATAAAAACTACTGGGCCAAACTACGTCAAATTTTTAGGGGACCACATGGCAGCTATTCCGCGTCGAACAAAAAAAGAATCACGTAAATCGAATCATAAATGACGGAGTAATCGGCGAACATACATAAAAAAAAAGTAACAAAAAAAAAAAAGATCCCGACCAATCTCCTCCTTTTTTCGAAGTCGGTTAAAAACGCACAGATTATAAATATTTTTTTTCTCTACTCTATAAGTTGTTGTAATTAAGAATATTTCTTATCTATCTTTTTTGCAGGATTACAGCACGAGAGATGAGAAAAACATTAATAGAAGACCAATTTATAAACCCTTACCTCGATTAATTTGGTTTAAAATTAGCATTAATAATGCACATAAAGCATTCTAGTCCATATGCGCACCCCACTGCCCGGGAACAGTGAAGTGGAAGAAGAGACGGCCTCTGTGGTTGAGTGTGGGCTATGACTGCCGGTCTACCTCACTGCAACGCAGGGACTTCGATTCTTGGTATGGTAAATTTCAGAAAAGAAATTTCCATTAAATATACAGTCTGGGATCAGTCCCAGAGTGGTTCGCTGTACCAATAACACAAACGAAACTCGCTTAGTATGGTGATATACAATGTGTGTGTTTGTCTGCCAATGATTAAAAAAAAAAAGAATTATGTCCGGGAATCGTCTTGAGACTTCCCGATAGTTACTGAATGTATACCGTATTTCTCCAATCAGACGTAGTCGAAATACGGTAGCTGATGCCGCGACTTTAGCGAGCATACACCCGTTTGCTTCAATTTACAGCAGGCTGGCACTTCATTAAAGAAACAGTGTTGTATGTGTTATAATAATGTATTTGGGTGTTTTCTGCAATAATTTACTAAAATATAGATTTAGGCACCAGACAACTTGTTTTATTTATACAACAAATTCACTGTAGTTTCTGCTATACAAATATCCATGGGTATATATTATGGTGACATGCAAAGAGAAGGAAGAGTAAGATGCTACTTAGGTTTATTTTATTATATATATATATATATATATATATATATATATATATATATATGTCGGAGAGAAGATATAAATCTGATAATTGTTGATTGGATTTATAACGCACAGTATCATTTGTTTACATTGTGATCGCTTCTAAAATTCTTAATGTAATTTAATTAGATTTGTAAATGTTTCTATAACTTAAAGATCGTTCTAACCTAATAAAAGTTATAAATATTGTAATTTAATAAACGACCAATGAGAGCAGAGCATGTCTGAGCGGAGTCAGCGCCCTCTATACTTTGAGTAATATCTACTTGGGTAGACTGAGGAGTTTTTGTGGCACATTGAGTTGATGGCAGCAGGTCGAGTTGGACCTTAGAGTATTTTAAAGAAAGTATTGAAGCTGGAAGTATGAGCGGGTGCCCTGAACCCGCTGCTCGGTCTAAACTATGTCATAATGTTGATCAAATCTAAATTAAAAGTGTATAAACCGTGGCTATTGTGTTTTATGCTCGCATTTCATCCTGATGACGCCCACTAAACCTGAAATAACTAAAGATGTCGTGAGAACGAGGCCGTTCTGCGACATCAGAAGTGGGATCTCAGCCTGTGCCCACAATGAAAGCAATGACTGCGAAGCCTTGCCAGTATAAGAAGGCGTGCTGATGGATTGAAGGATGCCCACAGTGGAAGTAAAAGCATTTGAGGACGATTGACATGTCGGGGCCATCGTCGGCAATAGCGGCGACGTAGTGGTGACGTCCTGAATGTGCCTGTGGAGCGGCGGTGTGTCGGCCTATGCATGGTTTGGTCACCGTTGGGCCTACTGTGTGCCAGCAGTGGTTCAAATTTACGTTAGTACAGCGAGTAGAAAGGCAATTTTATGGATCGTGAAGTCTAATCTAAGGTAAAAATTACGTGCCTATTCTACTTGGCACAGGAGGTATGGTAATTTTTAATTATTATTTTAGTGCGAATTCTGAAAATGAAGAAAACGAGATTTAAAAAAAATTATAGTTCATCGTTTGTGGTAGACAATTTTACTACCCTCATATTTCAGTGATATTTTTCGTGTACGAAAAATTACGATATGGTTGCCAAAAAATGGAAAACGAACAAATTACGTAGGTAGTTTACTTTTTCATCATTATTTTTGGGAGTTGGTTACTTACAAGAAATTTGTGTTCGTTATAAACGATGTGCGTGTATTCATTGTCTTTTCAAGTCTACCTTCCAAGAGTTATTATAATGTGAAAATCGGGTCTAGTTTTAGAAATTATTTTACTTGGATTATGTATGGTAGAAAGTTGCCTTTGACATATTATTCCTATGCGACGTTTTCCTTGGTTTTCTGATTAATGTAAGAAAACTTGTGTTCGTTATAAACGATGTGCGTGTATTAATTGTCTTTTCAAGTCTACCTTCCAAGAGTTTTTATAATGGGAAAATCGGATCTAGTTTTTTTAAATTATTTTACTCAGATTATGTATGGTAGAAAGTTGACTTTGACATATTATTCCTATGCGATGTTTTCCTTGGTTTTCTGATTAAGATAAGAAAACTTCTGTATGTTATAAACGATGTGCATGAAATTCATTGTCTTTTCAAGTTTACCTTCCAATAATTTGTATGTGAAAATCGGATCTAGTTTTTGAGTTATTTTAGATTATGTATGGTGGACAGTTTGTTTTGACACATTATTCCTATGCAATGTATTCCGCTGGTTTTATGATTAAGATTTTCTTTCCTGTAAAAGTAAGTTTGCAGGCGTTATATGAAAGACATTTTAGATTCGGATGATAATAATTTTACCGTGAAGAAAGTGTGGCTATGAAGAAGTTTGAAAGCCACTATAAGGTACTCAGGGGGTATTTACGTTAGTAGACACTTTGGTAAGTTGATTTTTTATTTAAGATTATTTTTGTGATAGTTTCAAATTCGAATTAGGGTGAATACCCTAGTTATTGAACGCATTGTTAATCGGAAAATTATTTTGAGTTTGTTTGTTCTTCTATTATAATTAGTTTTCATAAGTTGTCGACCCTAGAGCCCGTAGAGTGACAACCTTCGTTGCTCTGATTGCCTACTTTGGTCAAAAAGTGTCAACCGAGCCACGCTCAGCGGGGGTTGGTTGAGAGTACAGCACTCATTTAGATGTATTGGTTTGTTTGACTGATTGAGAAGTGTTGTTAGCGAATTGGATGACTGATGCGTTCACACGGTTTTTGTTTGAGATTAAAATAATGGAATTTCAATAATTATTAAACGTGGTAAATGCAGTTGACTATTATAATGGGTAGTTTTTAAATTTAGAGGTACATACATATAGAGTGAGCGATTTTAGTCTGATAGTTAAAATGCTAAATGTTTTTTAATGGCCGTATTTCTCGAGTCTCTGGGTCTTGTTTTAACTGCTAATTATTGCTGGAGTTTTTGTAGCCCTGAACAAGAGTTCTAGTATTCCTAGGTATTTTTCAAGTTACTATACTTAAAATGAATTGGTACATAGAGATTATGAATTTGTGATATTATTTTTGAAATAAGTCGTTGAAAATTTTGAAAGTTTATTGTGAGTTTGATGTTTAAATAGAGTCATTAGTAGCCAGTGAAATAGAGGCGAGGTGGCCAGTGAAATAGAGGCGAGGTGGCCAGTGAAATAGAGGCGAGGTGGCCAGTGAAATAGTGGCGAGGTGGCCAGTGAAATAGAGGCGAGGTGGCCAGTGAAATAGAGGCGAGGTGGCCAGTGAAATAGAGGCGAGGTGGCCAGTGAAATAGAGGCGAGGTGGTCATTACAAAGTGGAATAAAAGGCGGGGTGGCTATTGAAAAGTGAAATCGGTGGAATGAGAGGCGACGTATCGATTGAAAAGTGGTATCGATAGAATGAGAGACTGTATACTATTTGGATATTTTTGTGTTTGATGTTTTGATTTGTGTTTTGATGTTTGACCCAAAATGCGTAGCTCGATGGGCGACGAGGTGGCAGTTTCGATACTGCTGACTTGATTTGGTGTGTAGTACACGATGTCCTTGGTCAGGAGTGGCCGAACTATAATATCTCTTTCTTTTTGCAGATAATCCATAATGTGCGGCCCATCACACGAGGGCGTGTGATACGTCAGGACGGCCGTGTCGGAGAGAAGATATAAATCTGATAATTGTTGATTGGATTTATAACGCACAGTATCATTTGTTTACATTGTGATCGCTTCTAAAATTCTTAATGTAATTTAATTAGATTTGTAAATGTTTCTATAACTTAAAGATCGTTCTAACCTAATAAAAGTTATAAATATTGTAATTTAATAAACGACCAATGAGAGCAGAGCATGTCTGAGCGGAGTCAGCGCCCTCTATACTTTGAGTAATATCTACTTGGGTAGACTGAGGAGTTTTTGTGGCACATTGAGTTGATGGCAGCAGGTCGAGTTGGACCTTAGAGTATTTTAAAGAAAGTATTGAAGCTGGAAGTATGAGCGGGTGCCCTGAACCCGCTGCTCGGTCTAAACTATGTCATAATGTTGATCAAATCTAAATTAAAAGTGTATAAACCGTGGCTATTGTGTTTTATGCTCGCATTTCATCCTGATGACGCCCACTAAACCTGAAATAACTAAAGATGTCGTGAGAACGAGGCCGTTCTGCGACATATATATATATATATATATATATATATATATATATATATATATACAGTGGTGGTCATCTAATTAGAAACACTACCAACGGTCCTTGACATTATGTAAGATACTTCACCGCAATCGTTTTTATTTTCAAATTAAACAATAAATAGGACAACAATATGTTCAACGGTTTATCATTTATTAGAAAAACATAAATCCCATTACACATGTGCAGTTTTAATATTACATTACGGAAAAACATTTAAATCAGTTTTAAGGTATGAACAATAATGGTCAACTAATTAGAAAAAACAACAAAAAAGTATAAAAAGCAATATTTTTTTAAGTATTAGTAATTAGTATTGTTATTTACGAAATAGCTACTATCCACAACCTACCAATAGTTGTAATTAATATTTAGTGGTGTATCCCTTATTTTGAATAACAGCACTACAACGACGTGGCATTGATTCAATCAATTTCATACATTTTTCTAGGGGGATTGAATTCCATGCTTCAACAAATGCTTCATATAGTTCGTTATGACTGGGGTTACGTTTGTTTGAGACTTTCTTTTTAACAATACACCAGAGATTTTCTATCGGGTTTAAATCCGGACTATTTGCTGGCCAGTCTAAAACGGATATACGCTGTTCGCTAAGGAAATATTTGACGCTATTGGCCGTGTGTTTAGGATCATTGTCATGCTGAAAGATCCAGTTTACAGGCAAATGATCGTCCGAGTAGGGAATCATTGTGTGCTCTAAGATATTTTTGTATTGCCATTGATCCATTGTACCTTCAATCTTCCGAACGGGTCCAACTCCACATCCGGAAAAACACCCCCAAACTTTAATGTTACCGCCACCGTGCTTGACTATACTCCTTGTGTATTTATAATTAAAAGCACTGTTTACAGGACGTCTAACATAGCGCTTTCCATCGGAATTTACCATATTTATTTTTGTTTCATCTGAAAATAACACTTTTCCATTCTTGTACCGTCCAATTATCATATTTTTTAGCGAATAATAATCGCTTCTTTTGGTGTTGTTTCTTCCAAACAATTTAGCTTCCACTAATCTTCGGCGTATCCGTCTTGACGAGATGTTTCTCGGGTCATCAGACGAAAAAACTTCATTTTTAATCTGGTTGGAGCCTTTACTTGGGTCTTTTTTAGCAACACGAACGATTAGCGTATCTTCTCTGGGAGAACTTTTTCTTGGCCGAGCCTTTCTAAGAACATTTTCAACAGTTCCATGTGTTTTATAATGATCAATTGCATTAAAAACTTTCTTAACAGAACAATTTAAATGCTTAGCTATTCTTCTGTATGCCCACTTATGATCCATATGTAAATTAACAATTATTTGCCTAGTTGACGCGTCACAACTTTTATTTTCGCCCATTTTGAACAAAATAAAATTCAGATTAAATTTTTTATTGCCGTCAAAATAATAGAAAAAGCCAAGAAATGTTATTCTCCAATTTCAAAAAAAGAACGAGCTATGGATGCTTTTTTAAAATGTTTCTAATTAGGCGTCCAAGCGGCCAGTAACAGAAAATAAACTCTTACATGTGTAAAACTCATTTTGTAATTAAAAGTAAGATATGTTTTATATTTTATGCATTTAATGAGTTTTTATTTGAGTGGCTATATTATTGCATGATTATTAATTATTGAATGTGTATATTTTTACGAACATTTGTACGTTGAAGTTATACTTTCTTTATTTATAAGAAGTGTTTCTAATTAGATGACCACCACTGTATATATATAGGGTTATATATATAAACTACTCAAAACAAAATAGGGCCCACCATGTTTTATTAATGAATTTTACAGCTTCTTTTTCTTCTTTCAATTTTATGATTAGAAATGAATAAATTAAGGCTTTTGAAAGTGTGTGAACAGAAACAATAGTAAGTTTGGCCAATTTTATGGAATTTAGTCAACATTTACAGTTTTTAGGAAAGTTTACAGAAATTATTGATTTAAGTAAAGTTTGATTTTTATTTTTATTCTTGACTAAATCAATGAGTTTGAAGGTGCTTAATAGCGAGTAGGTCCTCCTCTGTTCCGTATGCACTCTCCGAGTCTATCTGGGACACTTTCAATCAAGTGGGTGATGTTTTCCTCGGGTATTCGCTCCCAACACAATTTAAGGGCGTTTATGAGCTCTTGTCGATTAGTCACATTACTGAAGTTCAATTTGAGGCTTCTTTTCAATTGGTCCCATAAATGTTCAATGGGGTTAAGATCGGGACTCATTGCCGGCCATGGTAAAACCGTAATATTGGCTTCAGAGAGAGCTCTCTGGGTTATTCGCGCTGTATGTGGGCGAGCATTGTCTTGCATACAGACGAAGTTTTCACCCACTCTTTGTGAAAATGGGATGACATGGGGCCGAATTATTCGATCGACATACCGGGAGGCAGTTATGGAGCCTTCTTCCAGAATTACCAGCTCAGTTTTACCGAGCAAGCTTATTCCAGCCCACACAATAACATTTGGACATCCAAAACGATCCGTTTAATGAATGCAAGGATCTGAAAAACGTTCGCGTTCTCTTCTCCACACGCGCACTCGACGATCATCGCTGAAAAACTTCACTTTACTTTCGTCTGTAAAGAGTACATTTCTCCAGTTGTCCATTGTCCACTCCGCATGCTCGCGAGCAAACCTCAAACGTGCTGCACGATGCGCTCTTGTCAATTTTAGACGAATAACACGAGATCTGGAACGTTGTCCGTCTTCATGGAGTCGATTTCGAATGGTTTGATCACTAATTCGTGTGCCAGTCGATTGCCGCAGTCGATTTTGTAAGACCGGGCGGGAATCGTGCGCTCTCGACGTGCAGTCAATCTGATATACCGGTCTTCCTGGACGGTTGTAGCTCGTGATCTTCCTGATCCAGATCTCCTCGCGACACTACCTGTCTCTAAAAAGCCTTCCCACGCGTTTCGAGTAGCTCGTCGCGACACACCAAGACGTCTTGCCACCGATCTCTGAGATTCTCCCTCCTGAAGCATAAACACTGCTCTTGTTGCGGTTTCCACATCCATATGACGCCGAGAACCAGGCATAATGATTGCGAGTAACACCGAAATCAAGTCACAACGAAATAAGTAGACGTGCGACTATAACACTCAGAATGTGACTGAGGGTACAAGTGACTGAGAATTTCAGTAATAAACGATTTTTGGAGTACTTCACTTTTTTTTTGTCTACCCACCATTAAATTCGTGACTTGAAACATTGATAACGTTAGATAAACATGTCAACAATACTCTGAAATGTTTAACTTCACTATTTTCTGCCTAAAAATTTTTTTTACACGAAATTCGAGATTATCTTAGAGTGGGCCCTATTTTGTTTTGAGTAGTTTATATATATATATATATATATATATATATATATATATATATATATAATAACAGCCCAAAAATGTCCCACTGCTGGGCTAGGGCCTCCCATTATAGGAGAACGGACAGTATACAGTATACCCGCCACGCTTGTCTAAGGCGGCTTGATAGGTGTGATACATCGGTTATCTCGACGTGCAGGTTGCATGGTAATGCACATTAGGTCAGAAAACTGCTTACGTGGTTCATACGTTCTGGCCAGGATCACCGCGCCCTTTGAGTTTGGGACGCGTCTTTGAATTTAGTTGATGAATTTTAGATTACGATCATGGAGAATTTACCAATAGGCTGAGTAGGCTGGAGCCTAGGGCGGCAGATCTTGGAGGGGCGCCTTTGAGGCCAGTGTTCTTTTATGTCTTACTTAAATTCTAAGACTTAATAAGATAATTCTTATTAAGAAAACATTAAAATTGAACATGTAAACTGTTTAATCAATTACATAAAAATGTTCTATAATTTGAGTAGCGCTTTTTGCTACGGCAGAAGCAAACACATCGATCTCCTGCTTCACTATCTACTTCTCTCTACTAATTATGGGAACAAAGGTTGTATAATTAAGACTATAGTGCACAAATAATAAAATTTCATTGAAAAAAATGTAAATAAAATGATTGTGAACTAGGGTATCGATTTGTGCGGCACAATTTGAATAGTGTACGAGCGGCAAATTTTCAAATCCGCCCCTGCCATCATGACTACCTAAACAGAACTAAGGGCCGCTTGCATAACGATCGCCTTTAAATAAAATTACTTCATCATATTAAACTGCCTAAATACGTTTTACACAATATGTATTGACAGTTCTTTAAATATATTTAGCGACAAATTTTGCGTTGTGCAAGATTTGTCGTATTTAAGGGTGTTAAATGCGTTTAGTGTTTCTTAAATAAATTTAAGCCACGTTATGCAAGCGGCTCTAAAATATTAATTTATGAAGTGTTTTGTAAGAAGGAGGATGTATGATGATGATGATGTATGTAATATATACCTATCTATAATATATGATCTAATGTCAGGAGCCTTAAGAACAGACGAGCGTGCATGACAAGAACTATGAATGTCAAAGAAGCAAGTGAGGTGTGTAAGAATAAGCCTAAATGGCGCTCTGTTGTTCGTGCCTACCCCGCAAGGGACCTGGCGTGAAGTTATGTATGTATGTATATATGTATGTTTTGTAAGATGTGTAAGAGAAAAATTAGAATTACATAAGCAATTAAATCGATTTTCCTGCTAGAAATTTAATAACAATTTAAAGTAAACACGTAGTCAGTTTGTGTCAACGTTGACATAAACGTTATTAATATTAAGTTGAAACTACTTCTTTACAGCATAATAGCTCAATTAACTATAATCTGCCTTTTACCGGTAAGTGTAGGTATATTTATTTTATGACAAAACTAGTACTTGCCTAGAGCTGTGCTTGGGTAAAAGTGACTGAATTTTGTTTTTAGCCACATGATGTTTCATTGTTATGTGAATGCTCCACTTGCGTTATTGTTAGTGCCTATGCCCGAATGCGACTTAGTTATAGCGTTGAAAAATAACGCATTAATTATTTGGTTAAAATTTTACTTCAATTGTGTCTTTACTTTACATGTGGCTTATGATTATTTTAAATATAATAAATCATTGCTGGCCAAAGTAAAAGATAGTAATAAACATAATGACAAATTCAATAGTCAAATAAAATTAATAATGAAAAGTAAATGTTATTTATTGCCTTGAATGTCCCAAAAATCCCTTTTTATACAACTTTAAATACTATGTTTTCTTCAAAAAGAGGTGGAAAGCCTATGCACAGTCCGCTCTTGTTTTTATAGAAAATCTCATTCATTCATCACATTCAATCGTTATATCATAATTTGAAACATGTTATTTAAATAAAATCAATCATAACTTTAAAGTACTAAATAAGTTTTCAATTTAAAAAAATACGAAATTAAAAAAGTGCCAATTAGGTTAATAAGCAATCTTTTGGGTTGGTACGCTGGCCTTTCCCATATGATGAAGGCTTTTCACTAGCTCTTTCCACTAAGTTATATAAATTCTAATATTTTTTAACTTTCTAAACATATCAATAAACCAACAACTAGACACGACTTTTATTATACAGAACATAAAAATACACCCTTTATGTATGGTTGCTAGATGTGTTCGAAAAAAAACAGGAAAAGAATTGTTTTTTTATTAACATAAAATTAAACTACATTTTTAGATATTAAATTTGCATCGAATGCTAAATTAAGAACTGCCATTGCTCTTAATAAAATTTTATTGCCTGGGATGGCCATCTTTGGATTCAGTGTAACAAGCAGTAATATTATATTTGCAGGAACGGGGAAAGAATACCAATTCCTGCGGCCGGTTGCCCTGTCGTAAGAGGTGACAAAACAACCCACAGTCATGTGGTATGGTGTTTGCCTGACTGTATGGCTACCTTTATCTAGAGTATGCCACCATAACAATCTTGAGATTTGTTCCGGCATTAGTGGCCAGGTTCCGATATCTCTTCAGAGAGCAGCAGCACATTTGTAGCACTTTTGATATTACAAATGCCCATAGGCGATGGTAACCGCTTTCTACCAAGTGGGCTGCTGAACTCATGCAATAAAAAAGCAAAAAAAATCGGAGTAGCGGCGCGTTAAACGAAACGTTCGATTATTCTTTCAAGGACGCTAGATAATGAATAAATTTGCTTTAAAACTGGACAATTTTTTGTCTGGTTTACCATATTTTCTTGACCTTGTGAGGTCTAAAAAAGAGAAAAGCGGACAGTCTGGTAAAAACTGGACAACTGGCAACTCTAACTGTATGGAGGGTGTGTTAGGCAGAAACCTGTTACACTTCAGTAGTAGTCATTCAAGACAGTTAACATAATCAAAGAAAATTTTAATAATGAAATTACTAATATTAATATTACATTTACTTAGTTTCTCAACTGCAAAAGATATAAACACAATTAAATTCATAAAAAGTTTCATTGTCAACGATAATAAACCTAGCACTTTAGTTTTTAGTTTATGCTGGACAAAAAGTAAGTCTATTTTTTTAATGACAGCATATTTTTTTAGCTGTTAAACACAGAATCTAGGCGGCACTTGTCTTACCAACCGTTCATTTGCCTAAGGCCCCAATTACACTATCATATATCTTTTTCATCTTCTTATATATAAAATGAATGTTTGTCTGTATGTCCTTTATAAAATCGTAAACTATACATTTGATCATGTGATGTTGTTTAGCAAAGTTGTTGTGCATGAGCCAAAGAAGGTTTCTGAGTTGGTTCTCAATTGGACCCGGTAGGTGTCGCTGCTGTCGGCATATCGATTGAAGCTTTTCCGGGCAGGACGACGTCTGCCGGGACAGCTATCTGCTGTGTATCATACAAATTTTATTTAATATCTGTCCAATTTTATGATCAAAATGATTCTGTAATCTGTTCTTTAGTTTTACATATTAGTGTTCATTCACGTTATCTCGCGGGCGCGGTAGACGTTACTTATTATCCCGTACAAACAGAGAAACAAAAAATTCGAATTAAATCTTAATTACTTCTATTTCACTTCTTACATTCCCCTGACTCGGTTTTTAACATTTTTCTTCATTGTACAGAAATTCTACTTCTACAGTATTATTATATGTATAGATATTACAATAATTTGGATTTATGTTTAATGTAAATAATTACTTGTAAAAAAATCATAATAAGTTCAAGACTTAAATTGCTAGGTATACAAGTGACCTTGGTAAAAGAAATGTCCGAAATGGGCATTAAGGCGTCATCTTCTAAATATCTGGAATCACCGGAAAATTTTCAGGAGCATACAGTTTTATTTTTGATTGATTTGGAATGTCCGAATGCGGCTGAAGTACTTGTGGTGGTAATAATATCTTTGACTATTTAATGATATTGTATTTATACTAGTGTTGTTTAAGCACATACATGAGAAAACACACGAAGGCTGTAAAAATGTCTTCTTTCGATTCCTACAAAAATTTAAAAACTTCGTTTAAAAAAACCGACTAAAAAAACTAAAATGTATAAAATAACTTATTTCTTAAGCTATTATTATTAATATATATTATCTAAAACATCTTAAAGTCGGTGCTTAGTAATTTTCAAAATATAGTAATTTTTATGTTTTACTTTGCACCGACTTCAAGATGTTTTAGATAATATATATTAATAATAATAGCTTAAGAAATAAGTTATTTTATACATTTTAGTTATTTCGTTTTTGAAGTCGGTTTTTTAAACGAAGTTTTTAAATTTTATTTGTTACTTTTTAGTGTCTAGCTATGTATGAGTGGACCTACGAATGGTGCCGCGCTTCTTAAAAAATATAGGTCCCAAGAACCGGGAATAAAAAAATGTTCGTAAAATGAAAACTACTGGGCCAAACTATGTCAAATTTTTAGGGGACCACATGGCAGCTATTCCGCGTCGAACAAAAAAAGAATCACGTAAATCGAATCATAAATCTCAGAGTAATCGGTGTACATATGGAACGGAGTGAAAATTATTTCCATGAAAAATGTTCATAAAATGAAAACTACTGGGCCAAACTATGTAAAATTTTTAGGGGACCAATTGGAAGCTATTCCGCATCGAACAAAAAAGAATCACGTAAATCGGATCATAAATCACGGAGTTATCGGCGAACATACATAAAAAAAGCAACAAAAAAAAAGATCCCGACGAATTGAGAACCTCCTACTTTTTTCGAAGTCGGTTAAAATATAATATAAATATATTTTTTAATTAGAATTGCTCGAGCTGATTCCTCCATCCCCATTTTACTATTGCACAACCAGACGCACCGGTTTGTGCCACCGTTACATAGTAGAAACACCACCAGTCAGAACCAAGCGTTTCGCTTCATCTTTTCTGGTGCGTACTGCCGAAGAGTCGAATAATTTGCCCGAGTCTGTTTTTCCTGACAAATATAATCTTCAACTCTTCAAGTCACGTGTGAATAGGTAGCTTCTAAGAAAGCGTACTCCGTCCTAGACTGCGTCATCACTGAACATCAGGTGAGAAAGTGGTCAAACGGAAACATATATATATATATATATATATATATATATATATATATATATATATATGTCGGAGGGAAGCTTTAATTGGACGTATCGTTGACTGGATGTATAACGCACAATATCATTTGTTTACATTTTAATTACTTCTAAAATTCTTAATGTAATTTAATTTGATTTGTTGAATGTTTCTATAACTTAAAGATCGTTCAAACCTAATAAAAGTTATGAATATTGTAATTTAATAAACGACCAATCAGAGCAGAGCATATGACGGAGCGGGGTCAGCGCCCTCTATACTTTGAGTAATATCTACTTGGGTAGACTGAGGAGTTTTTGTGACACATTTGGTTGGTGGCAACAGGTCGAGTTGGACCATGGAGTATTTTAAAAGAAAGTATTGAAGCTGGAAGTATGAGCGGGTGCCCTGAACCCGCTGCTCGGTCTAAACTATGTCATAATGTTGATCAAATCTAAATTAAAAGTGTATAAACCGTGGTTATTGTGTTTTATGCTCGCATTTTATCCTGATGACGCCCACTAAACCTGCAATAACTAAAGAAGATGTCGTGAGAATGAGGCCGTTCTCCGACATATATATAACTAATAAATAAATAAAATATTGCTTGTGTTTCACCATTATCTTACCACACGGCTTTGCTCGTGTAAACTTTTACTATGCCCTTCTTATATTTCTGAAAAAGAATATTAGCAAGTTCCTGATATCTAAAGTACTAATCAAATGCCGCAAAATAAAGACAAAGGTAAGGTAAAATAACTCTTTATTGTACACCAAAGCATAGACAAACAGAAGTAGAAAAATACAAAAGTACAAAAGTAAAAGATATAATGGGGCCTTATCGCTAAAAAGCGATCTCTTCCAGGCAGCCCTTGGCAGGGATTAATTTTTAAAACTGACGGTAGTGCAGTCTATAGATAACGATGATAATTATAAACACACACACACACACACACACACACACACACACACACACACACACACATATATATATATATATATATATATATATATATATATATATATATATATATATACGAATACACACACGTATATATGCATACGACAATATACACACAAACACATTACGAATTACTATACGCAATAGAGAAGTAATGCTTATGAACCAGATTTTTGAAGGATTGTAAGGATTTAGCCTCTCTTATAATAAGTAGCTCATTCCAGAGACGCACAGCCTGGACAGTAAAAGATTGATTATAAAAACAAGACGTATGTACAGGTGTGTTTATTCTGTATCTAGTCGAGAGGCGTAAATTGTGGGAGCTAGACAGGTACAGAAATTCGAAGTGTTCCTTAAGGTAACGAGAAGTAGTTGGTAAAAACATTATACTGTACTCGTTCAACAATAGACAAACTTACTTATGTACTATATACACATATTTATTAGTTTCAATAATTATGAATATAACTTGGTATTCTTAGGCGGGCTCGAAACAGCTTTTTCGACTAGGATACCGATGGCTAGTTCTCACAAATGATACTGACGATGATGAAGAGAATATATCGACTTTGTATAATAGTCCAGTGTTAGCAGATAGCGACCTAGTGCTGGCGAAGAGAAGTGGAAATCAATTTGTGGTGGTTGAATGTGAGTAGATATATTATATAAATCGTGCGCAGAAGGTCTGCCGATAGCCTCATGATGTCACGTGTCGATGGTCAATAGGGTTGACAAAAAAGGTTACATAAATAGTTGTTGCAATACATTTACTATACATATAAACTAAAAAATAAACTACAGACTTATACTATATAAAACTAAAACTAAATAAAAAAGAGAAAATATCTAAAGATAAGGTCTTGGTCCCAAACCACTGTCACTTACCGGGAACGTTTCTAAAAGGCTGGCGGCGTTGCCATGTTGCAAATAATCTTTAAGCAATTTGTGATTGTATAATACTTTACATAAGTATATACAATAATAGTAAGTAATATAATACTAGTAAGTAGTCATCAGCAAACCTTCTGCGCGCAGCTTATACTTAGACGAGGCCCGATCCCAGTCGTAGGAAGCGGGAGGGATGATCATCGGCAAACCTTCTGCGCACTACTTATACGCAGGATCAATAGAATACTATAATACTAATCTTCCAGTTAAACATCATTTTTGGTCACGTGATTTTTATCCCGCCTTGAATATAATCATACCAGCTTAATCTTCTTCCTCTCTATTTATCATTCATTGTAGATTTTAAGTCACAGATAAAATTGTCAATTCCTTACACTCTCGTTTTTCTCCTTATCTATCTCTTGGACTATCAGTACCACCACACATCCATCTCAACATTTTCTTCTCTGCTAACTCATTTTGATTTACCTAAGCATCATTTTCAGTATACAAGCCAGGGTTGAACTTCACAATGCAAACTTATTCGCGTGGTTACTTCGACGACACTTTCATCGATGTTAGACCACATCGAGAACTGTTCAAACGTCGTCGTAATCTACTGGGATATGGGATCACGATGGCTAACGTAATACAAGACAGCAACAGCACCAAGAGCCACTTACCGCTAGAGGATAGACAGTGAGAAAATTTAATTTTTTCAAATATTATAAATGAGAAATATTAAATTAATTACAATAATTATGATTTTGTCACACATCTTTGCTGAGTGTTCCTTGTAGCGTCCTCCAAATATAAATTTAAAAGTAACATTATTAATGACTTGCTGAATTTTACATAACACATCCCGACTTTACTTTGTTTGTTTAATTTCTACTTAACCTTTGTTTGTAACATTATTACTAAAGTGGTAGTTTATAAGGAAAACCTGTTATTGGCCTTACTTTTTTATTGTAAACGATTTTATATTATATTGGTGTGTTCTCTGTTGGTTTCCTCAATAAATAAATTATTTTTTGCACACCATGAAAATGGTCGAATGTACAGCACATCAACTTATCATTGTAACAACTTTCGTACTACATTCTGGCAAATAAAGATTATTATATATTATTATAAGATTATCCTAATACTTTCTAAGTTTTCGCGACTAGTATACATATTAGAACTACGTTTTAACGGTTTTAAGCGCGTTAAAACGTAAGTAGTTTTATTTCGTTTATCCTACTTAATACATCTATTTTTAATAGTGAAGAGTCTCTGATGAATAAAACTAACGATATAGTATAAAAATAAAGGATTTGAAAATATATATTTGCCCGACGAAATAAGAAACTCCTCCTTTGTTTTAATTTGTTTAAAAATTAACTTAAAATTATGATGTCACAGAGAGAGATAGAATAACATATGAGTGTCACTAGATTAGACTCCCATAGAATAAATAATAATCATAAACAATAAAACTAAATAATTAAAATGAACAAGTTGGCGGTAGGCTAAAGAAACTTTAACAATACTCATTGATTGACACTTGACTTTGACATCTTTGTCTTCCGTGATCACTTTTCAGTGGCCGAAACGTTGCAATAACAAAAATCAAATAAATTACCGCGCTGAAAACCATTAAAACGTAGTGTTATTATATATAAAAGTCGCGAAAACTTAATAAAATATTATGTGTCACTGTGTTACTGTCCAAGTTTAAAAGCCCAGAGTACCTACATTAAGATAATAAGTATATTATCTTAATGTTATATATTAAGATTTTAAAGTTCTCCAAGTCACTCCAGCTCTGTTCTGGCTGGATAAATGAACTTTGGGCATTTTTTATAACGTTTAGAAACGTTTTTATATATTTTCTGTCGTTCACTCACGACTGCGGATCGTGACTTTGATGCTGTGAATAATTTTATTGCTCTCCTCCACCAAGATTGGTTATAAGCACGGTGGAGGGCCAAATATATGAACAAATCCAACGGATCGTAAACCTGATCAATCCATCATTTCATTATCATCATCAATTCTATAAGCATTCACATTCTTAATGTATTGTATTTATACACAAGTTCAATTGGTACATATATGGTCATTTTTTGTTTATAAGGGAACTCCAATACGATGCTGTATCAAAAGTGTGTTGGGTTTATGCGAAATTAGCCTTTGAGATGCTGAACGCAACGCCAAATTACATCTATAGCTACCGATGGGGTTATCAAGTGAATGGAAAGTGGTCGGGTATGATTTACGACGTGCACGCTAAGAACGCCGATTTAGGTAATAACATGTACTAATTACTACTAAGTGGTCGCCCAGTCGTCAACAAACAGTTAATTTTAGATTATAATTACCGATGTTTCTTAGCCACATTTTTATATATTTGATGAGATATTCACCCCCGAATTATTCTGTGAAGTGGTCAATTATGAAATATTCAGTGTTAATTTCATCTTGTAGCTTACGTAATTTTGGGATATAAATTTTTTTAAAGTATGACTTTCAAGACCACGGGCCATAAAAATGGCCCGGACATTTTGAGGCCTTGCGCGGGGGCCATGGAAAGGCCAATACGTAGAGGCCCTTTGACAAATTTAATGTAAATGTGGCGTAACACTGACCGGCGATTATCCCTGTCTACACCATATAATAATGCACCCAAGGACAAGTCCCGGCCAGTGTAGGAAATGAATTATTGTGGGAAATGAAGACAAAAAGTACCGGCCTATTGAGGTGAACTGCTAGTGGTACTAGGGAATAGGGGTCTGGGAATATGGGGACTATAGCGTCTGCCCGTCGCAATGTTCAGAGAACATGGAAAAATGGGCAGACTGCATGGGCCCCAAAAAATGCCATAAAAGACAGGGCAACATGGGCTAGGGGGTGTAGAGAGGTGGGCTGCAGGTTCACCGAAGCTACTTCTGACGAGATGCCATTTATCACTTCCACCCCTGGAGCTTGAGTCTTAGTATGATATGATTATGATTACTATTGTACTTCCTCAGGAACAAACTGCATAATCTTCAGAGATCGCCTGGATATGGTGACTTTCGCTGACAAAGTGGCTCCTTTACGGATGCGATTCGTATTTCGCCAACCACCGTTGTCATATGCGTCGAATATCTTCTACATGCCTTTCTCTACCAATGTTTGGATAGGTATTGGTGTATGTGCTGCTATTTGTACCGTGTCTTTGTATTTGACCAGCAAATGGGAGGTAAAAATTGAGAAGGCAAGGAATACTTATCTAACGTTCTTGTGAGAATACTTTTAATAGTATTTTATGTTGTTTATCTTAACATGAGCGCTCCACATTCTCGTGAGATAAAGGAACGTGGGCCGGATTCTTGTGTTCTTTTCTCGCAAAAATGTGGAATTCGTATTAGAAATTAAAGAAAAAATAATAAAATACTTTATATATATTATCAAAAATCGTATTTTTGGTAATATTAAGTGCTGTTTTTCGCTCTATGATCGATGATTTTGATTATAAACATATTTTAACCAGATTGTATTTATTTGTACGCCTTATGAATAAGCCATAGCCAACTCACGTGGACGAGTGAAGAAATATACGTGGTAACGCCACCTGGCGGTAAAACGTCATCCTCCCTCAATCCTACCTCACTCCCCGCGCGCATACGCCGCTTGCCACGCTCGCTGGCACCTACGAGTGTAAAATCGATCCCGCTACGAACGCACGCGTGTGAGAAGTGATAGTTGTTGCAAAATTAAGGGTGATCAGACCACAGCCGGCCGGCCAGGAAGCCTACAGCAGCTGTCGAGTCCAGGTAACCTAGACTTTCATTTCCCAAAGACGTTTGCCGCCCAGTTACAGTCCATTGCCACCGCACCAATAAGCATTTATTGAGCTTCTTAGTCAAGAGTTTATTGTTATTAATAAGGCCCATAAAGACGTACAAGTCAAAGCGAGTAGTAATGGACGGTAGTAATTAGTAAAATATATTGCGTTTTTCAGAATCCATACCAACTAGATGGCAGTATTGGTGACGCGTTGTTACTAACAATGAGCGCTGTCACTCAACAAGGGTGCTTTATTGAGCCTCGTAGAGCTCCTGGTATGCTTTAATTATAAAGACATTCCAACTAACACATTTACACGTTTTCTCTCTTCATTCTTCTCTTGTCTTTTGATATAAATACCATTTGACCTTAACAACATTTTATTATTTAAAACGTAATATTTCTTGATGTTGTATTATTTTAAACTATTTATACTCTGTTTTTTTTTATAACCTGGACTAAAATGACAGCTGCGATAAGATTTAAAAGCTTTTTAGTGTTGATTAAGTTGCGGTTACCTATCGCAGTGTTTTTTGTTTCATGTTGATAGGAAGTTAAATTATGCTTCAAATATGAAGGTTATAATTATTTTATAGGTAGAATCATGGAATGGGTTTTCTTCGCTGCTCTGATGGCTCTTTACGCAGCATATTCAGCGAACATAGTGGTGCTCCTTCAATCTCCTTCAAATTCCATACAAACTCTTCGTCAACTTGCGGAGTCTAAAATAACTCTCGCAGCGAATGATGTGGATTACAACCGATTTATTTTTGACGTAAATGATTTCATTCTTAATTTTGCACTTTTAATAGAAAAGGATATAATTTTTATTGAACGATAGAAGAACAAAAACGAATAAATATTTTTAATGACAATTTAGAATTCCCGCCAGAGGCTAAAGTAATACATCCAACAATATTTATCGGTGGTTTACTTATTTTATTTTATTATATTTATGGCTTGGCAACTAGGCCTTTAAGCCAGATCTTAGTTTATAATATACATTTGGTTTCTTCATTTTCTTAAGCCTATGTGTCGCACAGCTAAACTGTAGGTAATCAGTTAGTGCCATTCAACGGAGTTCTTGTGACAACTCAAAAGGCCACATTTGACTATGCAGTTCACATTTCTCACAAAACACATAATCACTACTCAAAAACTATCAATATCCTACAACTATTGTTCATTTTAGAGTAATTTTACACATTTCTAGAAAATAAAACTGCACAGTCTGCACAGCACAACATCACCTTTCAGTTCCCGCCAAAGACTCATTCATCGGTGGTGTAGCGATAGGTCTCAGATTAACAATTCATTCTTATTCGAATTCGACAGATAATCAATCAATGCAAATAATGGTATTTGTATAGGTACTATTCTTAGGCTAGTGTGCACCGAAATTTAACCGACGGTTAACCTAAAATTTGAAAGAGAAGAAACCAGAACGAATGCAAGGATAATGGTCGATGATGTTATGCTGGAACAAGTGAATGAGTTTGTATATCTTGGATGTGCTTTTAGCAGGGATGGAAGGTACACCGCTGACATAGAAAGAAGAGTAAATTTGGGGAATAGTGTGAATGGAGCGTTAGGTAAACTTTTAGGCGCTAAGAACCTCAGCCAGAAAGCCCAGCTTGTTATACACAACGCGGTGCTGGTACCTACGCTCACGTATGGAAGCGAGAGTTGGGTATGGAACAGAGAGCATGAAAGTAGAGTAAACGCAGTCGAGATGCGAGCACTGCGCAAAATCTGCGGAGTGACGCTCGCGGACCGCGTTCGTAATACCGAAGTAAGAAAGAGAGTTGGTCTGAAAGAGAGTGTCGGGGTGAAGGTAAGGAAAGGAATGCTCCGGTGGTTCGGGCATGTGGAAAGAATGTTTGATGAAAGAATGATTAAACAGATATACAATGCAAAAGTGGATGGATGCAGAAGTCGCGGAAGGCCACGACACACCTTCCATGATCAAATTGATCGTGTATTAGCATAAGGTGATGTCAGGAGCCTTAAGAACAGACGAGCGTGCATGACAAGAGCTATGAATGTCAAAGAAGCAAGTGAGGTGTGTAAAAATAAGCCTGTATGGCGCTCTGTTGTTCGTGCCTACCCCGCAAGGGACCTGGCGTGAAGTTATGTTAACCTAAAATAATCACTGTTTTTTTCATACATATTTGGCGATCATTTTATTTTGACCATCGGTTAAAAGTCGGTGCACACCAGCCTTAGTCGATTATAGAAGTAACCCTAATTAACACTTATAAATATTAATTTTGCAGTCGTATCAAGATCCTTTACATGCTTCAGTACACAAACGAATTATTCCCGACCAAGGAAAACCGCAGTTTTATGAAACTTTTGATGGTATTGAACGAATCCGAAAGGTAGCTTCTAATATTACATCCTCGTATATTTATTCTATTGATATCTACTTTTAATTACTTATGTACTGTATTTATAGCACATGATTATATCCTACGCTCTATGAGAATCAGATCAAATTAAAAAATATCCTGAATCATCTCAAATCTAGATTTACGTATAAACACTATAGTTAGTCTAAGTATAAACAGTATTTTTCGAGAATATGGATATTTAATTTAACACAAATTATATCATAATTAGTATGTAGTTAGTTTATTGGAGTACATGGAGTGGAGCACTGGTGACTTGTAATACAGATATGCACAGATCTACAATAGGCACCAGTGTCACACAACAGGTCTTTTATTGTTTGTAAAGTATTGTGTGAGAAAATAAAGAAAGTTTCCATTTCTGTGGTTGTGTAAAAAGACATCAAAGACTCTCTCTCTCTCTCTCTCTCTCTCTTCTCTCTACTAATAAAAAAAATCTAATAGTGTTTTGATTTTTTTTAATCCATAGAAAAGAAAATATGATTTATCATGCTAGTTTTTCGAGAAATACTTAATTTTAGTAAATGATGATTATCAATGTTCTATTTTTACAGGGCCTCTTCGCGTTTCACTCTGTTGTGGAACCAGTATACCGTCGCATCCAAGACACATTCCAAGAGAACGAGAAATGCGACCTCACTGAAGTAGATTTTCTAAACAATTTCGATGCTTTTACACCTATGAGGAAGGATTCTCCGTACTTAGAATTGATAAGAGTTGTGTTAGTTGAAATTCTATACATTTTAAGCACGGAAGCTTATTAAAAAATATAAACTCTGAATAGCTCCTATCCTCAATATTAACTCCCAAGATGGTGGTACATTATGTTGGTTATTCTTTCTCCCTTTTTGGAACCAAGTTCCTTATCGCGCGTTGCGAAAGGGGGCTAGACGGAAAAAATTAAGACCAAAAGTTGTAACGACACTTTTTGCTATAGTTGTAAGCCGTGCGGCGTGCGCGTGTTTCTCTGTCTCTCTCTCTCTCTCATTATTACTAAAATTTAGCCTAGTGATTAAGTTTATATTGCATTATATTTGTTAATAAAAAAAAATATTATTATAACTCAAAACAAATTAAATTATATTACAATTCCTTCACAATTTTTTATTAATACATTTTTTTACACAGGCAGTCAGAAATTAAAAAAGAATACTGACTAACACTCAGTTTGGTGTAAAAAAAATGAATTAAAAAAAAAAGTTTTTTACACCAAACTTGTCGTTAGTGTTCTTTTTTAAGTTCAAAATTATTTTAGATAAAAACGTTTTTTTTTGTGAAAAATGTAATCTTAATAAGATCTAAATCATATATTATACGATTTAGGACCAATGAAGATTACCCTCTTCATAAAAAAATCGAAATGTGTGCTGGGACACATAGTAGACGTGAAAATTCAACGGACAAGTGCCCAATATGCCCGTAAAACTTCAAGTAAAAATTTTGTTGCGATTCGTTTTTCCATTTGTCCGTGTCATTCGTTTTTGCACTTGTCTCTTGAAGTTAGACTTTTACTATGTGTCCCAGCACATTTGATTTTACGCAGATTTAGTGCAAAACATGACTTGGTTTGGTTAGATACATTTTAATTACTGCGTTTTTTATTTAAACTATTTTTTTTTATCAAACAAAAAAACTGAATTCGATCCGGAACCAAAAAACGCGCATCCATTGTCTACTCTTAAATTATGCCGCCTTTCCCCACGGCCGTAACACTTTTTCGTGACGGGAAAATCTTAATACCACCTAACTATCTATATAGAAGCTTCACTTCAAAAAAAAGTTATTATCTACAAAAAAAAACTTACGGAATTTTCATAACCTTACTTGTAGTTACTTTCTTTTTTTACAGATATAAGCAGATAAGGGAAGCTGGTTTCAAACATATTCTCAACGAAAGGTTCCAAGCAACAAAGCCGCGCTGTCTGACTAGAATTTTATCCTTTACCAGCGTAGGCTTAATGGACACTCGACCAGTCCTTATTATGATGCTATATGGCATTATGTTATCCGTTTTTATAGGAATACTGGAAATTATCGTTCATAAAATGTATGTGATTCGTTGATTTTCCTTCGTTTTAGGATCATGTAGCCTCAGCAATAACTGAACCCTTGTAATTTTTTACATGTATATGAGTATACTTATGTATAGATAAATTAGTTTCGACAAGTTTTTGCGTTTATACGTGTGCATTTGCGTTGCGTATTTGTATATTTACAGGAATTCTAAACTTGAAATTTAAAATTCCTTATTCAATTCGGTAGTTGACAGTATGAAAAATATAGACTGATTTTAATATATATCGTAGATTACGATCTAAATATGACAAAAATAAATTGTTTTAACAAAAATATTAAATATTAATTGATATTTTTGAGAAATAAAATTGTTACATTGCAGCCACGTGACAATGAACGCCGATCAGAGCGCGTGACGTCATAGTGTGCAAAACACAAGAAGTTATCAATGACTTCTCAGATAACACTTCAACGAAACAGATGTTTGTTTTGCACACTGTGACGTCATGCGAGACGCCAGGACAGCTTGACGCGTTTTTGTGACGAAATGTCAAAATATTTATAAAATTGCTAAATTAAATATGTTAATGTTGTTTTTTTTGCTGCAATATTAATATTTTGGCTAAAATAGACCATAAAGCTCAAAATAAACCTGTTTCTCGAAAATTGACAACTACCGTATTAGCAAAAGGAGGTGCGTTACATTCTGAGTAAAATAAATAATAATTATTGATATTGCCAATTGTTGTGAGGTCTATTTGGTTTTAGTTTGATAAATTTAGCTGAGTAAGAATTTAATAGCATAACTATATAGAGGAATGGAAAAAATGTTTGTCTAAATCTATTGAAGAGAAAAAGAAATTTCACTGCATGAGGCTTTAAATATAATATCGGAATGTATTATAATTAACACAAATGATTCATCCGATAAAAGTGAGGATGAGTACCGAAATATCTGGGTTTGAAGAAATTTAGTATTAAAAATTATGTTAACATTTATTATTTTAACCTCGTTTAATATTATTAGTTACATATTAAGTATCTGCCCATAACAATCATATAAATATATAAAAATATTAGGTTACTTATGTGCTGACCGTACACTACTACAAACGCAAAAACATTTGCTAATTTATCTATAAGAGTTCGTTCTTTTACAAGTCGGTTGTTATTTACATTTGGAAGAAAATGAAAGAAAAGAGTTTATTTGAAGGAGTAGCAGCGCATTTGATCAACGTAGTGCAAGGTTTTCAATTTTCGCCCGTTTTTTTTTTATATATATATATTTTCGCTTGATGAAGTAGGTACACAGATTTACAAAAGGGTAGAAAATCCTCTGTGCATTACGGATATAGAATAACAAATAGTATGACAGATTATTATATTATTTTAGAATGATTAAAATAATGTTTTTTTCTTTCAGAAAAAGCCATTGTCGAACAGTTTCTATTAAAAATAGGAAACTGAATGGCCAGTTTTACGCAACAAGAATCTAAAATAATATATTTTATAAAATGACAATGATTTGTTATTCTTAAGTGTGCAATAAAGAATTATTAGTGAAATATAGTTGTTAACACAAAAATAAATATTTGTTAAAGAATAAAAGTTGTAATAATAACTGTGAATATTTTATTGAGTATTATATGAACAAAACGTTAATTTTTGAACCGAAAACAAGACATTTCGTCAGTCTGCGTCAAACTTTATGCCCTTACCAAATTAAGTATAAAGGACTGCGTAGTAATTGATTTTATAATGAAAAATGCCCATTGTGTAGCCATCTGTATCTAAACAGAAGTAGCTACAAAGATAGGCAAAGGAAATAAAAGGTGTAACTTTTATACAAACACCAACTGCATATTGTTTACTTAAAATTGTTTATACTTTTCCGGTTTGCTTACATAATTTGCTACGTTTTTTCTCCAATACCTTTTGAGACCTTAATGATGTAGCTTTCCGAGGAGCTTCAGCTTTTCGTGGTCTCATACATGCTTTCGGATTTGAAGACCTTTTGGTAACATGAAACCCCTCATTGTTTGTTCGTAATGTTGATTGTTGGCTTGAAAAACTCTTAGCGTTCATTTTATTTGGTAAAGGCCGTACAGGGTTTTTTCGTTTAGTTTTAATGTTTTGTTCATCAGTATGTATATTGACGTCGTATTGAATCGCTGTAGTCTTAACAATTGGATACCTTAAACTATCAAATTTTGTGTCAGGATTTTGCACAGTACCAGCTGAAAAGTTGTTCATTATTACTCGTAATTCAGTTAAGGTTTGGCCGTGATAGTTTACATCATCTTGCAACTTATCAATTTTTCTTTCAAATTGTTTAAATGAAGACATAATCCGCTGCATAACATCTATAGAACGAGGCTTTTGCAAAGCCATTGGTACAAGATTATACTGAATTTGAATTTTATAGCGTGTGATTTTTTATTAAGTACTTTTAATTTTGGTTGGTCTGATGACAGTATATTTCAATATTTATATCTATATTTTAGTTTATATTCAATTAAAAAGTTTAATACAGACTCTAGCAAGTATAAACCTTTTTCAAACATACTCTTTTATGCCGTCGTTTTATTTGAATGTCAATTAGTGAGTTCCACTTGTCGCTCATAATGATCTTTAGCCGTTTCACATGGAACCACGACCGTTATGATCGCCGCGAAAACGTCACTATTGACCTCACAATTTTGCGCTCACGCAGCGCTCACAACGATCCATGTCTAAATATAGTCGAAGTAGGCGTTGATCACAGAACATTAATTTTCTCTAAGGACTTTAACAAAGGCGCGATTTTTAAATCAACCAATGTTATTTGTGTATTAATGACATCTGGATATTAAAGCTTTATAATCTAATCCACTTAAGTTTGTGATTGTCACGCCCGTAAGCAAGGTCATTATGGATTTCAAGGTAAAAGTGGAACGTCGCCTGAATAATAAATCGACTAAAAATCTTTTTTCTCTGTTAGCAATAAATTTTATACTTGTTGCCACTTACTCTCCATATATTCAATATACTCTATGCCACTTACGTTAGACTGTCAATGTGTCATTCCGACTGACTGTCACTTTCTTCAGTAGCAGTACTGTCAAAGTAGGACACGATCGCATTCGCAAATTCGCAATGGGTGATACGGCTGCAGAAGAAATCAAAAATTTAAATATTGACGAAAAGGCACGGTTTTAAACAATAATATTTTATCAGTGTAATATTAAAAAACTTATTTAGTGATGTTAAAATTGCTTGGCTTCCGTGCGGGCAGCGTGGTCCGGCACAAGGAGGCTTTCACATATGCCACATGGGTTCGTAGGATTTCGTCAGCAAATAATAGCTGGGAAGTTATTTAAATAATAAAATTGAAAGTTCCAAGGCGGTTTTTTACCCTCAAGGGTGTACTATGAATTCTGCGTTAAATTTAGTCACATAATACATAATTTTACAAAGTGCGGTGCCATTTAGATACCATTAGATGGTTATCTTTTTAACAATAGCAATTTCTCAAAAAATAAATATACTTTCAACGGTTTTATAATTACTATTGCATATAACTGAAACTTTGTTTACGTATTAATTGTGTGGATTTACTAAAAACAACGAGTTAGCCAGTGAGCATACTTTCCTTCCCCTTGGCAATTAATATTCCCATATATCTATCTAAGATCTATCTTACACTTCTCTACTTCTGTCCGAAATTAAGTGATTAAGACTTGAGCATAATAGTAATTAAATGATCAAAATTATTACAGTCAAAATCTAAAGCTATGAAAGAAAAAAAGAAGAAAGCAGAAGAGTCTGGGGATAAGGTCAGTGAACTCAACCCATGGCCAGAGTATATACAAAAACGCATAGACCTTTGGGATAAGTATAAGGCTGAATATATAGAAAAGATAGCAGCAAAGTCAGATATGAGTATTGTGGTTACACTACCTGATGGAAAGACTGTTGAAGCAAAAGCTTGGAGGACTACACCATATGATGTCGCTAAGGGGATAAGGTTAGTTCATTTCTTGAGTTTTTTGGTGTGGCTTGTGCTTAGTTTATGCTTATATTATTGAGGTGCGGTATAGTTATAGGGCACATTTATTTATTATGATCATATCAAAACTTTTTTTAATATAGGTTAGAAGTTCGGGTGTTTTTTTTATAAACACTCAAAGTTAATTTTATATCTCAAATAATAAATAAAAGTGCCCTATAACCATACCGCACCCTGTTTCACTACAAGGAAATGAACTGTTACATTAGGTAATTTATTATATATATTGTTTGCCCTTGGTCTCGCATGTTTTTTAATGATAAAAGAATAGAAGATATCTATTCACTTGTGACTCCCAGTTTTTATTTGTCACAAAAAACAAACTCCAGGCAGACAGTTCACTTTTGTTTATACTTAAATCCATTAATGTTAATGGGAATATATTGATATTTTATTGTATATACAAAATTAAAACTAAAAGTTAATTTTAAAAATAAATAAATTAAACTATACTATAAATAAAGCTATGCTTACAAAATAACATAAATCTGTAAGTAAAAAATTTATTCCAAATCACTGTCGGTGGGGAGCGTGTCCAAAATGCGGGCCACATTCAGTGACAACTCTTGAAACTGAGAGTTTAGTCACAAAACTGACTGGGTGCTGTATTTATAGTCCTAGACTTTTAATTATAAACACCCATTTTATACAATTCTTTGTCAGAGTTTTGCAAAGGTTGAACTATTCATATTGGGGTTTCTATATCTTACTATACATTTATTTGTCTTAAGTCATTTTTTTACCAATAAGGTATAGAAGGATTTTAAGGATATTAAGATATAGAAGTCTAGTTAAGAATAGAGATAATTTTCAATTTATCACATATGTAATTCAGTTTTTAGTTTTAACTAAGTATATAGTATATATTTTTGATTTAAGTTGTTAGTAGCCACTCAGTAATATTCTCTGAGAAAAAATGTCATTCAACAGCTTACATACTTTCCTTTGATCTGAACACATTAAATTGCTTAATGGATTCCTAAGGCTAATTTAAGATTATGTGTTGGAATGCTGATTATTAGATATTTTGATTACTGTTTGGTGTTATTTTTGAACAATCTATGATCATTCCAGTGATGAAACTTTGTTGCATACTAAACTTTGCTTTAGATTATGTTTTCTTACTTTTTCTCCAATACTTCTATACTCAATACTATCTACAATGCTCAATACTTAAAACTTCAATTTCTACAATAATCATGAGTGTGACATATTTTTATAGGAAAATGCTTCATGCTCCCACCACTGCTTAATGATAGCTTGTGAGGGTAGTGTAGATCTCATTGGAGTCCCTGGATACTTTCACTACTCTGCCAGAATTAATATCTATAGCTTTCATTACAACCCAGATGGGTATCCATGACCTGCAAGTGTCATAAAATAGTGAACAGGGTAAATCACCCTCCAGTACACATCTAATAATAATAACAACCCATAAACATCCCACTGCTGGGCTCGGGCCTCCCACTATAGGAGAACGGACAGTATACCCACCGCACTTGTCCAATGAGGCTTGGCAGGTTTGACACATTGGATATCTTGATGTGCAGTTTTCTTTATGATATTTTCCTTCACTGTTATTAGCATGTGGTAAATGTAACAATACGCACATTAGGTCAGAAAACTGTCTGTGATCTTGTCATGCATTCTGGCCAGGATTCGAACTGGCATCCTTTGAGTTTAGGACATATGGGCTAACCATTACGCTACCACAAACGACTTCTACACTACACATCTAATACATACAAGTAAATTAATCATTGGAAAAATGTTTTGAAAATTTCCCAGATGTTCCCAAACTGAAGTTTGATATGTTAGATAGAAATATACTTTATATACATGCCATACATACAAATACATATCTATTAATTTAATTATAGTAGTATCTTTCAAAATAATGTAAATATTTATTAATCTATTCCATTGCCATAACAGTCTTTTAACTAAAGTGACAATACAAGTTATAAAAAGCTGTGAAAGATGTTTTTTTTTAATTGACTTGTCTATGTGTGCTAACCTCTCATTACATTTTGCGACTATCCATATAGATTCTATGGGTGCTAAGTGTAATTATGAAAATTCTGGTTTCAAAGTATTAGTAATGTAGTATTTTTATTAGCTGTAAATATTTAAACTTGCTTGCTATTGCTAACTCTGGCAGTGTGTAATCAACACTAATCACTTTGAAACTAAACATTTCTCTTAATTGCCGGCCGCCAGTGAGTTCTGGAGTGAATAGTAAGTATCTGTAATGGGCGAGACACTAAGGTATGACTGTGTGATTGGTTTTTCAAAATAAAAACTATATTATTTTAATGTTCTTGATATACTGTCAAACTGACTGAAATATTGATATCTACATTGTGGTCAGACTAAACCATTTGCTTTCAACTGCAAACAGCTATATGAGGCCAATAAATTCCTGTGTCAATTACACTTCACCACAAAAAAGTGTTCCATACTTTTGACCACTCAATTTTTTTGAATTTTTCAATGCGCTGAATCTGATTCTCGGGTCCATTTGGTACAAAAACTCTCAGATATGAGGATGAATGAAAGAATGTACTAAACTGATGACACCAGATTCGGAATCAGCGCATCCAAATACATAAGTATAGATGGTTTGGTCAAAAGACCACTTCTTTTTGTGACCCGGTATTTATGAAAACTAGATGTGCCAACAATTGAATTCATGTGCACTTTAACATGTTTCGGGATAAAACTAGCTTACATCTTCTCCAAATTTATTCTGTGAATGAAAGAGAAAGACTGAATAATAACTGCCTATTTTAAACATAGCCTATGTTTTCCACGAGAGGCTCACAACAACTGCGTTCACAACCGCAATTTTTCACGTTTCACTTGCTTGCGGGCTTTACAATCATAAACTCTAGTGGAACGGATTATGAAATACTCAAATGTCATTGGTTGATTTGAAAATTGCGCCTTTTTTAATGTCAATCGATACAGATAATTAATGCTCTGTGGTCAACGCCCACTTCGACCTACGTCTTGATATGGGCCGCTGTGAGAGATGTGAGCAATGTGATCGAAAATAATGACGTCTTCAGTGACATTTTGGCAATGACCATAACGACCGTGGTCACCTTGTGGAATGGGAGATGGAGTATTGTAGGCGTTGTGAGATACTAACTAAAGGAACGCGCAAATAAAAATACACTTGCCATTATTATGTCACTGTTTGACCTTTTTTGTATTCAAAATATATTTTTGCACCTAAGTAAATAAAATTTTGAACCTCCTATAAATTTCCCCCTTCGTTTTTGTGCAATAAAATTGAATGATCAAGAATTTAAAAAAATATATTTCTTGTAAGAAATAATAGTTTCTATCTATCCTTGGTCGGCGATGGCTCCAACGCTTTATGCGGCATTGATTTTTCCAATGTCGGAGTAACTGTATAAATATAACAGGTGTAAGGCGATCAGATATAAAATTATAATAATAACTTTGAGTGGTGACGAATCTGATAACCTGAGGAGAACACAAAACCTTCATCTCCAGTTTTTATTCAGAAAATAAGTAAATTAATTCTCATTTAAGCAATATTTGTACAACTACACACAATATTATTCTAATAAGCTACAAGTTTAACAAATTGTAGCTTATTAGAGCCTTCCAAAGGATTTTGCTCTATGTATAATCATATAAAAACATGACTTAAAACTTAAAATAATGCATGTATGGTAAATATTTAATAAAAAAATATTATTAAGCCTAAGTGTATGTAAAATAGTGTTTTGTGTTACCCAGCCTTACACTGCTACAAGTATATATCCAGGCTTCTGAATTGCTAAATAAAACCAGTCTTACAATTACCTTGAGTGTTTCTGCCCTCAGTTTTCACATTCAGGACCTGATGCTGATCCCCTTCTCCTTCCAGCCAGGGTCTGGCAGACTCCACGATCATTGCGCGAGTGAACAACGAGCTGTGGGACCTCGATAGGCCTTTGGAAGGAGACTGCAGGCTTGATCTCTTAAAGTGGGATAATACAGACGCTCAGGCAGTGTTCTGGCATTCCTCTGCGCATATGCTGGGCGAGGCCATGGAAAGGGTAGGTAGTGTTTAAATCCTTAATACAGTGTATTTATACCGGTTTGAAAGGATTGAGTTGAATTAATTAAAACTAAGTTTTAACAGTTTTAAGCGCGCCATTTAATTTGATCTTAAAAATAATTAAAATCTAATAAAATGTCGCCCTTAAAACCGTTAAACCGTAGTTTTAATCATGTGTACTAATCGCGAAAAATTCAAGAAAAGTACTGAGCTAATAGTGTTTCGTACAACTAGTGAGAGTTCTACTGACCCACTTGATTCTCCACCTATTCTATCTTTCCTATTCCACTCCTTTATCCCATTACCCTATTCCATACCTGTATCCCATCACCCTATTCCATTCCTCTATCCCGTCACCCTATTTCATTCCTCTATCCCGTCACCCTATTCCATTCCTCTATCCTATCACCCTATTCTATTCCTCTATCCCATCACCCTATTCCATTCCTGTATCCCATCACCCTATTCCATTCCTCTATCCCGTCACCCTATTTCATTCCTCTATCCGATCACCCTATTCCATTCCTGTGTCCCATCACCCTATTCCATTCCTCTATCCCGTCACCCTATTTCATTCCTCTATCCCGTCACCCTATTTCATACCTCTATCCCGTCACCCTATTCCACTCCTTTATCCCATCACCCTTTTCCATCCCTCTTTCTCATCCCCCTATTCCATTCATCAGTTCTCAAACTTATTTGTCTACCACCAAATTTTGGAATAAATTATTTTGTAGCCACTTCCCAAAATCATAATCAGTATTTTAAATCCAATATAGCTTACCCGGCAAGTCTTTTGTCAGATTTGATGTTTAGATTTCACATAAGGCTTTTCTAATAAGCATGTTGCAAACAATGATGTTTTGAAAAATTGTTAATATCTGCTTTCAGGTTTATGGAGGTTGTCTTTGCTATGGGCCACCGATTGAAGAAGGCTTCTACTATGATATGTACTACCCGGAGAAAGGGGTGAGCTTTTTTAAGAGTAATCAATTTTTTTTCTTAATAGTGCTGAAAATGATGAAGATACTCCCCTGGACTTTGAATAAAAAAGACTGAAAAGAGCTGATTTCATATTTTGTCTCTGTCAATCCAAATGGCGGTGGTAGGATTGCTAGTATGGAAAGAAGGGAGACTATGCGTGCTGATCACCAAGTCGTGAGCCTTGCACCAAATCTTCTGGCTTGTGTCCTTCTTGCGGCCTTCGATTATTATTTTTACACACGTGGTGTGGTAGGACTGCACTTATAGGCAAGTAGTGGCGGAAAAGATGTGCGAGTTGTCGTACGAGGGTCGACAGCAGACTGACTCGTAAAGACAAGTAGTATTAGCACAAGGGTAGTCGTATGGAACGGAAGATGGCGACTGGGAAAAGGTGTATGGATAACGCTGTTAGGAAGCGGGTAATTGTGGAAATAATTTGATAGGACAGGATTTTAAACTCGTAACTGATTTAAGTCAAGACAGGGAAATCCCCTAACGGCTACTGTCAATATTTGAACCGCGCGTTCCGACTCCTTTCGCATTTACCTTGATGTTTGGCGTAAGATCGGGAACAAGTGCCTTACTTTTATACATACATACATAAGTTCACCCCAGGTCCCTTGCGGGGTGGGCACGAACAACAGAGCGCCATTCAGGCTTATTCTTACACACCTCGCTTGCTTCTTTGACATTCATAGCTCTTGTCATGCACGCTCGTCTGTTCTTAAGGCTCCTGACATCACCTTCTGCTAGTACACGATCAATTTGATCATGGAAGGTGTGTCGTGGCCTTCCGTGACTTCTGCATCCATCCACTTTTGCATTGTATATCTGTTTAATCATTCTTTCATCATACATTCGTTCCACATGCCCGAACCACCGGAGGATTCCTTTCCTTACCTTCACGCCAACACTCTCTTTCAGACCAACTCTCTTTCTTACTTCGATATTATCTACTTTCATGCTCTCTCTTCCATACCCAACTCTCGCCTTGCTTATACTCTATAATAACATAAATAAATAACTATATAATAAATAAACAACCCACAGCAAGGTTGCAGGGCATTTGCCCGTCTGGATGACTATCACGTCTGGTCTAGAGTATGCCACCATTACAATCTTGAGTTGTGTTCCTGCATCAGTGGCCAGGTTCCAGGTGCTCCTTCAAGGCCGGCAGCATATTGGAAGCACCACTGGTATTGCTAATATCCATAGGCGACGTTAACCACTTTCCACCACAGTTGGGCTGTCGCTTGCTTGCTAAGGTTCAGCAATAAAAAATAAATCTGCCACTCGAAGCCATTGTAAGACATGTGACATTTTTTAATTTTATTAACAGATCTCATCAACGGATTTCAACGTTCTAGAAGGTTTAATCAAGAAGATAGCGAAGGAGAAACAACCGTTTGAACGTCTTGAGTTAACCAAAGAGCAGCTCTTGGATATGTTCGAGTATAATCCGTTCAAACAGAGGATTTTGAAGGAGAAAGTCAATACTCCAACCACTACTGTCTACAGATGTGGACCATTAATCGACTTATGTAGAGGACCACATGTCAGGCATACCGGGAAAGTCAAGGCGCTGAAAGTCACTAAGGTATCTGTCTATATGTTTCAAGGTAACCAACTATTGGTGTCGCTTAATGACCCAGAAGGAGTCCTGGCTTAGGAAACGTGAATATTCCACTGCTTGTCTCCTACCATTCATAGGCCTCCAATACGTCGCTCCAGCAATATCAGGAGTGTACAACTGGCCGTCCTATCAGTCTCCCCAAACGCCTTACTCTCAAACGCTTTTTGATGTTTATTTTCGTCCAACCAGTCCGAAAGAGTCGGTTAATTTCAGTAATATAATATGTTAATTTTAGTTAATTTAAAATAGAATAAAGAAAGACAAAGACTTTTTAACTACAATAATATAGTCTATACTAGGATATGCCCGTGGCTTCGTCCACGCTTGACTTGAAATTTCCTCGGAATTCCCGGTACACAAAGTACCGCAGCATTTAAAAAAGAATATCGAGATAATAATAAATTTTATTACTGTTAAAACAAAAATTGTCTGTTGTTGTTGTCAAAAATGGTCCGCTCCTATTGGTCTTAGCGTGATGATATATACAGCCTATAGCCTGCCTCGATAAATGAACTATAAAACACTGAAAGAATTTTTCAAATCAAACCAGTAGTTCCTGAGATTAGCACGTTCAAGCAAACAAACAAACTCTTCAGCTTTATATCTATCTATATATATATATAATGAAAATGGTGTTCGTTTGAGGCTCAATCACGCTTAAACCACTGATCGTATCGACATGAAACTACCACCATTCGATGCGAAATTTTTCCTAGATGGTTTATGGCTATTTATCTATATATATCTATATATACAGGGTGTTTGGCGCATGGACCGACAAAAATTTTTGGGGGATTGGGTGGATCAAGAGCTATCTTTAACCCATAGATACCTACGTCCCAAGTGTCACTGTAGTCGAGATACGATTTTTTTTGTTTGTTTTTGAAAATTACCTGGTTCATCGTCTTTAAAACGACATATTTTTCTAGTTTGTTGTTGTAATTGAACCAAATAACTTCTATCGCAGTCTTTAATGTATGATTATTCTAAATTAAACATCAATTCTTAGCATTAGACAACAAAACGTTCTTGACGAGCTTTCACACTCTTAAAAATGAATTAATCTATGAAAAAGGTCAAATTCAAAATTAATTATAAAAAAAACTAAAAGGTATTAAGAATTTCATTTGATTGAAACAAAATCTGTACTTAATATCCTTTCCAACGATATACCACATGGCCTTGAAATTATTCATGTGATCACAAAACAAGGTATTACTCAACCAGTGTCAGAATAAAGAAAACACCTTGTTTGTATTTTACGACGTTTTAATTAAATTTTATTCACAGATTGGGTTCAAAATGACGGCCTCCATTGTGAATGCATGCACGACATCTTTTTCTTATTTCCACAGTCGTCGTTTTTAATCGCATTTCTTCTTTCATTATGCTAAAGGCGCTATTTATTTTTTCTATTAAAATTTCCCTTGTCCGTACTTCTGTCGCATAAACAATTTCTTTTGCGCGCCCCCAAACATAAAAATCCAGAGGTGTTAGGTCTGGTGACCGTGCAGGCCAAGGAATCGGACCGCCTCTTCCGATCCACGAATTGGGAAAACAATTGTCCAAATGTTCTCGAACGTCTCGTTGGTAATGTGCTGGGCAACCATCATTTTGGAAAATAAAATCTTCTTCTTCTACTATTGGTAATACCAATTCAGGTAAGTCATTCATTAAAAAAGAAAAATAACTTTCTCCGGTTAGGCGCTCCGGTAAGAAATGTGGACCGATCAGGTGTCTTCCAATAACCCCAGCCCAAACGTTCACACTAAACTTACTTTGAAATGAACTTTGCCTTTTATTGCGGGGATTTTGTCCTTTTATCCCCCAATGATGGAGGTTGTGGAGATTCACAATCCCCTCATGATTGAAATTGGATTCATCGGTCCACAAAATTCTTTTAAAAAAAATTGTATCTTCTACGTCTGTATGCATCATAAACCTGCAAAATTCCAGCCGCCTCCTATGATCATCGTCTATGAGACCTAGAACAATCGATTAAATCCGTGAGAATTGTACGGACGCGATTTATTTCATCTGTGAGCTGACCCAAAGGCCACAATGAATAAATTATTTTTTTGAACAAAAACAAACACATTTGTTTTAACTATTAGAGTAAGAATTTACTTGTTAAATTGTTGTACTTGAAATTAAGTTGTAAAAACACATGCAATGAGTTTTGAATTGTTTAAAAAACATACCTTGAACAGGAGTGTAGTGGAATGCATGCCTTCTATCTTGCCGAAGAACTGACCAGACTTTCCAAACCGACAAGTTAAGTCTTTTAGCTACAGCTCGAATACTTGTCGTTGGATTCTCATCAAAAGCTTGTAAAATACTCTCATCCACTGCAACATTATGTTGCCTCACATTGACTCGAGGCTCTAGAATATTTATGCTTCCAGTCTCCCTCAGACGCCGATAGGTCGTAGAAAACGTCTCGTGGTGTGGTACACGCCGATTAGGATATCGCTCCTGGTAAATTCTACGCGCTTCACGAGCGTTACAATTGGCGCTGCCATACGCCAACAACATATCAGCATACTCTTCGTTACTGTAGTTAGACATTGTAACGAGAACAGTGAAGACAAACACACCAACAGTTTAACAGAATAGTTCAACCAAAGAAAACTTAACAAAAACAGAACGTAACAAAAACAAAGTTAAACACAAAAATACTCCAACAATGCAGATGTGAATCGCGACAATACCGATAGCAATGATAGTAAAATCTCAACTAATACTAAACAAAGACCACGACACAAATTACGATCCAATGACAGACAAAGACAAGGGATATTTTCATGTGCAAGAAAGAGACAGTGTTTACCTGCGTACTATTGTTCTAAAAAACGGGTTTGGTGTTAGAGTGCGTGTTCGTCCCTACTTTGATTTTGATAATTTGGTCACATAGGGAATAATTTCAAGGCCATGTGGTATATCGTTGGAAAGGATATTAAGTACAGATTTTGTTTCAATCAAATGAAATTCTTAATACCTTTTAGTTTTTTTTATAATTAATTTTGAATTTGACCTTTTTCATAGATTAATTCATTTTTAAGAGTTTGAAAGCTCGTCAAGAACGTTTTGTTGTCTAATGCTAAGAATTAATGTTTAATTTAGAATAATCATACATTAAAGACTACGATGGAAGTTATTTGGTTCAATTACAACAACAAACTAGAAAAATATGTCGTTTTAAAGACGATGAACCAGGTAATTTTCGAAAACAAACAAAAAAAATCGTATCTCGATTACAGTGACACTTGGGACATAGGTATCTATGGGTTAAAGATAGCTCTTGATCCACCCAATCCCCCAAAAAATTTTGTCGGTCCATGCGCCAAACATCCTGTATATATTGTCCGAGGTAAACTCGAAAACTACTGGACCGATCATCATGAAACCACAACCAGTCGACGCGGAATTAATCGTAGATGGTTATAGGCTATATATTTTTCAAATTCTATGAGCCCTTTCCCATGTTTTCTCAATTTGTTTGTTTATTAATTTATTTGAATAAGGCGGTACGAAGTTCGCCGAGTCAGCTAGTATTAGTATAAGATATTGTAAAAAAATATTTCATGTTCATATCATAAAATCATCATGTTTAAGGGGGGGGGGGGGGGGGATATGTAGTATGTAAGCATTTGTATTTAATATATAATATTTGCACATTTAGGGCCGCTTGCATAACCTTCCTTAAATTTATTTAAGAAACACCAACTTACGATTAGCGCGCAAAATTTGTTGCTAAACATGTTTAAAGAACTGTCAATACATTTTGTAGTAAACGGCGTAAAGGCGTTCTTTATGCGGCCCTTAGAGTAAATGTAGTATATAAGGTTTTATTTTTGTCAAACGTGACAACAATAAAGATATGAATCACATTCGGACAATCTAGTTTTAATACTACAACCACCTCGAAACTACGAGCAGCATCCGCTTATACCACAATGTTGTATTATTAAATTAAATTTCTCAGTTTATTAATTGTAAGTGTTACTATAACAGAATTCAGCCACATACTGGGAGGGCAAAGCCGATGCGGAGAGCCTCCAACGGGTGTACGGAGTCTCCTTCCCGGACCCCAAACAGTTGAAGGAGTGGGAACATATACAGGAGGAGGCGGCTAAGAGGGACCACAGGAAGATCGGACGGGTAAGTAATCATCGGTGATCTTCATCCATATATACACTGTATAATTCAGTAGTTGACAATTTTTGAGAAACAGGTTTATTTTGAGCCTTATGGTCTAATTTAGCCAAAATATTAATATTTCAGCAAAAACCACATTAACGTATTTAATTTAGCAATTTTATAAATATTTTGACATTTCGTCACAAAAACGCGTCAAGCTGTCATGGCGTCTCGCATGACGTCACAGTGTGCAAAACAAACATCTGTTCTGTTGAGGTGTTATCTGAGAAGTAATTGACAACTTCTTGTGTTTTGCACACTATGTCTTCACGCGCTCTGATCGGCGTTCATTGTCACGTGGCTAATGGCTGCAATAGAACAATTTTATTTCTCAAAAATATCAATGAATATTTAATATTTTAGTTAAAACAATTTATTTTTGTCATATTTAGATCGTAATCTACTCTATATATTAAAATCATCCTATATTTTTCATACTGTCAACTACCGAATTAGGGTTAGGTTGTTCATCTTCTAAAACTGAGAAATCTACTTGATTTGTTTTATTTAAAGTAACAAAACGATTGCACAGCAAAAACACAAGAATCATAGACGCAGAGGGACAGTGCTGCCATCTTTCCAAAAAATGGGAAACAATGGCCAACGACCCTGTGACTATTCAGCCAAGATTAAAAAAAATGACTTAGCAAGTTAACATGTATATTAGCAGATTAACCTGTGTATTATATTTTTGGAAAATCCTCATCCCTTCCCTTCCTTCAATCCTTCAATCCCTTATCAAGAATTGAATCGGCTGCTTTTGAAAAATAAACATTCCTGTACATGTGCATAAAATTGTTACGTATTAGTCAATAAAATTAATTTAAGTTTTTGAAGTGAAACTTCTATATAGACGGGGTTTTACGATTTTTCGCACACGCTAAAGCGTCACGGCCGCGTGTTTTAAAACTTACATTTTTAAACTCGTGATATCTTTTGAATGGAATATCCTAATATAAAGGTTTTAATTGTATTGTAACATCCAATAAATCATTTTTTTATTTTTTTTATTTTACTTGCAGGAACAAGAATTATATTTCTTTCATGAGTTGTCTCCGGGCTCCTGCTTCTTCCAGCCCCGTGGAGCGCACATATACAACACCCTAGTCAATTTTATCAGGGAGCAATATAGGTAAGGAGTTTGAGTTTTCTTACTAAGAAATAGTTTTTGTTTAACAACAAACAAATAATATTTAAACCATTTTTTTTCATATATTTTGTAAAATGTTGTTTTTTTTTCCTGACGACTAATTGCTATTTATGTCCTAATACAAAACGGTTTAACCATTTTGAGAGTACAAAGTTAATATGATATCCCGCGCCAAAACCAATTCAATTATATCGTCTCTTTTACTCTAATACAAATTCTATGTAGTTAGAGGGAGAAAGCATCAGTTCAAGGTTCGTTTCAACTATCTGTATTTGAGCACAAATTTGTGGTGCTTCCCAATTCCGTGTGTGACACTCGAGAACAAATTTGCGGTGGTTCCGTGTTAAAGCGATAACAGATCGAACAAACATTAGCTACCTATTTACGTCTTCTAACTGCTCGGTTAATTATTATTTTTCTCTCGTTCTATCTAAGCAATTCATAGTTGAGATAAAAAGAGATGCACCTATTATTCATATCAGTGGCTTACTTCGCTTTACATTTCAACGATTTATACAGACTAAAACGAGACGCACCTAATATTTGTAACGTAATTAACAGAATGTATTGTTACGTACGAGCGGGGTACGCACTTATGGATTGGAAGAAAACACCAGTTTTAAATTTAAAAGCTTTTATTAACTCACACAGCCGCACGTAGTACCTCTCTGCAGGGTTCCCCCTATACGCACGACCAACGATGCACAGTCCCGACGATAAGTTGCCACACCCTCAATACCGTCGCCGATATTGCGCGGACCACCTCCAATATTATCGCGCCTAGCTCGCTTCTGGTTTCCCTCTCGAACTACGCTACACACCTCCTTTGCGTATCTGTCCACCAAACTTCTCACTAAATTCACTACTTAGTTCGTCTCTGTCCTCTATTAACGTTCTCTAATATCGCACTTGTCGTTTCACCGTCTTGGACTGAACTCAACTTTAAACTGCAACTTTCAACTCTAAAAACTGCCCGGTAGGCGCGCCTTACGCTATTTATATACCCGGAAGAATTTTCTAGAAACCATATATCTATCTCTGTCTTTTTCTTCCCGAACCTTCTGTTCGGGAACTTTCGTTTATACATCTATCCCTTTCTAACATCTATCTATCTCTTTCTTTCGTTCATTGTCCATCTCTTTCTAACATCTATCTATCTCTTTCTTTCGTTTATCGTCTATCCCTTTCTAACATCTATCCGTCCTTGTCTTTTCCTTCCAGAAATGTCTAGTATTTTCTAAAAGTTCTAGAACTGATTTACGCTGTTGGGCAGTTCTACCCTTGGTCTCCACAGTATCAAAGATGCGTACACATTATGGTACGCGTCCGGAAACAATATTCACGCCCAGAAATGCATTTTTTGCCAACTTTCCTTAGAGAAAACATGTATGTGAACTCTTAATAAGCGGTAGATTGGGAAGGATTTTGAAAAAACACTGAACATAAAGTAATGAAACTAGAAAGAAACTACTTTAGAATAGAATATACTTTATTGCATAACATTAAGACACAATTCAAGAAGTTTAAGTACAGAAGAGGCGGTCTTATCACTAAAAGCAATTTCTTCCAGACAACCTTAGGATGGATTAGAGAATATTGTGTAACATGTGGGTTTTGCAATATAAATAGAATGAAAAAAATTAAGAATAATCATAGTTATAATGTATAGAATTACGTAAATATGGGGAAGATGTTATTATTGTTAATCCTTCACGAGTCCGTTGAACGCCTGAAGAGACTGGGCACGTCTGATTTTCACAGGCACACTGCATGAACTGTGAAAGATTTATTGTAAAATCGCGAGTGATTTACAGGTGTTTCCAGACGTATGTTTTCCGATGATCTGAGGTGATAAGTATGGCTAAGGTGTAAATATTTAAAACGCTCCTTGAGGTGAGGAGGCGCTGTTGGATTAAATTCTTTGTTTACTTTATTATAAATACGCGGTCTTTTGACGATAATGTTGCAATTCACGTCGATATTTCTGTGAAAAGAGTTATGTGCCTGTTATCAGGAGAACAGGTATTGTGTTCTAGAAATATCAAATATTGTCTGTGAATATCTGTTATTAGTATCTGTTAGTATCAATATGCCTCACGCCTATACAGGATACGTGGCTTCCAAGAGGTGGTGACACCCAACATGTACAACGCGAAACTGTGGCAGACTTCCGGCCACTGGGCGCACTACGCGGAAAACATGTTCTCGTTCGACGTCGAAAAGGAAACGTTCGCCTTGAAGCCCATGAATTGTCCGGGACACTGGTGAGTTTTTCAATTGCATCTTCTTGTTAGGTTTCTGCAACGGTTTCGACAAATCGGAACCTCATACATACGAGTATACTAATATTTTGAATTTATTCACTTTCAATGAGTTTATCTATTATGATGAGCAGTTTATATCGTATAATATGACATAATTTTAATTTTATTAATGACCTGTGGAAAGAATGTATGATGAAAGAATGACGAAACAGATATACAATGCAAAAGTGGATGGATGCAGAAGTCGCGGAAGGCCACGACACACCTTCCATGATCAAATTGATCGTGTACTAGCAGAAGGTGATGTCAGGAGCCTTAAGAACAGACGAGCGTGCATGACAAGAGCTATGAATGTCAAAGAAGCAAGTGAGGTGTGTAAGAATAAGCCTGAATGGCGCTCTGTTGTTCGTGCCTACCCCGCAAGGGACCCGGCGTGAAGTTATATATGTATGTATGTACCTGTGGATTTAATTGATGTAGAAATTGATGTGTAACTTTGTTATGAGTAAATGATTTCTGATTTCATCTCTTATCTGTTTTACTTATGTTTTGGAAATTTTTACCTAACTATTAAGATTTATATTGTATTAGTTAATCATTATTTTTAATCTCATTGTAAGTGAACTACATGTTCTTAAGGGAAATAAAGTTCTTTAAACTTAAACCTGAATTGAGATTGGAATTGTGAAATTTGACATTGCCTAATGTTATATATGGATTACGAGTTTTTCAACTGTTATTCACAGTATAATGTTCGACAATCGTATACGGTCGTGGCGCGAGTTGCCACTCCGCTTGGCGGACTTCGGGGTCCTGCATCGGAACGAGCTGAGCGGAGCCCTGACCGGACTGACCAGGGTCCGTCGTTTCCAGCAGGACGACGCGCATATATTCTGCGCACCGCAGCACATCGAGAAGGAGATGGTAAGTATGCATTTGGGAATGGAGACAGAATACTAATTACTTCGCCTTTATTGTGAAGAAGTGTTAAGTTTGAACATTATTAAGGTTCTGTTGTCAAAGACTGTACTTCTATAATAACCGATTTCGCAAAGGCTACACTGTTAATTTGACCTTAACAAGAAACAAATGAGTATATATGCGTGTGTGTGTCAAATACATGGTAGTGTGTGTTTTGTATGCATAATTTAAAAAAAAAATGCACTTCTCTATATAAACTAGTAGCTATCCCGGCAGACGTTGTCCTGCCCTGAAGAAATAAAATTTAGAACCCGACTGCAGCGCCATCTGCCGGATGTAAGCTATCCTACCATTCAAGTTGGATCAAACTGCACACGGTGTGAAAATTTGATTAAAATCGGTTAAGTAGTTTAGGAGTCCATCGCGGACAAACAACGTCACACGTAATTTATATATGTCGGAGGGAAGCTTTAATTGGACGTATCGTTGACTGGATGTATAACGCACAATATAATTTGTTTACATTTTAATTACTTGTAAAATTCTTTATGTAATTTAATTTGATTTGTTGAATGTTTCTATAACTTAAAGATCGTTCTAACCTAATAAAAGTTATGAATATTGTAATTTAATAAACGACCAATCAGAGCAGAGCATATGGCGGAGCGGGGTCAGCGCCCTCTATACTTTGAGTAATATCTACTTGGGTAGATTGAGGAGTTTTTGTGACGCATTTGGTTGGTGGCTACAGGTCGAGTTGGACCTTTGAGAGTTTTAAAGAAAGTATTGAAGCTGAAAGTATGAGCGGGTGCCCTGAACCCGCTGCTCGGTCTAAACTATGTCATAATGTTGATCAAATCTAAATTAAAAGTGTATAAACCATGGCTATTGTGTTTTATGCTCGCATTTTATCCTGATGACGCCCACTAAACCTGCAATAACTAAAGATGTCGTGAGAACGAGGCCGTTCTGCGACATATATATTAAGATAATTGTCCGACATTTCATACTCCTCCGTCCGCGCAATTTTCGTAAAAAGGGGTTACAAAGTTTTTGCTTCACGCATAAATATAACGAGGTCTAGTTCTCCATGTATGTGATAAACGATATAGTTATTTATGGTTAGTTGGTTTCACAAACGAGTAGACGAAGGTAAACCCGTGACGAAATCGAGGGCGTACCGTAGTCACGAGTTTGTAAAAACCAACGACCGCACTTGTGTCATACAACTTTTTCCAACACGTCTGCGAGAAAAAAGTATAACAGGTAATGGAACAAACGTAAATATCAGTTTGAAAGTCGCGGCGATCTTTGACGTTTATACGTTTTTACGTTTATAAAAATGGCGCCACGTGCGCGTGGTGAAAATTAGAACTACATCTTTCATCTCTTTTTCTCTATAGTGTTAAGGTGAGACAAATATATCAATCAAAAGCACCTCCGAAGGAGGTTCGGTTATTCAACTTATGTATTCCCGTATTGTGAAACTTCTTGGTGGAATTCTTGTATTTTTTTTCTACCTAAGTACCTATTTTAACGGAGGACTTTCCATTCTGTGGTCCGTAATTTTTAACTTTTGAACAATGTACAGAGGCTTAGTAAGTGTATTTTTCGATTAAATGTGTTGAAATAGTAGATTGTCACGCAAGAGATTAAAGTGACCTATTTAGGCACTCGAACTATTAGTGCCCTTGCCCGTGCCCCGCTCGTGCGCCAAACTATCTCGTGCCTAAATAGGTCACTGTCAGAGGAGGTTAACACTCTGCTTTTCATTTCAATTATGAGGAAAGTAAATAAAAACTGATTAGTTAAACAAACAACTACTTCTCTTATGAAATCAGATGTTAAGTAAACATATGAAACGTTAAGTTTTTTTTTTTAAATATTTCCTTTGTTATCTATTCTGGCTATGAATAAATGAATTTTGTTTTTCTGTGGCATTCTACCAGCCAGTATTTTTTTGTCACTGATAGATAGTAAATATTTAGCTCAAATTTGTTTAAATTAAATAATAATTCTAGCGCCCTCACATCTTCCAATGACTGAGTTAGAGGCTGGCAATGCTGCTTTAAAAGCTGAAGGGCTCAAACGGCGCAAATATGAAACCTTAGGAAGGGGTTACATATTTGTGCCGTTTGGAGTTGAAACATTAGGTCCGTGGGGTCCATCGGCAAAGAGTTTCTTCAAAGAGATTTGTAAAAAACTCTCTGATGCCACCCGTGATCAGAAGGCTGGCTCATATTTCGCCCAACAAATAAGCATCGCCATACAGCGCGGCAATGCAGCCAGCCTTCTGGGCACGCTTCCATCTGGCAGCGATTTGTTACACAGTCTATAATCGCTTGTATTTTATAACTTAGTTTATTTTAGTTTTTACTTAAACACAGTTAATATAAAAATAATAATTTAGTGAAAAGTAATTATAAGTATAAAATGCTGTTACAAAATTGATGATATTTTTTTATTACAATTTCTGTAGCGATTGCACAGTGGCTGTAAAAAAAAGCCGGGACATGAGTCTCATGTATTAGGGGCCTAGGGTCCAAACTATCAGTGGTTAGGGCTCCAATGACAGGAACCTCATCACAATTCGTGCTGTGTTCAAGAGTGCTGCCCTCTGTATCTGGCCCTTCACCCAGCCTCCTAGGGAAAGCCTCTCTAGATGACGGTCGAGGCTCTTCGCTATAAGACTGTTGAAGTTGACAACTATCGGCACAATACTCGGTGACTCCAGACGCCATATAGCGCTAACCTCGTGAGCGAGATCTAAGTGTTTACTTAGTTTTTCTTTTTTTTTCTTCACGAGGTTGTCGTCATGCGGGATACTGATGTCGACGAGTTTTGCTCGTCGCGCAGATCGCTCTATTATCACGACACCGGGCTTATTAGCTACAATAGTATCTATAGATAGATAGATAGATAGATAACTCTTTATTGTACACCAATACAAACATGAACTTAGACTAAAATTATATCTAGTTATGTACAAAGGGCGGTCTTATCGCTAAAAAGCGATCTCTTCCAGACAACCCCAGAAATAAATTTAGATGATAATGGCGATGGTGGTATACGTAACATATAGTACAAACTACTTACATTTTAATACTAAATACATAAATTATATATATATAAATATATGGATAAATTTTATATATTACATAGATATATACTTAATATACATACCATACAAATACATATCTACAAAATATATAAATGTTTATAAGTGAATTTAAATATCATATTCCAACGACAGGTAGTATTTTTTGATCATAGTTTTAAATATCGCTAGCGATTTTGCTTGTCTGATTGTAACAGGAAGCGCGTTCCAGAGCTGTATAGCCTTAACAGTAAAAGAATTGTTATAAAAAGTTGAGTTATGCGCAGGAGTGTTCAATTTAAGTTTAGTAGAAGGGCGTAAATTATGAGAGCACGAAAGAAATTCAAAACTTTGTTTAAGGTAATCAGGAGTACTAGGGACAAATAAAATACTATAGAGAAGAGCAAGGATGTGAGTATTCCGGCGAAATCGGATTGGCAACCACTTGAGTTTTTTTTCGGAATTCAGAGACATGGTCATATTTGCGTAGTCCAAATATGAACCTTATGCAAAAATTTTGGAGGCGCTCAAGTTTATTGAGTTGTTCTTGGGTTAAATTTAGATAGCTGGCGTCAGCATAATCAAGGATAGGAAGTAATAAGGACTCTGCTAGCTTAATTTTGGTGGTAGTGGGTAAGAAATTCCTCAACCTTCTGAGGGATTTGGATGAGAGATAAAGCCGCCGACTTAATTCGGTGATATGAGGTCGCCAAGACAGCTCACTGTCAAATATAACGCCAAGGTTTTTTACCTTATCACTAAAAGGAATGATTGCCCCGTCAAACATCACACTAGGTATGGTACTCCAGTCGACCTTATTAAGCATAGGTCTGTATATCTATGGTTCTGTTATAACCGTCCTCCACTCCCAATACACGCCTACCTCATCCCTGTCCTGCTGATCAGCATCTCCTGTCTTTCATTAACCGATTTCAAAAAAGGAGGAGGTTCTCAATTCGACGGTTTAAAAAAAAATGTATGTTCACCGATTACTCCTAGATTTATGATTCGGTTTACGTGATTCTTTTTTGTTCGACGCGGAATAGCTGCCATGTGGTCCCCTAAAAATTTGACATAGTTTGGCCCAGTAGTATTCATTTTACGAACTTTTTTGTTCCCGTTTCTTGAAGTCGGTGCAAAGTAAAACATAAAAATTACAATATTTTGCAAATTACTAAGCACCGACTTTAAGATTTTTAAGATAATATATATTAAAAATAAGATATTATAATTAATAATAGCTTTAAAAATAAGTTATTTTATACTTTTTAGTTTTCGAAGTCGGTTTTTTAAGCGAAGTTTTTTTTTATACTATTCACATTTCCATCCTATAATTCGTCGCGTTCCCACTCTGTATTTTCTTTTGTCATAATCATATATAGCTTACAAAATAATTTCGTTTTTTAAAAAGTGTTCTTTAAAATCCTGTTCGCATGGTTTTTTTTTAATAGCAGGGAAAATCGTTTCCCAGGGACGAAAAGCGTTGTTTTCATCCCTGTGGTCAGGCAACTCCAAGTGTGCTTTCAGAATATAAGAAATGAAACCGTATTTTCTGTTTATCTACAGTTGAGTTGCCTGGAATTCCTCGATTGCGTCTACTCTACATTTGGATTCACATTCCAATTGAAGTTATCCACTCGTCCGGAGAAGTATCTTGGTGACCTAGCCACTTGGGACCAAGCCGAAAAGGTAATTTTTATAATATCATTGTTATCTATCACCGTACGAGAATGAGAAAATATTATATTTATAAAGGCAATTGACAAAATTATGTCAGAGAGATCTAAAAAAGAAATCTTTCAAATTCAAATTCAAAAGTTTTTATTCAAAATAAGTTCCACTGGAGAACACTTTTTGAAGGTCATACATATAGGTTAAAATTTAATTTTACTTCCTAGTCTATGTACACCGCTTCGCAACGTGTTATTGCTGTTAAGGAGAAGAAGCGGCAAGAAACTCCCCAGCAACACGTCTAGCTAAAAATTGTTTTTCTTTATATTTGTTGTTCTATTTTTTATATTTAAGTACTTTTTTTTATAAAGATTTTATACAGAATTATGTTACAGAATAACTTTTGAAGAATTAATGGAGTTGTAGCAAACAGTGCATATTCAATAAGACAAAAGCGCAATAAAAGGATAGAAAATAATTATAGTTATAAATATAAAGACGTAACGTATTTTTATTTTTTTTGCAACATATCTCCATATATTCCTTACAAGTACGGCAAGATAAAAACGTTATACTCGTACAAAACACAGTATAAGAGGTTGGAGCGAGCTGTTATGTAAATGAAGTTTTGTCATTTAAACCTTTTCTAACTTCAATATTGAGTAGTTGTGGTATCGTAATGGCTACGGCACGTGTCCCAAACTCAATGGGCGCGGGTTCGATTCTGGCCGGAACGCATGCACCACTTAGTTTTCTGATCTAATGTGTATATTTTTACAATTGTCACGTGCTAACAACGGTGAAGGAAAACATCGTGATGCACCGATGTGTCATTCTATAATCACGGATTTCGCCAAGGCCGCACTGTTTATTTGATTTAATTTGAACAATAAACAAAAGAGTGCGTGTGTGTGTCAAATATAATTATGGTAGTGGTGTGTAAAGTTTTTTTAATTGATTTAATGTATTTTTATGCATATTTTAAAAATAATATTAGCATTGTGCACTTCATCTCTATATAAACTGTAAACATTTTCCTTAAATAATTATGTGTACATAGACTAGGATGTAAAATTAAATTTTAACCTATATGTATGACCTTCAAAAAGTGTTCTCCAGTGGAACTTATTTTGAATAAAAACTTTTGAATTTGAATTTGAATTTGAATATGCCTATTCTTATATTATAGACTATTTAATATATGTATATATAAGTATGTATTTCATTTATAAAGTAGTTTAAGTATGTTTATATATGATATACTTAATGATCTGCACCACCTACGTCGCCAGATTAGGTTAAACTATTCCTTAAGTTAGGTTGCCTGGAAGAGATTTCTTGAAGCGTGAAGGCCTCCCATTGTTTCTACCGTGACAATATTCTAATTGTGTATTTTGGAAATTGTATATTTGGTGAGCAATAAAGTGTTATCTATCTATCTAAACTATTAAGTGTGCAAAATTTCATACTCCTCCGTCCGCGCAATTTTCTTAAAAAGAGGTACAAAGTTTTTACTTCACGTATTATAGTATATATGTATATAGATTGTTATTTTTTTAATTTCAGGCCTTAGAAGATTCTCTTAACAGATTCGGTCGTCCATGGCAACTGAATCCTGGCGACGGTGCCTTCTATGGCCCCAAGATTGACATCAGCATCCAGGACGCCTTGCGAAGGTCCCACCAGTGTGCCACTATACAACTGGACTTCCAACTGCCGGAGAGATTCAACTTGAGTTATGTTAGGTAGGTGGTGAAGAAAGTAACTTTTCTTCTGACTTCTTTTCTTTCTGTTCGTGATTTTGACTTTTGTACGGGCCAGAGCGGTGTTTTTGTGCAATAAAAACTGTTTAAAGATAGTATTGGTATTGTTAAAGTATAGATTATTAACTACAAAGTAAGAAGCCGAATAGTCGCCGACTACGGTAGTGGCCGGATAGTCGGCACATCTCTAATCTTATATATAAAATTCTCGTTTCACAATGTTCGTTCCCATACTCCTCCGAAACGGCTTGACCGATTCTCATGAATTTTTTTATGCATATTCAGTAAGTCTGAGAATCGGCTACTATCTATTTTCAAACCCCTAGGTGATAAGGGGTGTCCACCCCAAATTTTTAATTTTATGAAAAATACATACAATCCTAAATTTTCAATCCTCTACGATCAACCCCTGTTTTTTAATAGGGATATTAGTATTTTTATAATTTTCTACTGGGATGATTTAGATTTTAATTTGAACCTGATAGATGGCGCTGCAATCGGGTACCAGAATTTAGGTGTTCTTTTTGTTGTTGTATGTGTTGAAGTTTGTCCCGGAATGGTTTAAATAAACGATTGGACCCAGTAGGTGGCGCCGCGATACTCCTCCTAAACGCTGGGCCTGATTTCGATGACATTTTTTGTTTGGTCAAGTGGATTTGAGAATAGTTTAGGTTATCATTTGGTCCCGGTAGATGACGGAATCTGGAATCGGGTACTAGATTTTTATTTTTTAAAGGCAGGACAACGTCTGCCGGGTACAGCTAGTATTTATATATATATATATATATATATATATATATGTCGGTGTGTGTGTGTGTGTGTGTGTGTCTGTACACGTGGGTGTGAGTGTGATACGATAATTACAGAGTGTATGGTAAAAACCAAGAGCAAAAACCACCAATTTAATCAAACAAATAGTAAGTATATTTAAAGTTAAAATAAAAACTTGTATCAAAATTGCTTATTCAGTAATAATCTAAAATCATATTCAATAAAAAATCAGCCATGTGGTAGGGTATTCGCTCGACTGGATGGATACTATCTCTGGTCTAAAGTATGTCGCCATAACAACCTTCAGTTGTGTTCCGGCATTGGTGACCAGGTTCCAGTCTCTCTTAAGAGAGCAGCAGCACATTTGTAGCATTTGGTGTTGCAAATGTCCATAGGCAATGGTAATCACTTTCCATCAAGTGGGCCCATCTCTGGCTGTCTGCTGAACTTATGAAATAAATAAAAAATGTATGTGTTAAGGTGGCGCAAAAACCGACTTGTCTAGAGTGAAAAATGTTAGTTTTTGATGTTTTAAGAACTCCCTCCCAAGGACAGCTCAAAAATAGTTTTTTAAGAGGTCGCTCCAAATTTTTTAAGATTTCAAAAATCGCCAAAAACGCATTATTTTTTCGTCATTTTTTTTCTCTCGTTACGGTATAATTTTATAGACCAAAAAATAATACGTTTCTGAAAGTTTCAGTTCCAAATTTTATTTTTTAAAGGTTGCTCATGATTTTTTAAAATTTACTAGTGCATCGATAAAATCTAAAGTAATAAAAAAAGTCGATCATTTTGCGCCATCCTAGTACGATGTAGTATTCTTTTCCTCCAGTGAAGGAGTTTTTGGCCGTAACTGAAAGGAGATGTTGTGCTGTGCAGTTTTATTTTCTAAAAGAGTGCAAAATTACTCTAAAATAAACAATATTTGTAGGGTATTGATAGTTTTTGAGTAGTAATTATGTGTTTTGTGAGAAATGTGAATTGTGTAGTCCAATGTGGCCTTTTGAGTTGTCACAAGAAGTACGTTGAATGGCTTCAGTTGATAACCTACAGTTCAGCTGTGCTACACATAGGCTTAAGAAAATGAAGAAATTATATTGTAATCTAAGATTAGGCTGGAAGACCTAGCTGCCAAGCCATAAACTGAAATAAATAATTACTCTAAAATGAACAATATTTGTAGGGTATTGATAGTTTTTGAGTAGGAATTATGTGTTTTTCTGAGAAATTTCGAAATGTATAGTCAAATGTGGCCTTTTGAGTTGTCACAAGCACTCCGTGGAATGGCTTTAGTTGATAACCTACAGTTCAGCTGTGCTACACATAGGTTTAAGAAAATGAATAAACGATGTTGTAATCTAAGATCTGCCAAGCCATAAACCTAAATGAATACGGTAGTTGACAATTTTTGAGAAACAGGTTTATTTTGAGCCTTATGGTCTATTTTAGCCAAAATATTAATATTTCAGCAAAAAAACAACATTAACATATTTAATTTAGCAATTTTATAAACATTTTGACATTTCATCACAAAAACGCGTCAAGCTGACATGGCGTCTCGCATGACGTCACAGTGTGCAAAACGAACATCTGTTTCGTTGAAGTGTTATCTGAGAAGCCATTGATAACTTCTTGTGTTTTGCACACTATGACGTCACGCGCTCTGATCGGCGTTCATTGTCACGTGGCTAACGGCTGCAATGTAACAATTTTATTTCTCAAAAATATCAATTAATATTTAAAAGGTGAGACAATTTATTTGTGTAATATTTAGATCGTAATCTACGATATATATTAAAATCTGTGTATATTTTCCATACTCCATACACGCACGCACACACAAACACACACACACATACACACACACACGCACGCACATACACACGCAAACAAGTTAACATTTATTTTAAAAAATAATTTTATAGATAAATTGTTAAGTTAGTTACACACGTACTTGGTGTTCGCGATACAGGCTAGTCCTAGTGCGGAACCTATGGAAACAATATTTCTGTGTAATTTTTTGATAATAAATTGATTTTGTTTTTTTTTTGTTTTTTTTTGATACTGTCAACTACCGAATTCGTCCAGTGAGAGCGGTGACAAGAAGCGGCCGGTGATAATCCACCGCGCGATATTGGGCTCGGTGGAGCGCATGGTCGCGATACTGAGCGAGTCGTACGCCGGCAAGTGGCCGTTCTGGCTCAGCCCGAGGCAGGTCTGCGTGGTGCCCGTCGGGCCCGCCTTCGACGACTACGCCGTTCAGGTGAACACGACTAAGCCACACTAATAGTCATAGTTTCATATAGATGTAATTTAATTAATTATTGCATTACAGCCTGGGGAAAGAGCTCAACGAGCAGTTCTTAAAGTGATTTTGTTTAAACCTGTTTGCGCTACTACTTAAAAATCAATTGACAAACATAATATTACCTTTAATCTTGTATGAACACGTCCACGCCATGTAGGATTTGCTCGATATTGAACAGCGCCATCTAGTTTAATCTTGTGCAACCAAGTGACAATATGTCAATACTTTACCTCTGTATTAGAAGACGATGTTAGCATTATTATAATCTAATTTGACGTGAACAAAACCAATACGGTTTCCAACTTCCGAACTATACTTTTTGTCTAAGGTTCTTTCTGTAAGGAAACTATTTATTGTGCAGTTAGTTCTTCATAAACACCGTATTTTGCCGTTTGATCCTAGTATATATAAAAAAAGAAGATACGACTCAGTTTGTACACTTGTACCATGCCGCCTGCGATTAGCTGACCGACATGCTTATTTTCTTAGTCCCAAAATTTACAACCGAGTTAATAAGTTACTAAATATATACACTCTTACTCATCTCGAATGTAAATTAAAATTATTCAACTGGCTAATAGAAGTTATGACGACACCGAGAATTTACTAAACTGACTACACCAGTTTAATAGGTCTGTAACCATACACTCACTCATTTCACTTGTGCACACATCACACACATACACACACAACACACACATTCATATACACACCAAAAACAAATATTATTACGAAAATTTCAAATGTATAAACTTTAAGATTATTTTCTTTTGAATTGTATAACAAACGAGTTGTCTGGAAGTGGGCGCTAACAACTGCAACACAGTATTGTACTACAGCAATTGTTTGCGACACCAAATTGTTACTGTTTACTTTGTTATTGGTTTCGAATAAATTCTTTAATTCTTTTAATTCGAACTCTTAAAACGTATCATGACCTACTGAAATATTACCCTCTAACGTCCTAAGTAAATCGTAGAAGCACTTCAGACCTTCTCTCTTCACAAAATGTTACATGGACGTGTTGTTTCGCTCTATTTAAGTTAACTTAACTTCAATACCAATTATCGATGTAGAAAAGCAGCATTTTTTGTGTGTATCGTAATAATACTTCTTGTTTCAATCCATTGATTGGATTGGTGTCGCCTTTATAATGAACTCACCAAATTAAATGCGTTAATTGTTATTTTTAATTCTAGTCAATTTAAGTTTATGAATAATTGTAAAAAAATTCTCTCACACAATCGGCATTAATATCTATTGTCGATTTTTCACTTATATTTTTCTTATATTATTTTTAAAATGAATATGAACAACTTTTTTTTAGTATATCTACTTTGTCGTTCGTTTGATTAGCACATAGTTTGGATTATAATGTAGCCCTGTATATTACATTGTTATTATTTCATTTTTAATTATTGTAATCTGTTTTGTGCTTAAATAAATAAATAATACTATTATACCTATTGTTACATACCGATAAAGAACGCTCATCTGCATGTCGTAAAATGCTGTTTATTGCCTTCTTTGATTTCGGAATTCTTTTGTTGACTCTGTGTTTAAAAAAATTAATCCAGAAAAACATGCTATTGTTATTGAACTTGTTTATCGCCGTCAAAGCTTGGTGCGCGGGATTAACTCGGTGAATGCGATCTTTTATTTTATTATACAGTTTAGTATAAAACAATGCCCGAACGGAGGGGTGGGGCAGTTAAGCGACGACTGCGATACGAGTAAGACGTGTGTAGTACTTTCGATTAGCGATATAGTGACGGACTTTGCGCGTGTTGAATTGCATTGAATCGTGCAGTGTGAACTGGTTGCATCCAGATTTATTTGTACCTGTTTTATACGTGTGTGTACAGTTCTAATAAACTCCAATAGCAATTCCAACGGCATTTATTTTAATTCAAGCACTGTAGCTCGTAACATTATTATATTACTTATTATACTTCTTCACTTTTACTTATTGTTTTTATTTTATTTATTATGATTACTTATTATACTTCTAAGAAATTCCACGTACAGGTCTGTTAAAGCACATTTTATTACCTGTCCGCATTTGAACTTATTTTAATCCTTTTATGATCATCTTTTGTTCACTTATTTACTGGCGTACTGTTATACCTAGGCCCCTTTCCTCCAGAACTGCTTACCTTTGCTTTCCGTTCTGCTGTATCAGCATCCAATAGTTTATTAATACACCTCCCGTTCCTTCGCCCAGTCAGTCTCCTGTCTCCATTCCTCCGCCGCGCATTATTGCCGGATCGCTGTTTCTCATTTTTTTGTTCTAAGTACTAATTATTTTCATTTTGTATTTTCTTCGTGTAAATAAAAATCTTTTTTTTAAAACTGTTTTAAATACCTCGTATCGTACCGTACGTTTCTAAGTTATTGTGGAGAACAGCCTATTGTTCTATTGTACTAGTTTACGACCGCTTGCGACTGCATTATTAGCCAGGTGTTGCGGATTACAGTTACAAGCTATTTAAATAATAATTGGAACGTAGTTCCTTATCGCGCGGTACGAATGGGGGCTAGACGGAAAAAATTCTTACGAAAAAGTTGTCAACGACACTTTTTGAACTTGCCAAGATAAAATGCAGTTGCATAACCCTTTATGCCCACGCAGTTAGAGTTTAATTTGGAGTACATTATTATTTAAATGTCATGGGTTGCTGACGTACAGATAGCATTTGCGGACATATAGAGTCTTAATGTCATTAAAATAAGGAGCAATATCGCGAATCTGGTTTAAAGTTAAATTTGTTTCAAGAGTCGAATTGCAGGATGTGATTCGATTTTTAAATTGTTTCTTATATTGAAGTAAATAGGATTCAAACTTACTCATTTACTATTGCACTTCGCATTGAACAGTGTGGTGTTGTCGCGACGATTATTTTTGTTGAGTGTATACAGGTTTTTTTGTAAATAATCGAAAGGAACTTCGTTCCATCCGGGTGTCCCTTGACACCTCTCAAGTTTTTTTAATCTTGTCCATTCGTCCTTGATTTTGATAAATTTATTATTTACTTTGTGTGGTTTTAATTGGAATATTACCCGTGCTCAGGTGAACGAGAAAGTGTTCGCGGCCGGCTTCATGTCCGAAGTGGACACGGACGCCGGCGACACGCTCAACAAGAAAGTGAGGAACGCGCAACTGGCGCAGTTCAACTATATATTGGGTTAGTGATACTTTCAATTCTACACAGATCTGAACTAAAATAATATTGATTTATATTAATTATTATTTATGAATAAGATTTGCAAAAAATATTACTTTTGAATAATGATGAAATTTTGAAAAAAAAATGATGTTGTAGTCATTAAAAGTTTGATCAGCAGTCTTGGTAGCGTAATGGCTAGCGCACGCGTCCCGAACTCAAAGGGCGCAGGTTCGATCCTGGCCGGAACGGATGCACCACTTAGTCAGTTTTCTGACCTAATGTGCATATTGTTACAATTACCACGTGCTAACAACGGTGAAGGAAAACATCGTGATGCAACCTGCACATCGAGATAACCGATGTGTCAAACCTGCCAAGCCGCCTTGGACAAGCGTGGCGGGTATACCGTCCGTTTCCTCTTTAGTGGGATACCCGAGCCTAACAGTAGGATATTTATGGACTTATATATATTAAATTTTGAGAATTTTTGATATATGGGATATTTAATAAAACTACGTTTAAACGGCTTTAAGCGCGGTAATTTATTTGATATTGGTATATCCGACGTTTCGGCCGCTTTTCAGTGGCCGCGGTCACGTCCCATAGAGTAAATAATATCCATAAACAAAATTAAAACTAAATAATTAAAATGAACAAGTTGGCGGTAGGCTGAATAAATTTTTTGACAATACACGTTAGGCAAATGTCATCTTTGTCTTCCGTGACCACGGCCACTGAAAAGCGGCCGAAACGTCGGATAAACCAAAATCAAATAAATTACCGCGCTTAAAACCGTTAAAACGTAGTTTTATTATGTGTACAAGTCGCGAAAACTTAAGAAAATATTAAATGGGATATTTATGATTAGTCCTTTTTTACGGTTTCACAACCAAATGAGGAAATCAATGTTTCTCACCTCTACGGAACTCTGATGTATTTGTGAAAACGTGCATTATTAGGTCATTACTGTTTAAAAGTAACATTATAATTAAATTCATAATGCTTTCCTCTTTATTTGCGTAATTTTCATGTAAAAATTTAAAAAATGCGGATATAGAGCACTGGAGGAGCCTTTACCCGGACGGTCTGAAAATAAAACAATCCGTAAACAAAATGACAAATAAAAAAAAAATACGAACATTTATAATATTATTGTACGACATATTCTTTATGAGTATAAAAAGGCATTTAATTTACTTTATTGAGAGTAGTGAAAAGTATATATAGGCAACTTTAAAAAATCAAGTAAATCTATATGTTAATACGTGAAGCAAAAACTTTGGACCCCTTATGAAAATTGCGCCGACGGAGAAGTATGAAATTCGCATATATAGAGAAGGAATGCAGAATGCGTTTTTTTTTTAAAATTATACATAAAAAATACATAAATCAACAAAAAAAAACATTACACACTCTACCATGTGTTTGACAATCACACACGCATATATACTCTTTTGTTTATTGTCAAAGTCAAATTAACAGTAAGCCTTGGCGAAATCTGTGATCATAGAAGTATACAGTCTTTGACATTAATTATTATGGTCGAATTTCGACCACGGGCGACCACTATTTATACGAAAATTACATGAAAACTACGTAAATAAAGAAAAAAAAACACCGTGAATTAATTTATAATGTTACTTTTAAACACTAAGAGGTATTAATTCATTTCTATACAATTAAAATATGTATCTAATTTATAGCTTAACCTATAAATTAGATACATATTTTAATTGTATAGATGTAAGATATTGCTACATGAGACGTTGTATTGGATGTGTAAACTATATCGCCGCATTTGAGATAAACAGTAATCGGTAAATAAACGGCTAAAAAGATTTTTGTTAATGATATTTAGGTTTATGACTTGGCAGCTAGGCCTTTAAGCCATGTCAGCCTGTCTATAGCTCAGCTGAACTGTAGGTTATCAATTGACGCCATTCAACGGAGTTCTTGTGACAACTCGAAAAGCCACATTTGACTATACAGTTCACATTTCTCACAAAAACACATAATTACTGCTCAAAAAATATCAATATCCTACAACTAGTGTTCATTTTATATTATTATTATATGTAATTATATTATTATAATCTATTTAATTATGTATTATTTTCTTTAATTAGGATTAAATTAGTTTCAAGTTAAACCACCAAATATTGTTAAATTTGTCTTGTTAAATCTCCTTGGACACCGGGTTGCCTGGAAGAGATCGCTATAAGCGATAAGGCCGTTCTAATGTCAATGTGTTTATATTAAATGTCTATGTTTAAGTTATGGTGAACAATAAAGAGTTTTCATTCATTCATTTTATAGTAATTTTACACATTTTAGAAAATGAAACTTCACAGCACATCTTCCAATTCCCGCCAAAAACTGTCATTTTTGTTCCATGGCATAATTAATTTCAGTTGTCGGCGAACGTGAGAAATCATCTGGTACAGTGAACGTGAGGACGCGCGACAACAAAGTCCACGGAGAGATGTCCATTCAGGCCCTCATCGACCACCTCAATACCCTCGTCAAGGATAAAACTTTATCTGAAGACAGCGAATTGCTTAAATAATAAATATTTCATCAAAAATATATTTTATTAAATGACACTTTATCCAACGTCAGAATAACATATGGCCAAATCAATGGACATGTTTGACTTTGACAGTTCGACTGTCAATGTCTATTATACCCTGTCCAATGGTTTATTTTACTTTTGACAGGTCAATTAAGTGTTACCAATACGATTTTATTTATAGATCGAGTTATTTTGTGAATTATTTTTAATAGATTTAGGGTCGATTTATCTATCACCACATAAGAGTTATTCATAAAACAAAATACAACATGGAAAAATGAGAAATGACAGTTGCATGAATAAGACTTTATTCGACTGATAACTTTTATGGTGTTTTAAAAATCGGGCCCTGGTTAACCTATATCATTTGCTAAAAATACTGAATTGTATAAGAAATAAACCATATAACCCACATGTTTATACTTAAAAGTGAAATAAAAGCAAAATTTTATACTTTTTAAATCTAAACAAATGTGTTTTTTTTTCTTTTAATTGAAACATTTTTTTTATTTCAATACATTGTATATTGTTTAGAATTATGCTGTCTAAAAATGCGCAACTTGGCAGACATGCAAATGTCAAAAGTAAAATAAACCGTTGGACAGGGTTATAGCACTTTAGAATTTGATCGACATCCAATGTTGCCAAGTTCGTGACTCCTTCGCTAGATTAAATATAGCATATTATTTAACATTAAAACATCTGGCTAGATCAATAAACATATCTGAGTTTGACAGTTCGGGCTATCAATGTCAATCGATGACATCGACATTGAATGTTGCCAATTTAACAACGCTTTCGCTAGATTATTATGCCACTTACTTATTACCTGTTTTAAAATTAGATTTTGATTTGGGACTGCGAGAATTTTAGGAAAATGTTGTTTTTTTTTAGGAGTTACACTAATAGAAGCGACTTTTTCGCTATATTAGCAGTCTGCTTGGTGCGAGTTTTTTTTAATAACTGAATCACGTTCAAGTTACCGCAAGTTTGAATGGCACGATTTATATTTTCCTTCACGCTCAGTAGATGGCGCTAAGTCATTTCTGTACAAAATTGTTAACTTAAACGTAATCAATTATAATAACTTGTAAAAAAGGTTTTTAAATACAAGCCTTTGAGATCCTGGATATCATGTAGCAGCAGAGTGCTAGCCAAGACAAGTAAAACGAGCCCAAACACGACAGGTCTATCTTGTTTAGTACAAGAGTTCCCATGGCCACCTTCCGACTCCATCATCAGATCAGCTCCATGGTACCATATTATTGTATTGTCACGCGATATACATATGCGTGCAAAATTTCAGCTCAATCGGAAACCGGGAAGTTGGTCAAATTTAACTTGCAAGATTCCATCCGAACTTACATACATACATCCATTGCAAGTTAAATAAAAGCTTGTAAGAAAAACACGCACTAAGCAGAATGGTGCAAATTAGTTTTGTTGAAAACATGAAGGGTGTAGGTGAAACAGAAAAACACCAATAGGTATTTATTTTTGATGTATGACGTCAGAAAAAAACTATTTTAATATGGGGGATTTAGTTTTCCTTGCCGCGATAGTACTGCCCTACTAATTGCACTTGCAGTAATCAACATTTTTGGGTTTTGGTTAAAGAAATGGTATTCCAAGAGGCAAATACATAAAGATTGATTTTTTTAAATTGTTTTTTAAATTCTCCAAAAAGTTACATAACATGAATGACGCGTTGTTTAGATTTCTAAAAATATGGTTACTAATTTTTGTCGAATTTGTAAGTACTGCGTTTGCTATAAGGAGGACAGAGTAGTCGACGCGTTGAACGCAGTGGTTTCGGGTTCAACTTTGATGTGGTAAATTTGATAAACTTTACGTTATTTGAGTCTGGTGGGTATCTAGGATCGAGTCCAAAGTTATCCATGACTCAAGCGTTTTACATTATTAATTTGAGAATTCGGTTTCTCAAAAAGTAAGTCCTATCAAAAAATACTTTTTTTGTTTCAACGTTTTTAACCAAACGTTTTTCCAAATATGCGATCAGATGTTTCTGAAAATATATTTCATGATATTATGTGTTTCCCTTTATTTAACTTTAGGTTTATATAATAATATTACCTTAGTATTACTGTCAACTGTGTTATCAAATACGACTATTTTCGCGCTAAAAGTACGCTATTTGGCGATAGGTTTCAGTGCTTAACAGACCAAAGTCTAAAGGTGACTAAAATGGTATATATCTAGTTTAGGCCGGATGCTCATTGCTTGAAGATATTCTAAAATGAACTCCAACACCACTGACTAACATAACGAAAGGAGTGAAGCCATATTTTATTTTATTTTTAAAGTGCGTGGCGCCCGTAGCGGAATTCTAGTATTGTTAATTTTAATTACTAAAATTCTTACTAGAGGCGCTTATGTGCTATGAATAGATCATAAATGGCGGGTCTTGAGTGTTACCGACCGTTCGTCTACTATTGGTTAAAATTTGACGTAAGTTCCATACAACATGTCAAAATTCAATCGGTGGTGAGTATCGAGGGTAGATAGAGAGTACCATCTCTGTGTTGAAAAAGTGTCCGTCGAAACGCGGATAATAATTGTGGCGCTATGGTAGCATAGGACAATTTTTAAATCTTAATTCGCTGGGTGGTAGGGTACCTGCCTGTATGGATGGCTACCACTTCTGGTCTAGAGTATGCCGCCATAACAGCCTTGAGTTGTGTTAGGCGATCATAATCGCGTTCCATCAGGTTGGCCATCTGCCTGTTTTCTGAACTCGTGCAATAAAATAAAAAAATGTGTGCCTGTACTAGTGTACACACGTAAGAAGTGAAACTTCTTTATAACCTTATTTTTCGAAAAATGATCTACTATATAAATCTACAGAAATTGATTAAATAAATAAAGCCCCTACCACGGTCGACTCGACAAGAAAAATATGGCGCGTAACAAAAAAAAGTGACAGTACATTTTTTCCAACGCCGATAAAGAAGTTTCACTTCATTGAACTTGTTCACTTCATTTATCTTGTTTTCCATTCTTTCTTGATAGAAGATAATTGTCGTTCTGACGATTGATTGACATTAATGGTATGGAGTTTACTTCATATTTGAACCAGAATATGTAGTAGGGGAAACTATACTATTGTTAGCACTCCCCTTAATGGTACCCTATGAAATTATTCAAAACATTAAGGGCCGCTTGCATAAATAATTAGTTAATCATATTAAACTGCCCAAATACGTTTTATACAAAATGTATTAACAGTTCTTTAAGCATATTTAGCGGCAAATTTTGCGTTGTGCAAGACGCTAATTGTATTTAAGGGTGTTAAATACGTTTTGTGTTTCTTAAATAAATTTAAGCAACCTTATGCAAGCGGTCCTAAGAACGCTTCATATTTATTTGTATTGCAGCTAAGCAGTGATGATTTTGTTGTATGGCAAAACAATAAGATTTCATATCTTGTATAAATTGACTGAGTGCTAATAATGGTATAACTTTGTCTTAATAAGGTATATCACAGGAATTATGGCAAAAATAAACTTCTTTTCTAGTTTATCCATTAATTGCATTTTCTGTTTATTACTATTTTTATATAAAATACTAGAATACATGCATAAAGAAACTAAAACAGGGTCTTTAAGTACAATTGGACCTTGTAAGATATTTTCGGTAGTAATTTATGGTGTAGTATCGATCTAGACTTGCTAGTATGTGATGATATTGTATTCAATTAATAAATTAAACTAAGCAACATAGTCTTTTTATTTCAAAAAATTTTTATATTAAGGGCCAGACTTTTCAATCAGTTGAATTAATTATAACCCGACTGAATTCAAAAGTGAAACAATTCAACTGTTTTATTCATGCAACTGTCGTTTTCCATTTTCCTATGTTGTGTTTTATTCTATAGAACAGCTTTTATCTGGTGGTTGAAAAATTGACCCCATGTATATTTTTTTTAATAAGTATGAAACTAAATAATAATGAGGGCTCCACATTCTCGCGAGAAAAACGGGAATGTGGAATAGATTCTCGCGTACATTTGAATTCACATCATTTATTGTATAATAAAACACTAATAATGTAAGAACTGCGTTCACGATAACCTGATACGAAAAAAGAAGAAAGAAACATAACATTTCATAGAATACAGATTTGTCGTAATTAAATTCAGTCAATTTACATCTTCAAAAATGTCGTAATGTGCGAGCGAGATAGCAAACTCAATTTAGATAGCTCCTCTAGTTTTGCATGTAGAGTCCGCTACGGCGCTACAATCGTCGCACTGCAAATCTGCAATTCTGACAGAGTAATTATTTGCTAATCGATGTACTGAATTAAAAACTGTTGACGAAAATTTAGAATATATTTATAGACATAAAGATCTGTACACTGTACTTATTCACGACATTATGCTCTGTGTCGGCAGCTGAACTGATCTGAACTGAACTGATCGAGCCGGTGAGCCGACGGTGCCGTTGAACTATTTGTTTACTTAACCGAATTAAAGAGTTTTATAGCGAGTATTCGCGAGCTACTCAAGTCTTAACTACACTACACACCCAATGATTATAATAATAATGTTTTTATTTCAGGCAATACACCATAAAATCACATCACAGTTTTACAATTAAGTTATTAAATTAAATTAAAATAATATTAATGTCATTTCAATGTATACGTGTATGTATTATGCGTTTACGTTGCGGTGCACAGAATGCCAGCTCCTAAAAATAGGTTTGTCAAGGATATCTGAAAACGTGCGGAGAATCCCATTGCTCGAAGTACGGATTGTATAGATATCTGCAATCCTCTGTTCGGCGAACATGCCCGAAGCGCTACAGAATTCAGGCAGTTTTATTAGGATACGATATGCATTATTATATTGGACCCTAATGGTTCCCAAAGCTTACTTAGTGCATTTCACCAAAGCTGACAAATATAGAAACTGAGAGAATGCTCTAATTCTATCTATTATCTCAGCTCTTTCGATTTACTGTGCAAGCGCATACATATTTTATGAACAACAATTTCCATTAAACAAATAGTAAGTGAGACAGCGAAGCCGTAAACCATTAACAATAATACCGGTCTAAAGTCTACTAAACCGACGCTACTGAAAGCAGTCTGCTTTGTGGCGCATTTGGGCTTCTCCACTTGTAGCCGTTTCGCCAAAGCTGATGCTATTCCAGATTCGCGGATTCTTTTGAATCTGAAACGGAAGATTTCTTTTAGTTCTTATATTAAAAGACTAAATTGTGATATAGAGAGGGATGTAAGGAGAAGAATAAATGTGGTAACCGGTGTGACGTGCGACAAACTAATGCCTCTGAAACTAAAAGGTCAATTATATAAATCTGTCATACGACCAGTCATGCTATACGTGTCGGAATGTTGGGCCACTAAAGTCATAAACCACAAACGTCTCCACTTAGCTGAGATGAGAATGTTGATGTTACAAGAATGGATAAGGTGAGAAATGAGTACATAAGGGGATCTTTAAAAGTTCCACCCGTCGCTGAAAAATTGAGAGGAAGAAGACTAAGTTGGTATGGGCATATAATGAGGAGGGAAAAGTCACGTGACAAAAAAATGTTAAACTACAAGATGGACGGGTACAGATGTAAAGGTAGACTAAAAATGAGATGGATGGATTGTGTGAAGGATGATATGATGATATATGGTGTGACAGAAGATGTATGTCAGAATAGACGTGCGTGGAAGCAAAAGACATTGTGCCGACTCCAATTAATTTGGATATAGTGAAAGAAAAGAATGAGTAAAAGGGAAAATTCAAAATCTAGTGGCGAGTTTTTTTATTGCAGGAGTTAAGCAGACAGGCAGACGACCCACTTGATGGAAAGCGGTTAACATCGCCCATGGACATTTGCAACACCAAATGCGCTGCTGCTCTTTTAAGGGTGACTGGAACCTGGTCACCAATGACGGAACACAACTCAAGGTTGTTGTGGCGACATACTCTAGACCAGAAGTGGTGGGCAACCAGTCGGGCAAATACCTTACCACCTGGCTGTGGGTTGTTATCTCGCCTCTTACGACAAGCTGCCCGGCTGCAGGAAATTGTATTCTTTCTGCGTTCCTGCACGGATATAGTATTAAGATTCATGACTATCTTAAACGAATTGAGTTGGTGCCAATGATTGGGTGGGGTGGCAACAATTATATAGTTTACTCTATTGCCGAGTTAAAATGTTAAGTCTAATAATAATGAGTAACCGCTATTCAACCATCGCCTTTGCCTTGCGAAGAAAACCGCTGTAAGGCGATTTTTTTAATGAAAACTCACACAACTCTCAGAAGTTCCAAATACGGCGAGTCTTTCTTGACAGGCACAAACGGATCGAAGCTTCCCAAGAAATCAATTTCCATCAGATCACATTTCTCAGTCTCCAGAAAGGTTTCTTCGACACGCCTGTATACGGGTTCCACTATGGAATGAAAAGCGAATAACCCCTGCAAATTAATAGACAATAATATGTAGATACGTAGATTAAACCCTAACGCATGCAAATTACTGTGTGTATGGATTCTATTACTTTCTAATCTCACGTTATGATATTAAAATTAAAACGAGGGCTGAAACTTCATAAATATTTAAGGTAAGGGAAAGTATACTATTGTTGACACCCTAGTATTTTATTAAAAATATTAAGAAATCTTAATAATTTTGGAACAAGGTTCTTTTAGCGGCTTACAGTAGAGTAAATAAGTATAGTAGTTTGCCCCCTTCAGCCGATCTTCAATGTAAGCAACATTGTTCCCAACGGGAATGAAATAATATTATTGTATGCGTATAAAATAAAAAAAGATTTTAGCCAATCATTACGTGGAGTGCCAACAATGGTACAGTTTACCCTATCTAAATTTTGTCAAAATACAGTATTTACAACTGAACTATACGTATGACGAAATTTTAAGTGAATTCCACACCTGTCTTATTTTCTCCACGCCTTCATATAACTCATAAAACTGTTCCCTTCCTTTTTCAGGCTGAATTATCTTGTAAATAGAAACATGGTCTGGATCTTTGAATAACTGAAAATATATGTAAGAAAAAAATAAAAACTTCGTTTTAAAAAACCGACTTCAAAAACTAAAATGTATAAAATAACTTATTTCTAAAGCTATTATTATTAATATATATTATCTAAAACATCTTAAAGTCGGTGCTTAGTAATTTTCAAAATATAGTAATTTTTATGTTTTACTTTGCACCGACTTCAAGATGTTTTAGATAATATATATTAATAATAATAGCTTTAGAAATAAGTTATGTTATACATTTTAGTTTTTGAAGTCGGTTTTTTTAAACGAAGTTTTTATTTTTTATTTGTTACTTTTTAGTGTCTAGCTATGTATGGGTGGACTTACGAATGGTGCCGCGCTTCTTAAAAAATATAGGTCCCAAGAACCGGGAACAAAAAAATGTTCGTAAAATGAAAACTACTGGGTCAAACTATGTCAAATTTTTAGGGGACCACATGGCAGCTATTCCGCGTCGAACAAAAAAGAATCACGTAAATCGGATCATAAATCACGGAGTAATCGGCGAACATACATAAAAAGCAACAAAAGATCCCGACGAATTGAGAACCTCCTCCTTTTTTCGAAGTCGATTAATAAATAATGTACATTTATTTATCTTTTATTACAATTATTGTAAATATTGTACATTTTGTGTTTAAATATTTTAAATAATAAGAGATTAATCTAACACAACTTACACTAAATATGAAATGGTTGTAATCCACGTCATTTGCTGCTAAAGTTATTTTGGAGTGTGCGAGCTGGTGTAAGGTCTTGATAGAGTTAGAAGGTGCTTGTAGTAATACCACAATATTCGCCGAGTAAGCAGCATATAGAGCCATTAACGCGGTAAAAAGGACCCACAGCATTATGCGACCTAAGGACATTATTAACGACGATCAGAAAGAATATCAAAGCAAGATAAATAAATACAGGCTGGAAAATAGAATAGAAAATTATAGGGGCGCCACTTTCACAAGTTTCTCTAAGCTAGCAACTCCAATATTATATCAAGAGTAATTTTGATACTTAGTAGTAATTTTTAGTATTACGTCAAACATCGTGCAAGTATCAAGTTGCTTTATTTACGACATAGGTATTTTGGTCAACATAACCTATAATGTTTCTTTCAATAATAATACTGTAAGCAAGAGATTCATTTCTTTCAGCTTTTCATTAAAAGAAGCTAAGCGAACCCTTAAAAACCTGTCATGTCAACGATAATTTCGGTAAACATTCACACAACAGCTAGTCAAATTACCAGAAAACGTGTATAAATTTGTGGCCAAATTTTTAGATTTATTATTATATTTTTTTCAGTTTCACCTGCCTCTTCATACTCCGACATTGGCAAAATCAGTGCTATTTGCATTGCCATGAAAATTAAAAATAAAGTCAAATTACGAAAATGAGATTTTGTTTTAAATTTCGCTAGACTTAGTATTTTTATATTCGTATTTAATTATTTTCAGTGCATTTCACACTTGAATCAACGATAAAATTAAAATCACTAGCATAAATTCCTTTTGTTTATAATTAACCGACACTGACTACAAATAAAAGAGAATATGGCCACAAGGCAAAAAAAACATGTTCTACACGATATGACCAAGTTATAGGTATATCAAAAATATTGTATATAAAATGGGTTGCGGCTTCAACAAACTAACCTGAAGCTTTCTTAGGTTCCATCGCACACCCTTGTTGGCTGACTGCGCTCATAGTTAGTAACATTGCATCACTAACCGTTCCATCTAATTGAGTTGGACTCTTGTTTAACATAGAAAATGAAACATTTGAATAATTTGATGCATTTTATATTTACTACTAAGCTATTCAGAGCACCTGTTTGACACCTTTCACACTGGATTAAATGTTAGTTTACAAGAAGAAAGAAACTTACCCTAACGGTTCTTGCCTCCCATTTAGTAGCAAAATAAATAGTAACTGTTGATATAATACAGCAGATGAATACGGCAAGCCATACACTAGTTCTGAAGGGCAGTGAGAATATATTGGAGACGTACGGCAGAGGCGGTTGGCGGAAGATAAAGCGGACGCGGAAAGGGGCCAGCATGTCGGTGTATGTGACCACGTTAAGACGCTCTATGTCGGAGACTACGCAATTCGTACCTGGACGGAGAAATGTAATATTAATCGTCAAACAAACACACATTGTATATCACAAAGCTAAGCCAGTTTCTGTCATTGCTAATATAAAACGGACCACTCTACGGCCGTACCAGAATATCCAAACCATAGTAAATTCCGGAAAGCTCGTTTATGAAATTAGCCATGGCAGGAATTGAGCCTGGTACGTCTACTTTGCAGTTAAGTAGGGCGTCAAAGGTACCACACTCAACTACATATGCCGTCTTGTATATAATTCATGTCAGATAGCAGACTAGTAAACCACCAAAAAAGTTAAATATGTAGTCTCAATTAAGAGAAGGAATATAAGATTCCTTTTATCCCGAAAAATGGGACATGGGAATGGGTTCTGACGAGATGGATGAAATATTTGGGGAGTGAATTGCGCCAAGATAAAAAAATTATGCAATGTAACCTGTGTGAATTTTTACTCTCAAAATATAATAAAATTCCACCACCTACTAGTGACATGAGGCCATTTATGCTAGCTCTTGACTATACTCAATATTTTTAAATAAATATAATTAAATAGAAAATGCCTACATACTCGAATCCTTAAAGCAGATCATACCAAGATCAGCTCGTTCGCTGTGTAAATCGTTGATCATTCCCGACCATTGTCCATTAACTTTGTATCCCCAACGGTAGCTAAAGATATACCGAGGTGTTGCATTTAGCATCTCAAAGGCTAGCTTTGCATTCATCCAACATATTTTAGCTATTGCGTCATGTTGAGGCTCTCTAGAATCAGATAAAGAAATCGCAAGAACACATACCACCTAAAGAACTAAAATATCATACATATTTACATACACATAAATGTAAAATATATATTTATTGTTTATTGCATCGGTAGTTAACTTTTTATACGGGAGAGCATTCTTATAATTAATTTTTCATTGCTTGCTCAGAGAACAAACCCATTAATGCCGGTGTACCCCAAGGGTTAGTACCATAACCCATACTGTTCATTATGTATGTTTTAACTACCAATATTCGTTGGTGTACAATATTCGTCGCTATGACACTATAATTATTCATAATATACGAGAATTATAAATGCGAAAGTAACTGTCTGTCTGTAACGCTTTCATGGAATAACTACTGGACCGTTTTAACTGACATTGGTATGTAGTATCAATAACAAGAATAGACTTAGCATACAGGTGATTATCAATTACGTTACTTTTCTTTCGATAAAGCCCTAGTAATGTATATTTTTTTCTTTCTTTATAATTATATAATCAACTAACAGTCCATTTTCCTTCGGCAAATGATACTTGGTGCTGTTGCTGTCTTGTATGACATTAGCCATGGTAAGAGAGTGGCCCATAAGGTCCCGACGTCTCCGAAACAATGAATTGTAACCCCTGAAGTCCATTAAGGTACCATTGTAATGGCCCCTTGGATTTACTTGCATTGTAAAGTTTAAAGCTGGTTTGTACACTGAAACGAGAAATGGAAATTGTGCTTTAATTTTTTGAATATGAAAACGTTACAGGATATTAGAAATAACAATCTAAAAGTTTTTCTAATCTGATTTCTACCGTTGACCAAAAGGCAGCATAAGTCATTAGTCCTTTTACTCGAGTCGGCGGACTAAAACAATAACAAAATAATCTTGTGGTGTATCCACATCACTAGTTAGTAAGTTATATTGTCTATGTTTGTGTTCTTCCTTCTTTGTCTACGTGTCATGTAGGTCAGGCGTATTGAATTTTTTATCTCTGCTAAAAATAAAATAAACAGTTTGATTTATAATATATAGAGATAGGTATCTCTCCCCATAACAACAAATAAAATTAAAATATACCACAAATCTTCAATTCCAGCTATCAGTGGCTTAGTTCTCCCGTCGAAGCCAACAGAACATTAGTAGCATTTTTGGTGTTGCAAATGATCATAGGCGACTTTAACCACTTTCCATCTGGTGGGCCTTCGGCTTATTTGTTGCACCTCAGCATTAAAAAAAACACGGGATAAATATTTCAAATATAACAATTTATTACTTACATTCAACCATATCAAACGTATCGTTTTTTCTATAAGCCAATACCAAGTCGCTGTCAGCTAGAAGAGGACAATTCCACAACACAGCTGGTTTCTTGTCACCCTCGGAATATGTGAGGACTAACCAACTAAATGGAAACTTGAAGAGGTGTTCCGATGACGCCTATAAAGAGTCTGACTTCAGAACCTGGCTTTTTATAATTTGCAAATATCAACCCCTAAACGTCTCACTGCTAGATTCAAGGTCTCTTTCTTTTCCTTCACCTTTTCCCAGTTATTTCGCTTCGGCACAATGTCTTTTCCGTCTATAATCCTCTATTCTGACATTACGTACTCTGCCACATCACAAATCATCATATATCTTTCACACAATCCATCCATCTCTTTTTTGGTCTACCTTTACATTTGTATACATCAATCGTAAAGATTAACATTCTTTTTGTCACGTGACTTTCATCTCTCATTACATGTCCATACAACCTTAGTCTTCTTTCTCTCAATTTATCAGTCACGGGTGTAACTTTCAAAGATCTCCTTATGTACTCATCCATTCTTGTAAATCACAAATCCATCTCAACATTCTCATCTTAGATTAATTAGGGCAGTACAACAGTGGTACTGCGGGGCTCGAGACTCCCCCTCATATAGGAAGGAATAGATAACATATTCTCTACGATTATCCAAGGCGGATTTCATTCATCGGTCATCTCGATGTGCAAGGTTTAGTCAGAATATTTCCTTTCACCATCAGCATGTGCCAATTGCAAACAAATATGCAACAGCATAAGTGATGCATCAGATTTCGAACCTATGTTATTTTAGAACTATTTGAAGGTATGTCACTAAGTTATCAAGGGTTATTTCCTTAAATAATCATATATATATAAATCTCGTGTCACGATGTATGTCCGGGAGGAATTCCGAAACTAGTGAACCGATCTTAATGAAATTTTGTAACTGTGTGTAATTTGGTCCAAGTTAAAAGATAATATAGTTTTTATGTAAAGTATGTCGCCTGCTCACGTGTAGAAAAACCATCAATCTATTCGTGTTATCAAAAGACAGGTAAACCAATTTTTTATGTGTTCGTATGGGTCCCGGGATGGTTTAGATTGACAATTGGACCTACCTACCGGGGTAGGGCTGACTTGAAATGGTGGTTCTATACTTTTTTTTTAGGGCAGGACAACGTCTGCTGAGCTCGCTGGTATTTTATACTTTCTTCTCTTTAATACTCACCTTTTTAAGAACTGCATCCGATTGTGGGCAATCCAGATCAGTCAGAAACATGATGTGGTGGTTTTGGATGCTGTTTTTCAAACTCATTGATTTGGTTGACCTTATACCAATCTCAGCCAATTCAGTAATAAGCACATTTTCAATGTCTTCAAGAAAAGTGTATGTCAACATAATTATAAATATTATAAAAGAGCTTATAATTGAAAGCAACTTGAAGATAGCTTTATCTATACTATAATAATATTATAAAGAGTTAAAATTTGTGACTTTGAATGTTCGGGATGATCTAAGGTACTACTGATCTGATTTAAAAAAAAAATTCACCAGTAGAAAGTTTCATTATTCCCGAATGACATATTTGATTGTGTTTAATAAATTAAAAAGTACTTTTTTCACGTCTAGAAAAGTGGGCACGGGAACGCCTGTCAAATATGTTACAGCAACGCAAGAATTGTGCACATCCTCGTATGAGGCACTGCGAATGATTTCTGCGTTTATGAATTAACTAGAGTTTAGCCCGCGGGTCAATCTCTAGTGCGTATCTCTTGTTTAAAGAGCAGGCGTTAATTCAGGATACTTTGTATTAAATTTTTATGTTAGTGCTATTTGCCCCCGGAAGATTTACTTCATTTCGCAAACTATGCCATCCGTTTATCTGTAAACTAATGGCAAAACTTGACAAAAATGACAATATCACAAGACCTATCCCTTTTCCGGGATGAAAAGCACATGAGTAAATAAACGGAACAGAGGCAAAGCTTCTTAAGAACGTGCAAAATTGTTACCTATTATGGTAGGGTCGTCACAATAGGTAAAGACAAATTAAACTAAACATTTGTTAAATAGTTTTATTATTTAGTATGATAAAATAGGTGCCTATTTCACAAATTAAATACTATAATAATTTTCTTTTGATAATTTTTGTTCTTAATAATTTATTATTTCTTTTAATGGTGTGGTAAATTCCGAATCTAACAGTGTTTTCAAGTAATCTAACGAGAAACACTCACATGGCATATCAAATTGACAATCTTTAATACTAATAATATGCCTTAATATTATAAATGCGGAAGTAACTCTGTCTGTCTGTCTGTTCCGTTTTCACGTAAAAACTACTGGACCGATTTGGCTGAAACTCAGTATATATATATATATATATATATATATATATATATATATATATATATTCGATGCCGAGAATGAACATAGGATACTTTTTATCCCGAAAAATGGGAGTTTCCGGGATAAAAATATATTTGTCTTTCTGTTTGTTATGCTTTTACGGAAGAACTAATGGACCGATTTGGCTGAAATTCGGTACGTATCTAAATTAAATACCGAGGGTGGCCAAAATGGACAAGGGATACTTTTCATTTTGGCCTTTTCGGTAATTTTGGCCTTTGTGGTAATTTTGGCTATTTTAGCCTTTTTACTCATTTTGGCCATGTCGGTCACTTTGGCCTTTTCGGTCATTTTGGCCATGTTGGTTATTTTGGCCTTTTTGGTCATTTTGACCATGTCGGTCACTGTGGCCTTTTTGGTAGTTTTTACCTATTCCGTCATTTTGGCCATGTCGGTCACTGTGGCCTTTTTGGTCATTTTGGCCTTTTTGGTCATTTTGACCATTTTGGCCTTTTTGGTCATTTTGGCCATTTTAGCCTTTTTGGTCACTTTGGCCATGTCGGTCATTTTGGCCAATTCGATCATTTTGACCATTTTGGTCATACTTTTTATCGCAAAAATAAAACTAAAATAGATGAAAGTTTGAGTGAGAGATTAATCGTTTCTGAAGTTTATAGATATAAAAATTCAAAATTTTCTATAAGAAAAAAGTGCGATAGTAACTCGATCTGTCTGTCTGAATACCGAAAATGGACATAGATACTTTTCATCCCGGGAGATGGGATAGTTTGCGATATAAATAAACTAAAAAAGTAAATCTTATGAGGGCAATTAGCACCAATATAAAAATATAAAACAATTTAACCTGTTTTAACGCCGGCTGTTTAAACAAGAGGTACACACACATCATAAAATACCACGTTTTCACATTAAAATATTCATACATGCAGCTAACAAAACAACGTGCGTCGCACGCATCGCACTAAAGATGTGTAACTCAGGAGTGATTGATTTAAAAGATGTATAATCTTTCAAAATTCGAAATTACTCTTTAAATCGTTGGTTTGGAAAATACATCTTTAACTCACTACGTTAAGATTGATTTTAGTCACATGGAATGATGAAAACTAACAAATCAGATACTAAGATGTAGTATGAGACAATAGTTACAGGATATTGTGAATTGAAAAGAGATAACATGCGCACTCTAAGAAATACAATGATGATACACAGTAAATTAAACTCTCTGGCGTTATTGTAAAGCTTATAACCGGTCAACTGAATAAATTATATCATTAGAACCAAAAGGAAATTTAAGGAAAAAGATTTATAAATCACTGATCTCATTGGTGATTTAGTTTGCGCATCGCTACATCGCACTGCCGCCCCTAAGTTTGTCCACTGGCTGCGCCAGCGTAAACTGGTTTTGACCTGTCTCGGCGCGTACGCGACAAGTGGCCAGTGATCACGCACACATGCCCCGCGCGCTTGTAGCAGTGCCACCGATTCGCGCAGTTGTATGAAGCTTTGTCTCTGTCCGTTTATTTACTCGTGTGATGAAAAGTATCCTATATCCATCCTAGGTGTTGAACTTACATATATATCGAATATTAGCGAAATCGGTCCAATAGTTTTGAAAGCATAACAGTCAAACAGAGAAATATACTTTTATCCCGAAAACTATCCCATTCTTCTGGATAAAAAGTATCCTGTGGTCATCCTCAGCATCGAAAATATATATACTGAGTTTCAGCCAAATCAGTCCATTAGTGTTTCTGTGAAAGCGTAACAGACACAGAGAGTTACTTTCGCATTTATAATATTGTTACACACCGACAAAGAGCGCACACCTGCAGGTCGTAAAAACGCAGTTTATTGCCTTCTATGATTTAGGAATTCTTTTGTTTACTTCGTGTTTAAAAACATCCCATTGTTATCTTACTTATTTTATGGCTGCCATTAGAGTCGAACTAATACCTGTTGTTATTGAATTGCGTCGAAGCTTGCCAGATGTGAACGCGGCGCCTTTGTCGGTATTATACAGTTTAGTATAAAACAGTGCCCGAACGGAGGGGTGGGGCAGTCAAGCGACGACTGCGATACGAGTAAGACGTGTGTAGTGCTTTCGATTAGCGATAATATAGTGACGGACTTTGCGCGTGTTGAATTGCATTGAATCGTGCAGTATGAACTGGTTGCATCCAGATTTATTTGTACCTGTTTTATACGTGTTTGTTATACTGTTTGTTGTACAGTTTTAATAAACTCTATACTTATTCTAACGGCATTTATTTTAATTCGAGTCCTGTAATTCTTAACATTAAGTTTAATTAAGGTTACAAAGCTTAATTAAACCTTGATATGCGTGAATGTGTAATTTTAATGACGCCCAGGGAAGTGGACACAGAATAGTTAGTTAGCAAATAAAATAACTAAAAAAATATAGCTATTGTCCTTTTAATTATACCACTTACTTCTATTCCAGCATAATTCACTTAGTACAAGCGTAGTAGGTTTAAATTCATTTATTAAAAACCTCTTAACAAGATCGACAACCATTAAATCTTTACAATAAACAAAAGCAAATATAAAATGGCTTACAGCTGTTTTTAGGAGCATTCTGTTTATAACACAGATATCAGTAATAAAATGTACTGTCGTAGTAAAGCGAGGGTATATGAATTTCAATGTATCGTACATCTTTATATACCAGTATAATATTTGATGCGAGTCTATAAAACCTTATTCAAATACAAACTACAATTGCCACAGTAAATTTTATATTCAGCCGAATGTAAACTACAACCCGAGTCGTATAAGATACAGTGAAACCTGGTTAAGTGAGACATCAAGGGACCTGCAATGTGGTTTCACTTATAGAGGTATTCCACTTACCCAGTGGCTCAGATATCGAGGTATAAATAAATATCTGTCATTTACAGAGGGTTCCAGTAATAGACGTCAGAATAGTACAGGTTATTTCAGTTATTCTACAAAGTTAAATTTTCTACATTTTGACACATTAAATTCGACACAAACTTCATCGTGTGTCTTCCCACTTTCATAAATGGATATTAACTTCAGTTTTTCACGTACTGATAAAGACTGTAGCTTTCGCTTTGACATTTTTCAAATAAACATCCGTATGATAGTAAAGCGAAACTAAAACTGGAGGTAAATTAGGCTCAAAATTACTTTCGTAGTTAATTGCGGGTAGAATCAGAATAAGTAAGTAAACAAACAAAACGATTTTATCTCAGTTACAGAGGTCTATGCATATAAAATTCACTCGCTGTCTCAGTTATAGTGGTAACTATGATGATAAATTGAAAGAACGAATCCCAGATATAGGTTTAATTCAGTGCCAAAGTGTTGGGACCTCGGCATGAGTTCCAGTTATGGAGCTTTCTCACTTATTCAGGTCCCACTTAACCAAGTTTCACTGTATTATCAGAAAAAGATGCTAGAAAGTCCTCTGAGATCGGAAACGCGTTGGTAACACTGTTTTGCAAATGTCCCAATGGCGACAATGACCACTTCCCATGTAAACCAAAAAGACCACTTGCCCTCTAAACGTGTAACCCAAAAGGAACACTTTCCATCAGGTAGGATCAGGTAGGCTGTAAGCTGCTAGCTATAAAAAAAGACGGTGTGCGTCTTGGGACGCCCAACAAAAGGGATAGCTTACAATAATCTAACGTGAGAGAAAGGGAAGCCAGACAGACCGGTGCCGTAACGCGTTACGTAACGAAGCGGTTTACGCTGCCATAAGAAGTTATCACTTCCAAAATTGTGTGTCCAGTTCACGTGCAGTAGAAGTGAAACTAAGTGTGACAAGGGGTGGGAAGCATTCTAAATTTCGTTACGTCACACTTCATATATTATATCGTTATAATATATTTAAGTTTTAAAAATATAAAGTATTAAGTTATAATTGTTATAAAAAACAGAGTTTTAGAATACGAAATTTGAAGTATTCACGAAAATCTTCGAAACATTTCCAACTCTATTTGTATGATCATAGTGTTTTAAATAATTAAATATATATAATTCAATCTTATTCTCTCGCAGGCTTAGTTATATAGATTTATGTGTTTATCTCTTTTTAGTATCACTTTTTCGTTTCATCAAGTTTCAAATAAACCATTTTAAATAAATTTCAGTTCAAAAATTCTGAAGTGTTTTAAAAACATTACAATGAAACGGTTTCCATTTTGTAGATCATATTTTGCACAAATATTACTTATTGCACTATAAAACTAATACTGTGGCACCCTTATAAGTAGTATTTGCACAAACCATAGAATAAATAAGTAAGTAAACACGCTTTTGGGTAGAAATCATTAGTAATTTACCTAATTGGCGGTTATTATAGTTTAGTACAGTGTATTTATTCGATTTAATGGCTGTAAGTCAGTAAGCATTCGTTTAACGTGTAATTATGTTTCATTAATTTTCGAGTATAATTCAGAAACATGATGTAGTGTTCGTCACTTAAGAATATTATAAGGAAATTATTGCGAGTTGCGGAAATATTTCAGATACACAAATGAAGGGCACAAGCACACAAATCGCGAATTGCTTGAATTTCGTGCAAATATTTTCTTACGTGAGACAATAATGATCCAGCTACAGTGATACAGGACATTGTAGATCACTAATTCCAACACAATCATTGTCGTAAGACGCAGGTTCTGTAGTCATAGGTTAAATGGAATAAATATAAATAAATTCATAAACAATATTGAAAAAAAAAACATTTTTAATATGTCATAAGATATAATTGTAAGTTATTTGCCATCAGAAAGCAATCAGATAATCGGTAATAACGAATCGTATATTACTAGAGATGTGCCGATTATGACTTTGGCCGACTAGCCGATTAGTCGGTTGTAAAGAGGCCAGAGGGTAGCTTTAAAAATAAGTTATTTTATACTTTTTTTTTTAGTTTTTGAACTCGGTTTTTTTAAACGAAGTTTTTTTTTGTTAATATTTAGTGTCTAGCTATGGGTAGGCTTACGAAAGGTGCCGCGCGCCTTAAAAATATAGGTCCCAAGAAACGGGAACAAAAAAGTTCGTAAAATGAATACTACTTGGCCAAACTATGTAAAATTTTAGGGGACCAAATGGCAACTATTCCACATCAAACCAAAGAAGAATCACGTAAATCGGATCATAAATCTCAGAGTAATCGGTGTACATATATAAAAAAAATACCGACCGAGTTGAGAATCTCCTCCTTTTGGAAGTCGGTTAAAAACTCGCTTAAGACAAAAATCCTCCATAATTTGAAAACTCTAAACTCGATTTTTTTGTCGTCTCTCTTAAAGTTCGACTTACAGAGGTTTTACTGTATTTCTATGTTTTTGAAGATAAAGTAGATATCTTCCATTATCAAAGTAACTAAAGTGTACATAATAAATTAAAAATATATGAATAATTTATTCCTCTATAATACTAGCAACCTTTACCAAAATAAATTACATCAAAAAAAATAATATCACTGGTTTTTAATCAACATACAAAACATTACTAAGACCTGATCCACACTAACATTATGTATATTTCAAATTAATATTATGCAGATAAAGTTAGGGAGCAAAATAAAATTTACTCTGTTGCCCCTTTAATATTAGAACAACTTTTTAAAATATTTATTTTCCAATTTGCTTACATTCATAATACATAATAAGCTTTTTTTAAAAGGTTTTTAAATACAAGTCTTTGAGATCCTGGATATCATGTAGCAGCAGAGTGCTATCCAAGACAAGTAAAACGAGCCCAAACACGACAGGTCTATCTTGTTTAGTACAGGAGTTCCTATGGCCACCTTCCGACTCCATCATCAGATCAACACCATGGTACCATATTATTGCATTGTCATACGATGTACATATGTGTGCAAAATTTCAGCTCAATCGGAAACCGGGAAGTTGGTCAAATTTAACTTGCAAGATTCCATCCGAACTTACATACATACATCCATTGCAAGTTAAATAAGCTTGTAAAAACATATCGGACTGTGGTACAAAAACACAGTACAGCGTCGTGTAATACTTAGCAGCTATGATACATAGTGATGCTTTGAATATGAATTTACTCAATATTATTATTATCTATACATATAATAAAATTGTAGAGGTCAAATTTATGTACAATAAAAAAAATGCTAAAAACCGAGTCAGGGGGATGTAAGAAGTGAAATAGAACTAATTTAGATTTTTTTCAAATTTTTTGTTTCTCTGTTTGTACCGGCTAACCTCCGAAACGACTGGACCGATTTACACGAAATTTTGTATGGTGATAGCTTATATCCCTGGTCAACATATAGGATACTTTTGATCCCGAAAAATTAAAGAGTTCCCGTGGGATAGTTAAAAAAGCTTTAATTACTTAAACAACTTATAACAGGCTGAAAGTAATTTCTCTGCATAATAGAAGCGGATATTTTGACAGGGTGTGGTGTCCGTGAGAGAGTTTTATCTTATATATATAATATATAAAGCTGATAAGTTTGTTTCTTTGTTTGAACGTGTTAATCTCAGGAACTACTGGTCTGATTTGAATTTTTTTTTCAGTGTTAGATAGCCCATTTATCGAGGAAGGTTATAAGCTATATACCATCACGCTAAGAGCAATAGGAGCGGAGCACCAAAGAAGATTGTTTCAAAATCGCGGGGTTTTTTTAAACTTACTTTTTTTCAAACTATTCCACGCGAACAAAGTCGCGGGCTGAAGCTAGTTATATCTAAAATAGGAGCAGAAGCAAAGAATTTTTAGTATTTACTTCTGATTTGATATTAATTAAGCGGAGTCACATCATGCTAGTATATGGTTCTGATTTAATACCAGGTCTGCACATTTGAACCCGATGATCCGCTTTGGGAATTAATATAGTTTTATTTTTCAGATTATATTTGGTCGATTTATCTATGTCAAACTGATTTATTTATAATATTATAAAATTCTAAACAGCTGGAATATATTATGTAAAAGTCACGATCGTTTGCTCGATATTCACGTAAAAACTACTGGGCGTAGATTCGACACGGATGTCACTGATCGACAGCAGCGCTACTCTTTATCCCGGGAATCCCGCGGGAATTTTTCTCGGAATGATTTAAAATGGCCACGTTAACAAAAATCGAATTCCAATGTGATTTTTTCACTGAACGATAGCAAAATTTTATGTAATAAAATGTGTGATGTTTTTTATCCCGGGAATCCCGCGGGAATTTTACCGCGAGCAGTTTGTTGTGGTTCGGGTGCATAAAATCAACTTATTTCGACAAAGTTTTCACTAAAAGGATAGCTTACATTATATTCCAATTTCGCGGTACTTTATGTCCAGGGAATCCCGCGGGCATTTCAAGTCAAATATGGACGAAGTCGCGGCACATATTCTAGTTGCAGTATAAATTTATGATTATGCAAAAATCACTTTTAACAATACATTCATAATAAAACTACGTTTTAACGGTTTTAAGCGCGGTAATTTATTAAGTTTTGGCTTGTCCGACGTTTCGGCCGCTTTTCGTTTATTTATGCTAAATAAAACTTTAACAATACTTGTTGGACAAATGTCACCTTTGTCGTCCGTGACCACGGCCACTGAAAAGCGGCCGAAACGTCGGACAAACCAAAACTAAATAAATTACCGCGCTTAAAACCGTTAAAAGGTAGTTTTATTAGGTATACAAGTCGCGAAAACTTAAGAAAATATTATAATACATTCATAATTTCATATTCACATAAATTATGATAATCAAGTATAGTGTGGGCCGATCTTTACAAAGTAATACAAATCTCACTTAAGCTTATCCAATAAATAAAATAAATTATTACCTATTAAATAATAATATAATACTGAGTTACGTCTCTTTGGTGTCGATTAGAGGTATTTCACTGCTTTCGGTAACTAATGTTTTCTCACTTTGTTCATTATAGCATTCAAAGTCACCGCATAACGTTTTAATCTGAAAAAATACAATTATAATAGTATTAAGTCATTGTGATATGTGCATGGAAAATTAGTAATTTGTTCTTGAATACGTATCTAAGGTGGTTAAGCATTGACTGAATTTGATGAAATTTGTTTTACATGTGCATGTAGATTTTTTAATCCAAAAAAAATTTGGAAGTGTGCAACAACAAAGGCGTTATGTTTTCATCATGTGTATAAAGCCGCCGAGCGTATTAGATAGTACTACAGTAATAATATATGCACACATAAAAAAACCTATGCGCCAATTAATGCATGGCGCTTACGACCTTTTGGTCGCTTCGCTAGTTTCTTAAAGGTGGGCGCTACGGGGAATCGAGATGTATAAAGTCCACGCCACTGGTAGCTTATAAATGAAAAAAAATTGTACTTTGACATTGACATTTGATAAACTGATTTCCAAGAAGGAATGTCAAACTAATGGAATTATTAAAGTACTAGCTGTCCCGGCGAACTTCGTACCGTCTATTCGCTGAATTCGTAAAAGACTTCCATGACAAAAACAAAATCACCAAAATCGCTCCCGGTGATTAGGAGGATTCTAGAACCCGATCTCAGCGCCACCTACCGGTTCTAATTTCGAATCTAAACCATCCGGGAACTCACTCAAACACACAAAAACAAAACCACCAAAATCGGTCCAGGTGATTAGGAGGATTCTAGAACCCGATCTCAGCGCCACCTACCGGTTCCTATTGTGGCTGTAAGCCATCCCGGGACCCACTCAAACACACACACAAAATTTCATCAAAATCGGATGTATAGTTTACGATCCTATAAAGGACATACACACAAACATACATACATACATCAAGAAGAACAAGACTCACAGTATAAACTAGTATTGGTGCAGCGATCACAGCGCCGGCCACAACGTCCCACCAGTGGTGTCTGCGGTCCATTATGCGAGACACGCCACAGAATATCGCTGTCACAACGCATGTCAATTGTAAGACAGCGACAGTGTTAAGTCTTTGCGAACAACTTGTTCTTCTATGAAGATAGTACTGGAAATTCGATTAAATTTCACATTAATCATTGGTGATACCTACGTAAAATGTGTTTTTTTTTTTTAAATAAAATCAATAAAAGCGCGGGGCACATGGGAGGAGGGTGGTTTTAGTGGGTATTGGTTGCTGCCCGTGCAGCTTTTTTGAGTCACCACACATGCTGGTCAATATTGCGGGCGGGTTACGACGAGAAATCGAGTAACCCCCCCCTCGCATGCGACACCGGTCTAAGCCCTTGCAAAGGACCCAGTATTGCTTGTAATCAGAATTTCACCCGCCTTAAAAAAAAACACTTGCCAACGATGAAATAATTTTTCAAATCGGTTCAGTATTTTCGGAGCCTATTCAATGCAAACAAACAATCAAATCTTTCCTATTTATAATATTAGTATAGATTTACTGCCATGATAATTGTAAGGATTTTATATATGTCACTGTTACAGCCTGTATATTGCTAAATTTTAGGTTACCCCAAGATTGACAATATACCTACAGGCTGTTATAAAAACATATATGTAATTTCGCCAACGAATGAACATGACGATGGAGTACTTTTTAGAACTCTCACTCATCTTACGAAACAAGATCCAAAGCTAGTCGTTTCACGTCGTATTCTGTAAGAGCGTGGTATCACACCGATCAAGCCAGCCCCTAAAAACTGTAATGGAGATAATGATTCCAGCATGCCTACAACATCAAAAACTAATCCTAAAAATTTAGTACCCGAATTACTGTAAAATGTGAACATGTATAAAATAACTCCAGCACACATGGTCGTGCCCTCAAAAATAAATTAATCACAAACACGATTCCAGCACTACCTATCGAATCCAATTGTGAATTTAAACCATCCCAGGACGATACAACCATACAACCCGTACGAATATACACAAAAAAAATGACAAGATCGGTCCAGGGGATTAAAAGAGGAGTTAAGTGGGATACACAATAACATCAGAATTTTATATATAAAGATAAAAATATATTTTTATACTACTTACAGCTACAAAAAATCCAGCATGTACGGCGAGTGACGTGTGCCCCGACGGAAAGCTCCTGTCAGACTGACTCAACCAGTGCGCTTTATTGCAAGTGTAACTTGAAACATATTCCGATCTGAAAGGAAACATCATTATTTTCCGTAACATTCAATAGTATAGATACTGTTACATGCCGACAAAGTAAATGCACACCTGGTTTATTACCTTTCCCGTATTTGGACTTCTTTTGTTTACTTTGTGTTTAAAATTTGTAATTAAGTAAAATATTCTATTGTAATTGTACTTGTTTTATGGCAGTCATTAGGGAGGTGTGTCGAACTGATTCTAAGAAATCCGATCTATGCGAGCTAGCAGCCATATTGTATCGGTGCAGCAATGGCCCAAGGGAGAGATCGGCAGTCAAGCGAGGATTACGATACGAGCAAGACGTACATTCGATAAGCTATGACGGACTTGGCGCGTGTTATTGAATCGTGCAGTTTGTACTGGTTGTATCCAGTTATATTTGTACCTGTTTTATACGTGTTTTTACAGTTCTAATAAATTCTATAGTAATTCCAACGGCATTTTAATTCGAGTCCTGTAGCTCGTAACAATACTAAAGTAGTGAAAAAAATATTAAATATTAACATACCCTTTACAAGTAGCAAGTTCCTTCGGATCGCAGGTCTCGAAGAAATGAGGTCTTGGCGATCCCACGAGCAACTTCAGAACTTGCACCACGATTAAATTTAAAAGAAACCCAAATAGGTACTCTTTGTACCAACACAAAACTTGCGCTTTTGGATGAGTCGATTTATCCGCATGGTATTTCCTTTCCACTATAAGCATCTGAAAGCAACTATTCATTTATACTCATATAATATTTAACAGATAGGGAAAATTACAGTACTCTAGGAAAGCTTTGCAAAACCAAAGGTGCTGCTATCGATGTGTTGCTGACCGAAGGAGTTGCTGGAATCTGGCCATTAATGCCGGAACATAATTCAAGCTTGTTATGACGACATGTTCTAGACCAGAGATGGTAGGCATTCATTCGAGTAAATACCCTACCACCTAGATTTGGGTTGTTTTGTCACTTCTTACGACAGACACCCCGGTAATTAATATTTTTCTCAGTTCCTGCATGTATAAATAAAAGTTTAGTTAAAAAATACTTTAAGACAAAACTGGTTTGAATTTCATCTGCTGAGTAGTTTTTAAGATACAGGATATTTTTGATTAAATGCAGGATTTATAGTTATTTTTTAACCACCTTTACGGACCATTAATGTTTTTTTTTTAAATTATTGCAGGAGTGTAGCAGACAGGCAGACGGCCCACTTGATGGAAAGCGGCTACCATCGCCTATGGACATTACAACAACAAAGGTTACAAATGCGCTGCTGCTCTCTTTTGGGAGACTGGAACCTGGTCACTAATGCCAGTGGAACACAACTCAAGGTTGTTATGGCGGCATACTCTAGACCAGGGGTGGTAGCCATCCAGTCGGGCAAATGCCCTACCACCTGGCTGTGGGTTGTTTTGTCGCCTTTTACGACAGGCCGCCCGGCCGCAGGAAATTGTATTCTATCTCTGTTCCAGCACGGATATTCAACATCGAAACAACCAGTTATTTTAGTTATTCTAACTTATGTAATATTTTAAATCAAATATGAATCCAAGACCAATTATGTAATTCCAGTTATGAAAAAGTTATATACATTTTTTGTTTTTGAGCAAAAAGTTAGCCTTGTCTCTGATAAGTTTTATTATGCATTGCTGGCATGACGAGGCAATGTTTTATGTTCACATATTTATCATTACAATCAGTCCTATCTATGTCAATCATTTAAAATTGATGAACAAACGTAACATTTAAAATCCGGTTACGTTTGAAGGGTACACTTCGGAGTCCACCTTAGACTTGTTTATTCAAATCAATAGATGGTGATATATTCGCTTCCAAAGTCGTTAAAGTATCTCCTCTTTCAACCCTTACACACTTTGGGATAAAAATTTGAAAAAAATAGTATTTTGAAAATACTTCTAAGAGATTTGGTTCCAGGCAGAACTGTTTTTTTTTTTAGAGTATTTAGAGTGAGAAGAATTACAAATACGAGACACAAGGACAGTTGATGTTATCTAGAATCTATCATAGAATATTTAACTACAAATAATCTAATATGTACTTGGACCATTATTTATTTAGGTTTATGGATTAGCAGCTAGGCCTTTAAGCCAGATCTTAGTTTACAATATAGTTTCTTCATTTTCTTAAGCCTATGTGTAGCATAGCTGAACTGTAGGTAATCAGCTAGTGCCAGTCAACATACTTCTTGTGACAACTCATAAGGCCACATTGAATTTACAGTTCACATTTGTCACCAAACACATAATGACTACTAAAAACTATCAATATCCTACAACTATTGTTCATTTTAGAGTAATTTTACACACTTTTAGAAAATAAAACTGCCCAGCACAACATCTCCTTTCAGTTCCCACCAAAAACTCCACTTGGCCCATTATTCTATCACAACCACAGAACACATGAAATATTAAAAACTGCATGTCAGTACACATAATAATATGTATATGATATGTACTCATATGTTTTATTTTTCTCTAAGCAATACACGAATTTTCAATCACAACCAACTTGACATATTTCATTTTTTAAAGAAACATGTAATAATTTTAAAAAATTGTTAAGTTCTTAGCAGTCCGCATACAGTGAAAGATTTCTTGATGATATTGATCTCATGGTGATAAGATAAACATGCCCAGTTTTCATTATTTAGCTACCAAACTATAAATACAAAAACCATTCAGCCGAAAATACCCTACATAAAATTACTTTTATGTTGAAAAGCGATCTGTTAGAGAAGTTGAAGTTTAGAAATATCATCATTATATTAAATGAAAGGGCTGATTGTGTTCATAAGTAAATAATAAATATTTATATTTATACAGTATGGAGTAGTTAAGATGAAAATTGGTGTAGTTTTTGCTATGACCATGCAACTAACAAAGTTATTTAGACATTATATAGATAGATAAGATTTATGCGAAGTAAACATTGTGAGATTTTTTGTAAGCCTTTGTATGAAACCAAAATACAATGGAGGAATGTTCATAATAAAATTATGACATTGCTATAATTATGTTGGTGATGTGAATTCAAGATAACATCTGAAATTTAAATAATTCTGAATTAATTAGAAATTTTTAACATAATATACAAAATCTTTTTTTTTTCAGGATGTATCTATCATAGATATCGCACCAATTGGGGAGAGCAGTAGGGTAATATTGGACACCAAATTCCAGTTCCTACATCTTAATAACCATTCATTTAGATCACTAGTGGTAAAAATTTGAAATTAGCTCCATACAATTGTCAATGTCAAATCTCTACCATTGACAGTACAGTTGAACTAATACTAAGATATAGGGACGGATCATGAACCACCCCTGTTTCCATGGTGGTTAGTCAGGACCTCAGGAAATGCTTTCAAGTTCTAGTGTAATTCATATTACTCTAAAAAAATTGGTATTTGCAGACATACTTACAAAAATCAATGGCAAAACCATTGTTGTGATGAACAGTACTTTCCAACTTATTGTATCACCTGTGTATGGGTGTGACAGATTAGGGTCGTTGCATGCAAAGCCAACTTGACCACCCGGGAAGATCCTCAGTTCCACCAGAATAAAGAGCAGAAGTCCTAAAAGATTACAATCACATTTTTAAAAATTACCATAAGGATTGGAGGAAACTCCCCACTTCCCTGTATAAGGTTTTGTGTAAGGCTAGACAACTCTTTGCAACCCTCTGGGTGTTGCAAACGTCTAGATGGTAAAGTCTTGTTACCACCAAAAAGGCCTTATAAACCATTTATCCACTAGTATCACTAAATCCGGTATATTATGTAGCAAAGATATATCTAGCTATGTTCTTTTCATCTTGGCAGTCTTCTACCAAGATGGAAAGAGCATTACATAATTTATTTACTCATAACATAATGAGTGAATAAATGAATTTATTGACATAATTTTTCTTTTTTCTTTTAATAATACATAATTATGATTTTGAAATCTTGGCTGCTACTCAGATATCAGGTACACAAGTTTTAAGTGGGTGGGGGAAGTGAGTTCTGGGGAAGTATAGTTATTTTTTCTGCAATCCCTTTGGTCTTCTTGAAATATTAATTTTTGGTAAACATAATCTCGCCTATTTTGTCACTAATATTATTGTGATGGGTGGTCAAAGGTCCCGACCAGTGACTATAACAGTGATTTAGGTTAGGTTACGTTATCTCAGACCAAAGTACACAAGCTGTGCAAGCAGAGCGAGCATTTTGTAACAGCAGCATCTTTATTGGTCACCATTTTGAATATTTTCATGATTACTCTTGTAGTGTACATAAGTGTGCTCTGTTGTGTATTTCTTTATTTTTTGATGACTTATGCTGTTTTCTTTTGGACTTTGTTTGGCTTGTTTAATTTTGGACTTATGATATAAGTGTAATATTAGTGAAAAATAAGTGATGTTTATTTAAAAAAATTAAGATCTCTAGACCACATAATAGGGGGTAAGTATGGATTTCCCCCATACCCACTCCACCACCCCGCTTCTTAAAATTCGTATATCAAACATCTATAGATTTACCAGTATCTTATTAACTTACCTCTATGCCAACGGTTGGTTTTTGCCCATAATTGATTCACTTTTTCCATCATATTGGTATTCAATATCTAAGAGCTGCACTTGTGTGTGTCCGGAATAAAACCGACTGAGGTGTGAAATGATTATTTAGTCTGAGTCACCTGTAGTTTTCTGCACGCCGCAGTATGCAAATAGGCACTATAATATTAATTATAATGTGTAAAAACTGAACCAAATAATAGATGGACTCTTGCCTTATATAATTATTATGACGTATTACAAAGTGTTCTTATATATGATTTATTCACTTTAATACTAAGTATTCAAAAACTTTATTTTTTTCAATTTTATAATAAAGCTTACGGTACAAATACGACAAAATTTCAAGTTTTCAGTGAAGGCCATTGACGTCAAATGACGTCAATACATCAGATGCATAGACCTATATAATAGGGACGCGACATATTGTTCTACACGTACTATTGCTTATATAAATAGCATCCATTTTGAAGGCACACACATAAACATATATTTATCTCGTTCTTACTCAGCACTGTAACTCGCAGGAAAACAATATAACAGTATTTCAGTGCGTACATAAAGTGAAACATATATATACGTATAAATATAAGCAAATACCTAATGAGGCCTAAAATCCGCCATGTTTAGTCCTCCAAATGTCATTGTCAGTCAGTTCAGCCGGTACATGTCTTGTCAAAAAGTCGTGGTATAAATAAAAATAACGAATTATCTTTTAACATTTTGCTTGTAATTTAAAATAATTGAAGCCAGATATAAATAATTACGTCGCAAATATGCCAGTGTGTAGTGTTATAGGGTGCGGCATAAGAAAAACACCAAATCAGCCACCTTTAACCATACACAGGTACGCTATAAATAACATTAAAAATATTGGTTATTGTTAATGTTTCCGGGAAAATAAAGGAATATTTACATTATGATTAGCAAGGTTCTTATGTGCAATTATAGGTCATGTATGGATTTGACTTATTTAACTATATTTTTACGCTTAAATAATGTTGTAGGGTTGTTATTAGCTAGGGTTGCACATTATTTATCGACTTTGATATCTATTTAATCTGATTGCTTATATAAAATTTCTTATTTTATCATGCTACCTCGCTTAAAACATACAAAAATAATAATTAAAACATATTTTATAGGATCCCAAGAAATGAGAGTAAAAAGAAAAAGTGGCTGGAAGCCATTGGAATGGAAAATATAAAGCAAAATGTAAAATGTATTTTTATTTGCTCGCTACATTTTGATGACAAATGTTTCAACAAAACTTTGGATGTGACCCGACTACGAGATGATGCCGTGCCCTTCTAATTTGTAAGAGTAAGTTAATACTGTATATACTTTTATAGTTTGTATTGATATACTTTTTTTAAATTATATACATACAACAAAACGTGCTATAAAACGATAAAAAATAATATACAAGTTTTTTATGGTGGGACGATGATCAGCAGGATAGTTGTTGGACTGTCGGCTTATTATATAATTTCTGCTCCGTCTTCGCAGTCGAAGGCGTTAATATGTCTACTCGTGCCTCTTACCCTCATGGAGACTGCTCGTATAATTGAAATTTGTACTTTTACTTTTAGCCTTTGATATACTTGTTGTTGCTACATTATTACTGATGCTACTTACGACTAGTTGTGGTCTATGTTATTCTCATTCTATTTATCTATTTTAGAAAAACTTATGGGTTTTGTGACTGCGATTCCATCCAAGAAATGTATTTGCTCAATTTGAATGATAATGTCATCATTTAAGCAAACTTTATGAAAAAAATACTGTGGGCACAATTATTCTAAACTAATAGTTCAATATCTTGCAGCAACATGCCAGCCAACATAAAACTGGCATATTAAAAGAAAACCAGTCGGAAACAATTCCTGTTTCGGCCTCTACCTTGGTAAACAACTGAGTCAGCATATACGGAAAGAGTGCTATTTAAGCAATCTCTGTATTCCTCGTATATTTATATGGAAAACTCTGCATTTGACATATTATTTTATGATTACTGTATAATTCTAGAAAAAAGTAAAATTAATGTCTGTGGATTGAGTGGTTATTTGTTAATTAGTTGATTTTCAACTTAATTACTATTTTCATGCCTGAAAGGGCAAAAACATGTGAAACAAAATAATATATTGTCATCTTATATTTTTACTGACCATGTTTTTAAGCAAATAAATGATTTGATTTGAAGGTGTTTTGTTTTTTTTATATCACGCGATCCCTTGATAAATTTAAAATTTGAATCACTCTCACTTATGGTGCGGCGCACCTATCTTGAGGTGTGTTGTGGTAGTGTTACGGACTTTAGAGTCAACAACACAATTAAAATAGATTGTAATAGAGAGGTAAGTAGTCTAAGAAAAACACGTACTCTTATAAAAAAAAAATATATCCAAACAGCATAGCTCTAGCATGCTAACGTTTTATCGCCGACATAAAGCTTCCATCCCTTTCCGACATATACGCAAGTGCGAATGAGACGGCAACATACGACACGACGATAAAATTTAGCATGCTAGAGATGGGCAAATGGCACTGTACTACGCCATATGTTTGTTTTGCGGTCACTGAGTTGTCAAACGACAACTTTATAAAATCAGTGTAGCAACTTTTATAAATCGTCATATCATAGTCATATCGTCGTCGTTTATCGATAAAACCTAATAACATTAAAATCTTCTGGGCAGCACTAAAACCGCCATGTTTAGTCCCCAAATGACGTCACAGTGGCACGCATTTTTTGTTGACGTTTCATTTCCATAGGTTTCATACTTCAGATGACGATGACAGATGTGTCGAACTGAAGAGGAAGACAGTGACAACAAACTGTTGTTGCAGCCATCAGTTAAAAAAAAAAACAAACTGTTGTTGAAGTCTCTTCTATGTGTCAAAGTCAATATCAATTGTTGCTGTTAAATTTACTACAATGGCAGGCATAGGAACTAACTCTATACAACCTTTTCAGAAGCATTAATTTTAGTATTAACTTGGTCAAATAATAGGACTTTAAATGGTGCCAAACAACACAGTTCTTTCTTATGGCAGCTCGAAAAGATACCTTTGACCAAATAGTCGAGATTTTGAACTCAAATATATAATTCTGACTTACAAATAAATAATCAATATCCTACTAGTTCACGTTGCAGAGCAATGCTGTAATCACTATCTTAATTTTAGCATTTAGAACAGGCTCGATCGGTATGATACCAAGCACAGAAGCGGCGTGAAATAGCATTGAGCTAATCATCTTTCGTGCGATAAGTGAGAGTTCCAATGGCTCACTGCCCCTCCTACCTAGCCTTCCCTATCCCATCCCCTTATTTCAATCCCATATCCCATTCCATTGTGGCGACCTTAGTGCCAACATCATAAGCATGCGCGAAACCGATATTAATCTATGCTTTCAAAAGAGCGCGCCGTTATATGACAGCGCGCGCGCACCGTTCCCGCCATATTCTATTGGCGCGAAAATACCAACGATCAAAACCAACGCGGATACCCTAAAATCGTGGTAGACTAAAACTCGGTTCTCCCGCCTGCTGCTTGCCCTAATCTCCACAATATACTTCTGATTGAATTGTTAATAACGTAATAGGATGTGATTTAAATGTATATAAGACTAAAGTACTGTTTCATTCATACACCGCTCAACGATGACATAAACAACATACCATCGCTTCCCTTACCATCTATCCCATGCCTATTATTTAATTCTTCTATCCCATCCTCTTTGTCCCATTCTAAAGGCTGGCAACGCGTTGGCTTCGCCATTCGTGTTGAAACGCCTGTATGCAACGGTAACCACTTTCCGTGGGCTAGGCCATATACCTGATTGCCAGCTTCGCAGCAAAAAAATACCATTGTCCATTCTTTATAGTATCGCACATGTTTTGATAATAAACGTGCATAGCCAAACATACACAGTTCTCACCCAAGGATTACTTAATCCTTGTAATCATAATCAAGTCACGAAGTATCTTCTATATAAATAAATATGAATCATAAAAATGTATGTACGCGCATAATTATAATAATTACTTGAGAACAACTTTACCGATTTTGATTAATTTTTTTGTGTCTATTTGTGTGAATCCCCGGATGTTTTAAATTCACAATTAGAACCGGTAAAAAGCACTAGAATCGGATCCTAGATATTTATTTTTTTAGGGCAGGGCAACGTCTGCCAGGATCGCTAGTATACAATATACTGCTTTTTTTTTCAAAATATACCAAAATGTTTATTAAAGCCAATAAGTTTCAAGGCCAGCCAAAGCAAATCAGTTATATATTTATTTTGTCTTTGAGCTTTCCTTACATAGCCAAAAAAATTGAATAAGTATATCATCAATAATCTGAGTACAGAACGCATAATAAAATTGCCTACGCTGGCCGTGCATAATGCCCGTGCAGAAATCAAACTACAACTAACTACAACGATAAAAAACGGAAATAGAGAAACTTATTCACAACAAAATTTTAATAAAATTAAACGTGTGTTTATATTAGATATTTTATGTTATGAAACAAACACAGGAAATATTATATAAATAAAGCACTAGTGTTATGGCGGAGGAAATTGTTCTTAACCGGTTAATCTTTGGTATTTACAACAACAAAGTTATAATAGAAAACGAGTAAACATACAACTATTAATAGCTGTTGATTGTTATAACAAGTTGCCCTTTAAGAAATTCAGCCGTGCTAGTTTCGGTCGGTATATGTTACCGATATGGAGGGTAGAGGTAAGGAGGACCATCTAGATGAGAGCGCGAGTGTTTCGCGCGCGCTCATCTCTCTTCCCGTGGGGCGCGTTACAGACCGCCCCACGCTCGGAATAAACCTAGTTGTGGCCGGGGGACTTTTCCCCTGGCATTGGAAGAGGCCCAGTGAGGGGGGCCCACGCCTGCCAGGGCACGCGGAGTTGGGAAGCCCGCATTCACGTAGCCCTGGCATAAGGCGCTGGACGGAACACCCAGGGGTTTTAGTGGGTATCCCTAACTGGGGAGTGGCAATAGCGTGGCACCAGTTTTGACCCCCGATCTGGCGAATCCCACACTCACACGGGTCGCGAACATCCCCCCAGGCTTCTGTGCCTGTCGCGGCTTAGTCCTCAAACGGATTTCCCCTGGTAAAAAAAAAGCAGGACCATCTAGTACGGGGGATCAGTTGAATATGTGTCCACCTGTAAATAGTAAATTATGGTTCGAAAACTCGTCAAAATAGCGGCGCTAGTGTAGGAAAAGGAAACGATATGAATTTAGCCGTTATAAACGAAGTGAAGTGTGCTGGGATGAAAATTATAATTTGGAAAAGTATTGAGACTTTCTCGTATTGAGATGTATGTATATACATTTTTGACTAATTGAATTTTTGAAACATATTTCCCTAATTAAGATTACTAACTAAATTATCTGAAAATTCCTCCATGAGGAGACGCAATAGTTACATTTTCGTAAAATGCGTGGTGACAAAGAGGAAGTCTTTTTTCCCTTCTTTAATCTAGTATCCTACTCTAATTATTTGTGGCGCTATTTTTAAATACTTTCCACGTGCTATTATGGCGCCATCTTAATTTGCTGCCCTTCAGTGGATACTTGTTAATATACTGAGATAGTTCACCTTTTTTTTTACCAGGGGAAATCCGATTGAGGACTAAGCCGCGACAAGGGCAGAACCTTGGGGGATAATTCGCGACCTAGTGTGGGATTCGCCAGATCGGGGGTGGCACTAGCATGCCCAGTCAGAACTGGTGCCATGCTATTGCCACTCCCCGGTTAGGGATACCCACTAAAATCCCTGGGTGTTCCGTCCTTCGCCTTATGCCAAGGCTACAGTATATGACCTAGCCTCTCCGCAGCCCTGGCAGGCGTGGGCCTCTCTCACGAGGCCTCTTCCATTGCCGGGGGACTCATCCCCCGGCATTGTCATGCTCTCTTTGGCGTGGGGCGGTGTGTAACGCGCCCCACGGGAGGAGAGATGAGAGCGAGAGGTCAAATCCAGCGACGGCAACGAGGTCTCGGCGCTGCTCTGTCCAGGCAAGACATTCTTGGAGTGTGTGCAGCGCCGTATCCTCGTTGCCGGTGTCGCAATGATGGCACCCTGACGTCAGTTCACGGCCTATGCGACACAGGTACCTCCCGAAGCAGCCATGCCCCGAGAGGACCTGTGTCAGCCGAAACGTCAGGGTGCCGTGTCTACGTCTTATCCAGTCTTGCAGGACGGGCCTTACCGCTTCGATAGTGGCGAGGCCCGCGCTGGGGTGTCGGAGGCGTTCTTCCCAGACCACCATGGCGACGTCGCGGAGCTCCGACCGGCAGGCCTCTGTTTCCTGAGGCGCCGGTCTTGTGCCCCTCGCCAGGGCCTCCTTGCGCCACTGGTAAAGCGACGCGAGGACCCTGGCCTCGAGGTCCCATGGTGGGGATCCGGCGAGTAGCGAGGCCGCTTCAAAGGACACCGTACGGTATCCCCTTATCGCCCTGACGGCCAGTACTCGCTGCGCTTGCCGCAGCAAGACTATATTTCTGGCCGTTAAGCGGTCTGCCCATACGGGGGCTCCGTATAGGGCCATAAACCGCACGATGCCTTCGAAGAGTTTTCGGTACGTGGCTTCGGGCCCCCCAATTTTGGGCAGTAGGCGTGAAAGCGCTCCAGCCGCCCTTTTAAGCTTGGGGGCCAATTGCCTAAAATGTGCTGAAAAGTCCCATCGGCTATCGAGGACCAATCCCAGATACTTCATAGTTTCCCCGATGCCGATGCGGACGCCTCCTACAATGATATTTGAGTCTGAAGGTGGTCGTTTTCTAGGGCCGTGAAATATCACGGCCTCGGTCTTCTGCAGAGCCACCTCCAGACCAAGTCGTCGCATCCTGCCTACAATTTGTGACACCCCAGCCGTGCCCAGGATGCACGCCTGCCTATGGGTCCTCCCCTTGGCGGTGATCAGCGTGTCATCTGCATAGCAGATGACGCTGACACCCGGGAGGACCCTACATCGTAATGTCCAGTCCTTCCACAGCCGAGGGCCTAAAACCGATCCCTGTGGAACACCGCATACCATGGCTCGTCGACTCCATCCTGCGTGGACCGGGTAGATGACGGCTCTGTCGTCTAAATATGCCCCGACTATTTGACGGAGGTAGGTCGGCACCCGGAAGTACCGGAGTGCCTCACTAACACAAGCCCAGGGCAAGGTATTAAATGCGTTGGCGATGTCGAGTGACACCGCCAAGAGGACCTCGCCCCGGGAAACTGCGTCCTCCGCCAGGCTTCTCAAGCGCATGATGGCATCTAATGTTGAGCGCCCTGAGCGAAAACCAAACTGATTGTCCGCCAAATCCGGCCCGAACGTCGTCAGATGCTGGACGAAGCGGTCCACGATGATCCTCTCGAAGAGTTTACCCACCTCGTCCAGCAATACAATGGGCCGGTAGGCGGACGGTGAGTCCGCGGGGCGCCCCTCTTTCCTAAGGAGGACAAGTTTCCCTGTCCTCCACCTTTTCGGAAATCGTCCTTGAGCCAAACATGCGTTGAAAAGCCGCAACAGTCGGGGCTCCAGGGCGTCGTGGGACAGAACCCACGCACGCCCCGGTATGCCGTCAAGGCCGGGGGCGGTATTTTTGGCTTTCAGCCGTAACATCGCAGCCCCCAGTTCCACCCGATCCACGGTGGGCACAGGGTCTTCGTCCGCGCTGGTCTCCGCATCAGGCGGGGCCATGGCAGGAGGCGAGTGCTCAGCCCTAGAGGGGAACAGAGCGCCGACCACGTCATTTATAAGGTCCCTAGAGAGAGACTCAGTCAGTGGGGGCGCCCAGGCGCGGAGCTTGTTACGCGCCATTTTAAAAGGACGCCCCCACGGGTCTGCATTCAAACTGACCAAGTGCTCCCCCCAGGCCTGTGATTTGGCCTCGCGGATCGCGACTTGGAAGTCGCGTCTGGCGCTTCTGTATCCCTCGTACAGGCGAGCTGCTACGGCCGCTGCGTCTGCTGCGCGGCGACGCCGTCTACAATGCCTGGTGTACTGGCGGTGTGCTAGGTTGCACGCTCTAGTTCACCTTACCTCTACCCTCCATAGTTACCGAGCGTTTATTTGCCATACTATCACTTAAAATTTGACATAAGCTCCGTACAAATAATTTCAGAATTGAACTAATAAATGAATAGTGTTGGCATCCAAAAATATGGTAGCTAATATGTATTTATAGATGTTATGAAAGTATAATAATGGCATAATTTATTAGATTATATGAAACTATTAAGTAATTGTAAATTTTGGAAACGATTTTTTTTCTGTTATTTACTATGGGTCTGGGTCACTCTGGGTGTTTGGGATCGGCCCCAGAGAAGTCTGTCGTATATTACCCATAACACAAGCGTAACTTGCCTATTTTAGGGATATACAATATGTGTGTTTTCTGCCGATTGTATACGATGGATATAAATAGTTGTATTGTTATAATAACCTTGTTCCCGCGAACATTCGCCGTTTAAAGATGGCGACACTTGAGAAACCGACTCTTTATGGAAGGCGATGGGAGGTGGTGCTTTTTGACGCAAAAATATAAAAAACTAGTGTTTGTTCGAATCGGGTTATTCGAACGTGATTTGTGTACCTGTAAAAGTGAAAGTGTAGTATAAAGTTAATGATTGCAATTGTACTTAGATATACAGCTTACAAAGTAAGATATAGGAACCTGCCATTAGTGGTTACCACACTAGCATCCAAAACTCAAAGGGCGCGGGTTTGAATCCTGACCGGAAAGCAGGAACCATTCAGGTAGTTTTGAGATGTAATTTACGTATTGTTACAATTAACACGTGCTAATAGCCAAATCGCCAAAAATAGAATAGAATAGAACACGTGCTAACGGTGAAGGATCGGTAAACTTTAATCTTGATGAAACATGCACATCGAGATAGCCAATGTGTCAAACGATACAGGTAAGTACCTAATTAAGAAAAGGTCCTGTCTAGAAGTAGTTTCGCTTCTGTAGCTATAGCTCTTTTGAGATGGGAGAAAAAGTACTGAACGTGCATGATCGTTTCGCTCAAATCCAAAGTTTTTACTTTTTACGTGCAGTTCTAAAACGGACAGTTTTTTCGGATGAAATCGAAAAAAAAAACTATCCGATAAAATATATATCCCTTAAACTTTTAAGATAATTAAAATTGCATAATTTGTCATCGCACAACTAATCTAATGAATACATTATTTACATTTGAAAAAGCATAATTTTCAATATCTATAGGCTCGCGACCATAACGTCAAATAACTTTCTTTTTATTGTTAATTTTACTTTTTAATTAAGAGACAACAAGTATTACAAAACTGTCCATATCGCAACAGGTCAGATGCGATAACCGGCCGCCACATTCTCATAAAAATCTCTTATCACTATAAAATACCGCCTACAAAATCCACCTTCATTACTAATCCATAAGTAGACTATTTTATCTGTGCATGGCTGTAAATTTAAAGTTGCGGTTAGCCAACATCCCGACTAGGACTTATAAAAAAGTATACCGTGACCACACACGAAGCGTCAAAAAAAGTAAAATTGAAACATGGCGGATAAGCTAACGCGCGCTTTTCAATGATGCGTTTGAAATCCAGTTTCTCTTTGATAATGACATTTTTCACGGGTTCACGTTTGTTGTGGATTTATCTGATTAATTCTGTAACAAATTATCAAATTTTACATTCACGCTAATGAATTGTATTTCCTTGTAGTTGAGATAAAGTTTTGGAAGCACTGAAGCGTTGCGTTGGATGGGTTAGAATACACCTAATAAAACTATGCCTTTTTGGTAAAAGTCACATAAATCACGCGGTAACTTTAATAAGACTTCAGACTGGGACATTTAACTATGGTTTTTTTTAATCTTTATTTTTTATAGGGGGCTTAACTAATTAGAGTATGTCATCCTCGAACATAGACTAAACAAAACAAACAAACGAATTACTTATCTATTTGTAAGTGCTATTTTAACTATTCCTATTAGCATATTGCCTTCTCCTGATAGAGAGAACGCCAATATGCTATTAAAGAGACCTATATCTAATTTATTTAGATTATAACGCTTGATATAAAAATTTCTTTCCACTACGTTCCGGGACATTTCATTAAAATATGATAAATATCTTCAACCACTGTACATTCACAAACAATTACTATGGTTACAAGTCTAAATTGATTAATAGTCCAATAACGCTCTTAAGGGCAAGTTTTAAAATGAGATTCTCGCAAAATTTGCTTTGTATGGAGAAAAATAACAACCCGCAGGCAATCTTCGTGTCAGGGTCTTTTAGGTTTAACCTACGCCACCATTACTCTATACACACCACGTACTGATCTTGATCCATAGTCATTTTTGTCGTCAACCGATGGCTGTCCACTCCTGGACGTATGCGTCCCCAAGTTTATGCCACACATCTCAATCCTCCAACGGTGAACTTACACCAGTCGTTGATAAACAGTATTATAAGTTAAATGAACTAAAAGACCATTGAAAATTTGAACAATGCCCTTTGGCAAATGTATGTATTAAATTTACTGTTAATTTTATTGCCTCCACAAAGCACACTCTATTATAACGCCTTCTCTAGTTGCATGTTACATTACAGAAACAATCATCAATTGTTCACAGTTTTAATTTATTGCGTTATGAAATTTTTATTATGCCTCTGTTGCACCTGGGATAATGTTAGTGTAGGGACTGTGTCACGCAGATGTAGCGAAGGGTATAATCTACTCAATATTTAACGGTGCGTTAGTTTTTGACGCTATAAGGCCCGGTTCCTATAATCTTATGTCCTATGAGCTTATGTCAAATTTTAACCGATAGAGGGGCAAATGAGCGGTCGGTAAAACGTAGGAACCGGCCATAAGTTTTTTATTGCAGGAGTTCAGCAGACAGGAAGACGGCCCACTTGATAGAAAGCGGCTACCATCGTCTATGGACATTTGCAACACCAAAGGTGCTACAAAAGCGCTGCTGCTCTCTTAAGGAAGACTGCAACCTGGTCACTAATGCCGGAACACAACTCAAGATTGTTATGGCGACATACTTTAGACCAGGGGTGGTAGCCATCCATTAGGGCAAATCCCCTACCACCTGGCTGTGGGTTATTTTGTCGCCTCTTACGACAGGCTGCTCGGCCGCAGGAAATTGTATTCTTTCTCCGTTCCTGCACCGATAAGTCGCATTCGGACATTGTAGGGTTATTCAAGGTGTATGTTGGGCATTACGATTGGCAATTCTCGCATCTTTAAAAAGTTATTATTGAGGACTTTGAAGGATAATGTTTTGTTCTCAACCTTTATTTAAAAAAAAGTATAAACATTGTTTAAAAAATAATATTCTATTCTAAAATCTTGTGCTATTCTGTGGGAACCATCAACTGTTTTGGAATCTTTCTTCGCATTACAATATATCACCGTTGTTTTGTATTAATTAAAATTTATAAGTTGGCTAAAGCTAGCCTCTCAATTCCGTTATGCATATTTTATAAAACTTATTCTCCAGTTAATACGCGCGTTGCGCACCTCCGTTGCTACGTTTCTGCTTAGTGCCGTGGAAATGGGCTTAAAGGGCCCATACACAATCCTGCATTGCAGTACTGCAGTAGGCAGAGTTTTCGGAACTGAAGACTACTCAAGAGACATTCTGTTCGGCGCTGTTAGGTAAACTACAATGCAGGACCGTAAATGGGCCCCTTTACATAAAAGCGATGGCTAATAATTAATAAATTAAATAATGAATATGAAAGACTTGGCTTAAAAGCCTTGTTATCAAGCCAGAAAGTAGAAAACAAAACATAAAAGAACCATGTCGTGACTGTTTCGCTATACTTAATTTATTTAAATTTGACCGAGGAAGACAAATGTTGGCTATAAATTTTGTGCAACCAATTTAGATACGTTCACAGATGAATTTTTTACCATGCTTTTATACAGACAAAGACTATCGTCCACTCTCATAGACTTAAGAACCATAATTAACTTAAGCGAAAAGTATAGTTTTTACTAGATTGTATTAGATATATTGATATTTTATTAATCAATAAAAAGGCCAAGTGCGTGTAGCCCTCGCATAGTGAACAACTCCATAGAAAGAAGAAAGAAAAACGTTTGGTCTTCATATAGCGAGACACATTGAAAACAAAAAAACATGGTGCAGTTCAGTATATGCTAGGCAACAGGTGCCTGACGTTGGTTTTCAACTGCCCCCTAAAGCCGCGTTTTCACAATAAGGCGCCGTCCTATTGTCATCGCTCGCGCGATTGTTGCGTTGCGATTTCATCGTACGATGAAACCGGTTTAGAATAGTGTTTTGGAGCGATGCGATCACACTCGAAATGGCTCTTAACAGAGATGCACAGTTTTTGCTATCGGACAATATTTCTTTAATCGTAAATAACATTAAAAACGTGGACGACATAATATACTTTGTAAAAACAAAAATCAGCGCGGTGAATTTCACAATCAGTATTTCGACGTACGGAAAAAATAAGAAGATTTAACGAATATTTGTCCATGTGAACAGAAACATTTGATCGCGCGAGCGGCGAGCGCTATAGGATATAACATCCAGTACTGATCAGTATGTTTGATCGGACGATCGTCCGATCAATACTATGCGTCTATGGTCGCGCGATGAAAACTGAACAATTTGATCGCATCGCATGATCGCGCGACCTTCAATAGGACATTCAGTAGTTATCAGTATGTTTGAACGCACGGTCGCACGATCATTTTTTGATCGCATCGCAACAATCGCGCGAGCGATAACAATAGGACGGCGCCTAAGAGTTGGCTCGGACCGAGTACACTCGTACGACTCGGGTTTTCGATTTACACACGATAGTAGTGCACTCGTATTGTGGTCATTTGTCTCCTTGCACAATCAAGATGTCGTTGACTCAAAATTCACTGGAATGTTCGATTCATTTCAGCCTATACAACTGAGTTAATCCATTTACCTTTTAAAAATTTAAATAAGTAGGAGACAAATGCAAATGGTTGCTAAATTGTTATAACCAACCATGCCGAAGACAAACAAGGTGGGATACATCAAGGGATGAAATGGGTAAACACCATAAAGTAAATATAGATATACATAGAATTACTATAAACATAATAGATAATAATGAGTATAAAACAAAGTAGAAAAGAATACTGATAAAATATTCAAGAAGAATGTTATGGTATATTATATACAATATGAAATGCATAAGACATATTTATAAATAAAATAGTGTTGTAGAGGTAGAAGATAGAGAAGAGCAACGCCCACTGTTTTATTATGTAGCTACGGAACCTTAAGAATGCATTTAACCTAAAATAGTCGATTTCTCGAAATCTACAAATTGATTCTTACCCAATTATTTTTTCAGTGTTTCACTCCATACTACTTTGGAAGCAAACATTTTCCCGCCTATAGACCTGCATATAAAAGCGATGACACATCTTTAAGAGTTTTCAACGTATGGATGTATATTTTTTTTTATAATATTGTACAACTAAATCCTGCCCTAGCTTTTATGCTATTTTCTCTTTCCATCCCAAGGTTGTCTGGAAGAAATCGCTGCCAGCGATAAGGCCGCCATTTGTACTTAATTCTAAGCTATTTTTCTGTATTGTTTCATAAATGTTATTGTACAATAAAATATATTCCATTTTATTCTATATTGAAAAAAAAAACATACCGATCAAATTGAGAACCTCCTCCTTTTTGGAAGTCGGTTAAAAATAAAGAAACTGAAGTGACATCATTGCTATTTGATACAATTTTCTTCATAAAGTAGCCAATAAATAATTTTACAGATTTAATGATGGAATGTTTTGTATTTATTAATCAGTAATAACCTACATCGATTGAAGGATTAACAAAAAAATACTCTGGCACTTCTGGCACTGGGACTTCTTTCGTGGCGCGCATTTTATGTATGAATCACGACCATTCAACTTAAAGGCCTATTTGCCAAGCCATAAATAAAAAAAAAATCACGAACACTCCTATCGTTACTTTTCTGCGATTTCACTATTATGATTTATTATACCTGAATTTGAATTGAATTGATGATTATGAGATGATTATTGCGTAATTGGTACGCAATAATCATCTCATAATCATTATTAAAATTAATGACGAAGACCTCACAGCGTGGAAATGGAAATCTCATACGAAAAGACACTTTCAAAAATTATTTCTCAATCCGTACACACCTTGCTTAATTCAATATAAAAATCACATAAAAATAATATTGCTATAACATTACAATAATAAATTATTCATAAAGATTGTACATGAGATATTGTAATATACCTCTCGAAATATAAGTACCCTCATAAATACGAGCGGAGAGACAGACAAACATACACGTAATCCGGTAAAGCGGAGTGTCAATAACGTGGCCCATCCAATTTCTATTACTTACAGCGACCATTGAAGAAAAATATCTATCCATTTACACGATGGCTGATTGAGTTGCGTACTGGCTGGCACGAAAGCGGTTTTTATTTTCAAATTTCAGAACGGATAATAATAATAATTATGCAATAGTGTCCACTCTCAATCCTACTCTTATTAATCTATCTATAATACTGTTACAACCTAGGCGCCGCAAAGACAAATTTCACGTACAGATCTGTAGGAGCACATTATATAACCTGTCGGCATTTGAACTAATTGTAATCTTTTTATGATCGTCTTCTTTTGTTCACCTATTTATTGGCAACGTTTCAAGTGAAGAACAGCCTATTGTCCTATTGCACTCGCTCATAAGCATCATTAGCCAGGTGCTGCAAGCTAATTCTAGGCGACGTTGCCGGGCGTACAGATTGCATTTATGAAGGTTTTAACTACGCCCTGATGGAGAGAGGAAGCAGTTAAGCTTCGACTACGATACGGGCTTGACTTGTGTACATTCGGAAATCTAATAGTAACAGACTTTGGAATTACGACCTTTTGGATTTGTAGTGTTCGGTTATATTTGTACCTGTGTTATACGTGTTTGTATAGTTCTAATAAACTCTATAATAATTCTAAGGGTATTTTAATTCGAGTCTTGCTATCTCGTAACAATACTATAAAATTCTAAACATGCCGTGTTTATACATTGAAGCTATTTAAAAAAAAACAATCTGTATAGACTACATAAATGATGGAGAAATCACATTTCTTTTAGATTTCTTGTTTGTTTGTTCGGGATTCTGACAGGGCCGAGTTCGATGCGGTTTTTGTTGATCGACAGAAAATTCTTAGACTTAAAATCTGCGCTACTTTTTATCTTGGGAATCTCGCGGAAATTTTTGTAGGAATTATTTAAAATGCCCGAATGAATAATAGTCGAATTCCAATGTTATTGTTTCACTGATATATCGATCAGCAAATTTTATGTTATAAAATGTATGATATTTATTATCTCGGGAATCTCACAGAAATTTTGACTATGAATGTGATGGGATGAAGTTAAATTTACTGAATAAATATTGATAAACTTTACATCACTATGGTCTAAGATCAAATCAAACAAATTATAAGTACTTGACTGACACTAAACAACGAAGTTCTTTTAAGAGGTCTAATAAAAGTCACATATTACCATCAGTATTCATTTCAATTATTGTTTCCCTTAAATCATACTCCAATGCTAAAAACATCACTCTTTCAAGTTTAAAACAAGACCGATATGAAGTTTTTGGCGGGAATTGAAAGGAGATGTTGTGCTGTGCAGTTTTATTTTCTAAAAATATGTAAAATTATATTTTCTTAAGTTTTCGCGACTTGTATACATGTAAAACAAGCGTTAAAACGTAGTTTTATTATATGTGAAATTACTTTAAATTGAACTATAGTTGTAGGATATTGGTAGTTTTTGAGTAGCAAATATGTGTTTTTGTGAGAAATATAAACTGTATAGCCAAATCTTGCCTATTGAGTTGTCACATAGGCTGAAGAAAATGAAGAAACTATATTGTAATCTAAGATCTGACTTAAAGGCCTAGCTGCCAAGCCATGAACCTAAATAAAATAAAAAAGAGACTCCGTATCCAATTTGATATTTGAACGTTTCAGTTGAATTATCGACCACACCTGTACTTCAGTCAACAATTTCCCAACTGCATTTTTGGTACGGCGCATAACTTATTAACATATTATTTTGTATTGCATCACATAAAGCTCTTATAGCAATATATACGTTACAACATAAATATACTATAACTGCTGTAACTGAGTGCTATCTAGTTAGAGCTGTCGATTGTTTTGTGAAATCATGAAACATCACGATCGTTTGTTTATACATATTGATCGAACCCATTAATTTTAACCACGAGTTCATTCATTTTATTATTTGCATAATACTATTTGAAACTAGTTTCCGACCCGTACTTTATTTGTAACTTTACAAGATTTTATTTATATTTCAGCCCATAAATGTCCCAATTGTAGGCGGTAGTATACCCGTCACGCTTGTCCAAGGCGCCTTGGCAGGATTGACACATCGGTTGTCTCGATGTGTAGGTTGCATCACGATGTTTTTCTTCACCGTTGTAAGCACGTGGTAATTGTAACAATATGCACATTAGATCAGAAAACTGACTAAGTGGTGCATGCGTTCCGGTCAGGATTGAACCCGCGACCTTTGAGTTTCATACGCGTGCGCTAGCCATTACGCTACCGCGACTTTATCTAATAATATCTGGCTCGAAATGACCAAATGGCAACGCCGATATTTGACGATTAGTTTAGGTCTGATGGTTTCCATTTTGTAATAGAAAAATATAACGCTTTCATAAGCTACTAGCTGCGCCCCGCGGTCTCTCCCGCGTGGTTATTGAAAATAGTCATAACTCCAAAATAAAAGATTTTTTCTAAAATAAATGTAGCCTAAGTTACTCCCTATTACATCAGCTACCTGCCAGTAAAAGTACCATCAAAATCGGTACAGCCATTTCAGAAGTTAGCCGGAACAAACAGACAGACAGACAAAAATTGTAATAAATGTTATTTTCGTGTATGTACCGTATATATATTCATATGCACGTAGTAAAAAGCGGTTATTTCAATATTACAAACAGACACTCCAATTTTATTTATATGTATAGATATTAACGTAATAAAATCACTCATATTTTTACAATCTGGGCCCAAGAATGTATGGTGGCGTATCTGTCTCCTTTATGTATATTTACTTAGCTGTTCCACTAGAAAGAATACTCCATCCATACCAAATTGAATTTTCAAGTAAAGGTAAACGATACGAACATTTATTGGGCAATAAGTTTAATGGAGGGCCACTTTAGTAATATTTAATTAAGCTAATAACTTTGTACAGGTGTTTTTATGATAATAGTAACGCATTAAGAAGTAATGTATTTTGGTTTATCATAAAACATGTTTCACGATTGCATTACGTAGGAATTACATGGAAACGGAACTTCTGTACCATGTTCTTGAAGTGAAAACCTCTTTAGGTGCGCTGAATACTTCATTTTGTGGGTACTCATTGAGACTGACCCGTCATGTATCACGCTCGGCTATGTAACGCTTATTCTGGCGGGAGATCCGCCCTGGTAACTCCAGACGGACGTGCTTGCCAAGCTTCGACGCTTTCGACAGGATGCCAGAGCTAGGGGTCTGGTTAACTGCCGGGCAGAGATTGAGGTGATCAGGACGCGGGAAAGCGAAACCATGATCCAAACCTGGCAGAGACATTTAGAATCTCCCGAGGCCGGCTTTGATACAGTGGAGGCGGTTCGTTCCTACCTACTGCGATGGGTCGCGCGGAAACACGGGCCTCTGACCTTTAGGATGCCGCAGATACTAACCGGGCACGGGTGCTTCGATAAGTATCTGCATCAGATTGTAGGATGTCTGCCTACCCCTAAATGCCGCGAGTGCGGCGCGCTAGACACTGCGTTTCACACGCTGGTTGAAGTCGCAGCATGGCAACCTCAGAGGTTCGAGCTCGAGGCCATCGTAGGGCCGATCGATTCGCTGCGGGGACTGGCTGAGGCTATAATCCACAGCGACGATCACTAGTTAGCGGTTTCTTCCTTTTGCAAGGCAGTAATGTCCCGCAAGGAAGCCGGTGAGAGAGTAAGGGAGAGACCTGCGCACGCGCTCCTCGGACGCCGTCGTCAGACTGGCCTCCGGAGACAAAGGTATGCGCAAAATCTCCTCCTATGATTCCATCGCAGAAGTCCGTGCATTGTGGGGATACGACGGGTCCAGCCTCTGTTGGTGAAGTAGGTCACTTTGCATCCCGAGGTGACCTAAGCTTGTTGCGCGGTTGAACAATGGGTGTAGCTTCGCTTGTCATCTCATGTTCTTTCATACACAGCGCCGGGTATGGGACGCAGGTTTAGGTTTAGCGGAGTAGTTGGTTCCGCCCAGAGTCTTTGCACACGCTGCGCGGCGCTGATCACCGCGGTCCGGTCTCACCCTCACAGTCGAGAGGGACTCAGTATGGTACGAAACGTATTCCCCCTGCGCGTCAAAAAAAGAAGAACCCTTATTCGGGTACGTTCAGCTAAAGTCGGCTGGAGTCGACTAGAGGAGTGAGAGAGTCAATGCGTCATTGCGATACTCGCTCGGCGATCGTTGCTCGTATTGATGAAGTTTTTCTCCTGTCGTGTGGTTTAAAGCACAAATTGAGTTTTTTTATTGAAGACACCAAACTGAGATAACATTACTGAAAATTGACATTAGTTATGTAGAGTAATAAAATGATTCATATAGGGATGTTTTCAAATAGCTGTGGTAATTTTAGGATTTTTTTACTTTAACGGTAATATTTTTGAGAGTTGGTTATCCTGTTTGTCAAGTTGTAGTGGAACGTAGACAGAGAAAACTTCTCTGTCTACGTAGTGGAAGCACTATACAAATGTCAAATCGAGTCAATGTTAAGGAGTTTTTGGCGGGAACTGAAAGATGTTGTGGTGTGCAATTTTATTTTCTAAAAATGTGTACAATTATTCTAAAATGAACAAAAGTTGAAGGATATTGATAGTTTTTGAGTAGTAATTATGTATTTTGTGAGAAATATGATCTGTATAGTCAAATGTGGCCTATTGAGTTGTCACAAAAACTCCATTGAATGGCACTAGCTGATAACCTACAGCTCAGCTGTGCTGCACATAGTCTTAAGAAAATGAAGAAACTATATAGTAAACTAAGATCAGGCTTAAAGGCCTAGCTGCTGAGCCATAAACCTAAATAAATAAAATAAGTCAATCTTAAAAATTATGTACGTTTATTTTCACCTGGCTCTTCATACCCTGTCATTGGCAAAATCAGTGCTATTTTTTTTTTGCATTACAGCCACGAAAAAAAAGACACAAGTTTGACATTTGCATTTGACATTAGAATAGACGTTATTGTACAATAAAATTAATGAAACAATGCAGAAGAACAGCTTAGAATATGGTTCAAATGGCGGTCTAATCGCTGACAGCGATCTCTTCCAGACAAACTTGGGATGGAGAGAGAAATATGGCACAAAAGCTAGGGCAGAGTTTTGTTGTACAATATTTTTTTTAATATTACATAATATGTATGAATATTATTATATACATATATAAGTATGCATATCGATTTATACATACATACTTAAATACAAGTTTCTGAAATTAAAAACGTACCTTGGAACAAAAATAAACTTCTGCTAGTGGTACTTATACCTATAGTCTACACAAAGGTCATTTTTCTATCGCCTTTAGAAGATTTATCATTTACTATTTTTTTAGATGAAATCAGGTTATACTGGATGTCTGATATGTTTCTTTTATTAGTTTCGCTTTCCGATATATATTTAAAAAACTATTAGCACTATCTGCACTTAAATCAGTGGTTTCCTTTTTACGGTAGAATAATTTACGTTTTACGAGGGTTGGCTCGAGACCCCTTCGCTTGCATGTAGATTACGTCGTTGATAGTGCGGAGTAATTGTTAGAGGTTTTATGCACGCAGAGAGGCATGCTATGCATATATAAATAATGCATTCGAGAACGAGTAATCAACACTGAGAAAATGTTTTAAATATAGTAAGAAGGTTTTGCATATTATATATAAGCGTACATTTTTATTTTCTTGTGGATTGGCACGTAAATATTTATAATAAAAAAGGCTTGCAATATTATTAGAAAACTCGCCGCTCGCTCCGTATTCGAATTTGAATTTGATTCGATTTATTATTTATTATTAATTTATTCATGACCATAGAATCAAAGTCTTTCAGTCGGAAACATGTTAATTAATAGGTCTTCGTATAGTAGCGCAGTTGTATTGCAGGCTACAACCGACGCCATTCAATGGAGTTCTTGTGAAAACTCGAAAGATTACATCTGACTATACAGTTCACATTTCTCACAAAAACACATAATTTCTACTCAAAAACTATCAATATCCTGCAACTATTGTTCATTTTAGAGTAATTATACACATTTTTAGAAAATAAAACTGCACAGCACAACGTCTCCTTTCAGTTCCCGCCAAAAACTCTCGAATTTGATTCGAGCGGCGTTACATACAGCGTTGCCAGATGACCATGACAATTAACCCCCAATTTTTTTTTCAAAAATCCCTAAAAATAAGCTTTTTGAGAAAAAAAACCCCAAAATAGTTTTTACTTATTTTAAAGGAGAAAGAAAAAATCAAAACCACCGTCGTAGCGAAAACGTCACTAATGACATCATCATTTTCCCTCACGGGGCGCTCACAACGACCCGTGTCAATAGGTGCGTTAAATAACCATTCCACTTGAGTTTACGATTGTGACGCCAGCAAATAAGTGAAACGGGGAAAAACCGCAGTTGTGAACGTGATCATTGTCAGTCTCTAACGGAAAGTAGCCTATGGGATACGACGCATACGAGTAGAGACGGCATAATAAATAAATAAAGTAAATGAACGAACGAATGAATTGGATTATTAAAATGAACTATTGAATTGAAGTATGATTCACTAGTAGAGTATAATTCTAAGATAAAGTAATAATACCGTATTGTGACTTAGATATAGTAATTAAAGTGATGAGAATTGTGTTTGTAGATGAATTATTGATACTTAAAATATCTCTCCAAAATTTCTCACAACAAAATATTTCCCCCCGAAAGTCCCCCAAAGAATCTTTACCCCCGAATCTCCCCCCAGACGTCAAAAAAGCCCCGAATTTGCAGGAAATCCCCCCATCTGGCAACACTGGGTTTGTACAATTGGTTTGGTGGCGCCAACGTCACTAACGTCACTTGTCACACGCGACAGTGGTACGTTCCGGTGAGCGGTTTATGTTAAATTGCAAGCATTAAAACCCTTCAGAACGAGTAATCAACATTAGAAAAAAAATTACAATTAGCAAGTTTTCTTATAATATACACATTTACAGTCCTATTCATATTGAGTTAGAGTAAGACCGTTATTTCACGGACGAGTAATCAGTATTGAGAAAAAATCAAATATACAGTTTTCACCGGCAATTGGAAACGGGATTTAAAGCCACAAATAAACGGTACATGTCCGTAAGAGGCGAAAAAACAATCAGTCTGGATGCCCGTCTGGAGGGTTACCACCCCTGGTCTAGAGTATACCGCCATAGCAACCTTGAGTTGGTTCTCTTCGTCTCTCTTTAGAGAGTGGCAGCACATGGATTACACCTTTGGTGTTGCAAATGTCCATAGATGATGGTAACCGTTTTCCATCAGGTGGGCCTTCTGTCTGTCTGCTGAACTTATGCAATAAAAAATATTTAACATTTAACATTTCCCTCATGTCTGATTTCCGCTTTAGACTGCAAATGTTAATCTTTTTGTGTTGCCATTACGTCACAAAAATTGCAGCAAAATGCCTTTTACATAAGCTCTAAACGAAAGTGCTAAATTACACTCTAATCGCCGTGATTTATAGAGTGAAAAAGCAAACAAAATGAAGGGAAACGCAATTAATGACTATTAAAGGCAATTTACAGAGATTTGATTAAATTATAGTGTTTTACTATAGAATGTAACAGTACAGGGCTAAGTTAGTGGGCCATGTTGCTTACGTAATATATGAAATTCTAATAATATTTAAGTTTTATCCATGCAGGCACGGAGAAAGAATACAGATATCTACGACAATACAACAGCCAGGTGGTAGGGAAGTTACTTATCTAGATGGCCACCACTCCTGGGGGCACAATTCTGCTATTTCATATATCAATTCAAATGATGATGAATGAATGATGCATGAATTGATATATGCAAAATATTGTTACGAGCTACAGGACTCGAAATAAAATGCCGTTGGAATTACTATAGAATTTATTAGAACTATACAAACATGTATAACACAGGTACAAATATAACTGGACGCAACCAGTACACAGTTTGTACTGGTTGCGTCCAGTTAACAATAACAATGAAGTTAACAATTCAATAACACGCGCAAAGTCCGTCACTATATAGCTTATCGAACGTACGTCTTGCTCGTATCGTGATCTTCGCTTGGCTGCCAATATCTCCATTCGGCCATTGCTGCACCGATACAACATGGCTGCCAGCCCGCATAGATTGGATTTCATAGAATCAGTTCGACACAACTGTGTAATGAATGTCATAGAAGATGACATTACACAATGGACTGTTTTTCTAATTACGAATTTTACAAACACAAATTAAGCAAAAGTAGTCCAAATGCGGGAAGGTAATAAACTGCGATTTATGGCAGGCAGGTGTGCATTCACTTTTTGTCGGCATATAATAATGTATAAATTCACGTCTAGATAGGCGTGGTGAAGATATGCAAAGTAAAATTCCATAGCTGCTACTATACTTTACTCCCCTAATGAGGTGAATTCCGCTTATCATCAAGTCAGAACTAAACACTTGAATGATGATAACAATTCCTTGGATATAGGAACCGTTCCTAAGACTATAAGTAGAATACTGAGCTTAGGTCACCGTCTTCTATGGGTAAGGTACCCAAACTTATGTTCCAAAATACCTTTCAGTGGTTGCATTAATATTGTTACATGCCGACAAAGTGAATGCACACCTGGTTTATTACCTTTCCCGCATTTAGACTTCTTTTGTTTACTTTGTATTTAAAATGTGTAATTAAGAAAAACATTCTATTGTTATTGGCTGCATATTACGGTTTCTCGGAAACTTCAGTCCACGCGGTCGATTTTTTTATTGTACAGTTTAGTATAAAACGATGCTCGAACGGGGGGGGGGGGCAGTCATATAGTGACGGAATTTGCGCGTGGTATCGAATTGTGTAGTTTGTACTGGTTGCGTCCGGTTATACTTGTGCCTGTGTTATACGTGTTTGTATAGTTCTAATAAATTCTATAGTCATTCCAACGGCATTTTAATTCGAGTCCCACACTTGTAACAATATATTGTGCAATATTTCACCAGACAAGGCCTTTTTTCAATTCTATATATGAATAATATTTGAAACACGATAAACTTGAAGATATGGCGTATACTCTCTTATATCACCAGGAAATGTCGTCATTAGATTCAAAAGCTGACAAATAGCATCGATAAATAACCATACACAATAATCCAAGTGCGATAAGCTACTGAATTAACTTTTATCTCGGAACATTATCAAGATAGGTTCGATGCCTTAAAGCCCCATGTCCGATTACAGTGGCTGTCAAAGTGCTTATTTTATGATATTCCGACACAAATTAAATTAAAGTAATGACATACGTTTATATGTATATACGTAATGTTTATAATTTAAATTGAATGAATATTTTAGAGGTGAATTTTATTATTTATTCTTATGTTGTTATTTATAATAATATGAAAATCGTGTTTTTGAATCAAAAGTGTTATCATAAATCAGACTGGCAAATGCATGATCTGGTACAGATATATGTTGATTAGAAATAAAATGAAATATTCCAAGAAATACATTTTTTTTATTGCAGGAGTTCAGCAGACAGGCAGAAGGCCCACTTGATGGAAAGCGGTTACCGTCGCCTATGGACATTTGCAACACCAAAGGTGCTACAAATGCGCTGCTAATCTCTTAAGGGAGACTGGAACTTTTTTTTTTATCAGGGGAAATCCGTTTGAGGACCGTAGGCCGCGCGAGAGGGAAATGTCGCGGCCCGTGTGTGGGATTCGCCGGGTCGGGGTGGCACTAGCACCCCACGTTGAGCTGTGGGGAACTATTGCCACGCCGCGGTTAGGGATACCCACTAAAACCCCTGAGCAATCACGAGAGTCCTTTCACCAATACCGGAACACGACTCAAGGTTGTTATGGCGGCATACATATACATATATATATATATATATATATATATATATATATATATATATATATAATAATTATATATATACATGGTTCAGTACATTTTACCAGTTTTAATGGTGTGCAAGTAAGCTGATTTTTTTAGGGTACAATTTAAATGCTCACCAAAAAAAATTTTTGTCCCTTAGACTAAGCACCAAATAAAATATATTACTTCATATAAATTTAATCCACTCTATACCGAGGTGCCTAAAAAACAACGTTTTACGTTCCAAAATAAATATACACTCATCAGAATAATTGTACGTTTTGTATTTAAATTCTTTTTGCTTATCAAAATGGATAAATGCCCACCAAATATTGTTTTACTAAAACACTAACCACACTAAATAGTTTAAGTGTAATCAAATTATCCAACCTGAATCCAAAATATATTATTGTTAAACTAAGATTACAGTCGTTTCCCTTTACTTATTTACCCTGCAACCAGCACAGCGGCCACCGGCATGTGACGCACAGTCCGCAGGACGCAATCCCGTCACGCAAGCGTCACACATTGTCACGCTGAAGTACGTGGAATCACCTCTTGAAGCTAGGAATATCCCTATTGGTGAGAAGAGAAAGAGAGTGCGCCCAGCTAAATCTAAAAAACCTCTGTTGATTCAATAATTATTTTCTTTTGTTAGTTTTTTAAAAAGTTTATGTGATTCATCATCATCCGAGCGTTAAATCGCGGTTGCTTTCGGAGCATTCACTCCGACGCCCAGGGAGATTGACTGCTTTTAACTATTGTGTTCCTTAAAGTGCCATTGATAAATCTTAAGTACAAATTAATCTTAGAAGTACCTATAAATATAATAAAACATAACTTCGTTTAACTTTTGTTTCTATTTTTATTTTCCTACTAGTGATTCATTTTTTACCTACCTTAATCATTTGTGTTGCTGTAATATTGAGACTGAAGTATTTATTTGGCTATATTATCATATTTTAATTAAATTCATAAAACAATAAACAAGCAACATGTGTTTGGAATACGCAATATTATATTTGATATTAAAAATAATTGTACGTTCGACTGTTTGCTTTTTTGCCTCAGCAAAAATGACTACATTGAAAGTGGTGAAAGAAAATATTGGTAATATCTATTTAACGATAATATAAATTATTAGGTCTGAAATTAGCTTTAAAGACGTTTGTATATTTTTATGGCATAGCATAAAAAGGAAAATAGGTTCATTTATACACTTCTTGAAACACAATTTGGTGGGCATTTATCCATTCTGGCAGGCTTTTCGAATTTATTGGTAGTAAAATAGGTGCATTTCTGGTAGGCGTTTAAACACAAGCCATTTTTTTACACTTTTTTCACTCCCACCCATTTTAATATTACGACTATATTAAATTATTAGAGTTAGGGATGTTTGTTTGCTGAAGACTTTCTTGCGCTTCTTCTATTCAAGCCATAACATGTCGCGAAACGGTGGTAAATTTGATTAGGCTCCCATAGAGTTAATCTTAAACTATAAACTTTTTTTTAAATTGATTATTACCTTATTATTTATTACCATTTTTTATTACCTATTGTTCACCGACATCATGCGCTTCCTTGCACCCGAATTTCTGTTCACTCGTGAAAATTTAAAAGTAATTATTCCATTTTGACAGAACGCCTACTAGCGGGCGCCAGGATTGTACACGAGCGCTATATGGCCTAAAGTCGCCTCTGTATCCAGTACCAGTAGTACTATTTTATACGTGCAGGGAGAAAGAATACAATTTCCTGCGGTTGGGCGGCCTGTCGTAAGAGGCGACAAAACAACTCACAGCCAGGTGGTGGTATTTGCCCGATTGGATGGGTACCACCCCTGGTCTATAGTATGCCGCCATAACAACCTTGAGTTGTGTTCCGGCATTAGTGACCAGGTTCCAATCTCCTTTAAGAGAGCAGCAGCGCATTTGTAACACCTTTGCTGTTGCAAATGACTCAAAATCAAGTGGGCCGTCTGCCTGTCAGTTCAGCAAATCTTTCAATGAAAAAAAATTGTACAACCACCATTTCGGATAAATGTTCAGTTCCTAATACTGGGCTACTGCGTTGACCCATTTAAATTAGAAACAGAGAAGTTTGAGAAACACTGCCAGCGATACCTACATGCCCGTAGGCGTTAGTAGTCACGACGGTATTTATGCCTCCCTCCTAAGGTACACAACATTCGTGACTGTGATGCACATTTTATTTTTATTCTGCACTATTTTATGTAGAAAATGTTCGCGCATCCTATCGACTGTGCCCTTTCAAAAGGTTGTGAATAAATAGATTGCAGGGGCCACATTTTTATGTTTGTTTTTGTTGTCACACTAAGGGGACCTTTACAATGTCTTGTTACGAGTTACGGCAATCGAATTAAAATGCCGTTGGAATTAATAATAGAATTTATTAGAACTATACAATCACGTATAACAGGTAAATATAACTGCACAAAACCAGTACAAACGTAATACACTTTTAAATGTTATTAGTTCAAATGCCGACGGGTAATAAATGTGCTTTGTTTCAGATATGCAGGTGGATTTTGTTTTTGTCGGGACCTGAGTTGTAACAATATTATGGACAAATACATTAAATTCAATAAAGGGTTCATTGTCTACCCTTGCGTTAGTGTTAATGATTGCATCCAAATGTCTCATTTATAGCATTATAAATAACGCGTAAATAAAACGCTCATGCGTATATACATTTGTTATTTTTTAAGGTCATTAAAAATGTTGCATCTCAAATAATGTATTTATTAAGCTTTGGCTACATCTGCGTGACACTAACACTAAAATATCCGAGATGTAGCAGAGACAAAAAAAAACAGTTATTCATCAATCATTAAAATAAATTGTTTCCTTCAAATGAAATTAATGTTGAAATCGTACCATGACTCCAATTCTGGTCAATTGTAAAACAGACCTGTGTGGGTTGGTAAATTTATAGGCCGTTTTATTCACTTTGCCCTTCATTTTACGGGCGATACATAATATTGCAAAGCACATTTACTTTTACAACACCAAGGTAGATGGGGTAAGCAAGAATAAAGTTAAGACAAATAATTTAGAGGCTGAGTTTTTGTTTTTATTTGTCTGTTTGTTTTGGGAAATCTTTAAGCCTACCTCTAGTTTTCAGCTCAAATAAAGAAGAACAGGTATAGGTTTTAAATAATACCTATTTAAAACAAATTAACTATCTTCGAGAAGCCATGCGGGTGCTGTTATTGTCATCAGCATTTTGTGGTTAGTTGCTTGTGTTGCCTTATTTTGTTCTGATTCTAAACCGTGTGGGAATATATTTATACCACCGACATGAAAAATTGACTATTTAAAACTTATTACGTGAATTTACTTAGGTACTACCGCACTCAAAAACGCGAGAGTCGATTAACTTAAAATGTATTCAAACTGTTATATTGTTACGAATTTGTAGGGGATTTGTAGGATGTAAATTCAAAAATACCTTTGGAATTGCGCAAAATTAAAAATATTTGAAGTAAACACAAGTAATTCATAGTTCTTATAAGTATTATCGCATACAACAAAACCTAACCGTGGAGCAGAAAATCTTTATCACATAAATCGCGCAAAAGGTGCACTAGTTAGCGCTTCTTTCGCAGTTAGATCACGGCTTGCTAATTTTCCGACTGACCGACCCTCATCCACTTGTAAATTAGAAATGGCATCTTAGCAAGATGCCGCCCACAGGTTCTTGAAATCGTTATATTGTCGGCTTAATAGCTTCCAAAAATTTATATGACATAGTTTATAAAGGAATAAGGTGTTACGTCTTGTTGCGGCATAAACAAAGAGATTAGCGCAAACAATAGATCACTAAAATTCAAAGGATTCGCATCGGCCCGTAACAATATTATAATAATATAGAAGTTGTAGAATTTTCATAATAGAAGATTAATGGATTAAACCTATCAATTTATCAGGAATTGTATGTCGTTAATCGACCTATTTTAATAATAAAACTACGTTTTACGTTTTAAGGGTTTGATCAGGGTAATTTATTTGATTAATCAAGTTTAACTTTAATTTTCTTTTGTGTGTTATATGGAACACCTATCAAGCGTATTATCATAAAAGAAGTAATCTAAGACGATTGTCAAAGTGACAAATGAGTGACAGGCATGGTATTCCATGACTGTCACTCATTTTTCACTTTGACATTAGAATGAATGAATGAATAATTTATTGCTAAACTGTGTGTACACGAGATGTAACAATATGCGTTGTTTCAATAAATTTTGCCTTATTAGGCGTGCAATGTCTGAATACATGTCAGAATTATAAAACGAAATTACATTTAAAAAAATATAAAATAAATAATAATACAAAAAATAAAATAATAACATAAGTAAAAGACTCAAGGTCCAGGGGTGGAAGTGATAAATGGCATCACGTCAGGAGTAGCTTCGGTGAACCTGCAGCCCACCTCTCTACACCCCTTAGCCACTCACACCCATGTTGCCCCTGTCTTCTATGAAATTTTTGGGGCCCATGCAGGGAGTGGCGAGTCGCCGTCTGCATTTTTCCATGTTCCCTGAACATTGCGACGGGCAGACGTCATAGTCCCCATATTCCCAGACCCCTAGTACCAATAGCAGTTCACCCCAATAGTCCGGTACTTGTTGTCCTCATTTACTACAATAGTCCTACACTGGCCGGGGCTTGTCCTTGGGTGCATTATTATATGGTGTAGATAGGAATAATCGTCGCTCAGTGTCACGCCACATTTACATTAAATATGTCACGGGGCCTCTACGTGTTGGCCTTCCCATGGCCCCACGCAAGCCTTCCAAATGTCCGGGCCATTTTCGTGGCCCGTGGTCTCAAAAGACATACAAACATAAAATAAGTAATAAATAATAATACACAAAAACTCCAATAAAATTATACATCTAGTTACGAAATATTATTAGTCATATCTTTGTCATTCTCATATTTATAGACAAAAACATCAAAAAGGCGGATAGTAGTCCAGCACTTAAACGTTTTGCTGATTAGACTAAATTTATTCATTAATTATTAGACCCTTATTTCTTCAGGGGAATGCACGGAATACCTTATCCAACGTGGATTGTCAGATTTCACATACCGATAACCTAACCGCACATGTTTCTTCACGGTAATCATAACTGTCATTTAACTTACATTATTAAAATCCAAGTTATAAGATTAATATAAAAAACGGACAAGTGGCAAAACGAATCGCAACGGACAAGTGGAAAAACGAATCGCAACGGATAAGTGGAAAAACGAATCGCAACGGACAAATGGAAAAACGAATCGCAACGTACAAGTGGAAAACGAATCGCAACGGACAAGTGGAAAATCTTCAACTGACAAGTGATAAAATGAATCGCAACAAAATTTTGACTTGAAGTTTTACGGGCAGGTTTTCAAATTGGACAAGTACATTAACAATCTGCCCGTAAAACTTCAAGTTAAAATTTTGTTGCGATTCATTTTATCACTTGTCAGTTGAAGATTTTCCACTTGTCCGTTGCGATTCGTTTTCCACTTGTACGTTGCGATTCGTTTTTCCATTTGTCCGTTGCGATTCGTTTTTCCACTTATCCGTTGCGATTCGTTTTTCCACTTGTCCGTTGCGATTCGTTTTGCCACTTGTCCGTTGCTATTCGTTTTTCCACTTGTCCGTTGCGATTCGTTTTTCCACTTGTCCGTTGAAGTTTCACTTCTAATATGTGTCCCAGCACACATTTCGATTTTTCGCAGGTTTACTGCAAATTATGATTTGGTTAGGTTAAGTACATTTTAATGGTGTATGTAATACGCTACCCACGCACCGACCATTTTTTACGTCAACACTTTTGTTGTTCGTTGTCGTTCACTTTTGTTATGACTTTCGAAAAACTGAACAGTTGGCAAAGTTTTCTTGTTGTTATTTTTGTTTACTCAACAAACTCTATTTATTTATTTATATTTTTTTTACACATACCACAAATAGAGGCAGTGATGCCTTGTCACGTGGAGAGCAGAGCTATAGTTCGATGCAAACTTAAGTTTGCCTCCATTAATAGCGGCTCGGAACATCGCACTTTCCGATGCGCAGAACGCAATTTTAGGTATTAGAGGGATGAGGTAGTCTGAGGACGCGGTATATCCTCGCTCGCTCTCTCGCTAGCTTTCTCGTTTACGAGACTTTCCCGGCGCTCGGCTCACCAGAGCTGCCAATTTAGCGCTTTAGGAGCTAGATATAGCGCTTTTTAGGGCAATCCAGCTCCCAATTTTATTAAACAGCTTCCAGCGCAAAATCTTACGCTTTTTATAATATGCAAATATCTAATTAATTTTATAATAAATATATATGAATATCTATACTAATATTATAAAGAGAAAAGATTAAATTCTTTGTTTGCATTGAAGAGGCTCCAAAACTACTTAACCGATTTGAAAAATTCTTTCACTGTTGGCAAGCTTCACAATCCCCGTGTGACATAGGCTATATTATGTTTACAAAAAAATTAGGGATCCTTACTAAAACTCCAATAACGTAACCCAAGGTGTAAAAAATACCTAAAATCGCGAGCACTGCGAAAACTATTGATGATAGAATGAAATAATGTACTACGACTTTGCAGAACACATCATTATCTACAAAAAGTGTCGCGACAGCATATGTCTAACTATTATAGTTATGCCACAATAAGTGTCCTTTTATTTCAATAACTTAATTAAAATGCCGCCGCTAGAACAGGCACTTTATTTGTATCTTGATATTAATCCTTATCAAAATAAATTACTTCATATTCAAGACTGCTTCAATACCTTTATATAACTTTTTGAATTATTCAATTCGGACATTCCATTCGAAAGATATCACGAGTTTAAAAAGTATTAGAACACGCGGCTTTGATGATTTATATTGACAGAAAAAAAGTATTTAAAAAAATATTTCAAATATACTTACACACCGCGGAGAATACCAACAGAGCAGATGTAACTCCTATAATATATATTTTGTCTGTATAGTGTAATACACTACACACGCACAGACAATTTTTTTCTGTCAACACTTGTCGTTCACCTCGTTGTGACTTTCGAAAAACTGAACCGTTGGCAAAGTTTTCTAGTTGTTAATTTGTTTTCTTATTGGAACATCCCACTTTCCGATGCGCAGAATGCGATTTTAGGTATTAGAGGGACGAGGTCGTCGGAGAACGAGGTATATCCTCGCTCGCTCTCTCGCTCGCTTTCTCGTTTGCGGGACTTCCCCGGCGCTCGGCTCGGCTCACCAAGTCTGCCACTTTAGCGCTTTCGAAGCTAGATATAGCGCTTTTTAGGGCAACCCAGCTCCCAATTTTATTAAGCAACTTCCAGCGCAAAATCTTGAGCTTTTTATAATATGCAAATATCTAATTAATTTTATAATAAATATATTTATGAATATCTAGACTAATATTATAAAGAGGAAAGATAAGATTGGTTTTTGATTGCATGAAGAGGCTCCGAAATTACTGAACCGATTTGAAAAATTCTCTCACTGTTGGCAAGCTACGCTATCCCCGGGTGACATAGGGTATATTATATTTACAAAAAAATTAGGGATCATTACTAAAACTCCAAAAATTTAATCCAAGGTATAAAAAAAATACCTAAAATCGCGTGCGCTGCGAAAACTATTTATGATAAAATAAAATAATGTACTACGACTTTGTAGAACACATAATTATTTACAAAAAGTATCGCGACAACATATATCTAACTATTATAATTATGCCACAATAAGCGTTTTTTTATTATAAAAAATTAATTAAAATGCCGCCGCTAGAAAAGGCTTTTAATTTGTATCTTGATATTAATCCTTATCAAAATAAATTACTTCATATTCAAGACTGCTTCAATACCTTTATATAACTTTTTGAATTATTCAATTCGGACATTCCATTCGAAAGATATCACGAGTTTAAAAATGTAAGAATTAGTGACGGTGATCACGTGACTGTGACATCTTTTCGTGAGTCAAAACTCCATAAGACCCCCTCTATATAGAAGTTTCACTTCAAAAATTGTGCCTTCCTTTGATGAAAGTAGGTAATCCTCAAACACGAGTCACGCGCGTTAACCGCATTATTTAAGCGCCATTCGCAACACTAGAACAAAAGAAAACAGAACGGATACTTGTAATCAGATCTAAACAAGTAGCGTTCATTTTTTTTTTCATTGCAGGAGTTCAGCAGACAGGCTCACTTGATGGAAAGCGGTTACCATCACCTATTGACATTTGAAACACCAAAGGTGCTACAAATGCGCTGCTGCTCTCTTAAGGGAGCTGGGAACCTGGTCACTCATGCCGGAACACAACTCAAGGTTGTTATGGCGACATACTTTAGACCAAGGGTGGTAGCCACCCAGTCGGGCAAATACCCTACCACCTGGCAAAATTTTAAATGTGATTTTCACGTAAGTCATCTTAATAAATTTTTTTAAAGATACAACTTACGTTAAAATTTTCAACTATAAGTTTAACAGTTTGTGATAAGCAGTAAAGTCAAGTATCAAAGAAATCAAAAATTTCAAGTAAATTATTAGTATGTAGTAGTATAATGCTAACTAAAAATGAATTATCCAGTAAAATATTACCTGACTGAATTCAAAAGTGAAACAATTCAACTGTTCTATTCACGCAACAGTTATTTTTAATTTTACCATGTTGTACTTTATTCTAAGAACAAATTTTATCTGGTGACTGAAAAATCGGTCCTAAGAGTGGCCGTTGGTTATTCCTTCACTCGATTTATTTAAGTCTTATTATTCAATAACTATTTTTTTACACTCATAATCCTACGCGAATTACGGGTTCCCCGGTCCTTAGAGGGACCTACCTCTAGGAGAGTAGTAGATACGGACTGTACAAATGTGTGAAAGTACATTCACCATGGGAAGGGGTGGCAAGTCCGATGATCAGCGCCGATAACTACAATATCTTGTGGATACAATTGTCAGTCAGCCAGTGACAGCGTCTTATATTTGCAAAGTTTGTGAATATTTCTGAACGAAAATGGAAGGCGACGCGTTCTGTATGAATTCGATTTTCGAATGTAATATTCCAATGTATAAAGCGAGCACAAGCGAACGATTATCGCCGAATATCTACCCTCACTGAATCGATACAACAAAAACTACAGCAAAACTTACGTAAAAACTGAACATATTTATAATTAAAGTGACTCAGGAAGTTTTTAACAATATCAATCAAAAAATTAAAATAGAACTTGATCTTACAACTTTAACTAATTTGTGGCCGGTTCATTCACTCGCCCTACCAAAGTTGAATTTTGACATTACTTGTAAGGAGCTTATGTCAATTTTAACCGATAGTAAGGCAAATGGACGGTCGTTATGATATAGGAACCGGGTTGGAGTCTATAAGCTTATGCATCTGCGAAAATATTGTAATCTATAATACTACATATAAATAAAATTGAAGTGTCTGTAATATTGAAATAACCGCTTTTTACTACATGCATATGAATATATGTACACGGTACATACATCAAAATACCATTTTTGTCTGTCTGTTTGTTTTATTGGCAGGTAGCTGATGTAATAAGGAGTAACTTAGGCTACTTTTATTTAGAAAAGTTTTTTTTTATTTTAATTATGATGATTTTCAATCACCACGCGGGATAGACCGCGGGGCGCAGCTAGTAATAATTATGAACACTTCTCTCTGTGTATCGTCTTTGCTCTACCGTGGATGCAAAGTCAAATAGTTTAGAGAGCAAATTGTTTACATTATGACCTGTATGGAATGCCTTTGTACGTCGCAACGGGGATTTTGTGATGAATTAATCTGACCGCGCTGCTTTGTTATGCGCGAGATTATCGCGAATAGGCGGGCTTGTGTGCCAGTCTACCGGATTGTTGAGTGATATTTTGTACATTGTTTAAACTTTGATATCTCTTTGATGTCATTAGTTATTGTTATCTAGTGCTATTTTTTTGTATAAAAGGGCCTAGTATGCCCTGAGCATTACTTAATATAATCACAGACTACTACATTCAGCTGTATAAGTAGCTTTATTCTGTTGTATAATGTATTGTTTATTGTTTATTTATTATTTACATTTCTGCGATGATATTGTTACGACCTAGACGCTGTTAAAAACAAATTCACACCTGCATACCTGTAGAAACACATTTTATTACCTTTCGCCATGTTGAATTCTTTTGTTTACTTTGTGTTTAAAACTTGTTATTAGAAAACAGCCCATTGTGTATTGTAATTTTTTATGGCAGTCATTAGCCAGGTGTGTGGGATTTGGAGTACAAACTGATTCTAGAAAATTCGGTCACGCGGCCGGGCAGACATATTGCATCTGTCTAGTATTTATACTTACTTATACTATACTTTATTGCTTTAGCAATGCCTCGATTGAGGGACGAGGCAGTCGAGCGATAACCACGAGCGAAACAAGACTTGTGTACATTCGGTAATCTATTTAGTGATGGACTTTCTGCGTGTTATTGTGTTACGACCTTCTGCATTACGTTTGGATTTCTTGTGTTCGATTATATTTGTACTTGTGTTATACGTGTTTGTATAGTTCTAATAAACTCTATAATAATACCAACGGCATTTTAATTCGAGTCGTGCAACTCGTAACAATATTCTTATGAGAAAAATACGTTTAAGAACTAAGCTGATATTTTACCGACTTTGGTTACTGATACATTACTCTCTTCGTAGCTGTGATGATTTGTACATATGAGCGGTATCTGCTTCTGCCCACAAACTTCCTACTACTTCGACCTGCCCATTTTAGAGGAATAGCCAGTATATCCGCTACGTTCGTCTAAGACGGATTGCCTGTTTCCAATATCGATGACTTCGATATGCAGGCTTTATCACCTTGAGTTTCATCCACAATAATATCTATGGAATAAGGTTTGTCAGTAAACTGCCATGTTTATTGTATTTACAAAAATTAACTTATTATGAAACCGAATATCTTCTTAGTAAAATTGGAGCCTAATTGTACATTAATCTGGTCACAAATTAACCTAATAATATTGTAACATACACCCATGAGAACTCACAACTAACCCCCAAGACACAGGTAGTTTGGGGGTTAGGGAAGTGACACGTGAACATATTTTATAATATATACGTAGATTTAATATCATTCTTTGTCATTATATCTGGTTTTTTTATTACAATAAATTATTATTATATCTTCGGCATACACTATGCTTGCATAATACCGTTTATAAAATACTAGAGTCTGCCCGCGACTGCGTTCGCGTGGTATAACAGTAAGTTCAAAAAACCCCCCCGATTTTAAAACATTCTTCATTGGTGCTCCGCTCCTATTGGTCTTAGCGTGATGATATATAGCCTATAGCTTTCCTCGATAAATGAGCTATCTAACATTGAAAGAATTATTCAAATCAGATGAGTAGTTCCTGAGATTAGCGCGTTCAAGCAAACAAACAAACAAACTCTTTATATACTAGTATAAGATTTGCACGACGCGACGACGCGTTGATTTAGGCATGGCGCGGGTTTGCATATAAATATTATATATACATCTATAAATACTAAATATGTATTTATAATTTTTATATGCAAACGATAATAGGCAAGTGTACGACATACTTTCAAAGCACTGGGAATTATGAAGATAAACACATTTAAAATTTGTCTACTCATTTATTTTAGACAGGCATAGTAGTACAATCAAACAAGAGAACTACATGTAAATTAGTCTTATCTATATTTACAAAAAATATAAAAAACATTTTCTATATTTAAATTAAAATGTATATACTAAATGCATAGGAATGTCAATGATTTTTTAATTAAAGAATGTATAGACAGATAAAATTTTAATTTGTAAAAATACATGTCAGTAAGTAGCCTAAAAGAAATTTGCGTCCAGTTTACGATAGTCTATTTTGATTTAAAGAAAAGGTTAAAATGATGGCAAAAGGTTTTATAATGTAACATACTGTATATTTAAATTAAACAAGCCCTGAAATGAAAATGTATGGGAACATAATACGCTATGTTTACACGGGTTTAGTGTTTGTCATTAGTACTAATCGCTTAGTACTAAATTGCATAGTGACAAGTGAGAAGTAACTGTTCACACGCTGGGATTAGTATAAATGTATTAATGATGAAAAAAAGGTGACGAAAATACGTAAGCAAATAACGACAGGTGTTTTCAATTCGTACAACTTGTCACTAAGTCACTTGTCGTAGATGTGACAGTGTCCGTAAGTGACAAGTGCTTAGTAAATTATGGTGGTATCGATTTTTCGCTAAGTAAATAAGATCGAATTCTATTCACTTGCACTGTACACAAACACCAATACCAAGCACTAATCAGCATGTTTACATATTGGGTTTTAGTGTACAAGTACCTACTAATCATTAGTTACTAAGTCCGTGTAAACCAAGCATAACGATATGACATTTCCATACATTTTCTATTCTATTCGTTTAGCGATAGAGCCACATTTCTTCAGGGCCTTCAGATATAATTTAACAAGAATTAATAATATGACAGATGTGACATATATGCCAGAATATAAAAGTTAGGTAGGAAAAGGTATTATACCAATCCATAAAGGTTGAGAAAAGTAAATAAATTACTTTTGAAAGCTATAATATTATGTTACCACTTTAGGCTTTACTATATAGCTAGGTTTATGAATTTAGATGGCTTTTAGATGATAATATAATTAATCTACGCGAAATCACTTTGTTACGTTTACTTACTCCAATGAACTCACTAAAGTAGCAACCTTAAGGGACACAGTACACATACATATAATACATAAATATAAATTGTCTTAAATGTGTGATAACTTGCCTTAGTTTATGTAGTAACTATTTATTAATCTGTGCTTTAGTTACGCAACTTTCATCTTTAATTATTATTCGTCGTCTAATCGCTTCTGATATCATTAAAGCTAAGATAGGCTGTGTAAGCTACAAGCAAGTTGATGAGCAGCTCTAAAAACAGAACTCTAATGTTCACACACTATATAAAAGTCACTAAAATTGGTGTAGACACGAATCTATAACTACTTTTGCTGGATTTGTTAGAACGCAATAAAAAGACATCACTTTAGGCTACTATACAATAAAAGCTATTATTGGTAAAGGTGGGTTCCTATTTATTACTATTTCTATAGTTTTATTATAAAATAATAAATTAAATATTATTGTTTTAAAACTTACGACTAGACAGGTACTGTACAGTGAATACTGTTATTTAGTCCTATAATATTAAAAAGTATTTTAAATTTACGTATCGTATTACAGAAGTTTCACAGATAATATATAACAATTCAAATCAACTTTGAACGTCAAAGTGATCGAGCTATTTTAAGAATCAACGTCTGGAAAAATCAATGCCAAGTGCGTTGGAGCCACAAGTTTTAAAAAGAAAGAAAAACTAAGAGTAAACATCAAAATGTCACTTTAATATTGTCAGCTGTGTGACGTACAAAAATGTCACTTTGACATTTGCTGTGATGTTACAGAAAACAATATATTTTTGTACAATGTTTTTAAGAATGAATTTAGGTGCCTTCCGTATGGAGGGTAGAGGTAAAGAGAATCATCTCATATAGGAAAATAGTTGAAGAAGTGTCCAGTTGTCAGTGGTAAATAACAATTCAAAAACCGTACACAATGACGCTGATGTAGACAAAGGGTATGGCATGAATGTAGCTGTTCTAGACGAATCGAAGTATTCCGAGTTTAAAAAAATAATATCTTTGGCGACTAGAGTAGTTGATGACAGTACACTGTTATAAAATCAACTATTTACGTGGTACAAAGTAATTTACTAAATATAACCTCAAAGATTTAAAGAATTGTTATGTGAAAACGTACATAGTGATTTTATTTCTTAAATTTTGAATAATACGCTTAGTGATTTTGTATTAGTTTATTTTATAAAACTAAAACACTGTAATACTACTCTAATAACTTTTGGTGCTTTCTTTAAAATTCACCGAGATGCCAAAGTGGCGCCACCCTCATTTAATGAATTTCGATGGACACTTCTTCATATACAGAATGGTACTCCTTACCTCTACCTTCCATAGCCTACCTATAGGTGACAGGTATCGAGAAAATTCTTAATACAAAATTTTGAAATTGAAATTTTAGTCTATATAAAGACCATATAAAAAATCTAGCACTCACATTAAAATGGCTTTTAGTCGATATAATCACTGGTTGGGATTAAAAACTAGACTTACCTAATAATTTCAACCAAAATGTACATCTATAATCATTTCACAAATTTAGCAATAACCTACTTTTGATATAATATTAACAGTCAAAGAGGATTTAAGTTTGATCGTTGCCAAAGCAAAAAATTACGTATGTTTTTAATACAATTAATTAAACTTTTTATTCGATTCGTCTTAAATGTTACATTAGTTAAAGTACAATATTAGACAACGACACTAATGACTGATATGATAATATTGAAGTATTATATATAAATAAACAGGTTAAAAAGTCAATGAATTCGGTAAGAATTCATGATTACTCAATCCGCATCAAAATTTATACCCCTTTACAATAGCTGCGAAGGCTGCGCAGCAACTAATTTTGCGTTGAAAAGTTATTCAGCATGTGTTGCTAGCTTTATGTAAAAAATTGTGCATAAATATTGGCGCGACTGTAACACATACTATCATATAATATTAAGTCAATCTAATATTAAGTGTCAGATCAAATATTTCCGTAAATTTTCGACTACAATAATTATAAAAGTAATGAGGCGTCTAATGAGGCCATCGAAGACCATCGAAAATATTGTATACTAATAAGAGCAATTACAAGACTTTCTATGTCCAAAACAGCGTATATTACACTAATGGATGTTATTTGAGATCTTATTTAATTGCATTAAAGTTCGAAATTATATAATAATATACAATGGTCAGCAGTTTTTCTTTCGCTTAACACTCTATGTCTAGTCCGCATCCGCCGAGTAATGTGCAATAAGGAACCTCGTTCCATTAACAGTAATTCTATTTCTGTGTTTAAATCTGATTCACCCTTTGCCTGAGTGTCAAATAATATTTTAAAGCCAGAGACAAACATTGGGGTCTTTGATCTGGTTTTGTTTTAACCACGCTTTACCATTTATAATCAACGTAGGATTAAAAGCTTATACTGACTTACGCACTCCGTGTGCGTCATCGGACGCGACTTGTTTTGTTGTACATACAGTATTGTTGCTTCCAATCTGTCAGAACGAGATCGGAGACAATGATGCATTAAAAAAATTGAGTTTGTTTTTAAAATAAGAATTTTAGAACAATACTCGTACATAAAATAATGCTTAAGATAGTAACCCAGCCAAATTAAAAAGTATTTTCGTCGTCATAAGGCCGCGGACATTTCAATTTAACGTTATTTTACCGGTTACCTTCTGAAGTTGTTTTTTAATATGAATACTGTTATTATTATTACAGAGCATTATATTGAATTGTTGGATATCGTTTAAAGTTGCTTCGTTATAAAAATAATATCGTCTTAATTGCAAACATAGTTTAGATATGTAATAAAAATTCAACTAGAAATAGATTCTTTTGTATTATTTAGTATGATATAGAGATACATTTTATTGTATTTTCATATGAAGTATAAAATTCTCAATACTGGCAATACAATGTAATTAATCTATAGTTCAAATTTCGAAACCTTATGACTGTCACAAAACAAAAATGTTAATAAATATTAACATTTTATACATCGATCAATAATTACCGATCGATGATTTCTTATAATAAATATTTTATACAATAACACTAAATAAGATCATCCAGGCACGGAATCGTTACTTTTTTTCTGAGGTCAGCTGCATAATGAGATTGTTTAGCCATATCAACTTAAAACATAAACAGGTTCAACTACTACTGAGATTCACAATTAAACTTTAATCTGACACTACAAAATTTAAAAACGAACATTTGACAGAAAGTGGGGAAGTGCGCAGCGTGAGCATGTAAACGCCTACTTCCCCGCCATTTTCCTGCTTGCTGCCGTGAAAGTTAGCATAATGTAAACGAGGGTTTAATAATACAATGACATGTTAATTCTTAATTCAAATGGAACAGTTCTAATGAAGTGTAACTGAACCGCTCCAGACATGTCAATACTTACTTTCTTTTCTCTAAATTCAAAAATAGAAAAGGCGAAAATTGAATTTAAATTTCGAAACACTTCACAATATTTTCGAATTAAATACGACATAATTCTTCCAATAAGGTACCACCACTAACGATTCTCTATATTGTCTATTACTAGTACTGAAGAATTACTGAATCGTCAAATAAGAGTCAGATCTTCTTTCGAAATTTCACCATAAGTAAGCTGATGAGCTTACACAGCCTGAGGCTAGGGTACAACGACGTGAGGTTCACTGGAAAGCAGCCGTCTGACAGACTGGTGATTATTGCCGTCACTGCTTGAGATATCACTGGTGCTCACTACGGCAGGCTGGGAGAAGTTCTTGCATAGGATTAGTACCTGAAAAGAAATATTTTTATACATTTTACAGTCATATTTCTATATATTATTGCTACGAGTTGCAGGATTCGAATTAAAATGCCGTTGGAATTATTTAAGACTTTATTAGAACTATACAAACACGTATAACACAAATATAACCGAACACAACAAGTCCAAACGTAATGCAGAAGGTCGTAATTCAATAAAACGCACAAAGTCCGTCACTAAAAGATTCCCGATTGTAGTACATACGTCTTGCTTCGCTCGTGGTTATAGCTCGACTAACTCCCCCTTGCATCAGGTCCCCGTATCTAAGTCGCCTTAATCCGACACACCTGGCTAATGACTGCCGTGAAAGATACAACACAACAATGGACTGTTTACTAAACACAAATTTTAAACACAAAGTAAACAAAAGAAGTCCAAATACCTAAAGGTAATAAAATGTGTTTCTACAGGTATGCAGGTGTGAATATGTCTTTGCCAGCGTCTAGGTCGTAAAATTAATAAATACGTTGGTTTATTTAAAAGTTAACGCCATCTGCCCTTTGGAAAACAGTATGGAGGAAGATGAAGACACACGTCATAGTTTGATACTTTTAAAAGGATTGAAGTTTATAAGGCTTTAACTACTTACACACTTTACATCTAATGAATGATATATAACAATCAATTATGTATGTACCTTGGCAAGACACACACCATTAAAGGATTTCACATTACCATATTACAAAATCCTTTATCAAGATGCTGCCAGAATATTAGCATGCAATTCAGGTAACAAAATAATGGCCAAGGTAAACATAATAAATTTGAATCTGTTTCATAAATTTCCATAGATTTAATCCTTAATTTAAATACGGGAGAACTACACTAGGAGTGATAATTAGCCAGTAAAAACGTAACTTTGAAAAGTTCCTAAGGAGAATTGAGTTGCTCGCGAATGAGAGATAGTGAGCTAGTTCCCTTTATGGAATTTATCACTTATTCGCTCAATTAATAACTAAATATCTCACCGCCACTCACCGGCTCAATTGCCGACACAGAGCATAATGTCGTTAATGTGTTCAGTATTAAGAACTCCCTTCACATATAGGAATCAAAGGGAATGACGAAGTGGATAGGTTCGCTAAAGACGCTATAAGTGTTGGATTAAACCTTCACATTGAAGGTTACCCTTTTCTTCGTAACTCTTGCCTGTTCTGAAAAAGAACTGTTTCGATATGTGGTCAAAACATTTTGAACCAAATTCTGTTGACAAGGTTATACGGCAATTTTTTTTTAAAATAAGCTTCCTAACAATCGATGGTTTGAGGAAACACATTTTTCTCGTGAAATTATGGTTGCAGCTTTTAGGATAAATTCTGGCCACATTCCAGTTACCAAGTTTTATCATATGATAGGGCAAAGTGCTACCCCTCGTTGTGAGCATTTTTACAAAGTAGTGGATGTCGTGCATATTGTTCTGGAATGTGGCCAAACCCAACCAGTTAGAAGGACACTCTTGCCAGACTCGTCACTGCCTAGTGGAGGAATAAATATTATTCTAATCACCCCTTTGAGCAAGGAGGCTGGATTATTATTTAAGTTTCTGACTGAAATATTTAAAAATAGAGTTAGTTACAGTTAAGTTTATAATTATACTTAAGTTTATTTAACATATTATTTTTAATGCAAATTTGCCATCACCTATGAGGCTAATATTGTCACTAGTGACGAAAAGTCACAATAAAAAATTAAATAAAAAAAGTATCAATAAGTTCACTGCGATACAGGGTCTAAGTGGCCTCGAACATCTAGGTGGCATCGAATCTCTTTTTTGGTCATCACAAGTTTAACATTCCTTTTGTCACGCGTGTTTCATCCGTACTCATTACATGCCCAAACCACCTTAATGTTATGTCTCTCAGTCATGGGTACAATTTTCAAAGATCCCCTATGTTATATACTAATTTCTCACCTTATCCATTCTTGTAACACCGTACCACCAGATATTTGAAATAGACTGTAATACTTCTCTTCCATGAAAACTTGCATCATTTTCTAACCAGTTCTATTGGCTAGGGCCCAATGGAGATGTCACAAGGGCCCTATTATGTCACCAGTACATAAGATTTGGCTCCTATCTTGGCAAGCCATCGTAAACGCCGTTACGAGAATGGTAAATAAGCTACAAGACTTATTATCTTTGATTTTATTGCTAGTAAAACTGTATTCATTGGCCGTTGAATTATTTGTTAAGATTTCTAAAGAAACTTTGAATATTGCAAAGGTGCTATGAACAGGACTCTAAAGCGGACTCAGGACAGGAATCTATATCTAGATTCTAGACACGTGTTCATTTCACTTACCGTTTCTCCAAAAGTGGCCTCTTTAGGTCCACAGAATAAAATTAATATTTTTTTTCTAAGAGCCATCCATTAATTACGACACACGTTAGGGGGTGGTGTCGATGAAGTGTGACATTGTGTGACAGGGGGTGAGATGCGTTCCAAATTGCTTGACGATGTTGACTGCTGTTTTAATTTAAAATAATCTCTTGATGTAAAATTGCAAAATATGACAAGCACGGAGAGGTCAAGAAATCATGAAATTCGTGTGACGTAGTTTGTGGATGGCCTAATGGGGATCAAAGCCAGTCAAATCTTCCTACGAATACTTAAATAAACTTACCGTATACAACACACTAAGCACTCCCATGCTCCCGCCGACGAGTACGTCCCACCAATGATGGCGGTGGTCTGTTATCCTGGTTAGAGAGCAGACCGCGGCGTAGATGATGCAGAGCACCTGGATCAAGGGCACTACCAGGACTGATTTGTTATGCCAGCTGAACGCTCGCCTTTGGAGGTACCACTGTGAAATGTCCATATATACATTTCCTCAAAATATAGCTCATCGTTATTGTATGAAGCCAAGTATAATCTTACTTTACACTAAGGGCCGCTTGCATGAGGTTGCTTAAATTTCTTTAAGAAACAAAAAAAGTATTTAACACCTTTAAATACAATTAGCGTCTTTCACAACGCAAAATGACCTTTAGGATCGCTTGCATAACGATCGCCTTTAAATAAAATTTGTTTAATCATATTAAACTGCCCAAATACGTTTTACACAAAATGTATTGACAGTTCTTTAAACATATTTAGCGACAAATTTTGCGTTGTGCAAGACGCTAATCGTATTTAAGGGTGTTAAATGCGTTTAGTGTTTCTTAAATAAATTTAAGGAACGTTATGCAAGCGGCCTATAATTGAGGGTAAATTTCAGACTTTAATAATATCTTTAATATTATAAAATTCTAAGCATGCAGTGTCTCTGTACATTCATTCACTTTCCATATTATCATGTATGGAGCTATGTCAAATTTTAACCGGTTATAAGGCAAATGAACCATCAATATATAGATATAGGAACTGCCCATAAATCGATATTTTATACTTACAGCTAAAAACAGTCCACAATAAATAGATAGAGACGCATGTGCTGAAGGGAAACTTCGGCTGGAGTCGATCTGGAGGTACCTTGAGTACTGCGTTGACGTGCATCTGTAGTTGCTGACGAATTGCGAACTGTGTGACGAAAAACATAATTTAAATTTTTAACAGTCTCATTGTTTATTTATTTACATTTGTATATATATGTTTTCTGCGGTAGTTAATTAATACATTTAGGGCCGCTTGCATAAGGTTGCTTAAATTTATTTAAGAAACACAAAACGTATTTAACAACCCTTAAATACAATAAGCGTCTTCCACAACGCAAAATTTGCCGTTAAATATGTTTAAAGAACTGTCAATACGTTTTGTGTAAAACGTATTTAGGCAGTTTAATATGATTAATTATGTTATTTAAAGGCGATCGTTATGCAAGCGGCCTTTAATGTCTGTGGTCCGTAGTAACATTTGTGTATTTATTACTAAAATGTAAGTAGTGTACTATAGTTTGCGTATACCACTATCGCCATTATCATTTCAGTTCATTCCTGGGATTAGCTGGAGGCAGAGGCGGATTTAGACATCTGCCGCTATTCAAATTTTGCCGCCAATAATGACCTGTAGATATCGATACCCTAGTTCATAATCCTATTAATTACATTTATTCTCAATTTAATTTAACTTTATGATTAGTTGTGCACTACCATCTTACTACACAATCTTTTCTTCTCGTAATTAGTGGATTGTGAAGCAGGGGATCGATGGATTGGTTTCTGCTGTAGCCATCAAAAGCGACTAGATACTCCAATTGTAGAAAATGTTATCTGAGTGTTGATACATTACATGCTGAATTGTTTGTGTGGACTTAATAAGAACTATCTTATTAAGTCTTAGAATTTAAGTGAGACATAATTTCTGTAATACAAGTTAAATATTGCCCTCAATTTTGCCGCCCTTCAAAAATCCGCCGCCCTAGGCTCCAGTCTACTCAGTCTATTCGTAAATCCGCTACTGTCTGGAGCAGATAGCTTTATAGCGATAAGAACGCCCTTTGTACATAATTAGGTAGTTTTAGCCTGTAAGTTCATTTTTGTAATGGTGTACAATAAAGCGTTATCTATCTATCTAAACATTCTATATACTCGTATGAAAGCTTTCTGGTTTTTTCGTAGTAAAATGTACTTATTTTGTATATCAAATTTCACACATATTTAAACATGAAAGTGTGTTTGTTACATTTTACGTGGCTGTACATGGAATACTATTGAAAATGTTATAATAACATTTTCTTCCAAAATTTGAGCGATTTGACTAAAAACGGCAGTGGGCCGGTCGCGTCTGGCGCAGGACCGACGGCCGATGGAGCAATCGTGTCCTGGGGTGAAAACCGCGTCTCGGCAAAAATAGCGTCGGACGCCCTCCAGCCTGGTGGACTGATGACCTGCACGAGGTCGCCGACAGGGGCTGGATGCGGAAGACCGGAGATCGGGATATATGGCTATAACTTGGGGAGGCCTACGTCCAGCAGTGGACAGGGACTGGCTGAAGAAGAAGACTAAAAATATGTTTTAAGAGCTTTTAGTTACGTTTTGCTGAGCCTATTGTCTACTGGATATGATTAAAAATTTCTTTAAAGACTATTGATTTCAAAGCTAGTATATTAATAGTAATTCATTTATATCTTCAAAGAAATCTTGCAATTTACTGACAGCTAATTATCAAATTCCTATTGAAAACGTATTTATTTGTTGTCAGTCGAGAAAGCGACTTAGACAGGCAGCAAATAGGTGTCAAGTAACTTAAGAAGGGTCAACAATGGGTCAGGCCTGAAATATCTGCATAAGTGAAAGCAGGAAGGTGTTTAGCATTGTTTTTTCACGGTATTAGGAAATAGACCTTTTGACACGACATTGAAAACTTAAAAACGATGCCAAATTTGAAAATCAAATAAATGTGTCTATTACACAAATAAATATGACGTGTGTTATTGTATGAATGGTAAAAGTTTCATAGATTAATTATTTTTTAAATTGTTTTTTGGCATCAAATTAACGAATTCTAATACATAAAAAAACTCATTGTAGGTAAAAAATAATGATTGCTGAAATCAATTTAATATTAAACGCATTTTTTATATTAGATCAAGAATTTTAAATTTTTACTTAATTTATCGTTCAAAAGCTAGGGTGAGTGGGGGGGGTGAAGAAAGTATTAACAATTTTAGAAGCAAATATCTCCTATCGTCTTAAATAAAAGCAACAAATAAATATCCTTATTATTTTGTAAAACCTGAATAAAGGATACTCCACACTATTACAGTGTGGAGTATCGTTTACACATTGAAAAAGATTCAAATGTCAATTTCGGCGGGCCAAGCTTTTGCCAGCCTAGTTCACTGCACTGCAGAGTCAGGTCCGAGGTCGGTACTCACCTAAGGCTTCGCCACAAAGCCCCCTGCGGGTTTATTATTACTATAAAGGTATAGTATTATGCAGTAGAAGAACACACCTTTTGATTTCTGAGACAAACGTTTATGACTAACCTATAGATATTTGATATTGATATTTCCGAATGTGTTGCGTCCCCGAATAAATTTTATGATATCCTTTTTTTATAAAACCTGTGCAGTTTATATACGCTCCCTATCCGGTTGACCTGAGTAACCATACCTGCACAGATAGACCTCTCCAGCTGAACGTAAAGTATATAGCTGATCGACTTACATAATATCTATAAAAGCTTTTTTATTGTCAAAATGGATAAATTCAATTGATGTATTAGTTAGTTTTTCAAAATTCGGCTGGAAGGACCAAAACGTAAGTATAATATTTACATAATTGTAACGATCATTTGCATAGAGAACACTTAAAGCAATTTCAAAGCATTTGTCCTATTCCCAAGTTGACATAAGCAGTAACTTAGCATAAAATGTTGTAAGCAAAATAATGTTTTACGCCATTATCCTTCCTAAGTTTCGACAGAAGATCATTAAGTTAACGCGAGATCGTGGCTTGAATCTTAGTTGTGAAATTTTGATTACGTTATGAGGAGTGAATTGTACTAGGGCCATATTATTGGAAGATATAACATTCTTAGTGCTCGTTAAATTTGTAATAATCCACAGACAATAAATCCGGTGCGTAAAAAATACAATTTCCTGCGGCTAGGTGGACTGTCGTAGGAGGCGACAAAACAAGTCACAGCCAGGCAGTAGGGTATATTTTTCTGTCTGGATCGCTACCAACCGTGGTCTAGAGTATATAGTAGAGTAGTTCTGGCATCAGTAGCCAGATTTCAGTCTCTCTTTAGAGAGCGGTAGCACATTGCTAGCACCTTTGGTATTACAAATGTCCATAGGCGATGTTAACCGCTTTCCATCAGGCGAGCCGTCTGCCTGCCTGCTGCACTCACGCAATATAAAATTTAATAAAATAAGAATACTTACTCATTACAAGTCTTGGCCTTATCAGGTTGGCAAAGATCAAAAAAGGTGGGTCTCGGAGAACCAACAACGCACTTCACCACTTCCAGAATCGTCAAATTTACAACAGATCCATAAATATAATCTCTGTATATTAGACCCGCTGTTTTAGCACCTTCTAGAAGTTTGCTCTTCTTCATGTTGTATTCGTCGTTTTGTTGAAGAGTCGCTTCCACTCCCCACATCTGGAAGAACAAGAAAAATTATTTAGTACATACGACATGGCTGCTGGTGTTGCAATCGTCCATAGGCGATGGTATCCACTTTCCGTCAAGTGAACCATCTGTACGTTTTTTTAGGGCTATTTGTCATTAGGATGCCATGGCAGCGACGCCAGCCGCGCCGCCAGCCGCGCCGCCAATCAAAATATGTCAAACTGTATTACAACGTCTCTAACCCTACCGCATTAGCGACGGCTTGACGTCGATGCCAGTTGGCGGAGCTTCCAAGAAAATACATGGGTATGAATCACCGCTATCTCATTCAGTCGCCAGCTGAGATGCCAATCGCGCGTCGTGTCAAATAAAATTTATTATTTTATAAAAATTTAAAATAGCGTTGATACCTAACGAATAACAAGCGCGATCTTTTCGACGTCCATTTTGGTGACGTGAACAAGCGATACTAATCCCGTCTGGCATCCGCTTTGGCGTCTCATGGTCGCCAAGGGTAGCCATAGAAGCGCTGCTGGTGTGGCTGCCATGGCATCCAATAAGATATGACAAATACTCGTAGACAGACAGCTCAGCTCATACAAAGTGGTTACTGTCGCCTATACGCGTTCGCAACAGCAATAGTGAAGCCAATGCGCTGCCGGCTTTTAAGGAACAGGGGGATGAGACACAAGGATCAGGCAGGAGAAATGGGATAGAGGGGATAGGGTATCGTCGGCGTCACTGCAGGACCTTGTAACTACATTTGTTTACCTCAACATTGTTACATGATACATATAACACAAATTTTACAAAAAAAAATTATGCCACTATGGGAGCTGCATACGTGCATACATCGCAGTAGACAACGAACTCGCACGCTCGCACATCATCCGTCCCGCTCACACATTGTGCTAGCTGTACGACCTTGTTAATATATGTACTTAGGATTACCGTTTCGAAAGTAAATTAGTTCACTTGAGTTCTGACATCTGAAATATCATTTAACCTCTACCACTCGCTGTTCATCATCACCATAAAATATAGTTACAAGGCCCTGCATTGATGCCGACGATATGGGATTCCAATAGAGGGATGAGATAGGAAAAGTGGGGAAGTGATCCATCAGGACTCTTACTGATCGCACAAAACAGGATTGGCGCAAGGCTAACCGGTTGCCGCCAATGTTCTGTGTGAGGGTGGTATCATACCGATTAAGAGTTAATCGAGATAGTGATTCCAGCATAGCTTCACCACCTCATAAATATCACTGTATGCCTGCTACAAGTGATAATAAAAATTATCTACACCCTAATAGCATTATAAGATATGAAATCACTAAAATACTTCCTGATGCAAATATTAATTATCACGAACACACGCAAAAATACTTTGGAGACGGTATCTCATGCAAAATATATGATTTTGTATGTATGGCATGCAAATTAGGTAACACTTTGTCACGTAATAGGTAATTACATGAACTTTAAACAGCAAATAGATAATAATGATTTTATGAGAATTTTTTGTACATCTGTCTTATTAGTACCAGAGTGTTAAAATCAATAATAGTGTTAGCATTGATATCATTGAATAATAATGATTACAATGTTTATTAAGGATAATTGTAAAGAAGGAAATTCTTACTAATTGGAAAATTCCTATAGAATAAGGAAATTCATACAGATATAAACGTGAAACAATTTTTTTGTGATTTTTTCACTAGCTTTGATGAAAACTGATTTTTTTAAAATAATATAGCTGTTTTTTACATAATAAAGGTTTCACGGGGGATAAGAATTGAACATATACACGAACGAAGTTAGAGAAATACAAGATTTTTCAGGGCGCTAAATATAGAAAAAGAAAATATTTATTTCTGAAAATGCGACAACAATCTTATAAAAATTGTCGTGTCACAATGTTACTTACCATACTCCTCTGAAACTATTTGACCGATTCTCATGAAATTTTGTGTGAATATTGGGTAGATCTGAGAATCGGACAATATCTATTTTTCATCCCCCTAAATGTTAAGGGTAGTCCACCCCTAATTTTTTTATTTTATGATACAGCATTAAAAAATACATACAACCCTAAATTTTCAACCCTCTAAGGTCAACCTCTATTTTTTACCGGGCAGGACGACGTCTACCGGGATAGCTAGTAATTTATAATAATAACAATTAAAATGTGTACCGCAAATTGCAAAATGAGGTTGGCACAGTATTGTGCTGTGCCGAAACATAGGCCAACACAACACTGATTTTCTGATTTTGAAAATTTTGCATTTCGCATTTTTTTGTGATTAAGGAGTTAAACACAAAAAAATGCGACATATGGTAAAAAACAAGTAAAATTAAATTATAGTCAACGTATACGTGAAAGGAATAATAGCAAAGAAAAAAACAGAAAACGGTCATAACATAAATTAAAAAAAACTAAAATAAGCACCTAAACAATTAATAAACCTAAATAGAACACTTATTATATAAACATGTTATATATTAAGTAATAATTATTATTATTACTACGTAATAATCTTTTACGCAATAAAGTCGCTTTCCGCGTCTATTTGTTTGTCTGTATGTTACTCTTAAACCACGCAACGGATTTTGAAGTGGTTTTGACCATCAGTTCCATAATTTTTTTCAATGAAGATGTTTATAAATAGTAGATATTACCCGTGGCCTCGCTTGCGATAACCTAGTTACAAAAAAAGTAAGAAAATTACAGAAAGTAGTTTCATGGTTTTTTCATAATGCAAAAATACGTTTGTACATGATCAAACAAAGGGATGAGATGAGAAATGTGTTAGAAAATAATGTGCATATGTACCTTGTTATTGAATTGTACATAGAAGCTAGAAGACATGTGTGAGAATTTTCAAAAATACAAACAATAAACAACTAGTCTATGCAAAGTATATTTTTCATAGAAAAACGCATCTGCTCTCCATATGAGTAATTTTAGATCATAACCACTGAGTTAAACAATTAAACGTACTGATGATGTAAGCATACATTAAACTAAGACTCGGTTTTATTTAAAAAGAGGTTAGTACTATTTCATCTAGGAAGAGGTCAATGGTGCAATAAGCAGCACCCGCCTTAAAAGTCTATGATGATTTATACAACTGAGCTAAGACTCAAATCTATAAAATCCATACTTCTTCTAATATATAAAATTCTCGTGTCACAGTGTTCGTAACAAAACTCTTCCGCCACTGCTTGACCGATTCTTATGAAATGTGTGTATATTTAAAAGGTCTGAGAATAGGACGTAAACTATTTTTTATACCCCTAAGTGCTAAGGGTGGTCCTCCCCAATTTTTTTCTTATTTTATTTTTTGGGTAATATTTTTTATGATTCGGCATTAAAAAATACACCCAACCCTAAATTTTCACCCTCCTACCACCAAACCCTATTTTTGAGTAACGGCGTGGTTTAGGTTCGCGGTTAGACCACGGAGCGGAGTCGCCGCTGAAATCATAAGCGGTGGGACCAATTTTGATGAATTATTTTGTGTTTGTTCAAGTGGGTTTTAGATTTTTATATTTTAAGGGCAGGACAACGTCTGCCGGATACAGCTAGTAATATTATAGCGACTATGAGTTTCTTACGCTTTCACTCAACCAAACATCATGAAATGTTGAATATCCGTTGTCAGAGGTACAGAAAAAGACATAGGATACCGTACATTCAAAGGTAAGGTTAAGATAGCGGCAGTTCATTGGTAGCACCTTAGATGTTTTTTTTACTGCTCTACGGATTTGAGGTCCGTACACTTTTCTACAACTTAATTTCGAAGAAAGTTTTAAGTATTTATGCACGCATTTTTGTATTTGTGTGTGACATTTATTCAATGACTAGCTTCTGCCCGCGACTTCGTTCGCGTGGAATAGATTTCAAAAAAAGTAAGTTAAAAAACCCTTCGATTTTAAAACATTCTTCATTGGTGCTCCGCTCCTATTGCTCTTAGCGTGATGGTATATAGCCTATAACCATCCTCGATACATGGGCTATCTAACACTGAAAAAATTTTCACATCTGACCAGTAGTTCCTGAGATTAGCGCGTTCAAGCAAACAAACAGAGAAACAAACTTATCAGCTGTACATATACACATTATCTCACATGCACATTTGGTGTTATAAATGTCCATAGGCGATGTTAACGGCTTTTCATCAGGTTTGAGTTTGCGTGTCTGCAGAACTCTAGCAATAAATAAAAAAATCTCGAGGTATAAAAATTGCATATAACAATTATTATACAATTTGCGAAAGTGGCGCCCCTATTATTTTCCACTTATTTTCCCTGTAACATCGATACTGTGACACAGAAAAATTGTTCAAACAATGAAAAGATAGAAAGAGATTCAAATGGGCCACGAAAATCGCGTGTCAACAAGAAGTCATCGTAAAATGAACGCTTATTTATTTCACGCTTAGATAATATTATGTTTTTAGGTAAGTAAAAAAAAGGTTTTTCCGTTTGGTGAACCAGATCTACATTTATATATTTATATTTACTACAAAATCAAATCAGACGAGTAGTTCCTGAGATTAACGCGTTCAAGCAAACAAACAAACAAACTCTTCAGCTTTATATATTAGTTTAAGATTACTGGGAAAATTACATTTAATTAAGATATCAAAAAACACTCGTGATCATGTAGATTTATATAATAACAATAATATTTGTTAAAAAATTGAAAATATTAACTTACTATCAGAAAAGGTACAATCACAGTGATAAGTGCTACGAATGAGATGGAGAATGTGTCGCCTGTGTGTGGGAAAGAGAGAGCTGGATCGTTGCAAATGAATCCACTACGCCGGCTTGGGAGAGCTCCCACTTCGAGCATAATACATACTGCTCCAACTGTTGACAAAGAAAAAAATAGTTATTAATTATACAATGATATAGATAACACAAATCTAAAATGTTTGAATAACGGTTTTATATAGCATATAAAAAACCGATAAATTTAAATGTAGAAAACTCATATTATATTATATTGGTTGGATATAAATCAAAATAATCTACCAGTTTATTGACATGACGGATTGCGCTAAACCTTATATCTAATTAGTTTTAGTAAAGTTTGTAGTAAGCCATAAAACACTAACATAATTTTCTAGATACAATTTAGTAGATAAAGCATATATAAATTCAATGACATGCTAGTACGCATTATAATATACTTTGAAATATTATTTGCAATTCCGAACTAGCTTTCGAAGATAAAACTTACTTTGTTTCTAAATAAGTCAACTTTGTCATAAACAAATAAAAAAACCCCGTTTGTTTACTAGCCTACTAATCTTAGTTGACAACATAAAATCTTTGAAAAATAATTCAACCCAAATATTTTAAAGCTTGTCAAATATTTAAAGTAAAACAATTAAGAATGTTTGGATTCCTAATAGAGTTTTAATGTTCTCTAATGATACGACAATGTGTTTGACAATGTACGGTCAAATACCTTTATGTAAACCGGAAGCTATATTCTGGACTACTAAGATTAATTTAACATTCTCTTGATGATCTCATTCATAATGAAATTATTAACAACATTGCACTGCTTTGGGTCAATGATCGACTGAAATAGATTGCTTCAACACACAGAATATTAGTGTGTTATATATCTCATGCCTTTAATGGTTTGTCTAGATTAGGTGCAGAAAGTTTAAGTAATTCTTTATACGTTGAGCGACGCTTTTAGCGTCGGATTGAAGTTAGACTGATGGCCACTTTGGAAACCAGAGGTGGGTAGCTAAAAGCCAGTTAATTAGTGGTTGTTCACAAAATAGTCATTATAAAGCCATTCGCCATCGCCAGTTTGCTAATGGTTGTCGTATAAAATCGAAAACCGAGTTAATGGTTCAGCTGTCAACCTTTAATAGCTGTTATCGAAATTCTGGGTGGTTAGTTCGTGTATTGCCGAAAATAGGCGGTACATTTATTTATTTTAATTTTTCCGGAAATTTCAACTTATTTGATAAAAAAAAGGTTTTATATTTGAATTTTTTACTGTTTATCTGCATATTTATTATTTAATGGTGTACTTTATAGTATGAAGTATTTTTAGGACAAATTTGGGTTTAAAATTTAAAATATTGTTATGTTTAAATAACTAATATAAATACAAATAACGAAATTTGAAACTTATCGATAAAGTAGACTAATAAACAAAAGGAAAAAGCAATTAATGTCCCTTATGAAACATGATTGACAATAATTATGATCGTTTTATTTATTATATTAAATTTCATATCTTCTTGAAAGATTTTATGTCTTTGTTAAAAGATTCAATCTTCAAATTGAAATACAGAAAGGAACCCATTTAAATTCGGCTTATGTTATAACCGCTTAAGCTTTTGCTTTTAATGCCAATCTAATGGCCAAACAAGCACAGTTCATTCACACATTTCTTTATACAGTGGCGATGCACAAAATTCGTTTTGTTTTTGTTTGTGTTTCGTAAGAGGTGAAATGTAGGAACGGATGTTGTTATCGTTGATTCATTGATTCTTTCAACAGCTAGGGAGGTTAATGTGATAACGGGTTTTTATATTCGACCTAATTGGCGATAGTAACTATCATTACATAGTATGAAACAAAGGCGCTTTCCACATCTGTCTGTATATCCTTTGATTTCTAAACTACGCAACGGATTTTTAAACGGTTTTCACCATCCCTGGATGATTCTCAAATGTCCCTTGTCCGGGCTGTGGGCTCACTTGCGCGTTCACCTTTGTCCGGATGGATGACGGTCGGTCCCTTTGCGAGCTGGCTTCTCTATTTATAAGCCGGAGAGATTGATCTCTCCGGCTTCCTCGGGTACTTATCACCTCGAGAGTGGTCGTGCGGCTCGGTATGCATTCCTCTCCAGCCGGCCGCACGGCCGTAGCCTGGAGGTCGTCTTGCACGACTCTCTCCTTCTCCTGCTCCGCCACCCCCTTCGCAGACATGACGGTCTCTCAGGAGGGGCTGCGACCCACGCGTCAGCGCTAATGATCATGGCCCTCACCACGGTCGGGAAAGACAATTTCGCCCTGATGAACGCGACGAGAGCTCAGCGCTGCTCGTCCCAAACTGGACACAGGTACCTCCCGAAGTATCCGTGCCCTGAGAGGACCTGCGCCAGGCGGAACGTCAGGAAGCGGTTCTCACACTCAGTTAGATAATTTTTCAATAACGGTTTATATATTTTATTGTATGAGTGTCGCTCTTTAAAGGGAGACTGGAACCTGGTCACTAATGCCGGAACACAACTCAAGGTTGTTATGGCGGCATTCTTTAGACAGAGATGGTGGCCATCCAGTCGGACAAATACCCTACCACCTGGCTGTGGGTTGTTTTTTCGCCCCTGACGACAGGCCTCCCGGCGGCAGGAGATTGTATTATTTTTCCGTTCCTGCACGGATACAATCATGTTTAGCGAGGACCACTTTAGCGTATTATAAAATAAACTTTTTATTGTATTGTTATTTGTTGACAAGAATTGATGTGAAATAATTATATATGACAATTTTATCATGTCTCTACTCCATCCGTGATAATGTTAGTGTTAATGACTGTGGACAAATACGTCTTGCTTATAGCGTTAAAAATAACGCCGTTAATGATTAGCTGTACCTCGTTTTTTTTGTAAGATATTTTTGAAGTTATACTTCTTTAGGCGCGTTAGGGAAAAATGATGAGAGTAAATTTTTACGATGCGCGCGCACACCGTCACACGAAAAAGCTACACCATGAAGTTAGCTATAGTCAACCGACACCCTGAAGTTAGCTATAGTCAACCGACTCCTTGAAGTTAGCTATAGTCAACATTTTAGTTTTTCTATTGTTAGTGTCGTTTTTTATCTTGTTAGGCCAAAGAAGTATAACTTCTAACGCGTGTACATAAGTACACACATACACACTTTTTTAGATAATATTTTAGATAAATTGTGTCTTTAGATAGTTAATATAGAATATTTCCTCCTGTACTGTTCAACTTTAGATGTGGCAACTTTAAATGTTGTAAAAATTTACATATGCAATATAATACAAGTAAATTTTTACATTTGTGAAATTATAAAGACGAAAAAACGACTTGAGTATATATAATTATAATAAAATTGAAAAGTTATTTCTAATAATTTTGAGGCAACTAAGCGTAATTACAATATTTCTCATCCCTATTTCTCACCACTTACAAGAAACTTAAATCACCTTGGGAAACCATTAAGCCATTATCAAAGGAAACGCATCGAGCATTGTTAAGTTATCAGATGTACTCGTAACTAACTTATCGGTACTTTCACCACTTAAGTTTTAAGTGATCAAAGTAAGGGTTAGGCCATGATTCGCGATAACTTTGAAATGCTGATAAGTCGTGCCAGCTGCCGTTAGAATTAAGACCGATTAAGTAACGGATAAATCAGTGACGGATATTTTTGTCTACGGAAAGGCTCCTCACACGACGAACTTAAATTATCTACAGGAATTACTGTACTAAGTAGACGGACTCTATGATTGGTCGAATCGACCGTGGTAGGGGCAAGAAAAAGATGGCGCGTAACCGAAAAATGTGACGGTAATTTTTTTTTCCAACGCCAATAAACAAGTTTCAGTTCAATAAATGTTTTCCATAATATATTTAAGCCAGTTCCAAATAAAACTAAAACACAAACAACAATACATTTGTAAAATATAGTAACTTACGTCGACGACGTCACGATGTTGTTGAAGAAACTTATTTTTGGTTTTTAGTTAAACAAATATCTTTATATATAAAAATCAATTGCTGTTTGTAAGTCTGGCTAATACTCGAAAACGGCTGGACTGATTTGGCTAATTTTGGTTTTGAATTATTTGTGGAAGTCCAGGGAAGGTTTAAAAGGTGAGTATAGTAAAACAACAATTTCGCTTTCCTGTAGAAGCTATTTCTACCTGTCAAATTTGATGTTCATCCTGTCGTTAAGAATTCAATTAAATTTAAAAGTCGTTCAGAAATCAAATTGAATTTATAAGTGAAGTTTTTTTTCATTTTTTTGGTTTTGAATGTCAAACGTTATATGTTCGTCCCGTCGTTCAGAAATCAACGTTTTTTATTTATTGATTCTAAGGCGGTACGAAGTTTGCCGGGTTAGCTAGTATTGTATATTTTAAAATTAAACAAGTTACGCTTGTGTTATGTGTCATATATAACGGACTACTCTGGGGCCGATCCCAGACACACAGATACAGGCTTACACTATTTCTATGTGAAAAGTCCGCGATATTTAAAACCGTTGAATCGCAATGTTTGGCACGTAGTGTACGTAGTTTGACATGCGCCCACGCAGATAAACAAATGATTTATTATCAAGTCAGTGAACGGGAGTTGCTTGGCTCAACAAAGTTGAAGTTGTGACTGATGGCAAGATAAGGAAATACACAATTGCCCCCATTTATAACTTGTTTAATTGATGGTAAGTATTATATTTTGTAGGCTAAGACGTGGCAGCGCAATGGCTAGTGCACGCGTCTCAAACACAAAAGGGCGCGGGTTCGAAACCTGGACGGAACGCATGCGGCACTTAGGTAGTTTTCTGATCTAATGTGCATATTATTACCATGTGCTAACTCCAACAACGGTGGAGGAAAGTAATAAAACCCACACATCGAGATAACCGAAGTGTCAAGCCTGCCAAGCGTCCTTGGACAAGCGTGGTGGATATACTGTCTGTTCCCCAATAGTGGGAGACCTGAGCCTAGCAGTCGGACGTTTATAGGCTGTTATAATTTGTATTTTGTATGATAAGAATGCTATACGTATGTATACGACTTTAAAGCATCGTCGTTGACAGCCAACCGTTGTTCACCACAAGCCCCGAATCGTAATAGTCATTTTTAAATTATCGCTACTCAATATTTAATCGATATTGAATTAATTAATAGCGTTATTTTTAACGCAATAATCAAGACCTATTTATTTTTTTACAATCACTAACATTATCCCAGATGAGCAGAGACATGAGGGCTAAGTATTTACGAAACTGACTTGTAAAAATATAATTCAACATATTTGCGAGAAATCACAACACAAATTTATCTATTGTTAATAAATAATAATAATAAAAAAATCATTATCATGAAGCAAACATAAGTTATAATCGGATATTTCAACAATCTTTGACGTTTCTAATATGAAAATGGCGTGAATCTGCAAATGGCGCCACGTGCGCGTGTTGAAAATTAGAACTAAATCTTTCATATATTCTCCAAAAGCGCTTCCAAGGAGATTCGATTATTCAGCTTATTTATTTTCGTAATGTAGAACTCCTTGGTGGAAATTCTTGTATATTTTTTTTACCTAAGTACCTATTTTACCGCACGTTTCATTGTGTGCGCAATTTTTTAATTTCGAAAAATGTATACAGGCTTCGTAAATGAATTTCGGTATAGGTTTTCTATCTTAAGAGATTACGACATTGTTTTGCAATTCCAACCATACATGTGCATCAATATGCTTGCGGTTCCATAATGGTAAGCGCAGGTGTGAAACCACAGTAAAATAATATTATTATTGTATTAAGTTACAATTGCAATCAGGACATAGAATTTACAATTCGAATAGAACTGACGAGTGCAACATTGAAGATATAATATGTAGATATATATACAGCGATAATACAATAGACGGCATGCAATGCAGAGATTCCGGGTTCGATACCTGGCATGGTAAATTTGGGAATTGATTTTGAAAATGCTTTCACCAGTAGATATTTTTTAATTCAAATATAAATCTAATACAAACATTTTGAAGACGCTCAAGTTTGATGAGTTGCTCTTGGGTGATATTAAGATAACAGGCATCCAATAGTCAAGGATAGGTAATAAAATTGCTTGAACAAGCGAAATCCTAGTGGCGGTTGGAAGGAATTTTTTTAGTCTTCTGAGTGAGCCATAAGATGCAAAGATCTTGCGACTTAACTCGGAAATGTAGGATCGCCAACACATTCTCTTGTCGATGATTACGCCGAGATTCTTGACTTGGTCACTAATAGGAGTATGCGAATTATGAAACATCACATTAGGGAGTAATTCAAAATCTATTTGGGAGATTGTTCGAGAGCTACCGATAATAATAGCCTGAGTCTTACCAGATTAACGGTAAGTCCGTGAGAAATATATTTCATTGTGATCAATATTTTTTGACGCCCAGTGAAGTGGGCACGGGTCAGCGAGTTAATCATAAATTTATGGGAGCTGCTACGTCTTGTCATCACAGCGGACAACGCACTACTAGCTAGTGCAATCAATCAATCAGTAATCTTCGACAATGTCGTTGGCGACGTGTCGGTGAGGGGGCTTCGAGCGGGGGCTCTTTACCCCGGCTGCAGCTCGGAGGGCCACTACCCTCCGGTATCTGTGTGTGGGAGCCGCCGTGGTGTCGGCGGCTCGCGCGGGCCAACCCGCGGCTGCGATGGCCTTCACGGCTTTGCGTTGGCTACATCTGCGGCGTTTGTTGGCCTCTCATGACTTTCGATGGCCTTCCCGGGCTTTAGTTGGCCATCGTTGGCATCTGGTGGCCTATCTGTGGCATTAGGGGCATAAATCGCGACCTCTTACATCACCCTAATCCCGGCGGATGAGGTCACGTGGGGTCGATAGCCAGATCTTGTTATGACGTAAGTCTGGGGTTCGCGCATGTAGCGGGGCGATCCCGTTCAGGTGGGTATGGCGGCAGTTGTCGGCGCGGTCGAACATCCGACGCGCCGACATCGCCACGAACTCCTCCATCGACGGGACGCCCAAGTCGCGAGCGATGACGTCATTTCTGACGTATCGACCCGCGTCCGTGCACATCCGCAAGGTGATGTTTTGTTGCGCTTGTAGCAACTTCTTGTTGGTGGCCGAACACAGCGCATACCATGCCGGAGCTGCATATGTGAGCCTCGAGCGGAGATAGGTCTTGTAGACCCCGATCTTCGTCCTCAGGGGCAGTCTGGATGATAGGACAGGTCGGAGCAGGGCTCGAGCGGCTCTTGTGGCGTTTATAGCCTTTACCACATGGAGCCGCATGCTCAACGACCTGTCAATGTGTGCCCCGAGGTATTTGACCGAGGTCTGCCACTCGATCTCCTGTCCTCGAAGCTGGAGCTGCTTCGGCATGATGCGTCGGCGGGCGACTAGTAGCGCGGCAGTCTTCCCCACGTTGACTGCCATGCGCCACCTGTCCAGCCACGCCGGAATCTCGTCGAGCATGCGCTGCATTCGGCGAGCTGCGTAATCGGCATTCATAGAGGTCGCGATATAGGCGCTGTCGTCTGCGTACAACGCCAGCATTATATCCGATTCCCCGGGTCGTAACGAGCCCTCTAGGGTCGGGATGTCGTCTGTATACAGACCATATAATGCTGGCGACAGACAGCTGCCTTGGGGAACACCGGCAGAAATTGTACGCTTTTGCGATGTGGTCGTTTGCTCTACCGAAACGTAAAAGTTCCGGCCGTGTAGAAACGAAGCTATAAGTTTCACTATAGCGTGCGGTGTAGTTGTTTGAAATAATTTATAAATAAGTGCTTTGTGCCACACCCTGTCGAAGGCCTTCTCGACGTCTAGGAACACACAGACGGAGTCCCGGCCCTCGTTCAGGGATGTGGCAAGGTGGTGTAGTACCCGCGTAAGTTGGAGCGTGGTCGAGTGGCTGCTGCGGAACCCAAACTGTTCTGCGCGCGGCTCTATATGTGGAGCCAGGCGCCGCAGCAGCAAGCGCTCAAACAACTTCGCTATATGCGGTTGTAGTGTCACCGGCCGGTAACTCGCAGGTAGGCGCCGATCCTTGCCTGGTTTCGGGAGCATAACGACCTTGCCTGTCTTCCAGGCGTCGGGGAAATGGCTGGTCCTGAGAATTCCGTTGAAAAGACGCGCGAGCGCCGCGAAGCCTCTTCTAGGCAGGAATCTCAGGGCCTCCGTAGGTGTCCCGTCGCAACCCGGCGCTTTCCGTCTGGGGAGACGTAGCGCCGCCTTTCGGACTTCGGCCGGGGAGATAAACAACTCCCCGCCGAGCGGCTCGTGTGGGCGCGACAGGAACTCGGTAGCTTCCCTCTCGACGCGCTGGTGGTGTTCCCGTATTTCATCCGATACCCCTGCTGGGACTGGGTGTGGCTGGAATTGCGTCTCCAAATGGTCGGCGAAAATCTCAGCACGATCCATTGGCGCAAACCGCCTCTGACCCTGGGCATCCAGCAGTGGGTACGTGGGTATTGGCGTCCTTTGTAGAGCTCGGTTTAATGAGTGCAAGTCCGTGGCGTGTTCGGACACCCGGTCAATTACACTATCCCAGGTCTCGCCTCGCCATGCTTTCACGGCCTCTGAGACCCGGGCTGTTAAGGCGTTCAGCCTAGCCTTGAGCACCGGACATCTGGTTCTGGCCCACAAGCGCCGGAGTGCGCGCTTGTGGCTGATGTCCTGGCTAAGCCGGGCTGGGAGCTCTGGACGTCTGCTCCGCGGTGTGAACATCGTAGTTGCGGCGTCCCTAGCGGCCTCGATCCGCTCCATAATGAGCTTAGTGGCTCGGTCGACCTCCGCTGGGGCGGAGAGGCCATCTAGGGGGATTCCATCCTCCATACTTCTAGTGTACGCTGCCCAATCAATTCTTGCACGCTGCCCTCTCGGCGGCACTGCCACCGCCGCCATTGCCAGCGTGACAAGTACTGGGAGGTGTTGCGTATCTAAGTCATACAACACCTCTGCGTGGATTGGGCAGCTTATATTCTGGTGTACTACGATGTCCAACACATCCGCACTGTAGCGTGTGTTAGTTGGGATATGGGTAGGCGCACCCGGTCCGAGCACCGTGAGGCCGATACGTTCGGCGTCCTGTATCAGCCTCCCGCCCGTCGGGTTAATGACCCTTGACCCCCACGCGTGATGTTTTGCGTTCAAATCCGCCATCAACACTGTGGGGGTCGTTCCACAAAATATATTCTCTAAATCAGTGCGGTGCCATCGGGGGCTCGGCGGTTTGTAGCCGGCGAATACTCTCGCCTCCCTACCCGCGGCCTTTATTAGTACCCCGATGGCGCGGAGCTCCTGGTAGTCGGGATGCGGCAACTCATCGTGTACAATGTCTCGCCTCACTAGGACCGCCGTGCCCCTATACGGTCGGCCCTGGGGCGAAACTTCATCACGCCTGTACACGATGTAGTTTGGCATCTTAAAAGTCATAGTAGGTCGGAGATTTGTCTCGCCCAGGAGTATAATATGAATATCCTGCGACTGGGCGAGACTGCGCAGCTGGGAGCTAGTGCAACGCGGGAGCGCACATATTAATAGTTGCTCTATCTCGCTCGCACATCACACGTCTCGCTCACACACTGTACTATATATTGTACTAGCTGTGCGACTTGTTAATATTTGTACTTAAGGCTACCGTTTCCAAAATAAATCAGATCTCTCTGCCATTTGAAGTATTATTTAATCTCTTCCTTTCGCTGCTACAAATTGAAAGTTCTATTTAGCTCGTTTTAAATTTTATATATAACTTTTTTTTATTTGCCGCCTGTTTACCCCCGATGTTGTTGGGGGCCTATATAACCTTAATTTTACTATATTCACGTTCGCATAATATCCGAATTTGTTTTATTTAAGTGCGTCTCTGTATATATGTGCTAGTGTGAAGTGTTGTGTGTATGTGAAGTATGTATTATATTGGACATTATAAATTTATTAAACTCAAAATGTACATTTAACTCGTTAACCTAATAAATATTATATAACTGTGTAAAATTTTATATTTACGAACAAGTTAAATCAATTCCTTTATACCATATATCACCATGTAAAATGGCGTGTAATAACTCTAATGTGAAAAACCAACAAACACTTTATAACGATTATGTGTCAAAATTAGAATGTGTGAAAAGACAGAAGTGTTTGTCAAAGATAACGACCCCACGTGCTTCGACGGTGGTCCAAAAAAATCTTCTAGACAAGATGACGTAGCTAACTTTTGATCTCTATGAATAAAGATATTATAATAATAATAATAATAATCGGCAGACAAACACACACATTGTATATCCCCAAATTAAGCAAGTTACGCTTGTGTTATGGGTAACATACAACGGACCACTCTGGGGCCGATCCCAGACACCCAGACCATGGTAAATAACGGAGAAAATACGTTTCCGAAATTTACTATACCGGGAATCGAACCCGGAACCTCTGGGTTGCAGTGAGGTAGGCCGTCAAAGGCTTAACCCGCTCAACCACAGAGGCCGTCAAATATTTAGTTATTACTTTGTGTATATATCTTATGTTATCATATTATTAAAAAATGAGCCACCTGCATGTCTGTAAACAAAGCACATTTATAACCTTTCGGCATTTGAGCTCTTGAAACTCTTTTATGAGCGTCTTCTTTTGGTTACTTTGTGTTTAAAATTTGTGATTAAAAAACAGTCCATTGTTATTGTACTCTTTTATGGCACCTTGCGGCTGAGTCATGAGTCAGGTGTGGCGAACTAAACCGACTTAGATACGGCAGACATATTGCATTTGAGCAGTATAAAACATTGACCTGATTGAGGGGGGAGTCAGTCTGGCGATAGTCACAAGCGAAGCGAGACGGTAGTGACGGACTTTGCGCGTGTGATTGAATCGTGCATTGCGTTTGGACTGGTTGTGCACAATTATATTTGTATCTGTGTTATAACCCTTTGTATAGTTCTTCTGTTATAATTCCAACGGTATTTTAATTCGAGTCCTGCAACTCGTAACAATATATTCATAAAGTAGGTACATATATGAAAAACCACCGCTCTTTTATATGTAATTAATTTTAGAGTTTATTTTTGTTACAATGCCTGTCTGAAAGTTTGTATCGAATAAGCCGCAAAACGACTTAACAGACATCATTGTTAATTTGAGGGATTAAAACAACAATCTTATCATAAATGTTGTATTTGTTTCGTTTCAAAAGATATGGTTTAGCCTTGTTTATTTAGCCTGTAAGCTTTCACACCTACAGTTACCTCAGGCTTCGGCGTCTCGGCTGTTAAATATAGTTGTTTTTCTACTTACAGAAGGACATAAATTGGTTTTTATCTTATATAAACCCTTAGTGAAAAATTATCTAACTTATAGTAAAAAACCGCTCAAAAATCTCTTGCTTAGTTTAGGCGGAGTTAGCGGATATACAGACAGACGTGGAAAGAGACTTTGTTTTATAAATACCGCGCGAACGAAGTCGCGAGCACAACTAATAACTAATAAAACATAAAAAGAATAAATTTGTCTCAACGTTGGTGGTCTCGTAATCACCTACTAACCATCCGTTCTATTCAATAGAACCTGCATTGACTATTTTGACCACCGGATGTAACGTGCATTTGATTCTAACAATTCCGCCATTACGTCAATATGGCGTCATGACGTTTGGTATCGTCGTAGGTCTTTTCATTCAAGTTCGACACTTTGTCTTTACAATTTGACTGTGGAACAATAGACGATATGTTTAGCTGGAAATTGTTAAGTTCGTTACCATACATGTGTCTGGAAATGAAGAGGCTAATATCCGGTTAATTTAAAGGTTCAAAATGTATTTATTTCTTATAGTTATATAGTTACTAAGTAGTATATAATTGTTTTCTACTGTCTTTTTATATTTATATACATTAAAATATATAAATATTGTTACATATCGACAAAAAGCGAATGCACATCTGCCTGCCATAAACCTGGTTATATACCTTTCCCGCATTTGGACTTCTTTTGTTTACTTTGTGTTTAAAATTTGTAATTAAGAAAAACATATTATTGTTATTATACTTGTTTTATGGCAGTCATTACGCAGGTGTGTCGAACTGAATTCTAAGAAAACCGATCTATGTGGGCTGGCAGCCATATTTTATCGGTGCAGCAATGGCCGAATTGAGAGACCGGCAGTCAAGCGAGGATTACGATACGAGCAAGACGTACATTCGATTAGCTATATAGGGACGGACTTTGCTTGTGTTATTGAACCGTGCAGTTTGTACTGGTTGCGTCCAGTTATATTTGTACCTGTGTTATACGTGTTTGTATAGTTATAATAAATTCTATAGTAATTCCAACGGCATTTTAATGCGAGTCCCGCACTCGTAACAATATTATTAACCGATATTGTGGGTAATATTTTAGGATTTTTTGCTTATATACTTTCGGGGCCCCGTTACCCTGGGGGCACCATGTCATTGATACGGCTGATATGGCGGTAGCCACGCCCTTGTTACCAATGTGATGTCGCCCTCTAAATGAATACTGGAACCTGGCCACAAACGCCGAAACAAAAGTCAAGGTTTTTATAGCGGCATATTGTAGATCAAGGGTGATAGCCATCCAGGCAGACAAATACTCTACCACCTGGCTGTGGGTTGTTTTGTCGCCTCTTACGACAGGCCGCCCGGATCGCAGGAAATTATATTCTTTCTTCGTTCCTGCACGGATACATGGATAGTATGTCGGTCACATACCTAGGTTTATAGCAGGATGCAAATAGCGCGTCACCACGCATACCAGAGTGAAAACACTAGTTTCCATTCGAAATATCTAGTGATTTGAATATCAGTTAGATACGATTTGTATTCGTGCTGTCATCTTGATCTGTGCATTATGACTATTTGTAATTGATTATTTTAATTAGTGATTTCAGAAAGTCAATAAAACAATCATAATAACAAGGCAAACGTTTTTTTGCTCCAAAAAATAAAAATCTAGGTCCCGATTGTAGAGTGATATCTACTGGGTCCAATTGTGGATTGAAACCAACGAGGGACCCAGTCAAATAAACACAAAAAAATCGCTAAAATTTCATCGTCATCGGTCCACCGTTTAGGAGTTCAGTGGCGTATATGCGAACATAAGAATTATATATGAAGATGACAATATTTCAACATTAAATCGTCTACCTACATCGGCAGATTAGCTAAGAATATTCTATACGTTAGGGTGCCTCGAAGAGATCGCTATAAGCGATAAGGCCGCCTCTCGCCTTACCAAAAATATTGTAACTAATTTGTTGTCTTTTGTTTTGGTATATTCGTGTAGAAACGGAGAAAGAATACAACTTCCCACGGCCGCGCGGCCTGTGGTGAGAGGCGACAAAAACAACCCTCAGCCAGATGGCCCTACCACCCGGCTATATTTGCCCGTAAGGATGGCTATCAATCCTGGTCTAGAGAATGTCGAAATAACAACTTTGTGACGTGTTAGTAGCCAGGTTAGTTAGGTTTCGGTCTCCCTTAAGACAGCGGCAGCACATCGGTAACACCTTTGGTGTTAACAATGCCCATAGGCGACAGTAACCGCTTCTCATCAGGTGGGCCTTCTGCCTGTCTGCTGAACTCATGCAATAAAAAAAAGATCAATAAATTAGTAAGTTAAATATCTATCTATCTTATTTTTATTGAAGTATAACCGCTGAGCTAGAGGTTCCTCATTTCAGAGGTTTGCAGCAGATGTGCTATACTTCTCAAATGGCGCTTGGCGGGTTTTATCTAAGGAGGAGGTAAGGAGGTAAGGAGGAGTAAGGATTCGATCTCCTATTGTTGCTATGACACGTGAGTGCCGTAGCTACAAAGTTACCACAACTTGACCTCGTGAGCGTAACTATGTTCTAAGTCTCACGCTCTTCCTACCATAAGCGCGGGGCACATGGGAGGAAGGTGGTTTTAGAGGGCTGGGCACATGGTTTACCTCTTCACATAGAGAGGGGTACCTTGCTGAGTCCCCACACATGCCAGCAATCGACTCTGTTAGCTATGCTATCTTCAGTGGAAAAACCCTCATTACTTTGGTCTAATCTTTGTAAAGGGACCTGGTAGGGTACGAAATGTATTTCCGCTGCTTCAAAAAAATAAATGCTTTAGCATAGTTAGCATAGGAAACTAATATAAAACTTAAAAACAAATGGTCGCATAGCGAGAATATTTTATGAAACACTCAAACCAAATCGACGGGTGCAAAGTAAAAAGAGATATCTGCAAATAGCTACTTTACAGGAGAGCGAAAAGATGGTCGTATTAACTTCGTAGTATTTGAAAGAACATACGTAGCTGGCTTTTTTTACGTACGAAAATTTATTGAAATGATGTGATATATGCAAAACAAATAATGTCATATTGTAAAGAATTATTTTATTAAAACGATTGTACAATAAACTAAAAATCATCATTTTGTAGATAACTTTATTTACTTTGCACCCGTCGAAATGGTCTTTACCTTTTGAGACATATTTATGACTTGATTAGAAATCGTAGTTTTCCCGTATTTTTATTAACTTAAGAATTCGCCCATTTGTGTTGACATATGTCGTTGATTCTAATCTATTTAATATTTATAGGGAAAATTGGGATTACGCCGACACAACAAACTCGCTTGGGTAATCTCCACTCTCCAACCGTTGACCGGTTTCTACGCCCATGTCTCCTATTGCAATGCAACGTTCAAATGGCTTGATATACAACATACCAATTTGTTTAACTCATTATACGATAAACCACGACGCTTTTTGTTTTCTTATATATGTAAGTTACAATAAGAAGAAAATAAAACTTTTTAAAGCAAAAAATACTGGCCAATTTTTTTAACCACCTGCTTTTTCATCGTTCAACTTTGATATTGGCAAAATTAATACTATTTGCGTTGATGCCATGTATTTAAAAAAGGAAGATGTCACTGTCAAAATGAAGTATGACAACTAATAGAGTTAATTGACAGTGAAATCATTTGAGTTACTTTTTATTATCGCACAACCGATACTTGTCGCCACAAAAAAAGTCCTACACGGCGCTGTGAACGACGTATATAATGCTAGCAGAGTAGTTATCTGCTGATCCGTAAATCCATGTTAATAATTACTAAATAACAAATATTAATTATTCTATAATGATAATAACAATAATTTATTAATTTCAGACACAAAGATTACAACAGATTTTATACAATGTTATGAATAATAATTTAATTAAATTAAAAAAGAAATAAGTTTAATTAATTAAAATTTAGAAATATCCATCAGTCAAATCTATAAATTTATTTCCTGGTGACGTTGCGAACAATACTCAAAAAGGAAAAGACTCACTTCACGGCGCAAACTTTAGTTAGATTCGTATAAGCCATGGAGGATATAGGTAAGTAGTACCATCTTATATGGACGAGAAATTTAAAAAATCCAGCATTATGCTGAAAATAGAGTTTCAAATACTTTAGTAAATATAACGCTGTGAGAAAACGTGAAGTGTGATTCAATTATTGTGAATTTTTAATAATAAAAAACAAAGCGGATAATTTTCGGTCCTTGTTCTATCTCACTCTTACTACTACCGCAGCGCCACTCTTATTATCCGCGTTTTGACAGACACTTTTCAAAACAGAGATGATACTCCTTCTCTCTATCCTGCATGCCACAAGCTAAGCGAGTTACACGTCATAGCTTTACTGAGTCAAATAAAAACAATAAACTAAAAAATATTTTATTATGACATATGTAAAAGCAGACCGATAGCAATGTATTAAACATCTTTATTTTATATTAAATTATTCTAAAATTTATTTTAAACATCCATATAATAGAGCACATGCAGTGCACGTCGTGTGTGTAACGAGCCGATTTAGATGTTAATTGACAGTAGAAAACGACAGATAGTGGCGCCATCTGTCGCATTAATTAATTCATCGGTAGCAGCTTATTTGTGTTATTGAATATTGAGAAGTGTTATGACTTCCGCATTCTCTGTTCTTGTTATAAATTTTCTGGTTCGTGGAAGAGCTTCTTAGATTTTGTCAGGCATGCGTTGCAATGCCTCTTAAGCCCGATATCCATTTGTATTAATGAACTAAATAGTTAACATGCGGAGTTAAGTCGTTAGCATCATTTGGAAAGAAATTCTCTAGTTAAGCAACAAGTTGTCGAGTTATTGTTTAAGTAATGCAGATGTAAATCGTTCTTTACATTCGTTTTATGTTAGTGGAAATAATGTCATTCTCTGCTGCACTTATGCTACCAAATTAGCTAAGAATTTCCTTAAAGTTAGGTCGTCTGGAAGAGATAGTTTTGCGCGATAAGGCTGTTGTTTTGCCAAGAAAGTATTGTAAATATATATTTTTGTAATTGTTTATTCTGATGAGCAATAAAGTGTTATCTTTTTATATCGGAGACTATATTTTAGACTTTATTGTTGGGATATGACAATGCGCGTCTATAGATTCTGGATATATTGGACGTACTCCAGCGCCCTCTACTCTAGTTTGTGCGGAACTGATGCCGGGAGATTCGCTCCATTTTCCGTCCCTGCTCTGCTCCGTCTGCCATTGTACATGGCGGTCGTTAAGGTCGTGGCGAAAACGTTACTAATGACGTCATTATTTTCGATCACACAGCGTTCACAACGACTCATGTCAAGAGTTGGGTCGAAGTACGCTTTGACCACAGAGCATTAACTCTCTCTAACGATTGACATTGAAAAATGCGTGAAAATTTTCCATATCGTAGCAAAGAGCAAAGCTTTAAAGATAGAAAAACTTTCTTCAGTAGGTAACATAACTGACATACATACATAACTTCACGCCACGTCCCTTGCGGGGTAGGCACGAACAACAGAGCGCCATTCAGGCTTATTCTTATACACCTCACTTGCTTCTTTGACATTCATAGCTCTTGTCATGCACGCTCGTCTTTTCTTAAGGCTCCTGACATCACCTTCTACTAGTACACGATCAATTTGATCATGGAATGTGTGTCGTGGCCTTCCGCGACTCCTGCGTCCATACACTTTTGCATTGTATATCTGTTTAGTCATTCTTCCATCATTCTTTCCACATGCCCCCCCCCCCCCCCCCCCCACATAACTGACAGATAGAGGTATTTCGGAAATCACCTAGCAGAAGTTTTGTATCTATTGCTCTATTTATAATAGAAAATGCCAATGCATCTGTTCTGTTTCCATTAGCTCATCTGTGTATATGTAGGCATTTAACCAAAGCGCCATAATATAAATAATCCGTTAAGTGTGTTATTAGATCACCCAATTGTGCCACATGTCATCCTTTGATGGAAACACTCCCACGGAGTGGAACAATCTGACTTCTTTTATGTCTTTCAAACATTTGCGGTTTATTTTGCATAACGTGAAAATATGTCACTTGTACGTACTAGAGTGTAATTAGACTCTAGTGCTCACGTAAATAAATAATAGACTTTCAGTAGACTTTGAAGAAATATTTTTTAAGAAATTTGTTTTGGAAAACGTATGTGTCCTTTTTCACACAGGAAATATTCTAATACTAATTTTATTTTTGTCCCTTTAATTCTATTTAAGAATATGTACAAACTACAGTTAAATTTGATATCCAATTTAAATAGATTAGGTATCAAATATAATTAAATTACATATCGAATTTAATTAAATTAGGTGTCAAATTTAACTAAAGTTTGTGCATATTATTAAGTGGCTTGAAAAGGGACAAATATAATTTGTATTCAATGTTTTTTTCGTGAAGAAGATACTTACTTTTCCGAAACTAGTCTTGACTTCTTCAAAGTTCTAAATATTGGAAAAAATTTTAGAACTTTGAAATGTATTTATTTAGTAAGGCTTACAGAGAAACATTCATATATATTAACTACATAAATAAAAATATTGCTAATTACATGTCTTAACATATGTAAAGTTTACATAATGTAAGTAAATAGTTTAGGATATATATTTTAATTCATGATTTATTAAAACCCAAAATTCTACGAAGTGAATATAATCTGCAATTTGGATAAAAACTAGTTTTTATTGTAAAATTAATTTTTCATTATGTTTCCAAAACAATTAAGAATAATTACAAAAACATTAAGGTTAAATATTAATGATAATTCGTTGAATTTTAATGCGGTACGAAAAAAGAAAGTATTTTGCCTATAATTAGTAGAACTATAGTTATGTCAAACACTAGCTGCCCATGGGGCTATAAAATGTGGGAGTAGGGCAGCGCCTGTCTCTCTGTCACACTTACAGGCCTAATGGGAGGCGTAGTGACGCACCAGTGTAGTGTCGAATGAATGAAAATGAATGTTTGTCTGTATGTCCTTTATAGAATCGTAAACTATACAATTGATCATGTAATGATGTTTAGCAAAGTTGTTGTGCATGAGCCAGAGAAGGTTTCTGATTTGGTTCACAATTGGACCCGGTAGGTGGCGTTGCTGTCGGCATATCGATTGAAGCTTTTCCGGGCAGGACGACGTCTGCCGGGACAGCTAGTTATACTATAAAAACGTATAGTTATCGATAAGTTAGCACCGCACGTATCTCTCCCCAGCCTAGAGCACCGATGATCTATGGCACAGCAGGCAGCGAGTGTTTGACACAACTATAGTACAAAATTTTAGGGCTTGGAGAATTTTATTTGTGTTCACACTTGCGTCATAGTTGGTTTACAATGCAACCAACGTTAGCATAATAACAGTATAACTGCAACAGTGTCAATACTGCTCGAAGTACACATCATACACGTGTCTGTCTGTCATAAACAAATCATAAATACATCGTCGCGAGTTTATGTCAAGCAGCTAACGAACTTATATCAAATACTATAGACGATAAGGCATTTTATAAATTAATTAATGTTGATAAGTTGGTACTGTGACCTGTACTTAACATATTATCATTTGATGACGGCTGTCTTGTCTTTGAAGAACCGATAGGCCCAAGAGTATTACAAGTTCACAAAAACCCTAGTAGGGTTACCTATACATATATACATACATAACTTCACGCCAGGTTTGCGGGGTAGGCACGGACAACAGAGCGCCATTCAGGCTTATTCTTACACACCTCACTTGCTTCTTTGACATTCATAGCTCTTGTCATGCACGCTCGTCTATTCTTAAGGCTACTGACATTACCTTCTAATACACGATCAATTTGATCATGGAAGGTGTGTCGTGGCCTTCCGCAATTTCTGCATTCAACCACTTTTGCATTGTATATCTGTTTAGTCATTCTTTCATCATACATTCGTTCCACATGCCCGAACCACCGGAGCATTCGTTTCCTTACCTTCATCCCGACACTCACTTTCAAACCAACTCTCTTTCTTACTTCGGTATTACGAACGCGGTCCGCGAGCGTCACTCTGCAGATTTTGCGCAGTGCTCGCATCTCGATCGCGTTTACTCTATTTTTATGCTCTCTGTTCCATACCCAACTCTCGCTTCAGGGTTAGGGTTACGTATACCTATTGATATAGCAATAGGTATTCGGTGGAGGGAATCGATTTATTCCATATTATGAGATGTTTACGACACATTCGTGCAGGAACGGAGAAATAATACAACTTCCCGCCGCTACACAGTCTGTCGTAAGAAGCGACAAAACAACCCACATCCAGGTGGTGGGCATTTGCCCGTCTGGATGGCTACCACCCCTAGTTTAGAGTATGCCGTCATAACAACCTTGAGTTATGTTCCGGCATTAGTGGCTAGGTTCCAGTCTCCATTAAAAGAAAAGCAGCGCATTTGTAGCACCTATGTAAATGTCCATAGGCGATGGTAATTGCTTTTCATCAGGTGGCTCGTCTGCCCGATTACTGAATTCACACATAAAAAAATTGGCGTACAGACAAAAGTGCAGTTTTACACAAGGGACAAAAATATATGAAGCGAATATACAACAATAAAAAAAATGCAAATAGAAAGAAAAAATCTTTAATAATATTAAATAAATATTAAAAGAAATATTACTATATACTTATATAATAGTTATGACGTTACTAATTTTACTTATTTCGTGGATGTATAATAAAAAATAGAATATAGTTAACTGCATAATATTAAGATACAGTATAAGAAATATGAGTACAGAAAACAATACGCGGTCTTATCACTAAAAGCAATTTTATAGCCAATTACCTATATAAAAATATTTTATTGTCAAAAACTAATGTAAGGTAGTGTCGACTGCGGTATATAATCATGAGCAAACAAAGGGCCACCGATTGCACTGGCACACACGCTGCTAGAACAACGGTGAATTAATATGCGGATACCGCTGCCTAATGTGGAAATAGAAAGTATTTTGGCGGTCAAGTATCTAGTGGGCGACAAGTAGTTCGGGGTCAGAGTGTAAGCGATTACACACATCTCTATGTTAATATGGGTACCTAATATACATATAGATAGATATTCTTCTGCATTTTTGTGTAGCTTCGCAGACATTTTGTTGAAATTGGATCTTTTGTACAATCGTCTTTTTTATCCATCCGTCTGTTTACATTAGGAACTTTTATCAAAAATACTGGACGTCATTTATATATACGGAATTTTACAATGTCTGTTCTATCTATACACATAAATAAAATTGAAGTGTCTGTTTGTAATGTTAAAATAACAGCTTTTTACAAAATGCATATAAAAATATATACTGTACTAATATCAATAAATCAAATTTAAATATTTTTGTCTGTCTCTCTGGATGTTCTGGCTAATCTCTCGAACGGTTGGGCCGACTTTGACGGAACTTTCACTGGCAGATAGCTAAAATCATAAGGAGAGTAACTTGGGTTACCTTTTTTAGGGTTCCGCGTAAAAGAAATCTACGCGAACGAAGCCGCGGGCACAGCTAGTGTGTATAGTGCGAAGCATTCGCAAAATAAAACAAAAATAGGCTAGCCATTACAGAGATAATAATATGTAACTAATTGTTGAAAGTTCTTGTAGTGTACCTATGTGGTTGTGTAGGGTATTGTTAAACATATCTCTTTTTCTCTTTTTTCTCTCTCTCCTTCCTTCTTTCGCCTGAAAAATACTTTTTTAATTCGTTTAAAAAAGATCAATTAAATAGTTTTTGAGATATACGAGTATCTCATTTTCGATTACATGTTTTTTTAGTTTAAACCACAAGCACCGTTTACGTTTGTTAACTCTACGGAACTTACTATCTCTCTTTCCTTTCACCTTCTTCCAACTATTTTGGGTCGGCACAATATGTTTAAAAAAAAATCACGTTATCTAATCCTACATTATTATATAATTTTGTGTTCTGTCTACAATCCCTAAGCCTCGGACTCCGGGGAGCTCATCGAGGTTTATGCGGGATTCCCGACTGCCTACGCTACACTCAAGCGTCTGATAATAGACGAAGTTTCAAGCACCGATCTCCAGTCTACCCACTAAACCTTCCAGCGTTCCTCCGCATCATAATGAGGCGCCACGAGACGAAGACAAAGAGGGGTGTCCCTGGGACCAGAAGGTTCCACTGGAATGGGTAATGTGTCCAGAAGGCTCCCTACGTTAACTCGCTGGATTGCTATACTGATTCGTTCTCCGACGTTCCTTTCTCATTAGCCTTCTGGCTAATGAGAAAGGAACGTCGGAGATAAGAAGATCACCTGGAGAGTTGATATTATAGATATTGTTACAACCTAGTAAAAACTCTAAAAACACATTTATTACCTATCGTTATTTGAACTACTTGTAATCGTTTTATGATTGTCTTCTTTTGTTCACTTATTGATTGGCATATTGTCCTCGCTAATTAGCATCATTAGCTAGGTGTTGCGGATTCTTTTGCATTTGTGGGGTATAAAACGACGGCCTGATGGAGAGAGGGGGCAGTGCTGCAGTCGACGGCCCGCGCTATATGCGGCTCGCCGACTTGCATCGCGACCTGGAGCTTCCCTCCATCAAGGACTATATAACTTCACTATCGCGCAGATTCTTTGACCTCGCCCCCCATCACCCGAACCCTCTGGTGACGGAAACGGTCAACTACAAACCCACTCCAAACGCTCCCACGAGTAAACGCAGACCTCGCAATGTACTCATTGACGAGCCTGACAAAATCGCACGTCAAATCGCGATCATGAACCCCCCGAGGCTCAGAACATCAGCCTGGCATAACAGACGCAGACACAACAGACGCCGGAGAGCCCCCGGCTCGAATCCTCTTACACAATCGTAAGACCCACCAATCCATACTCATTACAGACACAAGTAGCCATACAAGATTAGCCTAGGCGTGTTGCTGGAGAGTTTCTTCCGCCGCTTCTTCTCCTCCAGCCATAACACGTTGCGAAGCGGTAGTAATGATAGACTAGGATCGGCTCCGCCGGCGGAGTCGATGAAGAGTCCCCAAATAATCACTTCAGCCTGTTGGCTTAGCTCTTTCAGCCTTTTTACGGCTTGCTCCCAATATAGAGTCAATCCCCCGCAGCGGTCGAGCCGAGGTCGAACCTCACAGGAGGTGCCTCCTCGAGCGTGCTGCTTCCGGGCTGAACGCCTCCGCTCCCACGGAGGCGGGAAGCCCCCAAAGCCCGGTATCGCTGAAACAGCCATCTGCGGCTATTCAGCTGAGTCAGCTCCAAAAAAAAAAAAAAAAAAGAGGGGGCAGTCGAGCTACAATTACGACACGGGCGTGACGTGTGTACATTCGGGAATCTAATAGTGCACGACTCCGCGTTTTATTAAATTACGACCTTCTGCTTTACGTCTGGATGTGTTGTGTATTATATTTGTACCTGTGTTATACGTGTTCGTATAGTTCTAATAAACTCTACAGTAATTCTAACGGCATTTTAATTCGAGCCCCGCTAAACTCGTAGCAATATGATATCTGGAGAAGAATACTACGCATACATACAATCACAACCCATAAACAGATGTATCTCTTATGATAACAAGAACGATTCACAGAACATAAAGCCCGACAAGCGTGAACTATATAATTTAATTTACGAGAACATAATATTATGTTTGCTTTCAAATCATGAATATTTAATACTGTTGATGCTCATTCGCGGTTTTTAAAATACCGTTATTAGATTTTTATACTCCCACATTGATATTTAATGGGAAGTTATGATAGCGTGGTACAGTTCTGGCCGTAATGGGATGGTAGAGTTGCAGTCGTACAATGAGCGGTTTGATGTGATTTTTGATTGTTTAAGCATGAGGACAAAAAATTGGTGTAGCAAATAGAAATTCGTGTGTTTTTTTTTACTGGAGGATGGCAAATAATAATAATAAAATAATATTTTTTTTTTTTACTTTTAAACAGTAGTATTTTATTTATTTATTTTTATTGTACATGAATTTATTTGACATAATTTACCTATTCAAATATATATAAAGCTGAAGAGTTTGTTTGTTTGTTTGAACGCGCTAATCTCAGGAACCGTTGGTCCGATTTGAAAAGACACCAAATCACCGTCAGTTGAGAACGTTCCCAAAACGCTGGCCGCATTACAACGTTGTATGGCAACGCTTATGCGTTGCCCAAAATACTGGCCAGCGTTGTTTCGTGAGACATCTATCAACCGTTTCGATAGGTCGCGATAAAGGCGATGGGCTTCTGGACCGACATTTATTTATTTAAGTAAATTACAATATACAATATATTTATGCTAGGTACATTACTTGAGATTATAAGTTGTCGGTTTGCCCCCAAACTAGGACAGGCCTGTATTTTGGGGGGCACATTCGGCCATGATTATGTTCACATTTTATTTTTTTTCTTGATTGGGTGAGTTGAGCTTATTAATTCATATATTAATTAACAGTTTTTAGTTTTTTTTAATAGCTTAAGGGTGTATCATCTAAAAAAAAAATACGTGCGGGTGTAAGGACTTGTTTGGACTGATGGAACCTGATGGAAAATGGTTATGGTCACCTATGAACATGTGCAACATTAGAGGTCCGTCCTACTAATGTGCTCCCAGCATCAACCACTAGTGCCAAAACAAAACACAAGGTTTATAGCTGCATATTCTAGACCAGGGGTGGTAGCCATCCAGGTGAGTAAATCCTTATTGTAGAGAGTGCCCCGTATAGGATGGAGGAGCGAGATGGAATGCTCCTCCGATTCAAAGGAAGATCTTCCAGCAAATCTATTGTTGTTCCTCGCAGGCTTACACACGTTCGTTTCGGAAATCGTTTGCGACCTAAATTATTGTACAGCGACGTCTATTGGCTTGTAAGTGTCCCACTTCATAAACTCTTAGAGTAAAGCAGGCTAAAGGCCGTTTTTGAATTAGAATATAATCGAATAGAATATAATAGAATCGAAATAATCCAATTAGCCGAGATAAGGGTGGAACAGTTTCTACTACTAGTAACCACCGCCTATATCTAAGTCTTTACTTATCAGTGGCGCGGGGTGGAAATTCAAGCCGGTTGAAAAACATACCGTTTTGTTACGAGTTGCAGGACTCAAATTAAAATGCCGTTAGAATTACTGTAGAGTTTATTAGAACTATACAAACACGTATAATGCAGGTACAAATATAACTGAACACAACCAGTCCAAACGTAATGCGCGATTCAATAACATGCGCAAAGTCCTTCACTAAATAAATAGATTACCGAATGTACACAAGTCTTGCTTCGCTCGTGGTTCTCGCTTGACTGCCCGTCCCCCAATTGGGGCATTGCTTTATATTGCACAGATGCAATATGTCTGCCCGACCGCGTGGACCGAATTCCTTAGAATCAGTTTGTACTTTTCAATTCGAGACACCTGGCAGTGATCACAATACAACAAAAGGCCGTAAAAGATTCAATACACAATGGGCACTTTCTCTAATCACAAATTTTAAACAGAAAGTAAACAAAGGAAGTCCATATGCCGAAAAGGTAATAAAGTGTGTTTCTACAGGGCTCCAGGTGTCAATTTGTCTTTTTCGGCACCTAGGTTGTAACAGTATGATGCAATAGGCGATTACATCGCTGTTGAAAATACGTCTAACTCGCGATGTATTTTCTTATTAAAATTTGTATTTTTAATTTTGCAATCTTACCGCATACCCGATCGGGTTATTAGTTGCTATTTCATCCAATACCTGTAGGAAGCCGCCGAGCGTAAGAGATAGTAATACAGTAATAATATATGCACGAATAATAAACGTAAGCGCCAATAAATGCATGGCACTTTCGATATTTTGCTTTCTAATTAATTTATAGGGATATTAGTTGATAATATGTTTGAATAAAACGCATAAACGTCAATGATTGCATGGCATTTTGGATCTTTTGGTCGCTACTTGCTAGTTTCTTAAACGTAAAATTTATTAAAATGTTGGCAGTATTGTTTCTTGTACTCGTGCAACCAAAAGTCGACTTTAAGGTGACGAACATTTTCATTCCGCGACTGTACTAAGGAAGCCAAAAATATTAGTATGCTACTAGTGTGAAACTTCAATAAAAACTTGTAATTTCCTTTCACCACACCGACGCTTATTAAACTAATAATCTCAAAGAAATGCAGCTAATACAAGTTGCGTTGGTTTTTTCTCATGTGTTGGACATATTAGGTCAATGTCATTCCGCGTTAGGGCTGCCAACTATACTTTATAACAACGTATCCTACTTTATTTTTTAACCGACTTCGAAAAAAGGAGGAGGTTCTCAATTCGTCGGGATTTTGGTAAATACGAGTATACTTTATACTTTTGCATAAAAATAAACTATGGGGTAAATATTGGAAATAGAGTATTTTCAACTCTATTTCCAATATTAACCCTGAAACGTAAAATCAAATACTTATTTGTATAATTACTGAACTATTATCGATCCAGTTTCACCGAAAAAGTTTATTCAGTAATAAATCTAAAATGACGACTAGAAAGGGACAAAGCATCTGTCTATAAATTTAATAAAACGTAAGTTTTTTAAAAAGGGTTTTTAAATACAAGCTTTTGAGATCCTGGATATTATGTAGCAGCACAGTACTAGCCAAGACAAGTAAAACGAGCCCAAACACAATGGGTCTATCTGGTTTAGTACAGGAGTTCCTATGGCCACCATCCGACTCCAACATCAGATCAGCTCCATGGCATCATATTATTGCATTGTCACGCAATATACATATGCGTGCAAAATTTCAGTTCAATCGGAAACCGAGAATTTGGTCAAATTTAACTTGCAAGATTCCACCCAAACTTACATACAAAAATCCAATGCAACTTAAATAAAAGCTTGTAATGAACTGTTTGTTTATTTAACTTTAAATTGGGAATGTAAAGATAGCTGCCAAAAATTTAAGGATAATGAAAAGTGTGTGCTTGAAGCACACAAAAATAGTGTCTCCGAGAAATGAAACAATTAAAACTTTGAAAAATACTTTTTTTCTTCCAAATACTTTATTTTTTCCCTACTTGAAAAATGTATAACATTATTTTTCTCAAAAATAGTTAGCAACCCTATTCTGCGTGTCTATCAGAGCGGTCCATTGACCTCTGACCTGACCTGATCTTCACCTGCGTTGGAATAAATTGCCTCTTTTTATGGTAATACTGCCAGCCGCGAGTTCGTCTGCGATTGTCTTTAAAATCCGCAGTATGGACACGACTATCAGCGATATCTGCCCTAACGCGTCTAACCGCCTTCGAGACGAGCATCCGGCGCTGACGCGTGATATTCGCCTCGCACCCCACAGAGCACGACGCCGGACACAGTATAGCAGCAACGTTTCTACTTATATGTATGGTTACATTTTGGACAATTTAAACAATATCTGTGCAAATTATATTTATCCTATGTTTTGTTCTAAATATACGTTATATTACTGTAAAGGTTCATCGGAATCCGTTTCCGAATTTTTATATGAAATAGTAGATAACAAATACCCATCCATCGTGACAAACTATTTCGTTTATAATATTATGGATGTGTAAATAAAAAGACATCAAAATCGGTTCAAAAACAAAAAAGATATGGGTGAACATACAGATAGTTAAAAACAAATATTTATATGATGAATTGAGAACATCTTCCTTTTTTGAAGTCGGTTAAAATATAATAGGACAACGATCGATCAAAATGAAAATAACTAATGTTTAAGAAATGAATTTAAATCTATGAGCGTGGACTGTATTTTTAATAATTAAAAATAATTATATGCGTGATATTGGCAAGAATTTTAATTATAAGTAAAAGTTAAAAAAAAGAAAAACAAAATTTATTTTGTTAAGATATTATAAATTAGGGGGCTGCCATACATATAATTATTTAATGAAATTTAGTGTATGTGTTGTGGGCGTATGGTGCTATGGACAAGTTTTGAAAAATCCTAAAAATGTTTCTTATTTTTTTATCCAGATTCGTTGAGTAGGCAAGATACGCGATATTGCTGGGCGCAAACGGGCCACCGACTACAGCCACAGTGAGGGGCCACGAGCCACCACGCGAACAAAAGTGGTACCGCCACGCGGCCGCCACCGGCCACACGTGTGCGGCGGAGTCCCTAGAAAATTTATGAAACAGCGTGTGAATTCCTTGTTGCTGACCACCGGTGACTATGGTGGCGTTTTGCGCCCCACCTTAAATACTTTTTTTGAAAGACACGACACGACAAAACCACTGGAATAATCGTCAGGTCCATGGAACCCTTTATGATGCCTGGACAGACACGCATTACAAATGAAAATAAATTTATTTCATATTACTTAGGTTAAAACGAACATAGTAGCATGTGCCTTTTCTAGTTATGTCCTAAATACCAGCTGATAAATTATTTTTGTAATTTTGTAAAACACTACCTAGTATTAACCCACGAGACTATATACGCCAATGTAGGTACGTATTAATTAACCGTAAATGGTAGAAATCTATAAAGTTTCCTTATAAGAATTTAGTTTAGACAAACCTATTATTTTTACATTTTAAATAAAAAATAGTTATATAACTATAATAATAGCTCACTAAGGTGGCTAATTATTATTTGAGAATCATATCTTATAATTCATTGTACTTTAGATCGGCTTTCTTCCTTCAGAAGTCTAATTAAACAGTTCTCAAGATCTATGTGTTTAATAAAACTAGGTTTTAACGGTTTTAAGCGCGGTAATTTATTTGATTTTTGAGTTTTTTAAACTAAATAATTAAAATGAATAAGTTGGCGGCACGCTAAATAAAACTTTAACAAGACTCGGTGGACAAATGTCATCTTTGTCGTCCGTGACCACGGCCACTGAAAAGCGGCCGAAACGTCGGATAAACCAAAATCAAATAAATTACCGCACTTAAAACCGTTAAAACGTAGTTTTATTATGTATAAAAGTCGCGAAAACTTAAGAAAATATTCTATGTGTTTGTTCAAGTTTTAAGCAAATGGCTGTATGAATTCCACACTAAAAGTAGTTTTAAATGTGCGAGGCGTAATAGGGCTGCGTGACTTTAAAGTTTGGCTCGAAACTTTTTTAGAGTGGTCTATCAATTTCATTTAAGCATTATTTTATTGCAAATGGCCGCTTTGTGACACCTTATCCTTATGCATATATTGATGCATGGCATGAACATAGGACCCTTCAATCTTGATCACTCGAAGTAGGGTCTCTAACTCTTTTATATAATCTAATATAGGTCTTCGAAGTAGGCCAATAAGACTGCGGCTGCAATTGCGGTTGAGTGCACGCAGTATAAGATTGCATTCGAGCATGTACGGGATGAAATTATGAGCGTTCAGGCTGCGGCTTTTCTATAAACAATTCTACAAAAATAGATTAAATGCGTAATAACTAAAACCTAATGTCTGCAGCTATAATGCAATCTTAGCGAAACAACAGGCTTAGGATGTTAATGATATTTAAAAGTGATGTAAAGTGGCTATGAAGGTAGACTCCAGCAATAAACGAGATCAATGATTGCCAGTAAGAGGTCGTAGCGCTAAAATAAAAACGCAAATAAAATTGTAAGAACGTAAATTCATTTTATTTTGGGCGTGAAAACCTAGAAAATGGTAATAAAGTCATGTTTTTAATTTTCAATAATTGTATTAATTCAAGAACTTGAAGAAACTAACACTTTTGGAAACTCTTTTAGATATTTACGGGTACGCACATACATACCTATATATAAAATAAGGTTTAGGTCCAAAAGTTTGTAGCTGGCTACTGATAAGCTCATAGATAACAAGCATTTGTATATATTTGACAAATGCTGCAAAATTGAAGCAGTAACATAAAAAATAAAACTTCCTAAAGTTACAGTAAAAAGAAGTGTGGTTTGATTTTGGAAACTGTTTAGGGCAATATATAAAATTAAATAGAGACAGTGAAAATTACTTCATTTGCAAATTCGAGTGGAACTTCAAACATTTAGCACTTAAACGCATTTTCGTTTGCCACGCTATTTAAATAACAAAATTAATAATAAGAATAATTATTTTTTCCCGCGATTTGCTATAACAGACAACATGTCTCCATCAAACATAAATACAAGGTAGGTTCTAGAAAGATACAGAGACCCAGCGGATAATTGCGAGATCACTTCCCGTGTGTTTACTCAATAGGAAATTGGTAGTTATCCATTGCAGTAATGACCGACCTCTCGTCCATTGAGAAGCGTTATTATGGATGGCTTCTGAGGGAGTTATGGGAACGTTGGATCTCAGCCGCCCTGGGAATGAGCGAGATTGGATCGAATTTTTGAACTAAACTCTGGCGCACATCGACGCATGCCTAGACTAGTAAACTAAAGTACATGTTTTTAATCGTACAAGATGACACAGCAGCGTAAATTTTAAGTCCTCCGTAAGTCCTTAAGGATTTTTCGGTCGATAGCGGATATTCATTCATTATTATTTTATTGTGAATACAACAAAGTATTATTTAAAAAATAATAAACCCAAGTTATTTTCACCTTTCTTTTATAAAGATGTCGATATTTTATTATCCGGCTTTTATAAAAACTACGGTCAGTCCAGTTGTCGCCCAGTGGTCGAAGTTCAACCATAATTAATTTAAATTATAAGTTTGAACATTATCAAGGTTCTGTAGTCAAAGAATATATGTAGGGGAGACTGGGGCTGGTTGTGACATTTTTTTTACAATTGGTCATATTTTTTAATTCGTTTGATTTTTTAACTTGTATGTAGGTTTGTTTAATTAAGTAACTATTCAGAATTTAAATTTAATTTATTTTTTATATGTCAGACTCTCAGAAATTAAATAAATGAATAAATTTTGGGAAAACAGGCGTGTAACTTTCAACCCCACGCCAGGGGCTGGTTGTTACACTACACGGGGCAAAATGTTACAATAAAAAACAAACGTTATAAAAGACTTTTTATTAGGAACAAGCATCAATGATATCCACATCCATAGGCTTCAGCTTATGCGAGCAGTGTGGTGGAAAGGATAACAATACCATATTTTTTTCTTTATATTATTATTTCAACAACTTCAATATCCGAGTGCGAAGAGTTATTATTGTTCAATAATAAGAGCACACTGGATAGGATGAAGATGGTTCCATATTTTCTGTGAAATGTTTTATAAATATTTTGAATTCAATCCCTGTCAAACAGCCACTTGAATTCCCTGCTCCAATGCAGTCTGAAGGTCAATTGCGAACAAAATAATACCTATATTTAATTCGTGGGAAAGTAAATATACATGACACCGAGTTTCCCACCTACTTTTGCTCCAACGCATATAGTAACTAGAGTCCCTCTCTCTGCTGATGTGATCAAAATTTTTCTGTTGTTGTTCACCTGTTTGATTTACGTTTCAAGTAAGTGACGAAGAAAATGTATACATATATACGTCGGCCAGTGTAAAAAAGAATGACATGACATTTGATGATTATGACATTGATTTTATTAAATGTTGTTCGCTGATCAAGCTATCTGTAGTTCTTTTAGATAAAAACTGGTTGCGTTTTAAAACCAGTCAGCTCCTGTTTCTTTATTGTCAAGCCACAATTGCGGCACTAATATACGCTAATATATAATATACTTACGCGGACAAGCAAATGCTAGTCGCCTGACATCTTTTGGCGTCAATCCGTAGTAAATTTGGCAGTATTTAATTAAGTACCTCACTAAGATGGCCTCTTGTTCATCATTGAAATCTTATCTATTCTTTCAAAACACAAGTGTAAGAGTTTCTATAGTTATGCCCTTCTCCTTTGATTTTTCTCATTTCTTTAAATATCTCGTTAGATTCATATCGCATAATCCAAAGTCTTTAGCGATGCCATAAACTTTTTTAGTTTGATCCTCCTCCAAAATGGCTGCTACTTGTTCGTAAACGTCTTTAGATATCTTGCCACTCTTGGTTCTCCTTTTGTACATCCTCGTCCTATAAAAGAAAACTAGTAAATAAATATAAGTAAATCATATCCGTTGGCAAGAAGCACAACGGGGCAGATAGTGACATATCACAACCTGCCCCGAGCAAATGTCACTTTTAGCCCCAACACCAAAACTCACCTTTTAACGTTAAGTAGTAAAAACACAAATAAATATAACTATATAAACGTAAATGCATCGCAAAAAGAAAGTATTAAGGCGTAAATATCACATTTGAAATTTCTCTGCTTTTATGGAAAACGGGCTATAGACCAATATTACTAAAAATCGAAAATTTTACTAACCTGACATTTTAATGGCAGCACGCGTGGGCTCCTCACGTAAAAACGTTGGCACAACAGGCTCGCGCGGGATGCTAGCCGAAGCTGGCGGGACTATTTACCTATTTCTAACGTCATTATAGCGTTTTCTGTTTCGCCACCATTGCCACTGTAACTACCTACCCCTGTCACAACCAGCCCCAGTCTCCCCTACTTCTATAATCAAAGATTTCGCCAAGGCTACACTGTTAATTTGACTTGAACACAAACAAAAATATATGCGTGTGTGTGGCTAATACATGGTAGTGTGTGTAATGATTTTTTATCGATTTATTGTATTTTTTATATATAATTAAAAATATATTAGCATTCTGCACTCCTTCCCTATATAAACTATAAGTTTGAGAAATTCCATACACCTACGTCCGCGCCATTTTCGTAGAAAGGGGTATAAAGTTTTTGCTTCAAGTATTAATATACTTATTAAAGAAGTAAAATGGTTTCATGTCAATGATTTGGAGGTGATTTGGTGGTTGAACTGAACTTCAAATAATGATAGACAAATTACGAATAAACCACAACGAACTCAGCTCTAGATTGTTATGTCATGCTCTAAACCAGCGGTGGTAGCCATCCAGACGGGCAAATGCCCTACCAGCTGGCTTTGGGTTGTTTTGTCGCCTCTTACGACAGGTCGCTCGGCCACAGGAATTAGTATTCTTCGTCCGGTCCTGCGCGGATAAAAAGTTTTACACATGTGTTGTAAAAGATACGTAGACATACTTTGTTGGTTTTTTATTAAATTAGCACGATGCACCAACTGACCCGATTTTGAGCCCTAAACAAATCTAACTTGCACTTCAAGATATATCTTTAAGACCTTATCAAAAAGCAATAAGGTTTATTTTATAGACATGTATAGGCAAGATGTATTTTGGTTTTGGATTAACCCTGGAAAATTTATGCTTAGGACTTTATTTTGAGTGTATTAAGATTCATTTTAGGTTATGTTATACGCAAAATAAAGTTTGCTTGTTAATTATGTAGTAATTAGTGATGTATGGGGTCATTGCACATGTAAGCTTTACATGTTTTAAGGGAATTAATTGTTTTATTAATTTTTAAGGTTTTTGGCTTATTTGTTAATTGTTCTGTACATGTCTGATATTGAGTTTAATGAATTAATTTTATTTATAGAAATGTAGGTAGGTATTATATTATATTTGTATATCAGTAATCAACTATGTAATTTTAAAAATTCGCAACTGATATCGTTATTTTTAATCGACTTGAAAGAAGGTAGTTCACAAATTGTCGTGTATTTTCTTAAAGTATGTTCAGCCGTAACTTATTGAAGTGATAACTTCTTATGGGAGGGTACACCGCTTCGTTATGTAACGCGTTACGGCGCCAGTCAGTCTGGCTTCCCTTTCTGTCATGCAAACGGCAGCGGTAGGCAGCCTCCTACTCTCTTACCCACAGCGCTAGCCGTATTTCGGTAAATAGATTAAATAATGATAATAATAATACACATACACGAAATTCTAATGTACATATTCAAGAATTGTAACTAAGAATAAAGTACATAATGTAATCAATAAAAGATTTTATTAATAAATAACCTTTACTTACATTATCATATTAATATACATAAAATTTAAGTAATAACCTAAGCTTTTTTCAAGTCAAACAATTTCAATATTAAATAGTTCAACTTAGATTAGATTTTTGTTTGTGAACCGATTTTTAGAGATTCCCATTGCGTTGAATTCACTAACTAATGATTCAGGATAGTTTCGAATAAATTTCACTGTTATTAAAAACCATATTATTTAATTAAAAAGTAAAAAAATATCTAGGTTTACAAAATGTACTTAAAGACGAGCAAAACCGCGGAAAAAAGCTTATACTTGCTTTATCGTTACAAAATTTTTTCTTCACAATTCAATGAATTATGCATATTTTTAATTCGATTACAGAATCTTATTAGAATAAATCATTTTTTAATTATATGTGAAAAAATCTAATAAGATTTAGCTAGAAACACGTATGCTGATTAACTTTTACTCATACATACAGACGTGTTTGATTTATATGCATTTAAATGGCTGTATGAAAGTGCCGTGGGCGGTGTTGCATTGGAACATTTCCTTGTTTTAGTAATATTGTAAACTGTAAAATCTTTAATAGTATTTGCTCGAGGCATTTTTATGGAAATCGATTAATAACTATATAGATATCATTAACGTGTTGTCCGCCATTTTGTTCACATGGGACTTAGACTCTATGAGGGACTTGGATTTTGTTCATCCGCGCAGGAACGGAGAAAGAATACCATTACCTGCAGCCGCGCGGCGTGTCCCAAGAGGCGACAAAACCCACAGCCAGGTGGTAGAGTATTTGCCCATCTGCATGGCTACCACCCTTGGTCTAGACTCTAGAGCAACGATACTCAACCACACACATGCTTGTATACACACACACCATTAATCTATACTCACTGACCAACGCATTTAGGTACGTAGTTAAGTAGATTTTATTATTATATATTTTCTTTTTTCCCTTTTTAATTGTTCTTTAGTTCAAATAATACCAGGCAATAAAAGAAAAAGAGATTCGAAACCGAAGCGAACTCCACTGAGGCCCGCCACACAGGCTCTGTTGAGATCTAGTGCGGGCACCAGAGCTAACTTTGGACGCTCCTACAGAATTGTCATCGTATTGTTTAATTATTTTATGTTCCCTGTACTCATTATGTAAATAAATTTCATTTCATTTCATTTTTCTTATAAGGGACAGATTAGATAAGGTGCATGCATGCTGCGGTTGAGGATTGAAAAGAGATGTAGTGACAAGAGTTGAAAAAGGAATGTTTGGAAGGTGGTTTGGGCATGTAGAGAGAATGAATGAAACCAGAATCACAAAACAAGTATATGAAAGCAATGTGACTGGTAGAGTCGGCATGTGCTCGATTTTTTTAAATTTCAGTCAGTACCTATCTTTTTCTGTGGGCAGGACTTTGTACAGCATTCCTCAGGGCATTATCCTTATTATCTGTTAAAAGAAAGTTATTTGTTCTTTGTATGGATCATTATAATAATTTACAAAACAGATAAAGAGTTGTCGTTTACTTAACTTATTGATAAACCATTTAAATATTGGAAATAACCTATTATATAAATATCTATACAGAATAAATATAAATTGAAGTGTCTGTTTGTAATCTCGATTTTTTATTGCAGGAGTTCAGCAAACAGGCAGACGGCCCACTTGATGGAAAGCGGTTACCATCGCCTATGGACATTTGAAACACCAAAGGTGCTACAAATACACTGCTGCTGCTCTCTTAATGGAGACTGGAACCTGGCCACTAATGCGGGAACACAACCATCCAGTCGGGCAAATGCCCTACCTGGCTGTGGGTTGTTTTGTCGCCTCTTACGACAGGCCGCCCGGCCGCAGGAAATTGTATTCTTTCTCCATTCCTGCACGGATAAAATGGGAAAAAATCAGGGGGAACAATTCGGACAAGGAAATTCCGAAAATGCAATTTTTAGCATTTTTGTCTGTGTGTCTGGATGTTCCGGCTAATCCCTAAAACGGCTGGACCGATTTTGATGGGACCGTCACTGGCAGATAACTGATGTTATAAGGAGTAACTTAGGCTACTTGTTTATTCTTCCGCGAAAAAAGAAACCACGCGCTCGAAGTCGCGGACACAGTGATAAATAATAGAAGTTAGTCGTAGTTTGAATGAGATTATGAATAACACTTTTCATAAATGAAAAAGGGATTAAATGAGTATAGTGTATTCCCGAATACGCAAATTACGCTAGGTAATTAATAATAATAAATAGGTAATTTTTTATTCACTTCGAACAAATAGGGTCATGGGTTCCAGCATGGAACGAAATTTACCATGGCAAGAATCGAACCCGGAACCTCTGCGTTCATTGAGCTAAGCGGCCAAAACATTAGACCACTCAACTATAACAAAGGCCATCAAAACATTGCCCCAAAACTAATCAATCAATTCCAAAAGGTCTCAACCGACATTTAAATAAATTAGTCTGATTTATGGCGGAGCTCTTTACATTATCCTTGTGTTATAGAACCGTGTATCGATTGAGCAACTTATACTAATGAATCAACCGAGATCGTAAAATGAGGCCTTTTGTTGTTATTGTTATTTTACAAAGAAGGCTGATTGATAGATGAAAGAGTCAGATAAAGAAACAAACTAGTTCTATCCTATGTATAGGCATGGAAGAAGAATACTATTGAATGACAATAATTGTAGACAACGTAACTCGTAACACACTCTGCAATCACAGCTGGAGGTTCTTGTTTCTTAACCGACTTCAAAAAAGGAGGAGGATTTTCCTGACAACCAAAATGTTGCGGACAGAATCACCCCACTGACCTCTCCCCCGTAAATCCCGTACCCTACGCCCCGCTTATCGCGGATATGTAGCTCGCTCCGTTAGCCGTTAAATGTCTGCATTTTGGTAGTACCTTCGTAAGCACGGAGCGAGCCTTCGGCATCTATCACTCATGGACAGTATATACACACATGAAATATAGTCGAGTATATAAACATAAGGAGTAGTAAGAAGACCAGGAAGATCAAGGGGCATTCGTGCCTTCTGATACAGTTGTGTTGATCGCACCTGTTGCGGTTGTAGCGGCTATAAATAAATTCAGTCAACTTGCTAAGGGTTGTGCCACACGCCCAACATACATCTTGAAGTCATCAAGTCTCCAGTGAATAGGTATCTTAAAGATAAGCGTGATCCATCCGAGAGTGCATCATCTTGCAATATCAGGTGAGACAGTGGCCAAACGCAAACAGTCGTATCAGTAACGCTTCAAAATGGTGGTCCCATATAAATATTATTGTTATCGGACTTTGGGTTCCGAAGATATGAAAAAATCCTTGAAATCAGACAGAAATGTGAAATCTGCCACAAGTTTTTAATTTCTGAACCGATTTTTATATAAAATCCCGTGGGATTCCCGCGATACAAAGTACCGCAGTTATTGTTTTAGTAAAAACAGTATCAGAATAAGATACTTTTTATACAGTCTAACAATTACAAACCGCTTCCGGGAATATTCCCGCGGGATTCCCGGGATAAAAAATATCACACATTTTATTACATAAAATTTGCTGTCGGTGATTTGAGGTCTCTTTGTTAATTGTATGTTTTTTAATTGTATATTTTAATTTTTATGTGAATATCATTTACGGAAAAAAATAAGTATTTTTATTTCGTAGTCCAATGACAAAAACATTGGACCTATTTCGCTTTTACGGAATCCTTCGCTGTGCGTGGCACACGCATTTAACAATTTTTATTTTTGAATCGTTAACAATCACTAACGGGCAGATAAAATCTTGAATCGCTCCAATACAATACTCAAATCAAGATAACAGTGCAAAGGTCGTTTATTTTCAATGTACCGAAGCTATAAAAGTAAAAAAGATGCCTTATCTAATCGTTGAAGAGAAATTCTGACATTGTCGACACAATCGGTTGAACTGATAAACTACTGAGATAATTTTGATGTTATTTGGTTGCTTCGACATACTTATGTAGTCAACTGAATATAACGCCTGTATTTAACAATATATATATAAATATATATTATCAGCCCATAAATGTCCCACTGCTGGGCTCGGGCCTCCCATTATAAGGAGAACGGACAGGATACCCGCCACGCTTGTCCAAGGCGGCTTGACAGGTTTGACAATTCGTTTATCTCGATGTGCAGGTTGCATCACGATGTTTTCCTTCACCGTTGTTAGCACGTGGTAATTGTAATAATATGCACATTAAGTCAGAGAACTGACTAAGTGGTGCATCCGTTCCGGCCAAGATCGAACCCGCGCCCTTTGAGTTTCGGACGCGTGCGCTAGTCATTACGCCACCTAGACTTAACACTATGTGACTACAATACCTATTTGTGCACAAACGGAAAAAGAATATGTAGGTACTTATTCATGAGGCCGGGCGGTCTGCAACAGATTCAGCCGGGTGGTAGGGCACTTGTTAGTCTGGATAGCTACCACCTCTCGTCTACAACATGTCGCCATAACAAACTTGTGCTCAGGCATTATTAGCCAGATTCCAGTACCCCCCCAGGCAGCACATTGGTAGCAGCTTCGGTATAGCAAATGTGCACTGTCCACAATTTTATACTATTGTTACGTGCGAGCGAGGGTACGCACTTATGGATTGGAAGAAAACACCAGTTTTTAATTTAAAAGCTTTTATTGACTTACACAGCTGCACGTAGTACCTCTCTGTAGAGTTGCCCCTATACGCACGACCAACGATGCACAGTCCCGACGATAAGTTGTCACACCCTCAATACCGTCGCCGATATTGCGCGGACCACCTCCAATATTATCGCGGGTAGCTCGCTTCTGGTTCCTCCTTCGAACTACGCTAAACACCTCCTTCGCGTATCTGTCCATCAAACTTGTCACTAAATTCACCACTTAATCCGTCTCTGTACTCTTTTAACCTTCTCTGATAACCCTTTAGTATCGCACTTGTCGTTTCACCGTCTTGGACTGAACTCAACTTTTAAACTGCCCGGTAGGCGCGCCTTACGCTGTTTATATACCTTGAAGAATTTTCTAGAACCCGTCTATCTATCTCTGTCTTTTCTTTCCCGAACCTTCTGTTCGGGAACTTTCGTTTATACATCTATCCCTTTCTAACATCTATCTATCTCTTTCTCTCTTTTGTCGTCTATCTCTTTCTAACATCTATCTATCTCTTTCTTTCGTCTATCTTTTTCTAAATATATCCGTCCTTGTTTTTTCGTTCTACATTTTTCTAGAGTTTCCCAAAAGTTCTAAAACTAGCTAGATGGTTCCACCATCGTTCGCCACACTATTATGACTTCCTCACTTATAGACAAAAGTATTTACCTTCTTTCACTGTCAAACTACCTCGTACGTCAGGCGATGTCTTGTTTTTGTGACTTTACTATCCACCAATTAAGATATCCACACAAGTAACGCACATAAAAAAATTTACAGCTTCGGTCGATCTCGTAAAATTGTCAGCGTAGGCCGTCGCCATAGTAAGCAGTTAACGATAGAATATCCACGGTAGTTTCGATGAAAAACTGGATTTAGAGTCTGATATGTTACACAAATTAGTAGTTTGTCTTATGTCTTAATATCAGCATATAAATGGCCCTCGCTTTTTCCTTTCAGCTTATCTGTTATTTGGTTCAGCATAATATGTCTTTTCCTTCCATATTTTGCATACATCTTCCGTCACAATACAAATTATGTCATCCTTCTCACAATCTATCTACCTGTTTTTTGGTCTAACTAACTGCTGTGGTTCAACGACCCCAAATTATTCGTAACCTACGTAACCTAGGAACAACATTAAGAAAGAGGCTGGTGCCAGAATTAGGTACAGGTCACCAGAATCAACCCATTGGCCTTGATATTTGGCTAGTTAAGAGAAAAAAATTTACTAGTATAATTATTATAAGTACTTTTATTAGAGTGAGCCCTTGAAGGGCTTAGGTGTGATGTGTTGTCTGTGGTTAGGTGTGATCTGAAAGTACGCATAGGTGTAAGAATAAGCATGTATGATTGAGCGAGAGTGAAATGAGGCGGGGAATGTTAAGATCCATATGTTCTATTAGTAGTGTTAGTGAATCATGGAGGGGATTAGGAAATAACGTTGGTAATGGAAAAATGGAAAACAGCATAGTCATTTACGAATATACAAAAGTTCTTCAGTGGACTGATGGATCTGATGAAGGGACCTGAAAAATCGGGCCTAAAAAGTATCTATTGTACTTCGATATGATCAAGGCCGGCCACAGGCTAGGGGGAGGGCAAACGGGGGCTCATGCTCCGGGCAGCAAATTCAAACTTTGAGGACAAAATATTCTGTAAATGAGAGAGAGGCTGATGATCAATCACAAACGATATTTCCTTCTACTGACACCAGGCTCTCACCTATTTTTAGTCATTAAGAACCTTTTCTAGAATTACTTATGTTATGTTTTGTTGTGAGAGCAAATAAATAAATATTATTATTAAAAAATATATTGATCAAATAGGTTTAATGTGTGAAGTCTGTCAAAAACTTTAATCTACTGTCATTGTGACATTACAAAATATATAATAATATACTGCAAAATGGTATTTTTAATAATTCACAAAACACATAAATTGTGGGGCGCGTAGGCATAGAAAAACAGGCGTGTCCATCAGTAGCCCGTCTGATGGCTGGAATGATGACGATGATTAAGGTAAAAGTAAAGGCGAACAGGGTCGGCATTTTTCAGTTTTTGCCCCCCCCCTCCTCGAAAAATTCAAAATTCGGAGCTGGATATGACCCTCATATTTTCTTATCTATCTGCTATTATTTGTAATTAGTGTTACGCAACGATAAAAACACACAACAGCATCACGCCTAGATTTTGTATTCAGTTTGCCATCTTATGCATAGTTTCAACATTATTTATCTACATAACTATAACAATAATGAAATCCCCTTGATCTTTTAACACTTACACGAGTATGAACAGTGTATAATATGTTACATAATTATCAACGCATGCCCACTGTTTCAACTTAAACATGATTAGCTTATAAAAACAAATAATTTGATAAAGAATAATTATTTATTGATTTATATATTTGTATGACGTAGCTTGCTAGCATGGTTGCTGATAAAAATACCTATATTATTTGAACATATTGATTGTTACATGCCGACAAAAAGTGAATGCACACCTGCTTGCCATAAACCGCAGTTCACTACCTTCCCGCATTTGAACTTCCTTTGTTTACTTTGTGTTTGTAAAACTCGTAATTAGAAAAACAGTCCATTGTGTATTGTCATCTTTTATGGCAGTCATTAGCTGATTCTATGAAATCTGATCTATGCGGGCTGGGAGCCATATTGTATCGGTGCAGCACAATCGAGAGATCGGCACTCAAGCAACGATTACGATACGAGCAAGACGTGTACATTCGATAAGCTATATAGTGACGGACTTTGCGGGTGTTATTGAATCGTGCAGTTTGTACTGGTTGTGACCAGTTATATTTGTACCTGCGTTATACGTGTTTGTATCTTCTTCTTCAGTCAATTTCAGTCCACTGCTGGACGTAGGCCTCCCCAAGTACGCGCCACATATCCCGATTTCCCGTCTTCCTCATCCAGCCCCTGCCGGCCATCTTGCGCAGATCGTCAGTCCACCGGGCTGGCGGGCGTCCTACGCTGTATTTGTATTGCTGTGTTTGTATAGGTTTAATAAATTCTATAGTAATTCTAACGGCATTTAATTCGAGTCCCGCATTCGTAACGATATTCAAGAAGCTTTTTTTAAAAATCGTAAATTTTACAAATTTTGACAGAATGTCACGGCACGGTTAGACTTGAATAAATATTGTGTTTCGTACAACGATTGAGAGTTCCGATGCCTGTCCCTGCCCTTGTCCATCTTCATTATTTGATGTCTTTTATTCCGTCAATATTGGCTATCCGACAACTACTTCAAAATTTTATTTTGTAAGTTTTATTTGTGTTGTTGAATAATTAATTTGTTACATAAATTTAGTTATTAAGTCACTGGAAGCAGGTAACACCTAAGGATACAGGCTTGGCCTAATCTGGGTATTAGTACCCAGTCTTAATTTTCAGGCGAAATTTGTACATATTTTTGGTGACAATAAAATTCTTTTATTTTCTTTTCTTTTTACTATACAATCCCGCTAATCCATATCTCTATTTACCATCCCATTCCTCATGCCCCAGGCAGGCTTACTCTCAAACATCTTTCGTCGTTTTTTCGCTCTATAAATTTTATGTTTCTTTTTTATAGTTAAGCTAACATTTTTCATTGTATTTTCCAATTATTTTTGTATTATCCAGTTTTATAAATCTTTATTGTTTTTTTCTTCAATCTAAAATTTAATTGACTCTTTCGAGCTGATCGGACGAAAACGAATAGCGACAGACGTTTGCAAATAAGGTCTTAGATTCTTTTTCACGATTCTATGCTAAAGGCTAACGCGTTATCTTCGCCCCTGGTGTCAATTTGATTAATAAATGTCACTTTTGAAAGAGAATCTTAATTCTTTTTATACCTTTTTAAATAGTTCAAAGGCGTCGTAAAACTTTTAAAGGTTTTTAAAAGCAACTATTTTTGTTCTATAAAACTTTTTATGCTCACTATAGAATGTCACGATTGCGTGACTATCGGTTTCGAGCTATCTGGGTGGCCACGGCGGTGACACATGACACCTGACATTGTTGACATAACTGACGTGAACAAGTCACGATGACCCTACCACTTAAGCTACTTAAGTTATGTAATATAAACCATAGAGGAGTGACATTGGTTTGTCAGATTTAATTAAACCTAAGCGAAATGATAGGTTGATCATGAACCCGGTTTATCTAAGGTCTGCCACAGATTCTGAAAGCGGCATCTAGCATCGATCGACGGATTGATATTATACCGATGGCCACTTTGGAAATGTCAAAATGCGTGTCAGTTTCTCTCTAATTGGATAGATTTGTTTGACAGATTAATTGATGTCAAAACCGCGACGTCTACGCACCAGAATACTTGAGAATTAACCTTTAAGACGGGACCACCACTTTGTTGCCAAACTGTCACACACGGCTCATTGGGAAGTACCACTAATTTGTGGTTAAACACAGATAATTGAAATGAAGTTGAAAATAATGCTTTTCCCCTCTAACTACATAGAATTTGTATTAGAATAAAAGAGACGACATAATTCTCTTGGTTTTGATATTAAGGCTGATTAACATTAATCCAGCTACTGACTCGGGGAGCGGACTGGCTTCAAAATATTCAATTGGGAATATTGAAATAAGTCCGACTTGGTGGCGCTGGACTGACTTTAAATCAATTATACTACGATGTCAGGGTGAAGCCAGAACTGGTTTTCTTCGAATTTGAAAGCAGTGCTGGATTAGTGTAAATCAGCTTTGACATTAGACATAAAGACGCTGCGCAGTACGTATGTGCTGCGCAGTGCATTTTCATAATAAGCAATCTTCGACAGCGTACAGTGTCACGCCAAAGGCAACTTGGGATATTTATAACAGACCACCCCTGCATCCATACCATGTCGATATATATAATATACTAGCTTCTGCCCGCGATTTCGTCCGCGTGGAATAGTAAAAAAAAGTAAGTTAATAAATACCCCGATTATGAAACATTCTTCATTGGCGCTCCGCTCCTATTGGTTTTAGCGTGATGATATATAGCTTATAGCCTTCCTCAATAAATGGGCTATCTAACACTGAATTTCTTGCGTTCAAGCAAACAAATAAACAACCTCTTCAGCTTTGTATATTAATATTAGTATAAGAACTATAAGATATAAAATAATATCAGCCCATAAATGTCCCACTGCTAGGCTCGGGCCTCCCAATACGGACAATGGGAAACGGACAGTATACCCCGCCACGCTTGTCCAAGGCTGCTTGGCGGGTTTGACACATCTGTTATCTCGCATCACGATGTGTTCCTCCACCGTTGTTAGCACTTGGCAATTGTAACAATATGCACATTAGGTCAGCAAACTGCCTAAGTGGAGCATGCGTTCCAGACAAGATTGAACCCGCGCCCTTTGATTTGGGACACGTGCGCTTGCCATTACGCTACCACGACTAACATTTCGATCTGGGTAAGAATGAAAATTCTCGTCAACTATTGAAGAGTCATGACTCCAACAGTTAGCATTGTTAACACCACAGTGAGGGAATAAAGTCAAGTTTATTTAAATTTTAAAAAATACTGCTTGATAGCCTGTGGGTAAAGATAATCACTAAAATAGAAAAGTAAGTATTTTTTTAACATAGAAAAATTATTATGGAATCAATATTAAGGTGAGAGATCTGTCTTTGCTTTTGCCATAACCGAATTATTTGGGGTCTACACAATATGTGTTTTCCTTCCATAATCTTCTATTCTGGAATATATCTGCTGTCAAATCAGAAATCATCACGTCATCCTTTACACAATATACTTTACCATTTTCTTGGTAGACCATTTAACCTAATCGTTTTTTAACGTGAGTTATATCAAATTTTATTTGCATTCCAAATAATCTTGCTAAAAGCACAGATGTTTAATAACAATAATGTTAAAATTCAAACAATCTCACAATTAAGACATATCGAATGATATTCTCAAAACTGTTACATGACTGTGAAACAATGATGTTTACGTTGGCCAGGTAATGTGATCTGTTTACTGTCATATTTTACTTACATAATAGTTAGTTTAGTTGAATCAGGTTAAACTTTTATTCATTACAATATATTTTTAAATTATATTTTAACGAAGTTACAGTTGCATTTAAATTAAATTTGTAGTTATATTTTTTTCTAGCTGTACATTTATTCACATCATTATCTTCGATGACCTCGGCTCAGTAATCGACTTATAGGCCTAAGGGATATAATGTAGTAGTATTTATATATGTATTTAATTTGTACACCATCGTCATTTATTTGCGAATCTCCCGTTCATAAAATTCATAACCCGGGTTGTCTGGAAGAGATCGCTCATAAGCAATAAGGCCGTTGTTAGGAAAAACATAACAAAAATCAAATTAATTACCGCGCTTAAAACCGTTCGAACTTAGTTTTATTATGTATACAATTCGCGAAAACTTACAAAGATATTACTTTCCCGATGCAGAGAGTAATGGAAATATTTTGAAATTTTTCGTTAACACTTCAAATTTCGTGTTTTAAAACTTAAATATAACGATGAATTATATGAAATGTGACGTCACGAAATTCAGAATTCCTCCCACCCCTTGTCACACTTTCTTTCACTTCTACTGCTTGTGAACTGCACAAACAGGAATTGTTTTATATAAAAAACAGTCAATCGGTCTCCCTTTCCTCGTACAATGACCGTTTTTAATCAGCCACATGCCAAAGCCACTGAAACGAAACCCCTACAACTGACACATCCTTGTGTAACACGAAACCGTTACACAAACACACTTTCCAAACAACGTCAGTCTAACGAACTTTGCCCGTTTTTGAGCCCAATTTAATCGTAACAATTGCATGTTTAATTTCGACAAAACGTAATGCGTCATTAGTTTTAATTGTGTACTGTAGTTATCGCTCGTCGGAGCATTTAATTAATATTTTATTGGATACTTAGACATACTGCGCGGATACACGCGCGTGTAAATTTGGATATGTGTCTCTTGACCTGTCTTGGATAAAGCTTAAAAAATGAAACGACTAATAAGGTGTCTTTGGATCATCTGGTTGGAACGAAGTTTCGAAGACCATTGGAGGCCATCGAAGGCCATCAAATTCCACTGGAGGCCTTCGAAGGAATTATATAGGGGCCATCCATAAATGATGACACACAAAGAGCCTAAAAATTAATAACCCAGACACAGAAAAGAAAAAAAAAACAACACACAGGGCACTAGATAGGATAATAAAAATAGGTATAGACATAAGGCACACACTGCACATGCACTTCCTCACAACACCAGCATGTAACAGATACACTCTACATTAGTATAAGTTTAATATTAAAATTAGAATAATATTAATTAGAATAATTTAATATTAAATATAGAAAAAGTTATTCATAAGGTACGCCACAACACAAAAATCATTAAATTAATGTCACACATGAGAACCAAAATGACCAATAAGCGTGTTTAAATTCTAAAAATTAAATCTAGAAATTAAGTTGTAAAAAGGATACGGAACTCGAGTCCGTATAGTTGTTAAAAAAAACCCCATAAATTACATCACTCGTTAAGGAGGAGAGAGGGGGTCGACAAAGTGTGACTTTTCTGACAAGGGGTGAAAGGGGGTCCTAAATTTTATGAAGTCACATTTCAAAGTATAATATATTTAAGCTTTAAAAAACTAAATTTGAACTATTCACGAAAAATTTCAAAATATTTCCAACATCTATCTGTATGAGCATAATGTTTAAATTATTAAAACAATACTTTAAATGCAAATGAAACTAATTATGGAGCTGCTGCTTTAATTTAATAATTTCTGGATGTAATTGAGCATGGCGGCCCTATAATAATGAGGGCAATTACAACACCCTCAACCCCCCGCACTCAGCCCCCGCAGTCGATTGTTGTATTATACAGTACTATAAAACAATGCCCGAACGGAGGGGTGAGGCAGTCAAGCGAGGATTACGATACGAGCAAGACGTAGATTCGACGAGCGATATAGTGACGGACTTTGCGCGTGTTATTGAATCGTGCAGTTTGTACTAGTAGTGTCTAGTTATATTTGTACCTATGTTATATGTGTTTGTATAGTTCTAATAAATTCTATAGTAATTCCAACGGAATTTTAATTCGAGTCCTATGTAGCTCGTAACAATAGCGTATACCACACCTACACTAATGGATATTATTGAGTTGAAACTTCTTTAGAATCGTTGTGATTTGAAACTGGATTAAACGAAAAAGTGACACTAAAAAGAGATAAACACATAATTCTATAGGACTAAGCCTGCGAGAGAATGAGATAGAATACATTATATTTAATCATTTAAACACTATAATCATACAGACAGACAGAGTTGGAAATGTTTTGAAGTTTTTCGTTAATACTTCAACAATCCATCAACAAAACCTCAATCACTAGACATTTTATATTACATTTTGAATAATTATCTGCTATACTTGACAAGTCCAGAATTGCAATTAAATTTATGTGAGAATACCGAAAAGAAGAAAATCTTTTTTTTTTCATTGTTTGATTTCAGTAGACAGATATACGCCTCACGTGATGGAAAGCGGTGCTACCAATGCGCTGCCGGTATCTAAAGGGAGAGTGCTACCTGGCCATTGATACCGGAACACAACTCAAGGTTGTTATGGCGGCATATTCTAGACCAGGGGTGGTAGCCATCCAGACAGACCAGACAGAATCCAACGCAAAAAAATGAAGAACATCGTTCCAGAAATAAAATTGTTATATCTATAGAAAATATATTTACACAGTGAATTGAGAACCTATTATTGAAGTTGGTTAAAAATTACATATCATTTTACAGACACTCATATTATTATGTAGTAAAAATTGTTAGGATGCAGTAAAAACTGCTACTAATGTAATAATTGAAATTTGACTTACCAAGCAGTAATATGGGTAGGTCTAAGAGCAAATGCCACAGCAGCCCGTGTCTGGCTTGCATCTCAACCGGGGCTGCGGGAGCCTCCTCCGGTGCTCTCTGCAATCAAGGAAAAACAGAAATTAAACACAATTTTTAAATGATTTAAACATTATCAACGCTAAAAAGAGAGGTCCTTTTGGAAGAAAGCTACGAAATATTCACATAGTTGGCAGCGCTTTGACGACGCCTCTGGTGTTTTTAAGGTTCATAGATGCAACTGTCCACCCCCTATTAGTTGGCCGTCTGCCCGTTTCCTTGCTTTTGATGGTGAAGAAATCAAATATATAGGTCCGAAAGCCAGGATGCTGAATAATGATAAGATTTTTGGTGTGACAAAAGATGCGTTCCATCCTGGAAGTAAGAAAGGTAAAGTTAGATTATGTCGACACCAGATCATTGGAAATAGTCAGAAGAGAGAGTGACGACATGGATTGGAAGCATGTAGGTATTAATAAAACATAATAGTCAACCATAAATTATTGCGAAACGGCCAAAAATAGCACATCAGTTTTTGAATTTTTCTTCGACGTTGGAAGAACTTGCTACGAATGCTGCGATGGTCTTAAAAAATTGACCAATATGATAAGAGCGTTACAAGTTTTATATTATCAAGCCATTATTGCGCACAGGGGTAGGTAGAGACAATGGATTTCCAAATGTGAGGATCCTAAAACACACCTTTTGCTTCATTTATACATTATATATACGTGAAGCAAAAACTTTGTACACCTTTTTACGAAAATTGCGCGGACGGAGGGGTATCAAATTTCACACCCTTATAGTTTATACAGAGAAGAAGTGCAGAATGCATTTTTTTTTAATTATGCATAAAAAATACGTTAAAACCTTGTATTTGACACACACGCATATATACACTTTTGTTTATTGTTAAAGTCAGATTAACAGTGTAGCCTTGGCGAAATGTGATTATAGAAGTATATATAGTCTTTGACAAGAGAACCTTAATAATGTTCAAACTTATAATTAAAATTAATTATGGTCGAATTTCGACCACTGGGTGTCTACTAGTATTATTAATCTCTTCATACATGTACGTTTCTGGTTCTTTTTACCTGACCTTTCTTTAACACGTCTGCTGTTTAATCATGTTGAATACGTTACGGTCTATCGCCACCTAGCATCATAAACTTGTTTTGTGATTCTATTGATTTATCTTCTATTATCCGCAAGAGTTAACTTGAGACCTGAGCGGAATGCGCGCTCCCCTCCCGACACCCGCCTTCTTACCGCTCTTGCCATCAACGCGTGCGATCAAGTCACTACCTCGCGCTTATGTCATCCGAGCGAAGTCTCAAGTAAACTCTTGGGGGTTGTACGTAATATACATTAAGAAGTAAAAATATAATCTAGGGACTTGAAAAGTTATGCTGTAAAAAGTATTTTGTCACGGAGTATCGTAAACCTAGTTTTAGTTCTAAAATAGTTAACTTTAACACGAACACTTTCACATTAACACAGATTAGTGTGAAGCTATTAACTAACAAAAGTTAACCTGTATGTTGGAATTGTTACACCTTAAGGCCTGGATCACACTGGCAAAGCGATGCTGATGCAAGGCGTTGTTTAGTTTTGCAACACTAAACATTGACACATCCCTGTTTGGTGACAATGAAGATCTACAATGGACATACAGTCGCTTAATGTATTATCCCCGCAAATTGGTAATGCGCCTGGCCGCCATTTTGGTGATGTAACCGTAGCCGAACACTCAGTACCGTAAGCATCACTGGCCGGCGAATACGCGTACATATAGAGCTCCTGATGACGTTACATGAATGTTAATTTCTCAGAAAGGTGCATGTGTTCCGGCCAGGAGTCGAACCACCGGCCTTTGAGTCTGGGACAAGTGCGCTAGCCAATACGACTTAGCGTAGCAACTTACGACGAAATCATGTTAGGACTTTCAACTTTTGAAAATTGTTTGTCCTAATTAGCCCCATTTTAATTTTATGAAATTAATTATTTATTTATGAAATTGAAACGGGACCAATTATGACTTCTATCGCTATCGCTTCGCTGTCACTTTATCAGTGTAGTTGTAGTTTTAAAGGTAATTGTCTCAGTTTACTTATTCTTAGCTTCCGTAGGGCTCATTGACACTTCGTTAAGTACCAACTACAAGTGACAGTAGATAATATTATTTATATGTATTTAAGGTGTTTGGTTTTATTTAAAGCTAAAATAAGCATTTGCTTATTTACCGTTTAAATGAACTATTTTGTTCGTTTATTACCTACTAGTCTTTGCCTGCGGCTTCGCTCGCATCCTACTTGCCCTTTTTTTGACGAGGAGCCATCTCACCGTGTGGGCATAACGGTGAGGGCGTGTGGAGACTCGTCGGTCTATTTAAAACTCCTCTTGTTCCTTCCAGTCGCCTATAGCCTGGGCTTCAGAAAGAGGATATCGCCCGCCGCGCGCAGGCTCTGGCAGGCATCGGCCAAAAATTCCTCATTCACTGTCACCACAGGGGGTACCGCTATAGGAAACTTACATAGACACTGGCTGTATGGAAGCTTAGATAGATAGATAGATAGATAACTCTTTATTGTACACCAATACAAACATGAACTTAAGACTAAAATTATATCTAGTTATGTACAAAGGGCGGTCTTATCGCTAAAAAGCGATCTCTTCCAGACAACCCCAGAAATAAATTTAGATGATAATGGCGATGGTGGTATACGTAACATATAGTACAAACTACTTACATTTTAATAATAAATACATAAATTATATATATATAAATATATGGATAAATTGTATATATTACATAGATATATACTTAATATACATACCATACAAATACATATCTACAAAATATATAAATGTTTATAAGTGAATTTAAATATCATATTCCAACGACAGGTAGTAAGTATTTTTTGATCATAGTTTTAAATATCGCTAGCGATTTTGCTTGTCTGATTGTAACAGGAAGCGCGTTCCAGAGCTGTATAGCCTTAACAGTAAAAGAATTGTTATAAAAAGTTGAGTTATGCGCAGGAGTGTTCAATTTAAGTTTAGTAGAAGGGCGTAAATTATGAGAGCACGAAAGAAATTCAAAACTTTGTTTAAGGTAATCAGGAGTACTAGGGCAAAAAAAATACTATAGAGAAGAGCAAGGATGTGAGTATTCCGGCGAAATCGGATTGGCAACCACTTGAGTTTTTTTCGGAATTCAGAGACATGGTCATATTTGCGTAGTCCAAATATGAACCTTATGCAAAAATTTTGGAGGCGCTCAAGTTTATTGAGTTGTTCTTGGGTTAAATTTAGATAGCTGGCGTCAGCATAATCAAGGATAGGAAGTAATAAGGACTCTGCTAGCTTAATTTTGGTGGTAGTGGGTAAGAAATTCCTCAACCTTCTGAGGGATTTGGATGAGAGATAAAGCCGCCGACTTAATTCGGTGATATGAGGTCGCCAAGACAGCTCACTGTCAAATATAACGCCAAGGTTTTTTACCTTATCACTAAAAGAAATGATTGCCCCGTCAAACATCACACTAGGTATGGTACTCCAATCGACCTTATTAAGCATCCGTGAGCTACCGATGACGATGACTTGAGTTTTTTCAGGGTTGACATGAAGCCCAAAAGACTTGCCCCACTGCCAAATGCGTTCAAAATCAATGTTTATGATTGAAACTGCTTTGTCTAAGGTGGCGACAGGTGATTGTGTATAAATTTGTAAATCGTCTGCATAGAGGTGATAGGTTGAAGTGAGTTGATTAGAGATGGAGTTAATAAAAACAGCGAACAATAAGGGAGAAAGCACGCCGCCCTGAGGAACACCAGCAGTGAGTTCACACCATGATGAATAATCATCCTCGACGCGAACCCGCTGCCGGCGGCCATACAGGTAACTGTGAAACCAGTCGATTACTGTAGGAGATATGTTAAGAGAGCTTAGAATACCAAGTAATATTTCAAAGTTAACATTGTTAAAAGCACTGCTGAAGTCCAGCAGCGATAGCACAGTCAATAAACCATTATCCATACCATAACGGATGTCATCGGTGATTTTCACGAGGGCAGTAGTTGTGCTGTGGCCAGGACGGAAACCAGATTGATAGGGATTAAGGAGAGAATGCCGATTAAGGAAAACACTTAATTGTTGGTGGACTAGGCGTTCCAGGACTTTAGAAAGGAATGGCAGAATAGATATGGGACGGAATTGAGAGAAAGAAACAGGATTGGGTTTTTTAGGAAGAGGAATAATCTGGGCTTCCTGCAGGAGACAGGAAAGGTACCAGTAACTATAGAGGCATTGAATATATGGGTGAGGAGAGGATTAATGACATCCAGTATGGGCAGAATCATGTTGCGACTAATACCATCGCTGCCGACAGCGTTCGATGTAATGGATTTTACAGCGCTCTTAACATCACTATCAGTAAATCGACTTAATAAAAACGTAGGATAATTGGGTGTTGGCAGGGCGGAAAGAGTATTTAAAGTATTAGACTTAGATACAATGTCAAAGTCAGAAGTAGCAGAGAAATGTCGATTTAAATCGTCAATGTTGAGTTCTTTAGGAATTGCACTATTTGTTTGCTTGCCAACTCCCAGGGATCGTAGAAATTTCCAGACTTTAGCTGGGCTTTCACTTTCAACTGACTCGTGAATGTAGCGGCGTTGAGCGTCCCTACACACTCTATTGCAGCGATTACGAATTCTTACGAACGCCATTCGGTTGACTTCGGTAGGTTTAATTTTGAATTTGGTTTTAGCCTTGGACTTTTTGTGCATCAATGTTTTGATGTCATCGGTGAGCCACGGCGCTGGCAGATGTTTGATTTTTATACGCCGTAAAGGTGCATGTGTGTCATAAAGCTTCAATAAAGCAGTATTAAACACATACAACTTTTCATCAACGGTAGCGGCCTTAGCTACCTCAGACCAGTCGAATTCCCGAGCATCCTTAAGAAGTGCATCCAGATTCATATCACTAAAATTTCGCTGCAGGATAATTTTGGGTTTCATTTTCGGCGGACGCACATTGTAAGAAAGGTAGATCAAATCATGATATGAAAAAGCGTCCGCCGAGCACTGGCCGTGTTTGGAGACGTGGGAAGGTGACGAGACCATCATTAAGTCAAGAAGAGAAGGGGTCGAGTTAGGAAAGCGATGCGTTGCACTCAGCGGAAGAATATTGAGATTTAAAGATCGGACTAAAGTTTCTAAGGAAGATGACCGATGGTCTCGTTTCAGAAGGCAGGTATTAAAGTCGCCCATGATGATGGTATGCGCGAATGAAGTTGAAATATTTTCTAAAAGTGTTTCAAAAGAAGAAAAGTAATTGATACGAAGAGAAGAGATATAAAAGACTCCAAGAAGAATTTTAGCATGAGCAAGTTCATGAGGAAGCTTCATTATTTTGTAATAAAATGATGTGTCTAATAATATTGTCAGTAGCTATTGAACTGTTGATGTATATTATTATATGGTATTTAAAATAATACAAAGTATAGTCCAAGTGAAATGCAGTTTTCATTTTATATGGATATACGCGCTTACCCCAGCTAACCAAGTTACAGTCTGCTGAAATATAAGTTTTAAACATGGTCCTTCGAGCCGGATATGAACCGCCGACTTATGGATCTACAGTCCACACCCGCGACGACAGCAAGGGGAGCGCGAAATAACTTCTCTCCTACATTCAGCGGGCTTAAGTGCGGGCGGACCCTCCCTTGGGATTCGAATGCGGCTGTTTGCTCGCGTCGCCAGAGATCATCCAGGATAACCCGGCGCCGGAGTCTTTGCTTGCGCCAGGGCTTAGCTAGCACTCGACGCCCCCATTGTTCTATACACCCTCCCGCAACCTCATCCCGGGCCCGGAGACACCGTTATAAAAAAGAATAAGTGTTTCATGAAGTGGACACATTATAATTCTTAGAAATGTCAAACGTAATTTTTAATTCGAAATACCCGTAACGCCATCTAGCGAAGGTCGAACTAACGATGAGAGCAACACTTTAAAATTGTAGCGTCAAAGTCGTTTTCGTTGTCATACCGATTTATTTGTTAGTGAATTTCGTGATTGCAGAGCCAGATTTCAGCTATATTCGCCCATCACTCGCGAACAATATTTGTTCTGAATAAATGGTAAAATAATGGCTTTGTGGATAAAATTCAAATAATAAGACTAGATACTCAATATATCGTAAGGAAAATAGCCAATAATATTAATATGTATTCAAATACTTTTAGAATACTATGCAACTGAGCCCCGCCCTAAATTTTGTGCCATATTTTTCCTCCATCCATTCAAAGGTTTTTTTTTTAATTCTCTTCCACCGGACGGACAAGGTTATCCGGTTTTCTATGCCGTTTAGGGGTTTTTATGTTCCGTATTTTCTTTTCTACTTATTTTCTTTTTTATGCTTTATTATTTTGTTTTTTTCTCTCTTATATATATATATAACAATGGGTCCATATGCTAGTCTTACATCTTTCATTGTTTTAAACCTAGATGTTCTACTTTTCCTATATATACTATGCTATTTCTATTTTGACAATAATAATATTTACAAATATTATTTTACATTTCAATAAAATGTTGCGATGTCTACCATGTAATTTTTGATAGCATGCAAATCATGGCCGAAGGGTGTCTGTTATGCAAATGATTGGTCCAAATATTTGCACCAACGCGGGCCGAATACCTATGCTAATGCATCCATCGAAAACAACTGTTTAGTACTATACTACGATTTGATGACAGACGACCTAAATGCAAGCTTGTAATAATAGATACGTGATTGTATGTACGGTGGAGTTGTAAAGTAGTTAGTACGATAGAAAGACAAATAAAGACTTTTTATTGCATGAGCTCAACATAACCATCGCCTATAGACATTTATAACACCAAAGGTACCTACTACCAATGTGTCGCCGCTCTCTAAAGGTAGACCTGGCCACTAATGCCGGAACACAAATCAAGGTTGTTATGCGGCATACTCTAGACCAGGGGTCCAGAAGGGCAAATACCCTACCACCTGGCTGTGGGTTGTTTTGTCGCCTCTTACGACAGGCCGCCCGGCCGCAGGAAATTGTATACTTTATTCTTTTCCATTCTTGCACAGATAAGATGATTATTGCCAAGTAAAAAATGTAACTTTAAAATTCCTATATTTTTATTATTGGTCAGAGAGCGTCATAAGGCACTCTTCTTGTTTTTTTATATATATATATAATAACCTCCCTAAACTATAACTAGCGATTTATTATTCAAATTAATTATTTTTAGACAAAATTTAGTATCTTTAAAGTTTTTCCGTATTTAAACAGATACTTAATCAAAACCAACTAAGTTTCCACAGACATCCGTACACGTTATTAATAATGACATCTATCGAACAAGTTGGAATTAACCATTAGGTAACACGTTAAAAAAATGTATTACAAATGACTCTAAAATGTAAATAACGGAAAAGAACACCCCCAAAGTATGGTTGCCAACCGTACTATAATATATAGTATCGTACTGTACTTTACCTAATTGTCCTATATTAAGCTATTGCATAGCTTTTATCGCGGGCTTTGAGCGCGGCGACCGAATCAAGAAATTCCGTAACCAAAATAAACCTAACACCTCCCACTCCGCCTACCATGAGCGTTCGTTTCACGTGTATGTGTGCGTGCACATTGTATGCGCGGTGACGGGGTCTGAGGCGGGCGCGGCGAGCGGAGGCGTGCGGTGGCCACAGTGAGCCGCGAGCTCTCTTAGTTGTTCGAGATTTATGTAGGTATTGCAAATTATGGAACACGAGCTGCTCCGAAATCGGACGAATACGTAAGAAGCTGTTTGTGAGAAAGTATATAGGTGTATAGGTATCTATGATATCTTTATAATGCCACACTCACCGCATGTGCGCTCCGTAAGTATACATGTAGGTATATATGTATACATAGGTGATTTGTTTTCTTATCGGGCACCACACTCAACAAGTGTAACTTGAATTAATATCAAAGAAAAAAATACTGCATAAATAAAAAATAAATATACAATTATAATTGCATAAGTTGATAAAAAAAATGCTATGCAATAGCTTTACCGCGGTTGTCCCCGAGTGCCACAAGGAGTTTTTTATAGAAAAATAATAGAGTACGAGATGTATTATATTTTCATCGCCAATTTAGTTGACGCGATTTTTGTTCAGATTCTTATGATTATTTTAAAAATAATAGACCAGTGCTGGCCAAAGCAAAATGTAGTAATAAATACACATGGAAAATGCAATAATTAAATAAACAAAACATATAATAAAAAATATATGTCAACTCTTTTCTTCAGCTTTTCCTATACTATATTATCACAGCTTAAAAACAAAAACACTACATTTTTGTTTTTGTGTGTTTGAGTGGGTCCCCGGATGCTTTAGTATTTAGATTTACTATTGGAACCGGTAGGTGGCGCTGGGATCGGGTTCTAGGACCCCCCTAATCTCCTGGACCTATTTTCATGATATTTTTTGAGTGGGATGGTTTAGATTCACAATTGGAACCGGTAGGAGGCACTAGAATCGGGTCCTAGATTTTTATTTGTTCAAGGCAGGACGACGTCTGCCGGGACCGCTTGTTTTTAATAGATTTTCTGAACCTAACTGCAACATAATACTTTAAGACCAACTACATAATATTAATACAAGTTTCTCGATATTATCATAATACTAAAGTATTACAAAATACGTTTCCGAGTGCAGTATTAATATGCAAACGTAGTCTAACCGCAGTCCTTAATACCAACGAGGTTATTATGCAAAATCTGCTTCATAATTTATCCCTTACTAAATGATGTACTGTTAATTATTTTAATTACATGCGTATGCGATTTCAATGCTAATTAACTGTCGTGTTATTGGATACTGATAGCGTCTTGGAACTTAATTTATTCATGTTATAAATTTCTAATGCACTAATTGGATAATGTACCTATATAAAAGAGGCGTGCTGTGCAAAAATAAGAGAATGGCGATATCTATACATATAATAAAACTGTAGAGCTGTTTCTGTACAATGAAAAAAATGCTAAAAACCGAGTCAGGGGGATGTAAGAAGTGAAATAGGACTAATTTAGATATTTTTCAAATTTTTTGTATCTCTGTTTGTCTGTATGTACCAGCTGATCTCCGAAACGACTGGATCGATTTAAATGAAATTTTGTATGGTGGTAGCTTATATCCCTGGTCAACATATAGGATACTTTTGACCCCGAAAAATTAAAGAGATCCCGTGGATAGTTAAAAAATCGCACCACGCGGACGAAGTTGCGGACATAAGCTAGTATTTAATAAATCAGAATAATTTATGCATAACAAAGTTACACGTTAATTTCTACATCAATTAAACACAGGTCATAAATAAAATTAAAATTATGTCATATTATAGGATATAAACTCCACGTGATTATAGAAGGCGTGTTCGACTAACCATTTCCTAAGCCGTATTTTAAATGAACCGACGAATGGTGACTCCGTTATCCTACTCGGTAGGTTATTGTATATTATAATATATTGTTACGACCGAATGCCGACAAAAGACCTGCAGTTTATAACCTTCCCGCATGGACTTTCTTTGTTTATTTTGTGTTTCAAATTTGTAATTAAAAAAACAGCCCATTGTGTATTGTAATTTTTATGATAGTCATTAGCCAGGTGTGATTCTTGGAAATTCAGTCCATGCGGTCGAGTATTGTGCCGAGACATATTGTATTTGTATAAAGTAATGCCCGTACGGAGGGGGGAGGCAGTCAAGCGATAAACACAGGCAGAGCAAGACGTGTGTACATTTAGTGACGGAGATTGCGCGTGTTATTCAATTGTACATTACTTTTGGACTTACTGCGTCCGGTTATATTTGTACTTGTGTTATACGTGTTTGTATAGTTCTAATAAATTCTATAGTAATTCCAACGGCATTTTAATTCGAATCGACTCGCATCAATATTAAATAAATATTATTGTTAAATGACAGCAGACAGGCTAAAGGCCCAACTGTGATGGAAAGCGGTAACTGTCGCCTACAGACATTAGCAACACCAGCAGTCTTGCTGATGTGCTGCTAGCCTCGAAGGGGAACTGGCCACTGATGCGGGGACACAACTCGAAGTTGTTATTGCGGCATACCTTAGGCCAGGGGTGGTAGCTATTCAGTCGAGCAAATACCCTGCCACCTGGCTGTGGGTTGTTTTGTCGCCTATTACGACAGGCCGACAGGCGTTCTAAAAGTGTACAAAGGGCGGTCTTATCGCTAAAGGTTAGGAGTGGCGATGGTGGTATATGGGGGCGCGGCGTTTTCCGCGCGCGCTCACCTCTCCTTCCGTGGGGCGAGTTACAAACCGCCCCACGCCCAGATAGCTTGATGATGCCGGGAGATAAAAGTAGTGCCCCGGCAGTGAAAGAGGCCTTGCGAGGCCCACGTCTGTCAGGGCTGTGGAGAGGCTAAGTCATATATCCGTAGCCCTGGCATAAGCGAAGGACGGAACACCCAGGGGTTTTAGTGGGTATCCCTAACTGGGGAGTGGCAATAGCATGGCACCAGTTCTGACTGGGCATGCTAGTGCCACCCCCGATCTGGCGAATCCCACACTAGGTCGCGAATTATCCCCCAAGGTTCTGCCCTTGTCGCGGCTTAGTCCTCAATCGGATTTACCCTGGTAAAAAAAAATGGCGATGGTGGTATACATAATTATTGTACGAATACTTACATTTCAATAATAATATATAAACTATACTATATATACAAACAACAACAACATATACAAGATATAGTGATAAAATGCAACTATTTAAACATATATGCAATATAATACTATTTATATAAATATTGCAGATAGTATTTCCTGAGCATGTTCTTAAATGTTGTTAGAGGTTTTGCTTGTCTGACAGCAACAGGCAATGTATTCCAAAGTTGGACAGCCTTAACCGTGAAAGAATTATTAAAAAACGTTGTATTATGCAATGAGTAATAAGTCTATGTTGACTGGAAGGGCGTAAATTGAAAGACAGAAATTTATAATAGAGAGAGTGAAAATAAATAAAAATGTTTATTTCTAAATTGGCGACACTTTACAACAATTATTAATAATAACAAATATAATCAAATTGTGTACCACAATTTGCGAAATGAGGTTGGCACTCAGTATTTTGCTATCAGCTATAATATAAGCTTAAGGTGACAGAATAGATAACAAGATTTAGAAACTGGGTTTCCACTCAAATATCTGAATAATTAATTCATCTAAACGTTTTCCACTCAACAAACGTGTCGAGAACTTTCTCGCGTCGGCATTTCTAAAAGAAAATCTCACAATAACATTTATTACTCATCAAAGTAAAGGTCAAACACCTTCGTTAATATCTTCATATACACTCACTAATTTGGTTAAAATAAACAGTTAATCCACACGACCGTAAATCTAACTTTAAGCAGCGTACTCATCTGCAAGCCGTAACTACAACCGAGCGGATACAGTAACATGCTGTAAATAAATTTTCGCTCGCGACGTTTAACGAGACGTCTTTGGCCGCGTACTCATTAGCGAGTTGTAAATGTAACCGGCTCTAGTACTGTACGCGTGAAACGATCTTCGCTCGCGTCGTACAACGAGCCGCCTTTGCCCGCGTACTCATTAGCGAGTTGTAAATGTAACCGGCTCTAGTACTGTACGCGTGAAACGATCTTCGCTCGCGTCGTACAACGAGCCGCCTTTGGCCGCGTACTCTTTAGCGAGTTGTAAATGTAACCGGCTCTAGTACTGTACGCGTGAAACGATCTTCGCTCGCGTCGTACAACGAGCCGCCTTTGGCCGCGTACTCTTTAGCGAGTTGGAAATGTAACCGGCTCTAGTACTGTACTCGTGAAACGATCTTCGCTCGTGTCGTACAACGAGCCGCCTTTGGCCGCGTACTCATTAGCGAGTTGTAAATGTAACCGGTAATTAATGTCGGTGTAATTTTTGGTTACAGTAACGTACAACGGTTATAGTTTGCAGGTGAGTACGCAGCTTTAGATTGAATTTATTTATATCGAAATTGCGTAATCAACGTCGCTGGCGCATCGAGTCATCGTTCAAGCCAATGACAGTTTGTCAGCGTGCCGAATATAGACTGACAGCTGCTGTCAGACGCGATACTACCATATCTGTCAAAATGCAAATCGCACAAGTGTGACCATGACTTTGGCAAACTTTAACAATGGGTACAACGATCCGTGATTTTCATGGTGGATTCGCGAATAAAAGATGTCTAAAATTCGACAACTAAATAGACAGTGTGATAGACAGTGATTTTGTTCTTTTAATTTTCAAATACTCAGAAGAAAATAAATGTTTAAACATAAAACTATAATAACTGGCTTCTATAAGAATAGGACCGTGCTAAAAAAAATAACCGACTTAAAACATAAGAGGTTCTTAATTTACGTGAATGTATGCTAGTTTACATTGTATTTTTTATTTTTTTATTGCAGGAATTCAGCAGACAGGCAGATGGGAAGCGTTTACCATTGCCTATGGACATTTGCAACACCAAAAGTACAAATGCGCTGCTGCTCTCTTAAGGGAGACTGGAACTTGGTCACTAATGCCGGAACACAGCTCAAGGTTGTTATGGCGACATACTTTAGACCAGGGTTAGTAGCCATCCAGTCGGAAAAATACCCTACCACCTGGCTGTAGGTTGTTTAGTCGCCTCTTACAACACGCCGCCTGGCCGCAGAAAATTGTATTCTTTCTCCGTTCCTGCACGGATAAAACGTATAAAAACTTAGCACCTATTGAAAATTATATAAAACAGCAAATAAATATAATTGGCAAACATTTGTTCCTTGTTTAATCACTTTTGTCGTTTTTCTAAACACCTTAATTTAAATGAGATTGTATATATGGAATATACTGGAATAAGAATGAATTTATATATGTAAGGCAAGAAGAAATATATATATAAGGTATAATATATAAGGTGATTTTTTTAACATTGAAGGATATTGTTCTGAAGAAAGAATTGCTTGTATATGTTTAATAAAATGAGTTTCTGGTATCCTTGCCGTAAGACTGTAGTTTGGCGTTAATCAAATACCCACAGTGGGGTCGAAACTGGGAAGTAGGACTTGTATATAGGTGCAGTGTGGTGTATTTGTCTAACGGCCGATTTTTTAATCATCACGTAAAAGTTATCACTGGAATAAATTATAACCAGATTGAATTCAAAAGTGAAACCATTCAACTGCATTATTCATGCATTTTTAATTATGCCATGTTATACTTTATTCTATGAATAATAACTGGTGATTCAAAAATCGGCCCTAAAATATACATTTTAAAGTTGTATGCATATTCATTAAAGCTTGAAATTGGCTGGATCCTTAAATAATGTAAAGCCATATTTTAAAAAAAAATTAAAAGGATGTAAAGTTTACCACTGTCTGTAGTAATACACTGACACTGGTAAATTTCACAACTTATCCACTGATACTCAGTTTTTAATTCAAAAGTTAAAAATATCTCTTATACATCTGTGTTACCTGGCCACCCTATTCCTGGCTAATTGTAATTCTATATAACACCGCTGCGACGGGTTAGGAATAAATATTCTTTATAGTACGCTATTCTATACCGCATTCACGATAGCATGTGAAGCCATGTGACCGGCATTGTATTATAGCTTTTTAATTGATCGTCAATTCGGAACGGTTTACGTTACACGAGTAATTAGGAGGTCAATCTGATACACTAGTTTTTACAACGTAACTTTATAATTGTGCTCTGTTTTGAGCCCAATTCCCATTTTATGTAACTCATTCGTTTTAGAAGCATAAAGGGGTATGTGATGCATATTTTATATATCAATGGAATAACTGCTCGGCCAACGGGAACGGCCAACAGATTTGTCAATATTGTCGATGGCGGCAGAATCCAGAAAAACTGATATCGTCTTCAGCAATGGTTAGTTTGATAAATAAGTTTTCCAAAAAACGGCGAGAAAAGTGTATCTTTGTTTTGTATTGTTTGTTTAACTTAACTCCTAGGAGCGTTAGGTATAAATAGTAACTTATAATCTATACATATAATAAAACTGTAGAGGTCGAATTTCTGTACAATGAAAAAAATGATAAAAACTGAGTCAGGGGGATGTAAGAAGTGAAATAGAACTAATTTAGATTTTTGAAGTTAAACTTATTTTGGCGCGTTAGGGAAAAATTATGAGAGTGAGTAAATTTTCACGATGCGCGACACCGTCACGAAAATCGACACCCTGAAGTTAGCTATAGTCGAAATTTTAGATTTTTTTGTTAGTGTCGTTTTTTATACAAACGTAGAATAAGGCGAAAGATAAAATTTTTGAAAAGATTTTTATCTTGTTACGCCAAAGAAGTATTACTTCTAACGCGTGTACATAAGCACACACACGCTTTTTTTTTAATTTTTGTTTGTCTGTCTGTTTGTACCGCCTAATCTCCGAAACGACTGGACCGATTTAAATGAAATTTTGTATGGTGGTAGCTTATATCCCTGGTCAACATATAGGATACTTTTGATCCCGAAAAATTAAAGAGTTTCCGTGGGATAGTTAAAAAACCACACCACGCGGACGAAATCGCGGGCAGAAGCTAGTCAATTTATAATTATTTTAAGTCAATTCGAGTATTTTGTTTCTTTCTTTGGGACCCCCTAACACATTGTGGTACAGGTCCCGTCTAATACAAGCTACGCCACTGTGTAGGTAAGAGAGAGAAAGAGACATAGAGAGAGAGAGAGAGAGAGAGAGAGAGAGAAATAACACTTTATTGCACACCAAAATATACAATTACAAAACAAAATATATTTACAATATTTTCTAGGCAATACAATAGCCGGCCTTATAGCTCAAAGCAATCAGGCAACCTAAATCAAAGAAATTTGAATCAGGTGATGTAGGTGGTGCAGGAAAAAGGCAATGGACACATAAATACTCAAACTAATTTAAGAAATAAATATAAAAAGTCATACATATATACATATTCATATATATACACATATACAAAAATATATTTCAAAATACATAAGTTATTATAATAAATGAATTAGTTTTAGCATATTTGTGTTTTCTGAGTAAATTTTTAAATGTTGGTAAGGATTTGGCCTCTTTGGCACTAAGAGGCAGCATATTCCAAAGTTTGACAGTGCACTTTAAAACAATTATCATAATAGGATGAAGTGTGTGAAGGTGTCAGGAAAAGGGAGGTAGACAGCGTCTGAATGTCTAGGATGTACTCAGAATGCCCATGAAAAACGATGTGCAATGTCCGTTGTGCGGACGCGACACTGTCGGGAGGATAATTTATGATTTCTATACAAAGCAACGATTATGCAGGTATGACGCTAGTGAACTAACATTCCGACACCATTTTAATAGAAGACTTCCTAAAACATTTATTACGTTTCCCGATCAGAAAGGGCCTATTTGATAAGATAATATTATAAAATTTATAACGGTTGATTAGGCACACCGTTAACATAATATTGTACAAAACAAGTTTACCGTCTTTTGTCGTTCGAGTGTGCTTTTTATGATATTATTAAAATGATAACATCGTACGCCCACATCAAGTGGCGTCTCTTGTTGTGACTTACTGTTATCAAAATATTAGATAATTCGTTGACCGATATTTTTTTAGACTAAACGCAAAAGGAATGTAATGACTTTTTGGTATTCGAACTATTAGATTTAAAAAAAATCAGAAGTTATTTTTAATGTATGGAAACATTAGAACAATTCATTGACGGATCTCTTTTAAAGTATTTGAAAATGGGATCTATCTCTTATATATAAAAATGAATGCCTTTATAGAATCGTAAACTATACATTTGACCATGTGATGATCTTTAGCAAAGTTGTTGTGCATGAGCCAGAGAAGGTTTCTGAGTTGGTTCACAATTGGGCCCGGTAGGTGGCGCTGCTGTCGGCATATCGATTGAAACTTTTTCGGGCCGGACGACGTCTGCTGGGACAGCTAGTATAATAATAAATCTGTAAATGATTCGAGTTTGTATACTGGGTTTAAAAATGTGAAAAAAATCAAGGAGGCTAATTCGGACCAGGACATTCCGAAAATGTAAGTTTTAGAATTTTTGTTTGTCCGTCTGTCTGTCTGTTAGAGCATCATGTGAAAACTACTAAACTGAGCTAACGTATATCCCAGGGCGGAACTTAAGATACTTTTTATCCCGATGAAGGGCGTCTTCTCCACAGGATAGATAACAATATCAGAAAAGATGGCGCTGCAATCGCATCTATTTAAAAAAAACTACTGAACGTATATGAATAAAACTCGTTACAGAGTTGGCTTATATCCCGAATAAACACTTAGGATAGTTTTTATCCCAATAAATTACGTCGTTTCCATAAAATAGATAGATTAGCTAGATATATGGCGCTGCAATCGTGTTTTTTCAATTCACTAACAAATACTTACGTTTTCATAGGAAACAACATTTATTGTATTACTTCTCAAATCAGGTTGGCTTCGATTCATGTCTTTGTTTGGCTGGTTTAGACTATATTGACTTAGTTTCTTTGTTATTATTTTATGTAAAAAACCGAATCAAGTTTGTGTGTGTGTGTAATAAAGCTTACTGCCTAGGGATTGACACGCGGCGCAAACTCTAGTATAATATGTTTTTGGTGTTTCAAATTATTATGTTAAAAACAAACAAAAAACGTATGCGTCTCGGGACACCCGACAGAAGTGATAACTTGCGTGCGAGAAAGGGAAGCCAGACAGACTGGCGCCGTAGCGCGTTACGCAACGAAGCGGTTTACCCTCCCATAAGAAGTTATCACTTCAAAAGAGATTTGCTTTTTTCGGTATATAGCCAGTGGCCCCAGTGTCAAGTATGAATATTCATGAAACTAAAAATAATCTTCAAGCAAATATTCACCAAGCGAAAGCCGAACCCGCGTTAAAAAGCCTCAACCAATTTGAAGGTTTTTGATAGACGTCAAACAAGGGAGCGCTTCTGCCAACTCGACAAATTTTACTAAACATCATTTTCAACAGGGACAAAATTTTTGCTTAAAAACAATCAATACCCCACAATTACTATTTATTTTTAACCTATAGTATAGGCAGCCCCGGCAGACGTTGTTCTGCTTTGGAAATATGAAATCTAGGACCCGATCCCAGAGCCACCTACAGGTTCTAATTGTGAATCTAAACCATCCGACGACCCATCACCAAAATTAGCGCGTCCATCTCCTGGTTCTTTGCCACCTCCCCACCAATTTTCAGTCAAATCGGTACAGCCGTTCTTGAGTTATAAATAGTGTAACTAACACGACTTTCTTTTGTATATATAGATATAATAACTATTGCTTGTACATTAAAAAAACTGTACAGCATAACAGCTTTTGAGTTCCTATATGAATGTATGAGGCCATAATGTAAATCAGGGCATTTTTTACATGCAAGCCGAGAATTTTGATCCATTTCTCATTATGTTATTTTTATTGTAATTTCACTATTTTACAATGAAATTGAACTTTCCCATGTTACATTAGACTTGTTGTCCAGTACCAGCGATCTCAAGATGTCAACAAGATAACAAACCAGAAAAAAATTGCGGATTCAAAAATTTTTCATATCCGTTTGTGTTTGTCTATTTAGTCGTGTATCCAACTTTTCAAGTGTAATTTTTGCTGAACAATCAATTTTGGTTACCGATTTAAAGGGCGGCTTTAAGTTTTGTATAAGGCTGGGGTATAACAGGCTGTCGGCATACCTAATGGAAAGTGGTTAAATGAAGTGGCGTTATCAACGTGCTGCCGACCTTAAAATAATTTTGTGACATTTTTCTAAAAGTAAGTGTAGCGGCAAAAATGTCATACGAAAACCAATTTCAAATCCATAAGGTGCGTAAGATACGTATATAGATATAGGATTATGAATGTTTCTGAACACTTGAATAATTATGCACAGATAACTCTTTATTGTATACCAAAGCATAGATAAACAGTAGTAGAAAAATATAAGAGTACATAGTATATATAACAGATAGTACAACGGGCGACCTTATCGCTAAACAGCGATCTCTATATATTATTATTGTGGCGAATGATGGTGGAACCATCTAGTTAGTTTTAGAACTTTTGGAAATATCCAGAACGATCTAGAACGAAAAGACAAGGACGGATATATTTAGAAAGAGATAGACGATAAACGAAAGAAGGAGATGGATAGATGTTAGAAAGAGATAGACGACAAAAGAGAGAAAGAGATAGATAGATGTTAGAAAGGGATAGATGTATAAACGAAAGTTCCCGAACAGAAGGTTCGGGAAAGAAAAGACAGAGATAGATAGACGGGTTCTAGAAAATTCTTCTGTATAAAAACAGCGTAAGGCGCGCCTACCGGGCAGTTTTAAAGTTGAGTCAGTCCAAGACGGTGAAGCAACAAGTGCGATACTAAAGAGTTGTTAGAGAAGAATAATAGAGTACAGAGACGAATCAAGTGGTGAATTTAGTGACAAGTTTGGTGGATAGATACGTGAAGGAAGTGTGTAGCGTAGTTCGAGAGAGGAACCACCAGAGGCGAGCTACACGCGATAATATCGGAGGTGGTCTACGCAATACCAAATTGTTACGTACGAGCGGGGGTACGCACTTGTGGATTGGAAGAAAACACCAGTTTAATTTAAAAGCTTTTATCGACTTACAAAGCCGCGCGCAGTACCTCCCTGTAGGGTTGCTGTCCTTAAACACAAGACCAACGATACACAGTCCCGACGATAAGTTGTCACACCCTCAATACTGTCGCCAATATTGCGTAGACCACCTCCGATATTATCGCGTGTAGCTCGCCTCTGGTGGTTCCTCTCTCGAACTACGCTACACACTTCCTTCACGTATCTATCCACCAAACTTGTCACTAAATTCACCACTTGATTCGTCTCTGTACTCTATTATTCTTCTCTAACAACTCTTTAGTATCGCACTTGTTGCTTCACCGTCTTGGACTGACTCAACTTTAAAACTGCCCGGTAGGCGCGCCTTACGCTGTTTTTATACAGAAGAATTTTCTAGAACCCGTCTATCTATCTCTGTCTTTTCTTTCCCGAATCTTCTGTTCGGGAACTTTCGTTTATACATCTATCCCTTTCTAACATCTATCTATCTCTTTCTCTCTTTTGTCGTCTATCTCTTTCTAACATCTATCCATCTCCTTCTTTCGTTTATCGTCTATCTCTTTCTAAATATATCCGTCCTTGTCTTTTCGTTCTAGATCGTTCTGGATATTTCCAAAAGTTCTAAAACTAACTAGATGGTTCCACCATCATTCGCCACATTATGTACAATGTAATTTTGGAAGATAGATAGATAGATAGATAACTCTTTATTGTACACCAATACAAACATGAACTTAAGACTAAAATTATATCTAGTTATGTACAAAGGGCGGTCTTATCGCTAAAAAGCGATCTCTTCCAGACAACCCCAGAAATAAATTTAGATGATAATGGCGATGGTGGTATACGTAACATATAGTACAAACTACTGAAGAACTACTGAGAAACTACGGAAGATGTACGTATCCTCTCAGTTAGGCTGCCTGGAAGAGACCGCTTTAAGCGATATTGTCGCCTTTTGTTTTGCCGTTATATTATTGTAATTATTCATTTTGTAATTGTTTATTTGGTGAACAATAGAGTGTTTTCTATTCTATTCTACTGCAGTAAAGAACGACTAAAGGTTTTTGAAGTTAAACTTCTTTAGGCGCTACTAGGAGGTAACTGGACGACAATGCAACGGAAGTCCGTTACGGCAATATGGCGTCGCAATATGGCGTACCATCCGGTTTTCAAATATTTTTTTGTCAATAGATAGTTTATAAACAACTCAATAAAAAAAAATTTTTTTGAAAAAAAAACATAGTAAAAAAGTTTTACTTCAATCACGTGTGAACGTTATACGCACTCTTTTTTTACTGAACCACAATAGTATCAATTCATCTCCATACTCGTATAGATAGCAACTAAAAAGTATAGCCAAGTGTTTGAAGTGGAAGGAAGATCTATCGCAGTTTTCTCTTCAACGCAGCGAGCGACGTTTGCAGTACACGCGACTCCAGTTTCTGGGTTATAATAATTTTATTGTTTAGGTTATTAAATGACGGAAGTTCAGTAACGATGCCTTGTTGCAGTGTGGGTGAAAATGTGAAACTTTTTATACTTTTATCTGCCTTTTTACCTTTTTAGATCAATTTTGAAATATAAAAATCTATAATTTCATTGTTCTAACAGTAACAAGATATTATTATTTTTAGCACAATAAACTAACTTTTCTTAGTTTTGGTGTTTTAGTTTTGTCTTGCAAGTGAAAAGGTTTCCTGAAATATATTCTCCAGACAGACATACATACATGACTTCACGCCAGGTCCCTTGCGGGGTAGGCACGAACAACAGAGCGCCATTCAGGCTTATTTTTCTTCTCCAGACAACTCATGATATAGTAATAAAATGCCACTATTTAAACATAATAAACGTATATGCAATATAATACTAATTATATTTAAAGTTTATTTAATAATTTAAAGAAATAGTATATTGTAGGTATGTGTTGTTAAACACTCCACATTGGCTTAATACGGAAATTGTTTTATTTGATTGCCCTCTAGATGTCGCTGTTCAATAATGAAGCCTGATAATCTTTACAATGTATGTAATGTATTATTTCGTATATTTTGACTTTGACTTGTATCATTGAAGATTTCCAAACCCAACATACAAGATTACTAATAATAGTTTTGTCATTAACTTCACCGTACCCTGAATGTGACCCGGGAAACATCCATGTGGTATGTATTTGTAATTTTGTATACGAAGGTATAACAAAGAATGTATAAGAACCGAACAATAATCAGATCGCTACCCTTTCAGGCTCGAGTATAAGCAGTTTAAACTGCCATCTGTTTGAAGCAATCCAAGCGGTAGGTTCAATCATTCACCTCCGCGACCTCTGTAAACGATCCGCCGCGCTTTGATGTTGTCCGATACGTGCAAATGCTGTTATTGTTATTGATCTATTAAACATTGAATTTACTTTGTACGTTTGTTTACTTTATTATTTTATACATGATACATTTCGGCGAGCATGTTGAGATGGATGTATGGTGATATAAGACTGGATAAGGTCAGAAATGAGTCATAAAGGGATCTTTGAATGTTGCATTCGTGAATGATAAAGTTGAGAGGAAAAGAACTAAGGTAGTTTGAGTAGTAACCAAATCTTCCAATTCTTATCCGTGCAGGAACGGAAAAAGAATACAATTCCTGCAGCCGGGCGGCCTGTCGTAAGAGGCGACAAAACAACCTGTACCAGTTGGTAGGATATTTGCCCGACTGAATGGCTACCACCCTGGTCTAGAATATGCCGCCATAACATCCTTGAGTTGTGTTCCGGCATGAGTGACCAGATTCCAGTGTCCCTTAAGAGAGCAGCAGCGCATTTGTAGCACCTTTGGTGTTGCAAATGTCCATAGGCGATAGTAACCGCTTTCCATCAAGTGGGTCGTCTGCCTGTCTGAACTCCTGCAATAAAAAAACCAGGAGGAATGAAAGTCAATTGACAAAAAGAGAGAGAGAGTAAGATATAGAAATCCGACATTAGTTCACTTTTATTTCTTTAGTGTCTGAGTGAAATACAAACCCACGTGTAATGCTGGAACACCTATTATTTACTTGACACCCAAGACATAATAGGATTATATATGGATGTATGGATTATATATGGATTTTCATGTCCGTAACTCGAGAAATTATGGGTCGGTCACCCTAACATTTTTATCGCCATATGTGAGAAGTGCCTTAAGATTATTTTTGGTACACAGTGACATATGCCGTACGATACTTTTATTTTGTCAAATTTTGTTAATTGTGAAAATATAAAAATAGTATAGGAGGAAGAAGACACTAAAGACGCAAACAAATAGAATTCACACAATAATATACATGTAGTTAAATAATGCCGCATTTCCAACAATATCAAACCGATGTATACTTATATGAACCGATGTAACAACTTTACCAATTTTAATAAGACCAGTTGAACTGTATTGATGACTGATGCGCTGCAATGTCGTATATCGGATTAAAGTAAAACAGATAGTATAAAACATTTGCCATGAAAACACTAGATGTGCCAGCTTTCTTGGTGATATTTCAAACTGTATTGGAGTTAATCAATTTCTTATATTATAGGTAGCCTTGCGACTACCAAACATTGCTGTCTTTTTGCGGAGACAAAGCAATCTTAGCATCGCAGCTGTCAGCAATAAATCAAATAAAAAAATAACTGTGAATTTACCACAATCAATATTATTGTAAATATTTTATAATCATGAATAATAAATAATGTATTTAAATTCCATTCGAATAAATCTCTTGAGATTTGGAACTTGGTTTACGCCATCTTGCTTATCATAATGTCGTTAATTTTGAATAACAATATCATGCATATTTAATGCACGCTAATTTATTATTGTTACATCAATGACGCTAATAAACACTACCGTTATGAAATTAATATTAAATTAGGATTAGATAAAGTTATTTATTAGAGTTAAGGATAAACCATATATTTAGGTTGATGGAAAAGAGAATATTGTAAATATGGAATTTTGTTATTGTTGATATTGCTGTGCAATAAAATTATCTAATCATTATTTATTAGCCTTAAGAACAAATTTATATAAAACTAGGATATGCCTGCGACTTCGTCTACGCTTGACTTGAAATTCCCGCGGGATTCTCGGGACACAAAACATCGCAGCATTTGAGAAAGAATTGTAAGCTATCTATCGTTTGAATGAAAAGTGTTTCAGATGAAGTTCATTTTACGCACCCCAACCGCTCCCGGTGAAATTCCCGCCGGATTCCCGGGATAAAAAATCACACATTTTATTACATTTTTGCTTTTATCTGGCCATTTTAAATAATTCCCTGAAAAATTCTCGCGGAATTCCCAGAATAAAAAGTAGCGAAGAGTTTAAGTCTAAGAATTAGCTATCAAACAGAGGAAACCGCATCGAAATGGGTCCAGTAGTTTTTGCGTCAATTCCGAAGAAACAGTCAAGAAATTAAAAAAAAATTTGCATCGTTTTCTCCATTGTTTATATACTCGTAGTCTATTCCAGCTGCCTTTTCTTTCTTAATAGCTTTAATGTACAAACATGGCGTGTTTAGAATTGTATAATATATATTTAATTTAATTATGTAAAAGAGCATGCGTTAAAATACTTTGTTATCATAGTAATTTTAAAATGTCACAATAAGAAATAATTTCCATTTTTAAACAATAAAAATATACTATTTGATTTATTCAGAAAACGACGTCACAACATGGTACACTCATACAAAATCTAGGCAGCTGCGGCGTTTTGTATGCCGATATAAAGTATATCAGTTGATTTCACTATCAACAGCTCTATTACGGCTACTGCGAGATTTTTTTTTATTTTGATTTGATTTCACACAATAAAATTGCAATTTAAATTTTATAAAATTCCCATCACACGTAACTGAGCTAATTCTCAGTATCCTAACTACGAGGGATTGAAGTTATGTTACATAATCAACAATGAACCCAAACACTATACAATACTGTACAACTACAACTGTCAACAGGTATTACATAAAGCCTCTTGTTGAACGCGGCTGAGCTGTTCTTACTTAAGATTAAACTGTTATAGGTTTTCCAAAGTAATTGAATTAAAGGTTTAAGTGGAACAATGAACCATATATCGAAAAAAAACAACGAAACATATTTGAAATATTAGCTAACTACATTTAGTACAACATTAAGTAACAGTACAGAGAGAAACATTAAAACACAACAGTAGGAAATATTAAGTGATTGTATACCATTTATAGGCTGTCAATTATAACAAGTTTCAGAAATTGTCATAATTCAAAATCAAGCAGCAACACTGATGGATTCAAATTTAGGCCTACGAGGTCTTGAGTTAGTAACATTTCTGGGAATGTAAAATTAAAAGAATGAGAAAAATAATTTAAACTAAATTAAGCTTACTTGTCTAAGGACCGTTTGCATAAGGTTGCTTAAATTTATTGAAGAAACACAAAACACATTTAACACTCTTAAATACAATTAGCGTCTTGCACAACGCAAATGTTTTTGCTAAATATGTTTAAAGGACTGTCAATGTACGTGTACGTTTTGTGTAAAACGTATTTAGTCACTTTAATATGATTAACTAAATTTATTTAAAGTCGATCGTTATGCAAGCGGCCTAAAAGAATTTACGATTAAATATCAGTAATATATTTAAAATAATAAATGTACCATTCAACATTATGGCACATTAAAAAGATAAATAGGTGTCTGTAATATTAAGTAGGGAGTACAACGCAGTCAAAATCTACCTCTTAGCACCATATTTTTGAAAATTACGGACGTGGGTGATTTGTACGTGGTAGAACCGTTCGACCGAATCGTTATCTTGATTAATCCCTATTAATATTATAAAAGCGAAAGTAACTCTGTCTGTCTGTCTGCTGTTCCGTATTCACGGAAATACTATTGGACGCATTTGGCTGAAATTCGGTATATATGTAACATCTGATTTTGATTCTAGGGTGGCAAAAGAGCTGAAACAGCCTGTTTGCCGGCTTCGCAATACAATAAAATAAGAAATTGACATATTAATTGAAATACTCTAAAAATAACCACTAATCACTATTTCCCCAGGAAACGCCGTATTAATCGTAATTTCTTAATATAGCTGCGCAGGCGCCGCTCGCGACAATTACTCGGTTAATAGTCGTACCAGCTGTCATAATCATAACTCAGACCCCCAAGGCCGCGCCAATTACAGGCCAGCCATTGCATTTTAGTGAATTAGGCAATGTTAATTATATAGGATTAAATGTCTGGTATTTTCAGGATTGTCTGGGAACTACAAATGATACGGGAGTCGTCATCGATATCTGCATGATTATTCACATACAACATTGCTTTGGTTTTCAATATTACTATTTATTACTTCCACTAAAATTAGATTGGCTAATGGCCCACCTGATGCAGAACAATTACTATATTGGCAAAATTAATGCTACAAATGTGCAGCCGGACTCGAAGAAAGGACTGGAAGTTAGACATTAATACCGGAACATAAATCAAAGTTGTGCAACTTAAGCGATAAAGTATAAAAATAATCTAGCAAAGTGACAAATATACACAGTGACAGCATCCATAATTATGCTTCAACAGATAATTAAAGCCTCTGACAAGGCTTTATAAATCAACAACCTCATGTAACAGAAGGTGGAAGACTTTATTGATTACCAATAGATACTCATAACACAAATTTTTGATTTCACTGATAGATGTGACTGAGTGATCTCTTTCAGGCACCCTAGAGGTAAAGTATTTTTAAAAGGATTGATAAATTTGTGTTACAGTAAAGGACTACAAGTTATCTTATATAATAAAGAAAAAATATTTATAGAGATCGCGTTAAATAATCCGGTTTCCAATAAGTAATTGATAGTCAGTCAAGAAAGTCCTTCATCACCCTAAGATCAAATATCATTTGCACCTCATAGGATGACAAGGTATATTTGCGCTTGTAAAATCTATGTCACAATAACAAAAGATTCATTATACTTCAATATTGCGGCAAATTTTATTAACGAATTGTTGTCAAAACTGGCAACTATGCAAAAAAGTACATACAGCTCCTAAAACTTTTCAAATTAGCTGCATAACACTGTACACCATCTGAAAGAGCGAAACTCTCGCCTTAGAAATTAGTTTTAGAAATAGAATCCAGAGACAAGGCTTCGTTACAAAGTTATAGTTTCATTATTCATTCGCATGTATAGAGAAAACATGTTGCTATATCGAGTCCTACACTGAATAAAACATGAATAACTGTCACAAAGATCCTTATGTGAATTGATTGCAGATTGCAAATCGTTCAATCACTATTGTATGCTTTTTTTGGAGCACTATTTTGGCGCAATAACTCAATGGGTTGTTTTTTATCTGACGTAACCGTGTTAAGTTAATGACCTGACTATTAGTCTGGTATTCATGTATACTCACTGATTACAATGTTTAGATTTGTTTGTAAAGTAGTTATAACGGTTTAGTTTGGATTTCATTTGTCAACTTTGGACACGTTGAGTCATTGAGTTCATCATCATTAACATATTTTTTGCTTAACATATTTAGTATTTCATCTACACTTTGTTTACCAGCTACTACTACTTCTCTGGAGGACTAAAACGTTTCAGCCATCACATGTACACTATTTAAACCATCGTGTTGTTTCTTATACGATCGATTCATGAATATTTTGAGAATTTTAATAAAATATCTAAGAAATTGACTAAAATGGAAATTATAATACACTAAATTTCGGACCATTTCTCTCAATTATGATGATGTAAAAGAAAAAAGAGAGTCGGCATCTTTAGTTAAGCTTCGTTTAACCTCTGTAATGGTTCTTGTAATTGACTCTCAAAATAATCGTATTTTAATAACCTCTCTATTCATAACTGACATATCATGACTTCAATCGGCTCATTAAAATGAAGTAAAAAAAGAAGTCTTTTCATAATGCAATTACATAAAATACTTCTTTTATCGTCATTCTAATGATCTGATAAATTTTGTATAACTATTATAAATAAAGGGGGTATAGGTTTAATCGGTACATGTTGTAAGTCAGGATTATCAGCAGAGCAAATCTTAGAAACTATCTTTCTAGTACATTCACTGGTCTAGATATAGTTCTAATCAGCATCGGTCTTGTATTTATTACAATTGTATTTTTTACCTTGGGAATACAGTGTGTGTGTGTTTTTTGTCGATTATTTTCTTATATAAATATCTCTATTTATACCTGCATTTACAACCTCTACAGACAGAGTCATGGTCAAACAGAAGGAATTTAGCCCCGCCTTCTCATCTTCCATGGTACCAACCACATTCCGTCTGGTCTCTTAACATCGTCGCTACACAGCCCATTTGGTTCAAGAACAGTTGGTGCCCCGGTGGTAGTAAGAGACCGACGGATAAGGGCATTAAGTGTAGAATGCGGTAACATTCTGCCGGCGCTCTTTGCGTATGCCAAGCCATGAAGGCCTAACTTATCAACTCTAAATTTCTTCATTATAATCTTCATATTTCTTTTGCCAACATAATCTAAGTAAGAGATAAAATAGATGCAAAGGGAGTGACAAAACAAGTTTATGGCACCAGTGTGGATGATAGAGTTGGTGCTGATAAACGGCGATGTTCTTACCACGATGAAATAGCAGATGTTCTGAACAATGGTCAGGTAAAAAACACTTAGGTATATTATAAACCTGTGTGTTTGAAGAGATTAGAAAGTAGATGAAGCAAAACATGTATGATTGTGGCAAAAGGAGATCCATCGTCTCTATTTACCCCTATAGGAAACAGGCATGATAATATGTATGTAATCTAAACAATTGATAGACGGAAGACATTCGTTTATGGTCAGGTCAATGCTCCGTTCTCCAAGTTGGTTTACCTATCTATTAAATGGTATTGTCACATAAGGCCGATCAAACACGTTTGAATAGAAAAATTGGTAATACATATGATAAGCTTATTGGAAGTAAATATAAATATTGGCCAAGTGGATGTCGACCAAATTATGGTGAAGGGTTCCACGGAGGTAATGAACTTGCATTATTTTTGTCTTTTCACTAAAAACATATTACAATATTCCATAATTCAAAAAGTACTCAATTTTGTTCAAAAGAATTTTATTAGGTAACATTTTTTAAGCTCTACCTGTCTGATTTTATTCGGTTTTCATAAAAAAAAATGCTGAAATATTATGTATGCACATAGACAGGCCACGACAATTTCATAATATAGCGTATGCCTTGTTTAATCTTACGTTAAGTATAGATTTTTAAATTGGGTGTTATAGATTGTTAGCTTCAATTTTCTATTTTAATATATAAGTTGATTAAGGCTGGTGTTCATATACATTTAAGCGACGGTTAAACAAAACAATCGCTGTTTAGCCATATAATTTTAGCGATTATTTTATTTTAACCATCGGGTAAATGTCTATTTGAACAAGTCTTATAGAAATTAATAGTTGTTTGCAAAAATCATGTGTGTGTAATGTGGCAAAGATATTTTTAAAGGAAAAATTATTAAAAAAGTATTGATTGTTCTTAGCAAATTCAAATCCAAATTCAAAAGTTTTTATTCAAAATAAGTTCCACTGGAGAACACTATTTGGAGGTAATACATGTAAGTCAAAATTTAAATCTACTTCCTATTCTATGTACACCGCTTCGCAATATGTTATCGTTGTGTTTAAATGAGAAGAAGCGGCTTGAAACTTCCCAGCAACACATGTAGCTAAAAAAGATTTTTCATCATAATTATCTTTTTGTAATACATTAAGAAGTTGTATTAAACCATTAATATAAAATCTTTCGGGTTGTTTAAATGTAGATACTTAAAATATATATTTATTAAAAATGAGGATTTTTATTTTAGCGTAAATGACTACGGAACCCTTGTATCGTACAATAACATGATCAGCACTTTTTGGACATAACTCGGCAGTTTTGTCACATACGAGCTAAACGTTTCTGCCTAATTATATTCAATAGCTTACGAGACTGGTTTTTGTTATCCCTTCAATCGTTGTCCGTTAGATCTTAGAGGCTTATTACGTTACGCACATATTGCACGAGTTATTGTGAAAGATTCATGGATATATAATGAAGTCTTTTAGGTTTGGGTTAAGTAATACTTAATAGGTTTTTTATTGTGGATCTGGCATATAAGTAGACCGCTCCGCTCATGGAAAGTGGTAACCATAGCCTGTAGATATTTGTAACACGAAGAGCGAAGCCAAAGCGTTGTCAGCCTTCAGAACAGTATAGAGGGATTAGATTTATATCTTGGGATCAGACAAGAGGAATGGAATAGAGAGGAAAAATGGGATTTGGATACGGGAAGGAAGGAATGGGCCATCGAAACCCTCACTCATCCTACGCTACAGGATTAGTTCAAAGCTAACCGTTCCACGGTCATATTCTGTGAGAGCGTAGTATCACATCGATCGACCCTAAGAGCTATAAGTAATCAAAAATTATTTCAGTAAGACTTTTTTATTGTATGAGTTCAGCAGATAGGCAGATGGCCCACCTGTTGGTAAGCAGTTACCATCGCATATGGACATTTGCAACATCAAATGTGCTACCGCTCTCTAAAGGGAGCCTAGAACGTGGCCACTAATGCCGGAACACATCTCAAGGTTGTTATAACAGGATACCCCCCACCTGATGAAATCACGTTATTGTATTCCTTCGTGGCTAAGAAATATATTTCTTTTCAGTGAACTTCTTTGTGCAGGATATTGTTTGTCAGTACTGGAAGAATTATTACGATATTTTAGAGACTTTTTTATTTAAGTCAATAAAATGGATAGGTACATATTCCGACAGTCGTCTAACTTTTGAAATATGCCGTGAAATATTCTGAAAATTTGACTTTAAACCAAAATTGGTTAAATTAATAACTATCCCTCGAGTAGCTTTTCAAATTCAATAGAATATTTCTGATTGTCAACTTTTTTAGGGTTGCGTAGCTAAATAATGAAAAGAATGAACGTGACAAAATGTATTCAGAACCCTTGATAGTTCATGGATTGGCAGTCACTTGGGCAGTTTAAAAACATTTTTAAGCTATATATTTAAATAAAAGATTTTCGAGTACGCAGTATAAACAGCCTGCTAATAGAACGTTTTAGTGCATAACATAAAAACAGACATGTGTTAATATATTTATTGTGCATTTCCCTTTATCTTGAATAGCAATATTTTTATATAGTTATTTAAAAACTTGTGAGAGATTTCTATTTTATTGTACCCATACTAATAGCTTGGAAGAATGGTTTGATATGAGATGAAATTTGAATGGTTAAATTATGAGATATAAAAAATAATTTTTGACATGTTTTTCATCCGTGAAGGAACGAGGAAAGAAAACAGACAAAACAACCCACAGCCAGGTGGTAGGGTATTTGCGTGACTGGATGGCTACCAACCCTGGTCTAGAGTATGCAGTCCTAGCAACCTTGAGTTGTGTACCAGCATCAGAGACCAGGTTCCAGTCTTCCTTATGAGAGCAGCAGCGCATTTGTATCACCGTTGGTGTTTGCAAATGTCTATAGGCGATGGTAACCGCTTTCCATCAGGTGGGTCGTCTGCCTGTTTAACTAACTATGCAATAAAAAAAGAAAACGCGGATGAAGACGCGGATAATAAATAGCTAGTTGAGTATAATGACATTAATATGTAAAATTAATATTAATATGAAGAGAGAGTAATAATTAATCTTTTCTTGTGAGATAGTTATTTAATTTATAGGCTACAAGTTATTTATTACTGAACTTTAAGTAAGGCTTTATCTGTCACGAATGCTCAACGCGGCGTTTACGTCAATCGACATTAAACGCTGCTTTCGGCGTCAGATTTACGTTATACCAGGTGGTAGGGTATTTGCCCGACTGGATGACTACCACCCCTGATCTAAAGTATGCCGCCATTACAACCCTGAGTTGTGTTTCGATGTTAGTGACCAGGTTCCAGTCTCCCTTAAGAGAGCAGCAGCGCATATGTATCACCTTTGGTGTTGCAAATATCCATAGGCGATGATAATCGCTTTCCATCAAGAGCCGTCTGCCTGTCTGTTGAACTCAATAACAAAATACCGAGGGTCGCTCTCGAAACATCTAAATGTGCATCAGATTGGTTTCACAGATCAAACTTACGTCAAAATCCCAACGTCTTTACGATAGAATACTCCAGAATGAGTACACACGCGATTTACCTTATATGGACGCCGCAAACAACGTATATGCGCCGCGTGAGGCGTCTAAGAAAGAACACTAGTAAAGTGCATTATCATGATGCGCATTTAAGTTTTCGCGACTTGTAGACATAATAAAACTACGTTCTATGGTTTTAAGCGCGGTAATTTATTTCATTTATGTTAGTCCGACGTTTCGGCCACTTTTCAGTGGCCGAGATCACGGAAAACAATGATGTCAAGTGTCAACGAGTATTGTCAAAGTTTTATTTAGCCTACCGCCAACTTGTTCATTTTAATTATATAGTTTTAATTTTGTTTATGGCTATTATTTACTCTTAGGGAGCCTAAACTAATTTACCACCGCTTCGCAACATGTTATGGCTCGAAGAGAAGAAGCGGCGCAAGAAACTCTTCGGCAAACATTGGCTAAATAAGACTTAACAATACTCATTGACATCTTTGTCTTCCGTGATCACGACTACTGAAAAGTAGTCGAAACGTCAGAATAATAAAAATCAAATAAACTACCGCGCTTAAAACCATTAAATCGTAGTTTTATTATCACAAACAATGCCGCATCTCAAACAACGCATGAAAGCCTTGGCTATACCTGAGTGATACAGTTGCTAACACTAACATTTCCCAGGTGTAGCAGGGGCATTAGACTAACAAGTTAGAAATACTATTTTCAAAGTCTAGGTCATTAGAACGAATAACCTTTCTCCTTTTAAATATAGTCATACATCTATTAAATACATATTTGACGTCTGAACCGCAGCTGATTTATGAGTATGATGCATTTTGCATTGAACTGACTATTCCCGTACGAATATTCGTGCTTTACCGTCCGTCTATTTGAAGTGTTATTTATGTTATTAGCAGGCAAAAAGGCAGACGGCCCAGCTCATGGAAAGTGGTTACCATCGCTTATAGACGTTTGGAAGAGACTTGTGGCTCACCGTTCATTGTCTCCATGGAACCCTTCAACATGCGAGGTTACACACTTGACTGCCTTCATACAACATTAAAACATGAATTTGAATAATTATGCACTAATCTACATTGCTGAATATAATGATATTACGTAACAAACAGAAACAGGAACCACAAGTGCTCACAATCCGTAATTAATGCGGTCAATGCAGTTGCACCTCGACGTATGGTACCCGTAGGCGGCTGAATGTGGGTGATATACAAACTTGGGAAACTATGATTTATTTGTTGGCAGGTCGGTAAACTTGTGGTGGCAACACCGGTCCAGTGTTGTAAGGAAACGTGTAAAGCCTACGTAAGTCAATGACAGAATATATTATTTAATTTTGACTTAAAACATAATTTAAGCAAAGCCATTAAATATTGGTGTTAGATCTCTGTCTAAAAACTCTGGATTTAGAGCATACATTTAAGAGTAGAGGAAGTGAATACCGTAGTATTCTTGTAAGAGTCAGAAGGAGATGAAGGTCGCTTTTCGTGCATTTTTGCATGTAAAAAGACGACTTAACTTCGACTTAATTAAATTTTTAAGCAAATACTTCTTGTCATCAACTAAATTTGACATGGCGATTAGATAATGCCAGCCTGAGATGTCGAGATATACTATGAACACGTCGTCATACGCCTTCACTATGCAACGAAAATCTGGGATCACTAGATCAGCGTCGTATACTTACTACGGAGAGCAAGCGTCACATCTCGTGGATGTACTATCCGCAAGAATTAACTTGAGACCTGAGCGGAATGCGCGATCCCCTCCCGACGCCCGCCTTCTTACCGCTCTCCCCCTCCTGACACCCGCCTTCTTACCGCTCTCGCCCTCCCAATGCCCGTCTCCTTACCGATCTCGCCCTTCCGGCACCCGCCTTCTTACCGCTCTCGCCATCAACGCGTCAGTAGCGCTTACGTCATCAGTGACAAGTCTCAAGTTAACTCTTGCTGGTTATAATGTAGCTCTAAACAAATAGCTGCTATAAATATAAAACTTATGGGTTCTGACGTGACTAGATTAGCGTATACATCTGACGTGTGCTTAATGTAGATCTAGTTTCAAAATCAATAAACGCAAGATTATTCAAGTGTCAGCCCGTAAATCAAATTCAAAGCTAGTTTCAAAGCCTTTCATCTTATATTAAACATTCCCACGTAAAACCTGCTTCCTAGGATATAAGATATAAATCAAATGTTACCTACATTTGAGCGCATTACGCCACACGTCATCCGCTGCGCAGGCGCATGCTTATTGCTCGCATTAATTACTTGCCAGCCCGTTTGAGTTGGAACCCCAAGGAATATTAATATGATAGATAGTGACGTTTCCCGTTGCGAGTTGAAGGGGGATTACTGTTGCTAGGGGCAAATTTGGCGTGGTAGGGCCATGCAGAAATCATTATCTTGCCCTCTGGAACGGCTTGTTCGGTGTGATACCACATTCTCTCAGAATATCAGACTCAAACGGTAAAGCGTAAAGGCAAGGCGGCAAAGCAGCCAGTCGTAAGAGGCCACAAAACAACCCACAGCCAGACGGTAGGGTATCTACTTGCCCGACTGAATGGTTACCACTAGTCTAGAGTCTGACTTAGGGGGCCGAGACATGGACACTGACGGCAGGACTGGTCCACAAGTTCCAAGTCGCTCAACTGGCTATGGAGTGAGCTATGTCAGGTGTTTCTCTTATGGATAAAATTAGAAATGAGGATATCCGTAAGAGAACCAAGGTAACCGACATAGATCGCAAAATTAACAAGTTGAAGTGGCAGTGGGCCGGTCACGTCTGCCGCAGAACCGATGGCCGATAGAGTAGACGACTCTAGGAGTGGAGACCGCGTCTCGGTAGACGTAGTGTAGTGTAGGCGGACTGACGACCTGTGCAAGGTCGCCGGTAGGCGCTAGATGAGGAAGTCAGAGGGCAAGGATTCGTGGCGCCGTCTTGGGGAGGCCTACATCCAGCAGTGGACTGCAAATGGCTGGCGACGAAGTCTAGAGTCTGCCACCACAACAACTTTGAGATGTGTTCCGATATCGGTCGCCAGGTTCCAGTTTCCCTTTCGAGGCCGACAGCACCTCTGGTATTGCTAATGTACTTGGGCAACGGTGACCACTTTCCATCACAATTAGATCGTCAGCCTGTCTGCTGTGCTTCAGCAATTAAAAAAGCCTTAAGCTATTGTGTTTCGTTTCTCGTCTTTCCTCTCCTATTCACTTATTACATTCACCTTTTTTATTTTTTTAATGAGGGGAATACTTTTGATGGCCATCAGCCGCGCGTCGGGGGAAAATCGGGGCCGGTGTGTGAGGATCGGTCGTCAAGTCGGGGTGGCACTAGCATCTCTTGGCAGTACTAAAGATGTATTGCCACACCACAGTTAGGGATACCCACTAAAACCCCTCCGTATTCCGTCCTTCGCAACAACATAGGATGAGTGCACACGCAGTACACAGGTCGGTTTGCACGAATCTAAGCTTGTTCATGTCAATCTGGTATTTAATTTGAAGGAAATGGAGACTTGGTCCAATGAAATGAGTTGAGATATTATTTTATAAAAGCATTATATTTTTCTAGTACAGAACGGAAAATCCCTAAATTCCGGATAGATCTGGAAGACAAGAAATCTAAAAATATGATCACAAAAAAACTACGTTATCAATAACCATAATCGATTTATGTGAATGAATGTCAACAATTAATAATAAGAAAACACTTACACTAGACTAATTCATTCAACATTACTAAACTCACTACAACTATAAAAAATATTGTTACGAGTTGCAGGACTCGAATTAAAATGCCGTTAGAATTACTTCTTTATTACTTCCTTATAACTTCAATAGTTTATAGCTTGGCACTATGAATAATACTATAAAATACGTGTCTAACATTACCTTTTTTTTCTTAGGGTTCTGTAAAAAAAATATTAATTAACCTTCAGCCTATTATGATAATCTTTTACGGTGCAAGCTGTCAAACTTTGGAATATGCTGCTTACTGTCAGAGAGGTCAAATCCTTACCAACATTTAGAAATTTGCTCAGAAAACACTATTTGTCCACAAATAGCTATGTCTGATTTACTGAATATAATCATGCTAATACATTTATTATAATAGTTTATGTATTATTGTATATATATGATATACTACTACGTATTTGTATATTTATTTCCTAAATTAGTTTGAGTAAGATACATAAATATGTATCTATTGCCTTTTTCGCCACCTATTTCGCCTGATTCAACTTCTTTCGTTTAGGTTGCCTGGAAGAAATCGATCTGAACGATAAGCCCACCTATTGCCTAGAAAATATTAGAAATATGGTCTGTTTTTGTAATTGTATATTTTGGTGTGTAATCAAGTGTTCTCTCTCTCTCTCGGCCTCTCTCTCTCTGACTCTCTCTCTCTCTCGGCCTCTCTCTCTCTCGGCCTCTCTCTCTGACTCTCTCTCTCGGCCTCTCTCTCTCGGCCTCTCTCTCTGACTCTCTCTCTCTCGGCCTCTCTCTCTCTCTCCCCTTCTAATTATTAAAAACACCTAGTCTACAAATGGGACAAAATGGATTTTCCAACAAATGGTTTTTATTTACTTAGTGCGTCATACATAGTGCCACCAAATATATTTAGTGTTTGAATTTAGAACATAGATGTTCTTTTGTTTGTGTTACGTATTTTTTTTTCTTTCTATTAAAATTGTCATATATTATTTTTATGATTACTTATATTATTTATAAAAGTCCGGCAAGAAAATAATATTTAAAGAATTGTTTATGACTTACTATAATAGGGGGTGTTGAGTTTGTACAATGCATTTAATAACCAGAAAAAATTCGGGCTAATTTGGACCAGTAGGTTTTAAAATTTTTGCCAGTCTGTCTAAATATAAATACTAGAGTATCACTAATACCACTGTTTAATTTATCATCCATTAAACATCCATTCTCATAAACTTTCTCGTTTACATTATTGATAGGATAGTACTTAAAATAATGTCTATGACGCTAACAAACTTACTTTCAATGTGACAAACAATCATAATGGCCGTCTTTAATAGTACTGTCATTTAATAAAACTACGTTTTAACGGTTTTAAGCGCGGTAATTTATTTGATTTAGGTTTATCCGACGTTTCGGCCGCTTTTCAGTGGCCGTGGTCACGGAAGACAAAGATGACATTTGTCAAACGTGTATTGTCAAAGTTTTTATTCAGCCTACCGCCAACTTGTTCATTTTAATTATTTAGTTTTAAATTTTGTTTATGGATATTATTTACTCTATGGGAGCCCAGCAAAAACCAACTGCCAGACCTCAAGACACTGTGAGCTCTTTCTGCGTGCAACGAAACAAACCAACTTGACTGATAATTTCTTTTATTTTTTCCTTCCACTCATTTTAATATTATATAAAAAAAAAATTTAGAACTAGGCATGTTTACTGAAGAGTTTCTTGCGCCGCTTCTTCTCTTCAAGCCACAACATGTTGTGAAGCGGTGGTAAATTAGATTAGGCTCCCATAGAGTAAATAATATCCATAAACAAAATTTAAAACTAAATAATTAAAATGAACAAGTTGGCGGTAGGCTGAATAAAAACTTTGACAATACACGTTTGACAAATGTCATCTTTGTCTTCCGTGACCACGGCCACTGAAAAGCGGCCGAAACGTCGGATAAACCTAAATCAAATAAATTACCGCGCTTAAAACCGTTAAAACGTAGTTTTATTATGTGTACAAGTCGCGAAAACTTAAGAAAATAGTACTGTCATTATAAAAAACTCTATGGAACCCCAAATATGTAACACACGTTGCCATAGCAACGCACAATGCACCGACTTTATTACACAGTCGTTACTCACTGCAATTAGTTGACTGCATTATTTATACATTCAAACACGCAATTCTCAACCTAATGTCTATGAAATTAAAACCTTATTAACCCGCAAAAGTATTCAAATGCGGTAAAGAACGGAAGCAAATCTATTTCTGCCTGCACAGTATTCTATTTTTAACTTTATCACTAATGAAATAAGGTATATATAAACCGCAACCTTAATTTATATTTGACAAACCTTTTTACTACGTATTCATACTATTGTCAACTTTATTGCAATAAAAACAAGGCTCTTTTATACTGAATAATTACGTTGCCGGATCTAGAAATGAAAGCAAACTTAATTATACTGTTACCTTGATCGATAATAGTCCTTGTTCACTAAAAAATAAGGTTTTGATTAGACGTAATATTTATATTGTTTCACCCTGGCGCCAATGAAGTTTGTTGCACTGAGCCAAGTGTGAAGAATTCTCTCAAATAGTCAATGGCCAATAACATTAATAAAACGAGCTTTTAAGATTAAAAAAGCTTGTGAGTATACATTAGATTTAAATAGCTTTCTCTTGAGTAGTATCTTAGAGTAATTTGTGTATTAGGAACATTAAAAAGAAATTACATATCTACCTTATGTTAATAATGCTAACGAAGTAAGCAAAACTCGCCGACTGAATAAGATGATGAAAATCTAATCAACGTATACTAACGAAAAGAATATCAGTGATTATTTTTATCATCCAATGACGAATGCTTTAGTGTTAATGGCTGTGACAAAATACGACTTACTTATAGAGTTAAATAATAACGCGTTAACAATTTAGCTACATTATTGTATAGTACCCGGCACGAATCTTGACCGGTCGGCGGAACAGTAGGGATCGCTTTGGGCATTGATCGTAGCCAATGTAACGAGATTTATAAACATATCTTAGACATATAATAAAACTGTAGAGGTCAAATTTCTGTAAAATGAAAAAAATGCTAAAAACCGAGTGAGGGGGGGTGTAAAAAGTGAAAAAGAACTAATTTAGATTTTTTTCCAATTTTTTGTTTCTCTGTCTGTCTGTTTGTACCGGCTAATCTACGAAACGACTGGACCGACTTAAATAAAATTTAAGAAATTTTGTATGGTGGTAGCTTATATGCCTGGTCAACATGTAGGATACTTTTGATCCCGAAAAATTTAAGAGTTCCCGTGGGATAGTTAAAAAACCGCACCACGGATGAAGTCGCGGGCAGAAGCTAGTAGAGAATATTATTCTTGGTCTCTTTATACGAAAGAGACAATACCTCAAATATTCGAAAAACGATTGAAATTTCACTGTTCGTAGCAAAAAGCGACCGCTGAAGGATCGTGCCAGGGACTGTATATACATGAGGCATCTGTTAATGTTTAACGTCATTAATAATGTATTGAACTTCAAAACTTCAAAATATTTCCAACTCCATCTTTATGAACATATTGTTTAAATAATTAAATATCTCTTTTTAGTGTCGCTTTTTTTTCCTTTTATCAAGTTTCAAATCATGACGATTCTAAAGAAGTTTCCCTTAAAAAACATATTTTTAGACAACAGGTTTCCTTGACCCACCTACACAGCCTTTCGTAAATAATGATCTCAAACCTGTCATGCTGCAATATTACATGCATTTTAATTAGCTAAAAATTCACATTGATAGAACAACGAATACAGACTCGCCTAAAAACTAATGACTCATTACATTACAAGTAAAAATCACGATTCGAATAAAGTCATCATTCCTAATGCAGGATACTAAATCGATGATAAAATACTCTAATAAATGATGCGCCTATAGGCGCAAGCAACAGCTGATTCAACTCAAACTATAGTATATAATAGTTGTGAAGATTTTGAACAGGGCCGCATTTCAGGCATTCAAATCTTATAGCACATAATAATGCATACAAGTCATCCACATATAATATATAAATCCTCTTGTTTCTTTGTGTATAGAAATAGAAGAACTTCCATTGGATAGTGTGTGTCATGATTAATTAAATGTAAGGTGACACTTAATTGAACTGTGACACTTTTTATCATTTTACAAACTTTTAACTTAGGTTTCTTTCTTATTGTATACTAGCTTCTGCCCGCGACTTCGACCGCGTGGAAAGTTTATAAAAAAGTAAGCAAAAGAAACCCCGATTTTGGAACATTGTCATGGTCTTAGCGTGATGATATATAGCCTATAGCCTTCCTCCATAAATGGGCTATCTAACGCTGAAAGAATTTTTCAAATCAGACTAGTAGTTCCTGAGATTAGGGCGTTCAAGCAAACAAACAAACAAACTCTTCAGCTTTATATATTAGTATAAGATTCGTTTTTAAGGCCCGATTTTTCAATCATCAGATAAAAATTACCAAAGAATAAATGATAACCTGAGTGAATGTTTAAGTGAAATAGGTGAACTGTTTCATTCACACAAGAATATTTTTTAATTTATTCGTGTTGTATTTTAATCGATGAATAATTTTTATCTGTCGATTGAAAAAGCGGCCCTAAGTTTATTATATTAGTATCTCATTGTAAATTAGTTTTATTAGGTGATTTAGTTTTTTTTTAAAGTTTTTTTTTTTAATTATTGTGACCAAACGTCATAACCTCTTTGTTTTTGTATTAGTGTAGTGAATTATGAGGTTACAAGTCTAAGGAGTCAATTTATTATTTATTTTCTATACAGTAATCACACTTGTATTTATTATAATATTAAAAAGTGAGATGAAAGCCCCTTGCTTTTTGTGATTGTTCTTTTACACATACACACATATTATATTAATAAGTAAATTGTATTAGGATTTATTGTGAAATATGTTGGAACCCTAATTCTACTCTCGCCTTTCTACCACGCTACAAGGAGACAAACATCATGTTACCGATATAATTAATAACTTATAATAAAATGTCATTTTTGATGTCCGAATATATTATTGTTAAAAATATTTGTAGCCCTACAAATAAAATATTTATATTACTGTTTGTATTTAACCACAGTATCAAAACTAAATCAATAATTGTGCACAGATCTTGGATATATAGCGAATTAATAGAATTAACCATATAGTATACACATTAAAGTACTAGGATGTTGTGAATAACCATTTTAGTTTTCTTCTTATATGGTGACTATATATAATGCAGTGGGGTCCGAATAGTCCGGACAGGCAAAAATAAGGCCATTTGCGGATTATTAAGGCATCCGGATTGTGGTCTGCAATAAATCTGCGCACTTGATATGAAGTTTAAAAAAAACAAGAATATTCCTGCTTGAAAAAATCTGCTTATATTTTTCGCACTTCATTTCAAAAGCTCAGTCTGTAAATCGACGCAGAGACATAACTTCGTGGCTGAAAAATTCTTTTTTTTCCGCCTATTTCAACGCAGTGTTTAAGGACGCCGCTCGTCCGGATTACCGAATAAGCGGGGTCCGGATTAACAAGGCCTTACTGTAGTAAGATATTATCTGTATGTACAAAACCAAACGTGCTTACTAGTCTCATTACAAAGGTCATTGTACTTTATTTACCCTTAATGAACATGTACATTATTTGTCTAAAAACCTGCTCGACCTACACAATATTAGGGTTGGGACCTAAACAAACACTTTCTATTCGGGTAACCCGTTTAAACTCAAAAGTCCCACTTTGACTCGACTAAGAGTAAATATTAATTAACAGCAAAACAATATTTATTTTACCGTTAATACAAAGCTTTAGTAGACTTCAAGTAAATTTATTGTATTTTCTAAAATCCCTTTGAGCTTTGTTTTGTTTGAGTTCTCTTAGTACCTTGTTTTGTTTTATTAATTCTATCTAGTTTTTAGGTAATCCTTTTAAGTTTAACCCTACAATTGCGTAAAAATAAAAATTTACTTAACCCATTTTAAAACTTCATATCGTAGTTAAGGAATGGAGTTATTATTTTATTGTTAGTTTTAAATTATTATTATTACTTACATAACTTTTAAGATGTTTTTTATGAATTTTTATTTTACTCAAATAGTCTAGGCTTGAACATAGGAAATATTTATTTCCTATGTGAGTTTGTACGATTTAAAACTCCAATAAGCAAGCATGACAAGCTATGAGATAACCCTGGATATTTAATAAAGGTCAATAATTCTATACTTATATCATTGCTTATGTGACTTTGTATGGTTTAAGAATCTAGCCAGTTTCAAATATTGATAAATTAGTATTTTATTCGAAACTATTTTTTTAAATTCAAACTAAGTTCCATTGAAGAACATATTTAAAGATCATAGCGACGCTTGAAAGGCAATCATGACTAAGCGACATTGAGTAAACTTTACAGGAGAGTGATTTAAAGTTAAAATAAAAAATAATAATCATAACATTTCACCTACTTGTTCGATTAAAATATTTCTACCAGTGTTAAAATTATTTTAATCGAACAATTAGGCGAAATGTTATGATTTTTATTTTTTATTTTTGAACTTTAAATCACTCTCCTGTAAAGTTTACTCAATGTCGCTTAGTCATGATTGCCTTTCAAGCGTCGATAGGTACTCGTACATATAACTTATAAATTAAGTCTGTGTGCTTATTTGTATACACCACTTTGCAACGAATTATAGCGGCAAGAAACTCCCAAGAAACACGTTTTAAAAATTCTTTTACTTCAGTATTATTTGTCTTCATAATTTTTATTTTCCTGAGGCTTATTCATTCAAGTGTAGGTATAATCTTCAAGCAAATAAGTATCAAGCGAAAAGAGGTGTTTTTTAGAATTCTTTCGATAGAAAATGGTGACGCGCTACTAAGGAACTCTTGTCACAATCACATTAAATATTGTTCATTTGTTTATTTTGAAAAAAAAATTATAAGTTTTCGAAAATAAAAAAATAAATCATCTCTCTTTAATTTAAGTTCCCGCCAAAATTATATACTTACAAGAATTATTAGCGAATTCAGCCCTGCTTACTTTCGCGACGCATAATACAACGGAAGCCAAGACCATTTGTGTTTTTAGCGACATCCGACTCCTGTACTGTCTATATCCTTTTCGACCTGCTTTATAGGTAGAGTAATTCAAAAGGAATCTTGTATTCCAATGAAAGTAAGCGACAAAACACTTCTTATTGGCTTTTTAAAGTTTTTGATCAAAATCACAAACTAAAACAAATCAACGGAACAAGAATAGATTACACCAAAATCTCTAATAATAAGACGATGAAAGTTTTTGGTGATTTTCTCTAATACTTTGGTTCGCAAACTGGCCACTACTCAGCTGGCGTACTTTTAAACAAATCTATGACAACACTTGACACTGGCTTCATACAAAAACCATTCAAAAGCATTTAATTATTTTATTATTTTATGACTATATTCATATAATAAGAATATTTGAAGTATTTTACAATGGTCGCTACTAAAAAGCGATATTGATTAAAAAATATTACTTGGAAATATATCCAAATACACCCCTGACTCCTTCTGGCACTTGTTTAAACTGTGAAGGGGGAATGGTGGCGCACAGGCCGATGATGATGGATGTGAATCGTTTAATAAAATAATAATTATTGATTCTGTACAGTAACAACGATTATACTTATTTGAGATATCGAGTCCTGTTCGATTGGAGGTACTCCGGTTTTATCTCCGTTTGTGTTTAAATTTTATCTCTCAGTGTAATATTAGTTCCATCAAAGTACAGTACGAGTTTCAGACGTTTTTCTGACGTCATAATAACACCTTAATGGTTGCTTTGAATATCGCAACTAAGGGTGAACCTCCCATGCGCATCATTGGCCACAAGCACATTTTTTAAATCCTATATCCTCGTTTCAAATGCCTTGTTTATGACAATAATGAGCATTAATTACAAGGTTTTATTTAACTTGCTATGGATGTATGTATAAGTAAGTTCGGGTGGAATATTGCAAGTTAAATTTGACCAACTTCCCGGTTTCCGATTGAGCTGAAATTTTGCACGCATATGTATATCGCGTGACAATGCAATAATATGATACCATGGAGCTGATCCGATGATGGAGTCGGAAGGTGGCCATAGGAACTCCTGTACTAAACAAGATAGACCCGTCGTGTTTGGGCTCGTTTTACTTGTCTTGGCTACCACTCTGCTGCTACATGATATCCAGTATCTCAAAACCTTTTTAAAAAAGCTTATGTGATATTATAGCCAACAATGAATGATAGCATGAGTTTCTTAAAAACCTAGTTGAGAACAACGATGCGCTCAGGATTTGCCCAATTAAGCGATCATTACGGCACCATTACGACCCGAATAATGGAATATATTTACAGTATTGTAGTAGTAAACTTGATTAAGTCTACATAGTATAAATTGGTATCCGGGAATTGCCACGTGCGATTTTCCTGTCTTTTTTCCATGAGTTCAGCAGAGAGTTTGACGGCCCATCTGATGGAAAGCGGTTACTATCGCCTATTAACATTTATAATACCAAAGATGCTACAAATGTGTTGCCGCTCTCTAAACGGAGACTGAAACCTCGCCATTATTACCGGAATACAACTCGAGGTTGTTATGGCGGCATACTCTAGACCAGGGGTAATAGCTATCCGACGGGAAAATACCCTACCACCTGGCTGTGGGTTGTTTTGTTACCTCTTACAACAGGCCGCCCCAGCGCAGGAATTTGTATTCTGTACTCCGTTTCGACACGGATTAAAGTCTATAGTACATATACATGTTGTATATTAATAGACTATAAAATAATAATCACTAAAATTGCCCGAAAGCCTTTAAAACGCCTTGTAATGGCCGACCAGACTTACCAGAAACGGAAAATCATTACCCAGTTAACTATATAAAAGAGAAAATTTCGTCACAACCAACCAATAAAGTTTAGCTTCCGTGAATTTGTTTAGTTTAGAAAGGACATAAAACATGCACAATGGGTTTTGGTAACAGACACAAATTGGATTCTTGTGATGTTTTATTTTAAATTCCCTTTCAACTGATATCATTATTAGGTCAGTCGGATACAAAGGAATTTGAAGACAAAGCTTTGGATCCGTGATTGTTAAGAAAATTAGTGTTATTTTTGGAAATCTGGAAAGAGTGTCATGTTCAGAGGTATTAAAAACGAGTATTTATTTTATGAAATTTTAATCTTTTCTTCGTAATCGTTTAGAGTTCGGTAGATATTAAAAACGGAACTCTAATAATTTTGGTATTTTGAAGATTTATATAGGATTCAGTGGTAAAATAGTAAATAGTCGATTTTTGTCGTCAAAAACAAGCCCATGATTGGGTGCGGATTGCCAAACACTTACTCAATTTTTATTCAATTTAATTTGTTTGATTAAAGCAAATAAATACAAAACATAAGGATATTAAGAAATATAAGAAATATCTCAAAATTCGTTTAAATACATAATATCACGCCTGTTTCCCAAGGGGGTAGGCAGAGACTATGCATCTCCACTTGCGACGATCCTGACAAACTACTTTCGCTTCACCTACTTGCATTAACCTCTTCATACATGCACGTTTATTTGAAATGCTTTTTACCTGACCTCTCTTTAATACTTCTGATATTTGGTCATGTTGTGTTCGTTTCAAAATTCGTGTCAAAATATTCATATAACAGTAATGTGTGTAATTTCTTTTGAATAGAATTTTGGATAAATATTTGACGTTTTCAGGAAGTTTGTTGAAGATCTTTACTAACCTATTAAATTAATTATTATAGTCAAAATTTGGAACCGGGGAACAATAATTTATTATCTGTCTTCACCATAAGTTGCCTTGTTCTTACTTCGTGATGTCCAAGAAACATCGTAGAATTTTCTTTTACAAATATTGCTATTTGTTATATGTACAGACAATGTAGAGTTAGCAGCTGGAGCTTTTTAAAAAGAAGCCTACATGGCTCTAGAGTCTAGATAGTCTGCGCTACTACTAGACTGTAGAGCCCCCCCCCCCCCCTCTAGAGTCTAGTAGTAGCGCAGTAGTAGGGGGGAGTGTTCCGAAGAACTGTTTAGAATGGTGCATTCATCCTATTTATACCATCGCATCACTAGCCATCGGTTGGGAGTTCATCTCCACTTCCGCGAGCCGCTTCGGTCATGTACGCAACGGTCCTGTAGAACATTCCTCTTGCGCAGCTTGGGTATTTGTAATAAGCTCCCAGCCGAGGTTTTCCACGGCGCTACGATATGGAGATTTTTTTTAAACGGTGTCATAAAGGTAACCGCTTTCCATCAGGTGGGCCGTCAGCCTGACTGCTGTACTTCAGCTATAAAAAAAATACTAATTGCTCGTATACATTTCTTTTGATACCTAAATACACTGGCTACATCAGTCGAATTTTCCCGCATGAGTAAACTATAAAACACGTTGATTGATATTACCTCTTAGTAATACAAAACTTGAGGAAAATTACAAAAAAATATAGAATAAGTATCGAAGCAAGCGAGAGGCCGTTTGAGTGTCTCTAGTAGATAGATTAGATTACTCCCTTGCTTAACTTAAAGACGCTTTAAAAAAATTACATACAGATCTTGTGAAATCAATCCACATATTCAAAAAGCTTAGGCTGGTGTGCACCGACTTTTAACCAATGGTTAAAATAAAATAATCGCCAAAAATGTAAGGAAAAACAGGGATTATTTTTGGTTAACCGTCGGTTAAATTTCGATGCACACCAGCCTTAGTCATAAATCATCAAATTAAGTGCAATTCTTAAACAATTCTTCAAAACGTACTTTCACTTAATTTTGCAATCAATATTGAAAACAAAAAGATTGAAACCTCATTTCTTTATTGGGCAAGGATACTTTCAGAGATGACGAATGAATTCCAAGGGTTTTTTTTTATATTGAAACCACATATTAAGGATGTTGCTTAAGAAATCTCACAGTTAGTCATTAAACTCAGGTCCAAGTCATCGTCTATACTTTCAAGGCATTTTGGAATTTATAAGACTTTCAAGTTTCGGACCTAGTAAATGATGCCTACCTCACATCTATATGTGAGATAGGTATTACAATGGTTGGATGGCAATTCCCGTCGAGGTTTCCCCTATGCACTATTAATAACACGGGGTTGTGAATGAAGAGTGTTATAACGTTTTTGAGATCCCTGGTGTTGCTAAATTCCATAGGCGACGGTAATCATCTTCCATCAAGCGGGCCGTCTGCCAGTTTTACCTGCTTCAGGCAAAAAAAAACTAGTTTCTAGGTTTTTCTGTAATAATGTACAATACAGAGTTATCTATTGTCTTCCTATTTCAGCGTGATTACTTTCTGAGTTCTAATCAAATATTGTGCCATATTTGAAATAATTAATAATAATTTAGTATGTGTTGTTATTATTATGATGATAATAATGTTTTTCTTTCAATGTCTTTTTCTCACCTACTTCACATCTATATGTGTGGTAGGTATCATTTCCTAGGAACCTATTGAGAAATAATAATCATTACTATTCTTCAAAGCCTATCAAATAATACCTAACAATGTCAAATGATATTCGAGGTATAATTTTATTGATCTATAGGTAGAATACAATATGTTTAGACTTAATAATTAAAAATAAAATAATTTAATAAATAATCTAAAAAAACCCATTTAATATGTAAAATATTTTAAATGCTAAAACTTTAATAAGTTTAATAAATCTATTGTAGTTAGTTTTAATATTTCTTTAATATCTTCGAGTCTAAGCAGGTGTAGGTTACATAATTATATGGAAAATTTATGTTCATTAACATTATCGGATCAAGTGAAGCAATTAAAAGATTGTCATCTGTTCGCTACAAACAGGAAGTGAAAGTTATAATTAGCTATTTTATATAATATATAACTATAACTAATTTACAATTGCTAAATGAATTTGACCTTTTAAACGTATAAAATCTTACTTATCTTAAGAAAGAGATAAAGACACTTAAGTAACTTAGAAAATTCACTCCCACACAGGCGGCAAGACAATGATATACAGTCTGCGCCACAAAAGAAGTCCCATACACGCGGCGCTGTAATCGCCGTACTTAATCCTGCCTGAGTATTTTTTTGCTAAACCGTATATCAATGTATGTAATTAATAATATACTGTTACGAGCTACAGGACTCGAATTAAAATGCCGTTGGAATTACTATAGAATTTATTAGAACTACACAAACACGTATAACACAGGTACAAATATAACTGGATACAACAAGTACAAACTGTACGATTTAATAACACGCAAAGTTCGTCACTATATTGCTTATCGAATGTACTACACACGTCTTGTACAGTCTTGTACATCTTTCCCACCGTTCGGGCATTCCCTTTATCCTGTACAGATACAATATGCCTCAACGCAAAACAATAATTTCCAAGAATTAGTTCGACACACCTGCCATTATGCAACCACGACTTGTAAGTCAATAATGTAAGTAATTCCTGAATAATAAATACAAAATATTACATAGTTATAGCTGTAAATTTATTTCCTGGCTTCTTTACGAACAAAATTGTATCAAATAGTGGAGCCGCCACTTTTAGTTCTTTTATTTTCCGTGGGACTTCTTTTGTGGCGCGGACTTGTAACTGACGCACAGTATGAAAACTAAATATAGAAAATACTTTCCGTAACCCAATGAATATGTTTATTTGCGTATTTGACACATTTACTAATAAATTTTAAAACGATGTACAGAAAAAAGCGTCCTTTTAAATATACCTTACTTCATTATCTTACATTCAAAATTTCACAATAATAATTTTAATTATTGTTTGAACAAAAATATGTAAAACAAGACTTTCAATATGTTTTAATAATAAAACATTAGGTAGAAAAGGTAAGTATGTTTTTTTATATCATTAAAATCAAGAGAAGAACGTGTGTCGTCTCCTGTAGACTATTGATCTTATTCATAGAGTTAAAGTAAGTTTGAACACTTTTTTATGGTTCTTAAAGAAGCGTTCAACCTTACTCAAACTTACTATGAATATGGCCGTTAAGGTACAAATGTGGAGATTAGGGGCCTTTGTTATTAGGCTTGTATTTTTTACAAGATCTAAACAATCGCCATTTATAGATAAGATTCCCATTCAGCCTAAAGGCTGGCAATGTTATATATCCCGTTCTTTATCCTGCCAACTTACCGGTCATTTATTCGCCTTACTATTGGTTAAAAATCGACATAAGATCCATCCAAGTAATTTCAAAATCAAACAGATGGTAAAGCCAGTGAATGAATAGTAAGACATGGAAACCAGTCAATAGCTATAGTATACGATGTATTACGTATGCAATTTTATTCACGTAAATATTTTTACGTTCGCGCGTCACGTGTAGTCAATAAAACTTCAATAATAAAACTAACTTCATTCCAAATAATTCATATACTTGAGTATAAAAATGGTACCTACGCACTATAGGCAATGAAATAAATTTCCTCGACGCAGTTTAACTTACCTGTAATATCGGACACCCTTTCGCTATTCGATCGTTGTTTTTGAAAAAAAAAATGCTTTGTATAGTTTGTGGATCCTGACGTTTGGATTTTTGGGCTAGTATGGATTATTCACAGTAATTATGATAATCCAGTTAATTAGTAGGTGACATATTTTACAATAAATTCTGAAGCAAGGTTCATATAACAAGTAAAACAAGTCCTACAGAAAATAAGGGAAGTAAAACAGTGACAGCTCTTTTGTTGGGGTTTTGTTCATAAAGCAGCCAGGACATAAATTTGTTTTCAATTATTGAATGTTTAGTATTTCTTATTCTATAATTTACTACACAGATTCACGAATCAGCAGATAAACTCTGGCATTATATGCACAGCGATCGCAGCGCCGCCTTTGCGGGACTTTTTTCGTGGCGCCTACTATACATAGCGGTATTTAAAAAAACATGTCACAGACAACACAAACGACCACACGCAAAGAGGAATCAAAACATCGGCGTTTATTACGTATCTCGTTAAAAGCGTTCGTGATTGCATTCATTTGACGCATAAAATTTGTATTTAATAGCAATTTGTAAACATAAACATGCTTCATGTTAATTTGAAGTAAATGTTAATTATGTTTTATTTTTATTATACAAAGTATTTTACATAATTAGTACTTTAACTGTGATATTGTGTTGTTTCAAATAATTCTACGTGGTTTGTAAGACCAATTGGTCTGTCAGTCATTCTTTTATTTCTGTAGCAATTTTGGCAAAAATGAAATCTTCATATCCGTTTGTCTGTCAGTCTTTGTATGTCACAGTAATTTTGCTCCTAAACTTCGAGTTTATATGGATGAAATTTCATGGGAATATGTAACTTATATGCCGCTACTAAATGCTGTAGTAAAATAGCAAAAAATAAAGATTAAGTGTACCTGCTATATTATTTAAGTTTTTTTCCAATGTACACTTAGGGCCGATTCCCATATCTTAGTTACTATTCATTCACTTGCCTTACCGTCGATTGGTTGAATTTGGACCTTATTTGTATGGTTTGTAAGGCAAGTGAACGGTCGGTAAGTTATAGGAACCGGCCAATAGTCGTGTGAATGTTAATAGTTATTAATATCTTAAAAAATCATGACGGTGTTTTCCAATGTTTTTTTTCATTTAAATCAAAATATAATACCTTCTAATACCATTGGGTTAATAAGGACTATCGTCTTGTTTCGAATGTTTTAAATAAATAATAATAAAATAAATATTTCTATTACTTTTAAAGGGATTTTTTGTTTATTAAAGTTATTAAATTGGCTTTCAAGTTGAATTTCATATTTGATATTTTGAAGGTAGTTGAAAAAATTTATGTTGCAAAAAGTTTATTTGTGTAAGTCTAATGCCTTTGACCCAAAGGCCTGATAAAAGGTTTTTTCCTTTTCGTCATTATTTATTTTCCGATTACTGTAATGTAAGGTAAACTTACAGTAATTGTTACAAAGCCTGGAAGATAGGAAACCTCCTAACGCCCAGGTCTTATAACACTTTCTCAAACTAAACGCCCGAAGTCCTTTAAAAAGGTTTCTATAATGAGGTTCTAACACTTGAACTTTATAAATTGTACTAACTTAATATACAGTTACCGCATAAGTATAATTATTTTATTTTTGTTTACCAACAGGTGCCGAGCATTAAATCTCGGTTACATTCAGAGCGTTCGATTCGACACCCAGGATCCTCTTTTCTACTTTTGCTTTTCCTCGTTGTCCAATATGCCATTACTATCATAACAAAAACCCAATCAAATATAAACCCTCAGATTTTCATTTCAAATAGCATAATAAGACAGAAATTCAGTTTAGTTAATTCCTCTAGGCGTCTATTAATACTTAACGAACCATGTAAGCGCTACCTCTAAATATCAACTTGGGCTTGTAAACCAAACATTCCAAAATACCTACACGTGCCTCAAAATAGAACCACGGAAATTAACTATTTCGAATAAACCAACACCGTATCGGTGTCGACGGGATATTACATAATCAATAACTCATCTAAAATATGAATAAAAATAATTATAAACACTTTAAAGTATACAAGAATAAATTTATTAGTCCAAAGTGTTCTAGTTTTCGGCGGAAATTAAGATTATACATGGATAGTTGTAACGAATTAAGAACGATGACTTGATGTACGATTGCATCGTCAGGCGCCATCTTAATGTTAGGCATTATTTGAAAAAAGAATTCTTCCCATGTATCTATTCGAAAAATGATTATCGGTTAATCGATGTAACGTCGGCTGTATCGAAGATCAAGGACTTCATACGGTATGCGACAATAATAGTAGAAAAGGTTATAAAGCGAAATAAAAGCTAATTAAATGTCGCCAATGTATAATCTGCTATACTCGTATATTTGTAAACATAAAAATAAGTAATAATACACTGTAATGATAGGCCTTAGATTTTAAGTAAAGAAATAAATGTTATTGAATGTAAGAACATATATTTAAATAGGATAAGGAAAAGATAAGAAAACAAAAGAATAAAAAGATCTCTGCCCTGACATCATGTTGGAGGATGGCGATCAAAAAAAAAGAAAAACATCGGCTGTATATAGAAAAAATAATAGTATGAATAATAATAATAATATAAAAATGTTTTTAAAAATCCGCGTAAATAATTTTCTAGACTTCGCACCACAATAGAAGTCTCATGAAAAATAAAAGAACTAAAAGTGGCAGCTCCTCTATTAGATAGCAGTTTGTTCGTAAAGTAGCCAAACTTAAACAGTTTTAATTATGGATTTATTATTTATTATTCACTAAGTACCTACATAGATTTACGGAGTAGTAAATAATTACTCTGGCAGGATTAAGTGCGACGATTGCAGCGCCGCGTCTATGGGGCTTAGCGTGATGAGATATAGCTTATAGCCTTCCTCGATAAATGGGCCATCTAACACTGAAAGATTTTTTCAAATCGGACCAGTAGTTCCTGAGATTAGCGCGTTCAAGCAAACAAACAAACAAACTAACTCTTCAGCTTTATATATTAGTATAAGATATCAGGTTGGCTAATTCGGACCAACAGAATCCGAAAACGCAACTCTTAGAATATTTGTCTGTCTGAAAACTACAGAACGGATTTAAATGAAACTTGACAAAGAGATAGCTTAAATACCGGATCCACACGTAGGATACTTTTTATCTCCATAAATGACGTAGTTTCCACGGGATAAGTTTTTTTGGCGCTACCGTCGCAATTCGCTAACAAATACATCGTCAAGCCAACACAGCCAGTTTTCTACTATTCATCACATGATCGTAAATGATTACCATGAGAATCTGCAATGTGTGACGATCTCAAAAGTTCATGGAACTTAGAAAAATATCTTTTTCAAAAGGAATTAATTTTATTAATCGATTATAATAAAGTTCCCATGTAAAAGTACATAAAATATTATGGCTAAACTTCCCACACTAATTAAAGAAGAAAATTGTTTCTGTAAAACTTGACTTCGCATGGTATAGGTTTTTTATTCACAGCGTAGAGCCAACATGGGCGCAATAAGCCTACGTGTTGATTTGAATCTCTCGGTAAATTTTATTTGGTTACCCTTAGTTACGTTTGTAGGGTTCCGTATCTATTTTAGCAAAAACAAAAGCCCTATCTCATCTCCTTGTACGGCTGTCTGTTGGTCCGTGTCAGAGTCATTTTTCTCACAAACTATTTGTTCTAAATTAAATAAATATCACAGGAAAGTGTAGCCTGTATAGGGATGCGAATCTATGTAGTAAAATAATGAAAATGAAAAGATGAGGGCTGGCCGCCCATCCCTGGGTATCGTTAATCCGATCCTGAAAAATCATAGTAATATTTCCTAATAAAATAATACCTAATATCCCCCACTCCGCCTACCATGTAGCTCGGTCGAGCGTTCGCTTAACGTAAGCAGCTGTTTGTGAGAAAGTATATAGGTGTATAGGTATTTATCATATCTTTATAATGCCACACTCACCGCATGTGCGCTCCGTAATATGTATATACATAGGTGTACCTATGTACAACAGTGAATAGCAGTTGCTGGTGAATAGCTGTAGGCGTAAAATTTGTGTATAGTGTTTTAAACATGAATAAACAAAGTGCATTTATTAATGAAGAAAGTGATGAGAAAATAGTGAAAGACAATGAGTGATAGCTTAAAAATACTGCATAAATAAATAATTATAATTGCATAAGTTGATAAAAAATGCTATGCAATAGCTTTACCGCGGCAGTCCCCGAGTGCCACAAGGAGTTTTATTTTTTATAAAGCCAATAGGTGGTGACATATTAGCTTCCTCCTGTAACTTTTAAACAATGAAGTGGAAAAATCTGGAACTGCTAATAGCAACACGACAAAATTTACTTACTAATTCCTGGGACCAAGAGGCCTGTCATAATAGGCGACAAAACAAATCCACAGCTAGCATTTATCCATGTGGATACTCACCACCTCTACTCCAAAGTATATCGCCATAACAACCTTGTGTTGTGTTCTAGCATTAGTAGCTATAGCACCTTTAGTCTTGCAAATGTCCACAGGCGACGATAATCACTTGCCATCGGGGGCCCAATTCTGCTATTACAATCTCGTCAAAATCGCCGGACACTATCGTCTCAATCGTAAGTTTCCCTGGATTCGATATTCTGTTAATACCAATAGCGTGCCCGTGACACACCACTCTACGAGTATTTTTGTAAACATTTATAAGCGAGAATTTGCGATAAAATGTTATAAATTTTTGGAAGCTTTTCGATATTCCTTTTGGCTAATGTTATTTCTGCTAATGTGAATACCATTTTTTTTACTATTATTCTGCCGCTACGATATCGCGAAGATATTATGGATTTAGTAGAATACGAATTTTTGACTTTATCGCGATGGAATCGTATATATATAATAATAGCCCATAAATGTCCCACTGCTGGGCTCGGGCCTTCCACTATAGGGGAACGGACAGTATACCCGCCACGCTTGTCTAAGGTGGCTTGGCAGGTTTGACACATCGGTCATCTCGATGTGCAGGTTGCATCACGATGGTTTCCTTCACCGTTATTAACACGTGGTAATTGTAACAATATGCACATTAGGTCAGAAAACTGTCTAAGGGTGCCTTTCCACCAGAGATGTGCTATGCAGCTATGCTGCGAAGATGTGAAATCTACGCTACGAAAATATGTGACCGTTTCCACCAGTACTAAGCTAAGTAGCTGTGCAAGGAAGATGCGCTATGAAGATGCGCCGCCGCAAAGTAGCTGCGCGAGAAAGATGCCCACCTCGAGCAATGGCATGTCTACTCTCAGCAACAAACGCTAGCATACTGTAGGTACTCTGCCCTGCACATAGCTTCACCACTCGCGACGGCCCATAGCGGGCATCCGTAGCACGCATCCATAGCATGCATGCCTCCATATAAAAAACATCTTAGTTGAATCCGTTTCCACCAGTGCTAAGCTATGTGCACCAATGAATATGATTGGTGGATATTAAACACATTCCTAGCAACGTAGGAATCTCTTTTGGAAAAGCACCCTTAGTGGTGCATGCGTTCCGACCAGGATCGAACCCGCGCCCTTTGAGCTTGGGACTCGTACGTGGTAGCGTAATCTTATACTAACATTTAAAGCTGAAGGGTTTCTTTGTTTGATTGAACGCGCTAATCTCAGGTCAACTACTGGTCTGATTTGAAACATTCTTTCAGTGTTAGATAGCCCATTTATCGAGTGTGTGAGTATCATCACGCTAAAATCTTCACAACGCAAAAATATTGAAATAACAAAATTGGGTACCAAGTCCAGCCGTCATGTCCTGTACTTTAGCGAAATAAATGCTTTCCATGAGAAGATTTGTATTACAAAAACGATCCAACTTTGTAGTTGTTTAAATAACATCTTCATGGAACTCTTCGCTTATCGGTTATCGCTATAAAAATTTACGTTCGCACGTTGTCAGAGGTCAAGGCGCATGCGGCATTACTTGATAAGGAATTGGAGCGCTGCGTTCAAGTAAGGGAAGAAATAATTTTAAAGTGAAATTTTACGATGACTATATACTTTCTTGTACAATACGAGTCTTAAAATATTTGCTACCAGCTGTGCCCTTGACCTCGTCGTTGTGGATTTTTTTTAAAGCAAAGTAGCCTAAATTATTCCTTTTATATATATATATATATATATATATATATATATATATATATATATATATATATATATATATATATATATATATATATATACACAACATCAGCTATCTGCCACTGTACTAGACTTTTCTGAGATTACCCGAAACAAACAGACAGACGCAGAAAATTTTAAAAAATATTATATGTAGGTATATGTATTGTATGTATAATCGTATGGGCTCTGCCGTGCTTATTCGTCAATGGCCGGTTCCTATATCTAACCGACCGTTCACTTACCTTACTACTGATTAAAATTTGACATAAGCTCCATACTACGAAGGGCAGATATAAGAAATTGAAAGAAAGTTATTAAAGTTGTATTATAGAGTATTATAAAATATTTTAGTTTTATAAAATTGAATATTATAAAATCACTAAGCGTATTATTCGAAGTTGACGAAATTAAATCACTCTTCACGTTTTTTTATAACAATAATTTTTTGAGGTTATTTCAATATTTACTAAATTATTTTGTACTGCGTAAATAGTTGAGTTCTTAATAGAATTTTCTAACTAGACATATTTTAGATATTTTAATCCGTAAACAATTGCTACATTCATACCACAACAATGTTTGTTTTTGAACTATTATTTACTGTTTCGGTCACTTTTTCAACTTTATCTCTTGACCTCTACCCTCCATAATCTATACAAGTAATGTAAAAATCTTGCCAATGGTAGGGCAACTGAATGGATAGTGAGATTGTAAGAACCAGCCATTAGTGCACTGTGCAATTTCTGCTTTACGAATTTTACTGATCAATTCAATTTTTAATAATTTATTGATACGCAAAACAAATTACATTCATCACAAAATCTATGCAACTAAGCATTAATAAAGAAGAAACAGGATTATAATCTACAAATTATTACTTGCATTGAGATATCGTCATCGATTATTAGTTAGACTTATTGTAATCCACATCATTACTTAGTTACCTAATTACGTAATTCAGTATACTAAGAGCCGCTTGCATAACGATCGCCTTTAAATAAAATTAGTTAATCATATTAAACTGCCTAAATACTTTTAACACAAAACGTATTGACAGTTCTTTAAACATTTTTAGCGGCAAATTTTGCGTTGTGGAAGACGCTTACTGTATTTAAGGGTGTTAAATACGTTTTGTGTTTCTTAAATAAATTTAAGCAACGCCATGCAAGCGTCCCTAATATCTCGCAATTAATATGCATGAATTAATCCGTTACAATTTAACAGGAAACATTGAATACTTTTCTCTGAATTGTTTAAATATTTTGTAATCAATTCGTAAGGGTAAAAAAAAATGAAACCAATTATTTATCTCATTTGTAATAATGTGAAAAAGAATTAACTTGGATGATTTTTGTTTCTGCAGTTTTTCTGGTGAGCAATAAACAGTTGCTATTATCTTCAATCTTATGATAATATTTTTGACATGTTTTTAGTCTAAAATTTGTTCTATTTTTATTTTATTTCTGTGTTTAATTATTTATTTATCTCATAATAATTAGTGTTACACAAAAGATTAATTAACCAATAAAAATTATGCTAATTTTGACATATTAATAAATAAAAAGAAAACTAAAATCTAGGGATATAATTTATATCTCAAATGCTATCACTTAACAAATAAAAACGCATACGTAATAAGTACCGATATTAATAAAACGTAACTAAATTTTTAATTATTACAAAATATTTATATCGTCTATTACTTACCAAAAAAATTAAATCCTTAATTCGAGCACTGGACTCTTATTGCCATTTTTTTCAAACAAGAGTATTTATTGTTAGTATCAAAAACCACCAATTTGACAACCTTTAAAAACTAAACTAATTCTTTTATTTATTTTTTCGAAATCTAGTACAGAAATATTTATTTCGTTCGTTAATATTTATTTTGAAAATTAAAAGTCACTTCGTATAATATCGAGAATACGCTCGTTCGTCGAAAACGCGGGAAGCTAGCGACGTACGTTCGCGAAGCGCGCTATGCATTCGACTGACTTTCTGAACTTGTGATCCGAGCACATTGAATTAAAAAATTGAAGGGAGAGCCGAGTGCGCTGGAACTGAACCGGCGTTTTTACGACGTATATTTGTTTATTTTGTTTTAACATCGTCGTTGTAAATATGTAATAGGTTTCGGTGTAATAAATACAGATGTGCTTCGTTAGACAGTTTACAAAGTGATCTAAGATTTTTTTGCTGATAATTGTTTCATATACGGAAAAATTTATGTGTAATGTAACTAGAATCAGTTAAATAGCAAATATGCGAAGTTCTGCGTCTTTGTAGAGGTGGTCAAAGATGGATTTCAATGCGTAGAACTATAATAAAATTATCGCGATGACCTAGGGCTTTACCTTGATAAATTAAATCTCAGAGAGAAACTCGTCGAAAGTTACATCCACAATAAAATTAATACTATAGGTTCACTAATTTTAGGGCGTGTTGCGTGGGAAATGAGTTGCCTATGCTACATCTGCCAGGTCGTGGTTAAAGGGGTAGACTCTATTCTATTCTATTCTATTTTTGGCTATTTGGCTCCAACGCTACTGGCGCTGATTCGGCCAATGTCACAGTAACAGAGAATGTCAGGTGTGGGTTATTGGGAATTGCAGCTCAAAAAAAAAAGTTTGGTCGGGTAGACTCTAAAGATGCTGGCTTGATGTCCGGAGGAATGGACGACAATTATGCACTGGGACAGTGACGTAAAACTAATAAAAAAAAATAATTAATTGATATCCTGATAATTATATATCAAATTACACTTCCTGAAACCATAATAATAATTTTAATTATGTAGTAGTTTGCGTGTAGCTTGGTGTAGGAAGTAGCTTCGGTGAACCTGTAGCCCACCTCTCTACACCCCTTAGCCACTCATACCCATCTTGCCCCTGCCTTTTATGGCATTTTTTGGGGCCCATGCAGGGAGTGGCGAGTCACCGTCTGCCCATTTTTCCATGGTCCCCGAACATTTCGACGGGCAGACGCCATAGTCCCCATATTCCCAGACCCCCAGTACCACTAGCAGTTCACCCCAATAGCCCGGTACTTTTTGTCTTCATTTTCCACAATAGTCCTACACTGGCCGGGGGTGCATGGTGCATCCTTGGGTGCATTATTATATGGTGGGAGTTTTTGGCGGGAACTGAAAGGAGACGTTGTGCTGTGCAGTTTTATTTTCTAAAAATGTGTATAATTACTCTAAAATGAACAATAGTTGCAGGATATTGATAGTTTTTGAGTATAAATTATGTGTTTTTGTGAGAAATGTGAACTGTATAGTCAGATGTGATCTTTCGAGTTTTCACAAGAACTCCATTGAATGGCGTCGGTTGTAGCCTGCAATACAACTGCGCTACTATACGAAGACCTAGTAATTAACATGTTTCCGACTGAAAGACTGATTCTATGGTCATGAATAAATTAAAAAAAAATAAAAAATTATAAGGTGTAGACAGGGATAATCGCCGGTCTGTGTCACGACACATTTACATTAAATTTGTCAAGGGGCCTCTACGTGTTGGTCTTTCCATGGCCCCGCGCAAGCCCTCCAAAAGTCTTCCAAAACATACAATAATTTTAATTAGATTATCATGTGTTTGTAATATTTTTCATTTTAAAATTGAATTTTTTTATTCGACAACAGATGGCAATGTAAGTAGATAGCGGCGAATGGCATAACCTTTAGTTTACGCTACTTGTCGCTAGATGGCATAACATAATATCAAAGTTGTTTATAAAAGGTACATTTTGGTATCGCAGCTAATAGGTAGGTAGGTATATTATTAATTAATATTGTATTTAAATGTAGATAAATTTTCGTCCGTTGGTCTCACGACATAATTGCCAAAACAGATTAATGGTTGACAACTTTAATTGAAGTTTATCTGCATCAGTTTTTTTTTGCTGGTTGATAAAATAAACTACATATTTGCCTTGAATTAGTTTTAGTCTATTCATGAATTTTAATGAACCGATTAGAGCCAATTAAAACGAGTTTTAGACGTTAGAAGGAATTTTTGATGTTGCCTGTTTTTTAGGGTTATATTTTAGCGTTTGCTTTTGATCTAAATTCATTCGTCTAAATCCGCTATACACAACCTGCGACCCGCCGAGCTTTTGTGACCGGTCTAGCATACTTCATAACATACTGCTAGTTTACTCCTTTAAGCCGTTTAAAACAATTTCGATCCAAAAACACATTTGGAGCCTCATAAGATGTCGATCCGGCATTATGGTTGCTGAGAGCTCCTTTACTTGTTATATGGGTGATATAGCAAATTATTGAACACAGGATTTATCACTGATTATAATATATTCCGATTAGTTTACAATGATGTTGTTACAACCTAGGTGCCGACAAAGATAAATTCCACGTAAAGATTTGTAGAAGCACATTTATTACCCGTCGGCATTGGAACTAATAACTAATAACATTGAAACTATTGTAATTCTTATATGATCGTCTTCTTTGGTTTACTTATTTTTTGGCATACGTTTCTTGAGAACAGTCTATTGACTTTTTGTAATCATTAGTCGGGTGTTACAGATTTTAAAGTACAAGCTGATTCTAGGAAATTCGGTCCACGTTGCCGGGCGGACACATTGCATTTGTGCAATATAAAACGATGGTCTAAATAAGGGAGGGGGGCAGTCGAGCGAGAATCTATTAGTGACAGACTTTGGGCATTTTATTGAATTACGACCTTCTGCTTTACGTTTGGATTTGTTGTGTTCGGTTATATTTGTACCTGTGTTATGTGTGTTTGTATAGTTCTAATAAACTCTATGATAATTCCATCAGCATTTTAATTCGAGTCCAGCTAAACTCGTAACAATATTGTTCTATCAAGGCCCTTGTGTGCAGCTGTCAAATTAAGGTTGACCAGAATAAAATTGACCTCTGGTGTTGTTAAAATGGCTGTCCTAGTGTTGTCAGTACCAAAAACTAATAGTTAAGTTCGAAGAATGCCACATACCAATAATGCTTCTGTCCACGCACGACACCTACTCTAATACGTCAATGGCTACGTTCTATTAGGGACTCGTTCACGACCGCGATTTTTCCGTTCCACTTGCTTGCCGGCGTTACAATCGTAAGCCCAAGTGGAACTGCTATTCGACCAACCGTTTGATATGGGTCGTTGTGAGCGTTGTGTGATCGAAAAAGATGACGTTTTCTCCACGAGCACAACGACCGAAACCGCCTTGTAGAACGGCTAACGGAGCATTGGGCGTTGTGAGCTACTATTGGAACGCGCTTTATGTAACCCCTATAAAAAAAGGTTGAATATGGTTGTTTTGAACTCAAAAACCTTTTCTTCGAATCAGTACTTAGGGAACAAAACAAATAAATGGCATCGCAACAGAGTTCGTTGACCCGCGTAAACTTCGCCCGCGAAAAAGTTTCGGCTCCCATTAAAGGGCCGTTTCCCTAACGGTCTTAACAATGGGAGTTATAGTCAACTTTTAAAAGTTTAATGACTGGTTCGCGGTATTTTATGAAGCGTGAAAAGCTAGAAAGGCATTATAACTTTTACTGTCTGTTTTATAAGATACCTAGTTTGGCACGCGGTTTCGCACGTGTATCTTAGGGGCATCCATAAATTACGTCACGCGTTAAGGGGCGGGGAGGGAGTCGACTTTGTGTAACAAGAGGTGGGAGGAGTCCTAAATTTCGTGACATCATATTTAAAAATCGAATATATTGTTACAACCTAGGCCCCGACAAACATAAATTCCACGTACAAATCCGTAAAAGCACATTTTATTACCTGTCGGCATTTGAACTAATTTTAATCCTTTTATGATCGTCTTTTTTGTTCACTTATTTATTGACATACGTTTCTAATTATTCTGGAGAATAGCCTATTGTCCTATTGTACTCGCTCATTAGTATCATTAGCCAGGTGTGGCGGATTCTTTTACATTTGTGAAGTATAAAACGACGGCGTGATGATGAGAGGGGACAGTCGAGCTAATACTACGAGACGGGCGTGATGCGTCTGTGTGTATTCGGAAATCTAATAATGATGGACTTTGCGCGTTTTATTGAATTACAATCTTCTGCATTACGTTTGGATTTGTAGTATTCGGTTATATTTGTGCCTATGTAATACCTACTTCTTTGTATTATAATTATAATATATATAAGTTACTTGATTCTATTACTGCAATTTTTTTATTGTAGAAGTTCAGCAGACAGGCAGACGGCCCACTAGACTGAAAGCGGTTACCATCGCTTATGGACATTTGCAACACCAAAGGTGCTACAAATGCGCTGTTGCTCTCTTAAGGGAGACTGGAACCTGACCACTAATGCCGGAACACAACTCAAGGTTGTTATGGCGACATACTTAAGACTAGGGGTGGTGGCCATCCAGTCGAGCAAATGCCTTACCACCTGGCTGTGGGTTGTTTTGTCTCTTACGACAGGCCGCTCGGCTGCCGAAAATTGTATTCCTTATCCGTTCATGCAAGGACAAAAATGTCTAAAAGAAGATAAAATATATGAACGTTATTTACGGTCCAGCTATTCAAGTAGTTATTATAAATTTTACTTTGGCATTTTAGTTGGAGATATTTGAAGGTTAGAATGAATAATAGATGTTAATTATATTTCTTAGAACATTATGAATATGCAAAGAGTTGGTGTCTTTTTTTATTATTATTACCACGTCTTTGTAGTTTAATTAAAAAAATTTTTTTGAATCAAACACTGTTGATACGATAGACGTTTTTGTGGATTTTTTACTTTAATTAAAAATACACGTTGACTCGTAATATGTAGGTTCTCTTATTATATGAATGTACCGTGTGATGTAGATAAATATTGTACTTTCATTTTTTAAATCTCGTATGGGTGTAATCACACAACATTGCCATTTCACCATAGATCACAATAACTTTAGATAACATATTAAACTGATATTATTTATGCTGGGGCTTCATCGGCGTTAGTGTTAATGATTTAGCTGTGGTCTTGTCTTATTTAAAGCGTTAAAAAATAACGTCGTTAACGTATAGCCACATTGAATATACATACGTTACCTTTCAATATTTAACGTCATTAGCAGTTTCGCATCTGAAATAGCGCATTTACACACAACGCCACATCTACGTGAAACGACTTATACCTTTGTAACTTTATCACCATTAGAGCAAATAGTCCAATTTCACAAAAATAAAAATATTTAAATGTATTTATAATGATTGGCAAGTTCTGATATAGATTGTTATAGACTATATATCATTTTCCTTCTTTTAAGGTAAGCATCCAGTAAAGACCAGCACAGAAATCGCTTGAGCTACGTTTAACTATCAATGACTAATTCTGCAGCAGAGCAGAGCGTTTCATAGAGTCTTAGGGCCGATTTTACAATCATCAGATGAAAGTTACCAGTCGAATTTTAATAATTTATAACCTGACTAGATTTAAAAATGCAACAATTGAATGTTATTATTCATGCAACTGTCATTTTTAATTTTCCCATGTTGTATTTTATGAATAACGTTTACTTGTTGATGGAAAAATCGGCCCTTAGGGTGGCGTGCATGGACATTTAACCGACGGTTAAAATAAAATAATCGCAGTTTAGCCATAGTGTTTTGCGATTATTTTTGTTTCAATCAGCCTTAGTTAATGTATTTTACAAAATAATTAATCAAAAATAGAAAAAAGCGTATTAGTTCTCTCAGTTTTTAATTTATTTGCTTTATAGAATATTTTTAAATAATATGTTAAAACACGGTACAAGCAAAGCCTAACTCGCGATAATTATAACAGTTGCAGCAACATCTATGATATAAGCAAGAATACTTAGTTTAAAGCTTATGAAAGTAGCGAATTAAGTATTTAATCATAGTCGTTGATTAAGTAGAAATTTTATCAATAATGAGGATTTATTCGCACCTTAAGTAATTACATTAAATTTAAAAGTAAATATAAATCAGGCTTAAACGACATTTAAACTCATCTAAACGAATATTGAGATGATAATCTGTATAAAAAGATTTGCTATTAAACGCTTGTATTCTAAAATAATTCAAAATTACTTGAATAAATGTCACTGTAAAATAGTGAGTGTCAATCAAATCGACATTCCATTCGAAGAGTGGCCTGCATTTTAGTCTCTTCAAAATCAAAATCTCAACGAGCTATCGGTGAGTCGAATCTAACCACTTATAAAAGCATTTTTCAAATATGCAATTAAACAAAAAGTATTTTCGAATATTCGAGATGTCACACGTTAGGGAGACATTTTATTTTTAACGATTATCATTTTCGCTGCTTCGCTTTAGGCAGGATTCCCGCGAGTGTTCAACAGGAAAGAAAGAAAAAATATTTAGGACAAAATAAAAAAGAGAAATGAGATAATATATATTACAATACTTATGGTGTCCTAATCCTCCACAAGTATCTTTAAGCAATTTCACAGCTCAGTAAAGCACAAAGCAAAAGCAAACTAATGTATAAACATGAACAAAAACTGCAACTAATGAAACTATTTTATTTTGACATTGACATATTTGTCTTCCGTGACCACTGACCACTATATTGAAAAGTGGCAGAAATGTTGGAATAAAATCAAACAAAATACCTTGAAAAGTAGTTTTACTATGTGTACCATTCCCGAAATTTTTTGAAAATATTTTACAATTAGCTTTATGAGTAATAAACACCACATCGCATAGCAATACGTATGCATCCGGATTTAGAAAATGTCAGAACCGGTTTCACGCAGATGAATATCTTCCTGTTATAATGTAAGATGTCTTGATCGTTTCTAGCACCATGTTTTAATAAGTGGACGAAATGTAAATTGCTTCATAACCTTGTTGATTACTTCGTTAACTGGTAAGGCAAAATCGTTAGAAGAGGCCAGATCGTGTTAAATATTTATACTTGTCTTAGCTACAATCTATGTCCGTTAATAACTTTGTCATTTTTTAGGATATCAAGTGGTAGGGCGTTTGCTCTAGATGGCTACAACCCCTGGTCTAAAGTATGTCGCCTTTGCAACCTTGAGTTGTATTCCGGCATTAGTGACCAGGTTCCAGTCTCCCTTAAGAGAGCAGCAGCACCTTTGGTGTTGCAAATATCCATAGGCGATGGTAACCGCTTCCTATCAAATGGGCCGTCTGCCTGTCTGCTAAACTACTGCAATTAAAACAATTAAGTCCCAGTCTATATGGCTACCATTTCTAGTCCAGATTATGCTGTCATAACAAGCGTAATTTTATTCATCAGAGAACGGGTTTCAGTCCCTCCTTAAAAGCTGCCAGCACATTGGTAGCACCTTTGGTATTGCAAATGTCTCTGATGGTAACCGCTTTCCATCTGGTCAAATTAGGATGAAAAAAGCCTACTACTCGCGCCGCTTATTTTAAAATCCTGTCTCGTCAAATTATTTCCGTTACTATCCGCTTTTCCTAACAGCGTTGTCTCAGCCTTTTTAATAACCGCTATCTTCCGCTTCATTACGACTATCTTTGTCGTACTTACCTCTGTACTCAAACTGCACGCCTTTACAAGTCAGTCTGCTGTCGACCCTTGTTTATTATTTATTGTAGAACCATTGTTTTCAAATCATGGTAGGTACCACCATCTCTTGTTCAACCCCCAATACACATTGTTGATACATACATATTCCTTCTATTTTGTGTAATAGCTATGTATATATCTATCTCTGTCCCTCCAATTTTTGGTTGCTGCTGGGAAGAGATTGCCATTTGGTCGTCGGATTAAAAAGCTATAGCGGACATTCTTAGTCGACGAGAGTTTTAGTCAGTCTATGGAATTATTGTATTTATTTTTTGTTATTCGACAAACATTTACAGAGCAACTAAAAGCAACAAAATTATACTATTATCTTCAGCGCCTTCGTGTGTACGGATTATTCAGGGTTTTTTTACCTTCGGATTCCGGACATCCTTGTGCGACAACTCGCACAATTATCTTCCGTCACCAATTGCCTTCAAGTGCAGTTATACCGCGCTATGTGTGTACATATAATATCGAACGCCGCAAGGAGACAAGGTTTGCTGCAAGGCTCACGACTTGGTGATCAGCACGCATAGTTAGTGTAGCTCAGAGGCACGCAGATTAGTCTCCCTTCCTACCAGTAATCATACCACCGCCATTTTGGATGCGCGTTCAGTTCCATGTTAATAATTCTCTTACAAAGGTCTCTTGCAACAATTAGCTTTTATCATTCGAATTGATTCATACAAATATTTATGCATTGTTTTTATAAAACAAAGCATATTACGCCAATAGTAACAATTCTACAATACATACAAAAGCAAATATAATAGATTAAATAAGCTAAATACAATTAAAAGGCGACGTGTTTCCTGCCATTCATGGATTAAATGGGTTGGTCAACTCCACGTTGAAATACCATTATCTTGTGGCCATGTTACTCATGAATGCGTAATGTGATTTTTCTATTATAGCGCGTTGATACGATCAGAGTATGCTCGGACCTATTACACACATAGCCACTCGGATAGCCTCTCGGATAATCGATCGGATAGCCAATCGGATATCTCCTGAGATAGACTAGTTGCTACTAGCATCATGTGTGACTGTCGCTTTAGCATTGCCTTTTAACGAGGTAATAGGACCAGTCTGATGGCAACGTTCCCAACTGACAGTGGTCTGGCACTAGATTTTCAAGATTATTTTTCATTTGTATAGTTTATTTCATGAGTTTGCTTATAAAACAAATAGATTTGTTATTTTTCATATTTATTTTAACTACACAGGGGGAAAATAACTAAGCTTTGTTTAAAACATAGTGGTTTTCTTTCAAATATTACGCCATTTGCGCGTTTACAAGCATAGAATTTTATGTTACGAGCAATCAAACATGTCACATAATAAACCACCAATCGACGTAAGCAAGGCCAATGGCCTAAGCGAGCGAAGGCCGAGGGTAAGGCGCCTTCGAAGTAATAACTCTTTTGACATAAAACTTTAGCGATTAGCTGTAATAATCAGACTACCTCTCCAGTAGTTCGTAGGTATAATAGGTATATTACAGGTTTTACGCGTTGACATTTAGCTTTGCAGTTTTATTTTTGTAAAATATAAGTACCTATTAGAATTGGTCATGTTTTGCTGTAGTTTAGCATGATATTTTTTTCTCTTACTGTACACTGTTCGCGAGAGCTACAAAAATACTTTGAAAAGTAATTGTATAGCAAAGTACAATCTGCATTTAAAACTAAAATGTTGACTATAGCTAACTTCAAGGTGTCGGTTGACTATAGCTAACTTCAGGGTGTCGGTTGACTATAGCTAACTTCAGTGTGTCGGTTGACTATAGCTAACTTCAGGGTGTCGGTTTTTCGTGACGGTGTGCGCGCGCATCGTAAAAATTTACTCTCATCATTTTCCCCTAACGCGCCAAAAGAAGTATAACTTCAAAAATCATAGTTTGCTCCGCGGCTACGTGGCGGATCATACAAGTAACGAGTGCCTCTATTTTACTTCATAAGAACTTAGTTAGGTATACACATATTATATACCTAATTAGGTTCTTACTTATAACCAACCAAAAAACCAAAAAATAACCAAAAAATGGTTACAGTTTGACCAAATTTCTAGGTTTTTTTCTTAAATGCCCATAATTTTCAAACTGCATCGGTTGAATTTTTTTCTGATTTTTCTCATGATGGTTACAATCAATCCTATCACCCCGTTTCGGCTTGACGTTGAGTTCTGGGACACCCTGTATATTAGGGTTATATTTTTCGACTATTAAATAACAATATTACCGGCGAATATGCGTCAACAGGAGCCTAAGTCTGCGCGCTGCCGTATTATATACAACTAAACTAGTGCATTAATTATACTAGCTAGCCAATTTTCAATTACTTTTAGTCTGTATAAAAATTATATAATATTAATTTTAATCAAACCACGGAAACAAGATTAGTAGGCTTCCAACATTAAATACGTCACCAGCCCGCGCAGACTTATTATCCTGCGAACAGTCTATATCCTACTTTCTTTTTTAAAACAAACGCCTCAACATTTCTAATATTCGAACAATGAACATACAACATCCAGTTACGTGACCATTTTCTTAATACAACTTACAAAGAATAGTTCTCATAGATTTCATGGTCTTAAAGGTTGTTTAGTCACCTTAGGAATTTCCTTTCAGTTCATAATACAAAGGGAAATGAACTCTTTATCGATGAGATTATGATCTAAATTGCCTGCAAATAACTAACTTGAGATTAGAAAAAAGCTCTTTTAGCTATTGAACTTGCTAAACTGAACTTTATTGCGTTTTAATAAGCATCTTGGAGACAGCAGACTGCTTTGTAAGTAGAAAAAAGCAGGTAAGTATACGGTTGAGTTTTAACGTTTAGCAATATGGCGGGTGAACACAATGGCCGGCTATTTGGTTTGCAAAATATACTATAAGAAATCATAGAATAAAAAAGTGGCAAATATGATAAGAATTAATACGCTTACAACCTAATTAGGTGCCAATAAAGTAGGGTCGACACATTTTTTAAAAGAAAATATATATTTTTTTATTTTTAAAATGTAATAATATAGAATTTGGGATATTTAGGGGAAAACATATATAAATAAATATATATATATATATATATATATATATATATATATATATATATATATATATATATATATACAGGCCTTTTTTGTCACTTCTTTTTTTAGGTACGCTAATTCCCGAAAGTTGTAAGTCTATAATTTTTTTATTGTTTATAGCTCCACAGCAAAAAACCTATTAAAAATTATTAAAAATATTATTATTATGTGTGTGTGTGTCTGTGTGTGTGTGTGTGTCTCTGTGTGTGTGTGTATGTGTGTCTGTGTGTGTGTGTGTGTGTGTGTGTGTGTGTGTGTGTGTCTGTGTGTCTGTCTGTGTGTGTGTGTGTGTGTGTGTGTGTGTGTGTGTGTGTGTGTGTGTCTGTGTGTGTGTGTGTGTGTGTGTGTGTGTGTGTGTGTGTGTGTGTGTGTGTGTATATGTATTAAAGAGAGAGAAACACTTTATTGCACACCAAAATACACAATTACAAAACCAGACCATATTTACAATATTTTCTAGGCAATACAATAGCATACATAACTTCACGCCAGGTCCCTTGCGGGGTAGGCACGAATTAGCGACAATAGCGACCTTAATCTATTCCAGGCAACCTAAATGAAAGAAATTTGAATAAAGCGATATAGGTGGTGCAGGAAAAAGGCAATAGATATATAAATACTCAAAGTATTTTAAGAAATAAATATACAAATATATAGTCATATATATACAATATAACTTTCAAAATACATATGTTATTATAATAAATGTAATAGCATGACTATATTGTGTTAATCAGACATAGCTATTTGTGGACAAATAGTGTTTTCTCAGCAAATTTCTAAATGTTGGTAAGGATTTGGCCTCTCTGACAGTAAGAGGCAGCATATTCCAAAGTTTAACAGCACTGTAAAAGAATAAAGAAATATACATTTGTATTTTATTATTTACTATATTTCACGAACTAGATGGCAGCACTGTAGAATAGCATTGCGCTATGGTTTTCCAATAAAAGTCCATTATGCTACTTGGCATTTTGTGGATTGTACTATCACCCTATGAATGTTGTTTTAGTATCTGGCAGACTTATTCTATGTACATTGAACGAATTTTTGAAAGCGTAACGGCTGGGTGTATTTTACTCAGCTTGTTACGTCGACTTATGCCTATATTGTCTTAAGAGTTGTTGAAAATAGAGCTTCGTCCATCTGATAACCAGATGAGATATATTTTTTATCAATTTGTATTAATTAATTAATTTGTAAATACGCCTATGGTAGCTTGCCAATCGAAAATGGCTCTTTCATTGTTTAATCAGTGATTAAAACTATTTCTATCATATTTTAAAAGCTAGATGATTTATTTTTTATTTTATAAAATTCTAAACATGCCGTGTACGTTGAAGCTACTTAAAAGAACCCGGAATCTTATACTAATACTTATATATAAAGCTGAAGAGTTTGTTTGTTTGAACGCGCTACTCTCAGAAACTACAGATCTGATTTGAAAAAAAAAAGCAGTATAAGATAGTCCATTTATCGAGGAAGGCTATATATTATCACACTAAGACCAATAGGAGCGGAGCAGAAATGAAGAATGTTTCGAAACCGGGGTTTTTTTAAATCTACATACATACATACATACATAACTTCACGCCAGGTCCCTTGCGGGGTAGGCACGAACAACAGAGCGCCATACAGGCTTATTCTTACACACCTCACTTGCTTCTTTGACATTCATAGCTCTTGTCATGCACGCTCGTCTGTTCTTAAGGCTCCTGACATCACCTGCTAATACACGATCAATTTGATCATGGAAGGTGTGTCGTGGCCTTCCGCGACTTCTGCATCCATCCACTTTTGCATTGTATATCTGTTTAGTCATTCTTCCATCATTCATTCTTTCCACATGCCCGAACCACCGGAGCATTCCTTTCCTTACCTTCACCCCGACACTCTCTTTCAGACCAACTCTCTTTCTTACTTCGGTATTACAAACGCGGTCCTCGAGCGTCACTCCGCAGATTTTGCGCAGTGCTCGCATCTCGACCGCGTCTACTCTACTTTCCTCTCTGTTCCATACCCAACTCTCGCTTCCATACGTGAGCGTAGGTACCAGCACCGCGTTGTGTATGGCAAGCTGGGCTTTCTGGCTGAGGTTCTTAGCGCCTAGAAGTTTACCTAACGCTCCATTCACACTATTCCCCAAATTTACTCTTCTTTCTATGTCAGCGGTGTACCTTCCATCCCTGCTAAATCTATTACAGCTGTACACGCGGACGAAGTCACGGGCAGAAGCTAGTAGACTATATAAACGCTGGAGAACACGTTGCAACTTTTTTAGATGTCTGTTTGTTTGGGATTCAAGTAAAAAATACTGGACGGATTTCGATGCGGTTTTCGCTGATCGACAGATAATTTTAAGAATTAAAACTACTTTTTATACCGGAAACACGTTTGAAGTTGTTCGGATACGTAAAAGTAGCTTATTCCCACAGTTTTCACTGACATTACTTGTAAAAAATTATGTCGTCATAAGTTTTTACGCTAAATCTATAAGGCCGCGACGTTTTGGAAGATAATGACAAATTTATCAGTTTTATTGGTGGCAGTTGCTTCTTTTTTGAAAATTTAATTCGATATAATGGACTATGATTATTATTATTGAACTATTTACATAAATTGAATTATAGATAGAATGAGTAAGTGCGCGAGAGACGAGTGAGAATGGTGTAGACGCAAGTAGCAAGTAAGATAGATAGATAACACTTTATTATACACTATTACAGAAAAACTTACGAACTAGTATTTTATTCTAGTTTGGTACAAAGGGCGGTCTTATCGCTATAATATATATCTCTTCCAGACAACCCGTGGCAAGAATATTTTGATTAGGAGTGACGATGGTGGTATACATAATTATTGTACGATTACTTTGGTGATAATATGCAACTATTTAAACATAATAAACATATAACTATATGCAATATAATATCTACTGATTTTATAAAATTACATATCATTATATTGCAGATAGAATTTCCTGACCAAGTTCTTAAATGTTATTAGGGATTTTGCTTGTTTGACAGCAATAGGCAATGAATCCCAAAGTTGGACAGCCTTAACGGTGAAAGAAATATTTAAGAACGTTGTATTATAAATAGGAGTAACAAGTCTATGTTGACTGGAAAGGCGTAAAAAGTAAGTAACAAGTAGTAGTTTTTTCGGATTCCGACCCCTAGCTGCTAACTGCGTGAGCTATGGGCTTCGGCGGTATGCGGGGCGCGGAGAGTAGGTGTGCTCCGGCGGGCGGGTCAGGTGGGTGCTCTCTGTTCGCAACAAATTTATTTGACTGTGATCTACCATATTCCATAAGACAATAACCATTTCCGCAATGCTATCAACGTCTGTCGTGATTCAAAACAAACGGGGACCCTCAACGTATCTTCTCACAATATAAATGTCAAACGTTTATCATAACTAGATTTGCATCTTTGTACAAGATACAATAGACGACATACTTTGTTGAGTTCTACGAACATTTATTCGACGTTTTTGTAACGACTACTTCGCACTCTAGATAGGTTTAGTTTTTTTAAGTGTTTATAAAAATTTTAGTTATGCTTAATCTACAATCACAGTACATTCTAGGCTATATTTGCACTCAAGGCCATGTGAACGTATGATTCAACCACGCCTATTCACCTGAAACTATAAACATTTCCAACAAACTGTAGATCTTAGACTAGGGTTACCAGCCGTACTGTATTATATAGTATCGTTCTATATTTTAGCCAGTTCTACTATAATTTCTGAAATAAACTTTCTCGCAACTTTTGTCGGTTTTTATAAATATCCCGTCCCGTTGCCCACGGGAAAAGAGGTATTTATGTCACCATTATAGGTTCTGAATGGTCTGCGTGTGTGTGTCTCTGCTGCGTCTTCCTCTTACTCTTTCTCTGTCTGTGTTTGCGTGGCTAATGTATGTATGTCACTTAGGTCTAATGTGTGTAGTGATTGTGATGTGTGTTCTGGTTGTTGTGTTCTGTGTGGTTAAATTTAGGGTATCTGTGTTGTTTACAAATACCGTATAATAACGAAATGTACTATATGTACGAGATGTACTATATTTTTATCGCTAATTCAATTGTCGCGCCTTTGGTTCAGATTTTTATGATTATTTCAAATATATAAGACCTTTCTTGGCTAAAGAAAAAGGTAGTAATAGATAAAAGACACATGAAAAATTCAATAATGAATAAATAAGTTATATAATAAATAATAAACATAAAGGTGTACTCTTTTTTGTCTTATAATTTTCCCAATAAAGTTTCTACCATATTTTTACCATATTTTACATTTTTTACAAAAAACAATATATTTTGGCAACCCTATCTTAGACTGACGCCTAAGAATAAAGTTGTAATGGTAACTCAAAACGTCAAATTTACCTTAAAACCTAGATAAAATTATTACAACCATTTAAAGTTTTTTGAGAATAATTCGCTGCCTATCTTCACTTTCGCTTAAAATCTCCAATGAAATAAAGTTTACATATACTATAACCAAAATCACTGCAATAGTCATTGTTATAGAGGCGTTGAAATCATCTTATGCCTAGATTTTTTTATGACAAACAACGACTCACACTTTATACACAAGGAAAGAAAATATTTCAGTGGTTTTTATTTCTAAGTAATATCCGGTAAGGAGAGGTGAGGTTGATCACAAATCACTGAGAAATATTACGAAATTCTGAACAGTAACTAAATGCTTATTGTTATGTATAAGATATTTTATATGTCATAAAAAAGTAATCGAACAACAAGGCTGGGTCCCTGTTTGTCGCTTACATCTCAGCCTCCCTAGACGAGTAGTATAAACGCTAAACTAATCGAATGAAAATGTACGGGAATAACATAATTTCCATATAGTTTTTATTCTATTCGTTTGGCGCTAACGCTACCTGTCTAAGGGGACCAAGTTAGTCAAAGTCAATGGTCTAGACTAGAGTCAGAAGTAGAAAGACATTATTACAAATAGTTCTTCATTCGTTCATCATTTTCATATAAATTCAACAGATACCTACTGCTTTTTACTGTTTTGAATATATATATATATATATATATATATATATATATATATATATATAATATATTTGTTACATTCCCAAGCTAAGAAAATATGCCTGTATTCGGAGTAACAAATATAGACAACTCAGGCGCTGATTTCAGACAAATTCATTTTACCGGGGAATTCAGCCGACATCTCTGCGGTAGGTGCCGTTAAACTAAATGTGATAATGCTAATTAGTGATCAAAAATCTAGTATGTAAAGTCAAATAACATAAAATTAAAATTTGTTTCAAATATCAATATTTTCAAAGATCTAGTGAATAGATTTAAGTTAAAATTTTGTTACTGCAAAGGAAGCAAAATGGTCGCTGATATTTTAACGAAACGTACTACTTACTATACACAACCATGTATACTGCTTAAAGTTAATAGGTTAGCGCTCTAGTGTGGAGGACAATAAATAGTTATTAGACCGCAAGTCGTGGTAGCGTAATGGTTAGCGCACGCGCCCCTAAATTGAAGGGCGCGGGTTCGATCCTGACCGGAACGCATGCACCTCTTAGTCAGTTTTCTGATCTCTAGTGCATATTGTTACAATTACCACGTGCTAATAACGGTGAAGGAAAACATCGTGATGCAACCTGCACATCGAGATAACCGATGTGTCAAACCTGCCAAGCCACCTTGGACAAGCGTGGCGGGTATACTGTCCGTTTATATTATAGACCGCACCATTTCGTTGTCTATGTAATTTTTTACTTTTATGGTATTGTCTGTATCTGTCATTCGCTTCTTTACATGTCATTCTTCTTGTGAGTGTCAATAAACGTCTCTCACTACAAAACGTTTTTATTTGTTATATCAGATATCTTCAAAATCCAAGATAATCGAAGCAAATATATGTATGTATACACAGCTTTCAAAAACAATCAAAGAAAGTACTTTTCAAGACATTGCATATCTGCTTAGTGATCCCATAATATAATTATATGTAAGTATGTATTACGAGAATTAAATTATTTTCATTCATTGAATTATGAACTGTAGTAAACGAATATGTTTGTCAATCATTTACATAGTATTTATTGTAAAGTGGGCCAAATTCAAAGAAATTGCATCAACTAACCACAAACCACACGTGTCACACGATTGAAGGGTTCTCCGATCCTCACGTCGCCTCACCGTGTAAAGTACGTAGTGTACTGTGCCTTTAAATAATGCCAATTTCTCAGACGCGTGTCTGGTTATTTATTGAATGATAACATACTACTATATTTAGCCGTTGCGGTAAATAAACAATAATATTATTATTCTACTTTTCTGTGAATGAGTGATGTTCGAGAATACTGTCAAAGACAGACCAATGCAAAGCTTTAGCTGACTTGCAATTATAATAGGCAGTATGGACATACGTAGTGGATTGGGTTGTTAAATAATTGGCGCGTTCTATAAAGTCGCGAGAAAGAGAAAGAATAGAATTTTCTGCGACCAAGCGGCCTGTCGTAAGAAGCGACAAAACACTCACAGCCAAGTGGTAGAGTATTTGCCCGATTGGATGGCTACCACCCCTGGTCTAGAGTCTCCATAAGAATCTTGAGTTCTGTTTCGGCATTAGTGGCCAGGTTTTACTCCTCTTCTAGAAGGCAGCAGCGTTTTTGTAGCACCTTTAGCGTTGCAAGTGTCTATAGGCGATGGTAACTGCTTTCCATTAGTTGATAGCTAGCAGTTGTGCTAGTGGTACTAGGGTTCTGGAAATATGGGGACTATTGTGTCTACCCGTCGCAATGTTCAGGGAACATGGAGAAATGGGCAGACGGTGACTCGTCACTCCCAGCATGGGCCCCAAAAAATGCCATTGAAGACAGGAGCAACATGCGTGAGTGGCTAAGAGGTGTAGAGTGGTGAGCTGCAGGTTTACCGAAGGCTATTTATCACTTCCACCCCTGGAGCTTGAGTCTTAGTTCTAGCGATCTCCACTCTGTGACGATTGGCGAAGGCAACCACGGAGACGGGGCGCTTGTCTTGGCCCCCGGAGTCAGGTCCTAGGTGTCGCTACTCACCTAAGGCTTCGCCACAAAGCCCCCCTGCGGATTATCAGCCCAGCCCCATCTGCCCCTATTTAGATTATTATTGAATTATTATTACTGACATTATTAACATAATTTTGTTCACGTCAATGTAATGTTGACACTGATATGTCAGCCCTCTTGGATTCCAGTCTAGGACTAATAATTTACAAACTAATTATGCTAATGAATTAGTTGCCAGGTTCCAATGATCCTTTAGAGAGCGGCAGCACATTTGGTGTTACAAATGTCCATAGGCGATGGTAACGGATTTCCGTTAGGTGGGCTGCCTATCTGCTGAAGTCATGCAATAGAAAAAAAAACATGCATCATTTTACAGCAGACATTATTATGCAAACAAGTACCTACATTCTAAGTAAATATTTTCCATAGTCAACCAAATCATCGTTTAGCATTGACTGTTGATATTGGTCAGCGTGAACCTTATTAATGTGAAAAATAACTTATGAATTGCTTAAAAAATTACTTGTTGGTATACCCCTTGCCAATTTTGGTAGCGTTGAGTAAGCAACAGATGGCTACAAAATAAACTATTTTTCTTATAAAATCAGTTACTTAGCCTTATTCAGATTCTACTAAAACATGTCTCGTACCGATTACTTCGATTCAACTTCTTTTTTATTAATGCGGGGAAATCCTAAGAACTAATCGCCAAGAGGGAAACGTGCCGGGGGCGTATGAGATTTGTCATCTTGCACTGGTACCCTCGAAGTAGTACTACTGCTACCCGAGTTAGATACCTATTAGAACCCCTCGGTTCTAAAATAAATTGTTTTATTAGTGGAACAATGAATAAATCTAGCATCCGTAATACGCGCTTTTACGAGGTGCCACGGGAACTTGAGCAAGAGGCACTCGCAGTGATGGATCTACACAAGTCTGTCTCGAGGAGGACTACCCTACTTGACCAATAGATGGTTTTGTCAGAGTTGTAGAGGTCCCCGTTTACACCGCTTCCTATGATGGTCTTTCCTTAAAACTGCCTCTCCGCCCTCTGCCCTCCGTCCTCCATCCTCCGTACTTAATCATTTTGTATCTTAACAAGTTAACATAAAATAACATATATAATACCAAACAAAGCATTTTAAGTTTCTCGGAAATCTTATCTGGTACTTTTAATTAAATTCATTATATCATTAAGTTATTAATTATAGTGCCGCGTTAAGACATGTCAGAACAGCTGCTGTTACACAGCATTTTATCAAGATGACAAGTAGATTGATTTATAGTACCATATACTACTTAATTAGAACAGTATAAATTGTAACTTTGTACATATAGCCATAGTACCTACTAATTGTGTGAAGGATATCATGAAGGTTTGTGGTGTGACAGTAGAAGAAGTACGCCTGAATACGCTGAAAGCTTGAAGCTTTCCAAACTTATGGAATCTACGTGTATTGTACAGCTATATATTAATACGTGAAGCAAAAACTTTGTACTCCTTTTTACGAAAATTGCGCGGATAAAGGAGTATGAAATTTCGCACACTTATAATTTATATAGAGAAGAAGCGACGAGTGCAATTTTTTTTTAAATTATGCATAAGAAATACATTAAATCAATAAAACAAACACACACATTTGACACACATACGCATATATACTCTTTTGTTTATTGTTGTCTTAGTCCTCAGAAATATGATCAAAAGTGACATATATTGTTTTCACTACTTAAAAATATGTGAACTTGGCGGAGGAATCATTCAAAAAACGTTCAAACAAATAAACGAAATTGGTTCTCAACAAGCAGTCAACATTATGTTGTTGTTGTGACTCGATGTAAATAAAGGTAATAAGCAGTTTATGTAATAAATAATAAAAAAGAAAGAAAAGAAAAATGAAAATAAAAAAGAAATAAAAGAAAGAATAAAAAGAAAAAGATAAATATAAGAACAAAATAAACAAAAAAGAAACATGAAGAAGTGAAATAAGGCCGGATAGGCTTGTCCGTCCGACGAAAGATACTTAAAAAAAGATTGTTGTTTAAAATCATTACATTATTAAGTAGAACTTGTTCTGTATTTATTATCTTTCTTTATTATACACAAAATAGTAACCTCCTTATAAAAGTATAATATAGTGACGTACAAAGATGAGATTAACCCTAAAAAGGGTTATAAAAGTTCTTAGAACCATATTTTTATTATATTGATTGTCATTGTTAAAGAAGAGGTATTGTTATTATTTCTTTCTGACTTTTGCGCTTTATAAACATTTTACTGTATATCAGATTATCATTAACTATTGTTTGTGTACCCTTCTACGTGTTGTTTTTATCAGTTTTTTTTTTCTTTGTACACTACCTTTAATGTAATCACGATTGTTTGCTACTAACGCAACTTCTTCATATCATAAAACCTCATTACATCAAAGCATTATATTGTTAAAAGTCACTCATGTCACTCGCCTTACATACGTCTAAACATCAACAAATATTAATTGCTATATAAAATCTAAAAATACATATAAAGCCTTGTAAAACCATAAATATATAATTAAAATCGTAGCAAATCTTTATATTTAATATAACCACAAAACAACGATTAATTTCACATTTTAATCGAAATAGTGTATTTAAGTTTTGAAGGGTTTTTATTTTTGCAATTATTATCTTATTATTTTTCAAATGCTGCTGTCATCTAACATTTGGATATTTATTTTACTAGTGTAATTTTCGATTGTTTTTTGTGTATTCCAATTCAATGTTTTTCTTTATCGTAGTTCTATGCGTATTTTCCTATTTCTTATTATTATTCATTACATTTATTATATCTAAATTAATTTATAACTATACACACCTGGCAGGTGAGTGTAATACTTATATTTTATTCATAAAACGTAACTATATTTTTAACCGACTTTGAAAAAAGGAGGAGGTTCTCAATTCGTCGTGTTTTTTTTTTTTTTTTGCTTTTTTTATGTATGTTCGCCGATTACTCCGTCATTTATGATCCGATTTACGTGATTCTTTTTTTGTTCGACGCGGAATAGCTTCCAATTGGTCCCCTAAAAATGTTACATAGTTTGGCCCAGTAGTTTTCATTTTATGAACATTTTTCATGAAAATAATTTTTAATATTATATTTCATTTAATTATAAATATATACTTTATATTATTCTTATATTATTATTATGTATTTAGTATGTTATCTGACGAAAGTAGTGACTTCGAGAGTTGTTGCGATTCAACTATAAGTGACAACAGTTATCACAGCATTCCTTCACTTTCTGGCTCACTTCACTCGGGGTTTTCTGATGTTCAAAAGAACTTCAATGTTGTTCATATTAACGCCCAAAGTATTCCGGCACATTTCTGTGATATGCTAGCGACTTTTGACAGTAAGCATGTGCATGCTATTTTAGTATCCAAATCCTGGTTAAACCACTCCCTTCCTTCTGTTTCTTACACTTTACCTGGTTACTCACTCATTAGGAATGATCGTACAGGCCGTGTAGGCGGTGGTGTTGCTATTTACCTAAGTTCCTCCATTTCTTTTAAAGTTCTGGATTTATCAATACAACCTCCGCCTTCTGACGCCGGGGAACATCTTTTTATAGAAGTAGAGTTATATTATACTATAATTCTCTTGGGTGAGTATTACTGTCCGTCTATGCATATCAACTTTTTTCAATCTTTTGAATATCTTCTTGAAAAATATACTCCTTCCTATAATCACACTATAATTATGGGCGACTTTAATACGTGCCTCTTAAAAAATGACTCACGGTCTTTTTGTATGAAAAGCGCTGTTGAATCTAATAACCTGCACATTCTTCCTTTGAATCCAACCCATCACTATCCCAAATTCAATCCTTCGCTTTTAGACCTTATTCTTGTATCCTCCAGAGATCACGTTGCAAAACATGGTCAATATCCTGCCGACGCCTTTTCCTATCATGACCTAATTTTCCTTTCCTACAAAGTCCGTCCAAAGAAATGTAAACCTAAAACTCTCTCACAGCGCAATTTCGATGGCATTAACCCTGACACTCTACTTCAGGATGTAAATAAAATTGATTGGTCATGTCTTCTTGAGTCAAACTGTATCGAGGAAAAAGTAGCCTTATTCAATAGCATCCTTACAGAGATATACGACATACATGCACCTGTGCGCATAATTAAAATAAAACATCTCCCGGCACCATGGTTAACCAAAGAAATCAAAGAATTATTGCCTAAAAAAGCTGCAGCCAAGACAAAGTATAAACGCAGACCAAACTCTTGCAATTGGGAAAAGTATGTCTTAATGCGAAATCACTGCAACAAGGTGTGTAGGGATGCTCAAAGACGCCATCTTCACAATTCTGTACAAAATGGAGACCCAGCAAGGGTATGGAAATTTCTTAAAACACTAGGAGTTGGTAAACAGCATAATACTCCGGTTTCTTCAGATTTAGATATCAATTCTCTTAATAAACATTTTACCTCGTCTTCTAATATTGATAAGACTCTCAAAGATAAAACCTTAGCATATCTCTTTTCTTTTCCAACTCCTAAATATCCGTCTTTTATCTTCAGTCAACTTACCGATTGTGATGTTAAAAAGAGCATCCTAGCGATTACATCTAAGGCTGTGGGTAGCGACAGTATTAGTCGACGTATGTTGCTTCCTATCCTTGACTCCATCCTTCCAATAATAACACACATCTTTAATTACTCCATTACCACTGGTTCCTAAAATTTGGAAAGATGCACAAATAGTACCTATCCCTAAAAAATCCAATCCAAAGTCCTTTTCTGGTTACCGTCCTATTTCCATTCTCCCCTTCCTCTCCAAAGCACTTGAGCGGCTCATTCATGAGCAACTTAGTGTATTCCTCAACACTAACCTTTTGCTAAACCCATTCCAATCTGGTTTCCGTCCTGGACATAGTACTGGCACTGTCCTAGTCAAAGTCACTGATGACATCAGGTTTGCAGCTGAGAAAGGCGAGGTTATCCTCCTCACGTTGCTAGACTTTAGCAACGCTTTTAACACTGTAAACTTTGAAATCTTGATTGCTATACTGCGGTCTATAAACATATCTCCAACGGTAATTCAATGGTTTCAAAGTTACGTGTTTGGACGCCGACAGCGTGTTAGAGTAGAGGATGAATTCTCCTCCTGGTGTAACACGTTAGCCGGTGTGCCACAGGGTGGCGTACTATCCCCATTGCTTTTCGCCATATTTATTAATACTATTTCAAATCATCTTCTTTGTCCCTACCATCTGTATGCAGATGATTTGCAAATTTACACCAGTGCTCCAATTAGTAATATCCATGATGCAATAATTAACATTAATAGGGACCTGTCCCACATTGCTAGTTGGAGTAAAGAGTTTGGACTTACTGTTAATCCGACGAAAACCCAAGCTATTGTCATTGGGAGTTCACGGATGATTACTAAGATTGATCTATCTCTGTTACCAAAAATTATGTTTGATGGTGTTATTATAAATCTTAGTGAGAAAGTCAAGAATTTAGGTATATATTTCGACCAATCTTTATCTTGGAGCTCGCAAATACAAGAAGTAAGCCGCAAAATGTTTGCAAGTGCAGCGTCTCTTCGAAGGTTGAAAAACTTTCTCCCACTTAATACTAAAATTGCCCTTGCCCAATCCCTTCTCCTCCCTATCCTTGACTATGGCCACATCAGCTACTTAGATATCACCGAAAGCCAATTAGATAAATTAGAGCGACTCCAAAACATCTGCATTCGTTTCATATTTGGTTTGCGCAAATATGATCACATTTCTGAATTTTGTAGTAAGCTCGAATGGCTTCCTATCCGCCTTCGCCGGAATGCTCATATCTTATCCCTTTTGTATAATGTATTCTTTAACCCAAAAGCGCCCTCCTATTTGAAGGAACGCTTTGATTTCTTTCAAGAAAGTAGCACGAGGCTCTTGAGATCATCAGCAAATCTACGACTAATGACGCCAATACATTCTACGCAATGTTGTCAGAAATCATTTACTGTGCAGGCTGTAAGGTTGTGGAATGCTTTACCGTTGAGTATCAGAAGTGCAAAGTCACTTACATCTTTTAATAAACTCCTCAAAGATCACTATTTACAGTTGTAAACAGTAATTTGTGTATGTCTATGTAATCCTATGTACATACATATATTTGTATACAAATATGTATGTGTATTTATTTATTTTTCAATTGTAATATATGTATATATGATTGTATATATTCTAAATTATGCGCACGAAATACCGACCCATTATTAAAAATGTAAAATTATCACCAGAAGGTTGTCTGGAAGAAATTGCTGTTAACGATAAGACCGCCGATTGTACTAGTTATAAGATTCTTAATTCATGTGTATTATTATTTTCTTGTGTGCAATAAAGAATATTCTATTCTATTATGAGATTAGCTAAAAAACCAACACTATTGTGTTCGATAAACTGTAATATATAACCGTTAAGACAAAAAGCAAAGAGCCGCGTACGAGTAAATTTGCATATAAAAATTTCCTTTGTATAAAATTTAAAAACTTCGTTTAAAAAAACCGACTTCAAAAACTAAAATGTATAAAATAACTTATTTCTAAAGCTATTATTATTAATATATATTATCTAAAACATCTTAAAATCGGTGCTTAGTAATTTTCAAAATATAGTAATTTTTATGTTTTGCTTTGCACCGACTTCAAGATGTGTTAGATAATATATATTAATAATAATAGCTTTAGAAATAAGTTATTTTATACATTTTAGTTTTTTAGTTTTGAAGTCGGTTTTTTTAAACGAAGTTTTTAAATTTTATTTGTTACTTTTTAGTGTCTAGCTATGTATGGGTGGACCTACAAATGGTGCCGCGCTTCTTAAAAAATATAGGTCCTAAGAACCCGGAACAAAAAAAATTTCGTAAAATGAAAACTACTGGGCCAAACTATGTCAAATTTTTAGGGGACCACATGGCAGCTATTCCGCGTCGAACAAAAAAAGTATCACGTAAATCGAATCATAAATCTCAGAGTAATTGGTGTACATATGGAACGGAGTGAAAATTATTTTCATGAAAAATGTTCATAAAATGAAAACTACTAGGCCAAACTATGTCAAATTTTTAGGGGACCACATGGCAGCTATTCTGCGTCGAACAAAAAAAGAATCACGTAAATCGGATCATAAATGACGGAGTAATCGGCGAACATATGGAACGGAGTGAAAATTATTTCCATGAAAAATGTCCATAAAATGAAAACTACTGGGCCAAACTATGTAAAATTTTTAGGGGACCAATTGGAAGCTATTCCGCGTCGAACAAAAAAAGAATCACGTAAATCGGATCATAAATGGCGGAGTAATCGGCGAACATACATAAAAAAAAAGGTACAAAAAAAAAAGATTCCGACGAATTGAGAACCTCCTCCTTTTTTCGAAGTCGGTTAAAAACAAAATACAATTATGAAGAATTATTATTTATTACATGGGAGCCCAATAGCCCAATCTAATTTGCCACCGCTTCGCAACATGTTGTGGCTTGAAGAGAAGAAGCGGTGTCACGTTGTTTGTCCCCGATGGACTCCTGAACCACTTAACCGATTTTAATCAAATTTGCACACCGTGTGCAGTTTGATCTAACTTGAAAGATAAGATAGCTTACATATTAATTTATAGTTAATTGGTTAAGCGATATGAAATTCGCCGAGTCAGCTAGTAATTTTATATAATACTAAAAATGGGTGAAAGGAAAAATAAAAGAAATTATCAATCAAATTGGTTTGCGTTCCGGTGTACGTAGAAAGTAAATAATAACCATTAACAAAATTAAAACTAAATAATAGAATGAACAAGCTGGCGGTAGACAAAATAAAACTTTAACAATGCTCATTGACACTTGACATGTTTGTCTTCCGTGATCACGTGAATTAAACAGTGGCCGAAACGTCGGAATAATAAAAATCAAACAAATTACCGCGCTTAAAACCGTTCGTAGTTTTATTAAGTTAGGATAGATATTACGATGACGTATGAAATCTATTAAATTATAGTTATCTGACAGCAATATAAGTGTATATTGCAAGCCCTATAACAGCTGGACATTGTAAATCAATGCCGAGAGCGACATATCGTAGATTGATTGATTCCCTCCGTTTATAATATTGTTAAATTCCGCAGTTTGACGGCCAAGCGTTTACTGCAAAGGTTTTCGGTTCAATTCCCGCTCCAAGGCTAGCGTGTCTCGCTTTTTACGTAAACACAATTATATTGAGTACCGATAACCGACACGCAAGTGTTCGTGTGCCTATATTAAGGACTGAGAACAGCATGGTTATTATACGTTGTAAAAGATTAATAATCTTTTTTAAAAAGGTTTTTAAGCTTTTGAGATCCTGGATATCATGTAGCTGCAGAGTGCTAGCCAAAACAAGTAAAACGAGCCCAAACACGCCGGGTCTATCTTGTTTAGTACAGGAGTTCCTATGGCCACCTTCTGACTCTATCGTCAGGTCAGCTCCATGGTATTATATTGCTGCATTGTCACGCGATTTACATATGCGTGCAAAATTTTAGCTCAATCGGAAACCGGGAAGTTGGTCAAATTTAACTTGCAAGATTCCACCCGAACTTACACACATTCATTGCAAGTTAAATAAAAGCTTGTAAAAAAATTCCTTTTTGTGACTTTCATAGTATAGTATTTCAAATAAGGTGAGAAATTAGTACTTAGGGGATCTTTGAAAGTTGCGTCCGTGTCTGAAAAATTGCCAGGAAGAAGATTGAGGTGGTATGGGCATATGATGAGGAGGGATGAGAGTCACGTGTCAAAAAGAATGTTAAACTACAAGATGGATAGGTACAAATGTGACGGTAGACCAAAAAAGATGGATGGATTTTGTGAAGGATGGTATGATGATTTTTTGATGTGACAGAAGATGTATGTCAGAATAGAGGAGTGTGGAAGGTAAAGATATATTGTGTCGACCCCAATTAATTGGGATATGGTGAAAGAAAAAAAGAGAGTATTTCAAATCATATTCCTGTCTGTTACGTCACGTAAATGAAATAATTTGTTGCTACATAATTAGTAAGGTTAATACGGAGTACATGTACGTGCCAAAATCTGTAATACAGAAAACAGAAATCCTTTGGAGATGCATCTACGAAAATGATTAAGTTTTTTACATATTTTCACGTAGCATTTAAGATTTCTGTATATACAGTCTTAAGTTTAATACTAAATTAATAAAGCAATACTTATAGAGAGTACAACACTCGTTGTTTTATTTTGTTCTCCCCTCCAGTGGTTGAGCTTAGCTCTGGCGATGGGCTCTCACAATGGTTGGACTGTTCCAAAGGGTAACATCATCGACGCACCACACTTAAATATACCCTCACACTGTCTATAAAATTTATATACTAATAGCAATGAACAGTCTACATTCTTGCAAGAACAACGTGGCAACATTTATAACGAGAACGCAAATAAGAACATGAGAACCTGTTCCATCTCACGGTGTTCTTGCGAGAATGTGGAGCGCCTATAAAGTTTTTAAAAGCGGGATGATAAATATGTAAGACTGCGTACACAGGAACATTCCACAAAATAGTTAAGTTTTCAAACACAAACTTTTGCTTAAAAGCAATCAATCAATCTTACAATTAATTATTGTTTTTAACCAATATTTATAGAATAAAACTGCACAGCAAAACTCTTGAAGTTCCCGCTGTTCAAAACTTATTACCTTACTTACTAAGGTCACGTACACATTGATCCAACGAAATTCTCCGACGTTCTCCAATATACTGCATGGCGATAAAATCAAAGGAGATTATACATTCGTAAGTTTGACGAAACGTACACGTTGAGCTAACGAAAACCAGCGGATCGTTCATTGGCTCAACGTGTACGCAGCAGAATTCGAATGCAAAATATATTAATAATAATTTCATTGAAAAGTTTTTATTCAAATAACTTCCATTATAGAACATTCTTGAAGGTCATAACATACATAAAACTTAATACTTACTACTCCTGTGCACCTGTGTTTACTGTGAATATATTATTATGTACATAATATGTATATTCTTATAAAATCATACAGTATATAGCCAAAATATTTTAATAACAACAAAAACAGCATTCGTCTTATGTCGTGACGATGAATGATAAAAAAAATTTAAGGTAAATTATTGATTAGTAAATACCAACAAAATGTTGTTTGTTTGCACCCCACTTTCGATATTTTGCCGCAAAAGTCTTAAGCCTTAAACCAAAGTATATATACTTACATTTACGTCTAAAGTAGATGTCGACGACATATCTATGGTGAAAATACCATCACCACTTGGCGCCGGGAGGACCTTCCCCCCACGCTTTGGAAGCCGAAAGCATCCCACCACTTTGAACGTGCGCACCATTTTGAATATTCAAATTGTACCACAATTAGAAATATTTAGATGATTACACTCAGACACAACTGGAAATTATACTCAGATTACACACAAGTATAAAACGATTTTAAGTTTGATGCATAAATATATATAAAAAAATATTTTTCAGCAACTAAATAAATATTAACTTTCATTAAATGTTAAATTATTTAAAAATCCTTGTATTCTGTAAAATATAAATAAAATCATATTATCATAATATCACTGGGGCACTTTAATTGATATGTTAACACTTTCAAACGCCTCGTTTTATTAATTATAAATAAACCAGTTGAAAAGTAATACAGGTGTTTTGCACTTCTTAAAAGACGCAACAATATTACACAACTAAATCAACACATGCTGTATATTTTGCTGATGAAATCACCTAATTAACACTGCAGTTATTTTAAAAGACTTTATCTTATGTATTTAATAAATGTATCTGTTATCTTTTAAATAAATACATATTAATAACAACGCAATCTTCACAAAAATATTTATTTAAGAACACCAAATATGTCACTGTCACTATAAAATATGTCATTTAATACATCAGTAATAAATACAAATTTGAATTTCGAATGTAACGTACTAATAAAACGACGCTTATCACTCAAAACATCAAAATATTTACAAATGGCGTAAATTATTTGAAAATGGAACGCGGTTTCCGTGCGCACGCGCATACTAGTCGCGCTTGAATGACAGGTTTCATAATGTACGGTTGTACGGTTTCTGGTCGTTGGTGTCTGAATCATTCAGGTAGCTATTGTTATCTAAGCACGAGATAAAAGACGATAAAAGCATCTTTGAGGTGAATAGGTTTATATTGACTTAAGGATTTGAGTTGAAATACAGTTTAGGCATATCTTACTGTTTGAGGACCTACAATGGGATAGTGTTTCCAGCTTGATTGTTAGTGAAATATTCCTGGTTCTCTTGTCAATATAGGCTGAAATAAAGCTGTTTCAAACGACATCATCCTAATTGATGTAGGGACTGGAGGAAGTCAGAACTTCTAGCGTTCTGAGTTACCAGCTAATAGAATAGTGCACAGAACTTTTGTGCGGCATCGTTTCTGCGGCCTTGGTGTAGTTGACGGCTAATGTCACCTCTGAGGGCTGTTACCCGGGGTCATACGTCTACGGCAGATGGAAGTCAGTGGGTTTTTTTTTATTGCTGAAGTACAAAATTTATGCGAACGAACCCACCTGATGGAAAGTGGTTACTGTCGCCGATGGACATTGGGAGTACCAAAGGTGCCATCAAAATGCGTAGAAGGGATTGGGAATTGACCATTAATAGAAAAGAACTGAAGATTGTTATCCAGATGGGACAATGCTCTACCAAACGGCTATGGGTTGTTTCTTCACCTCTTACGACAGTCCGGTAGGAATCAGTATTCTTTCTCCCTTCTTGAAATAGCAGTTTTGTGTTGAAAGTTTCAAATGTTTACTGATATGTAGATACCTTTTGAGCTACCTTTGTCGTCAGTAAAAACCTTCAAAGCTGATTTGTATTGATCCAACTACTGACTTCAAATTCGAAGGAAGTCAGTGCTGACTTCATACTGGCATTGTGTAAATTGTTCTTAAGTCAGTACAGCGCTACCAATCAGTACCTACTTAAATATTCCATATTTTGAAGTTAGAACGCTTCCCAAGTCGGTAGCTGGATTAATGTAAATCAGCCTTTAGTTTGAAGATTATTTTAGAGGTATAACTTGAATATTTTAAGGATGTCTCAATTAGGGAGGAGAAGCGAGATGGAATGCTCCTCCGTCTCTAAGGAAGATCTTTCAGCGAGGCCATTGTTATGCCCCCTCGCAGGCCCATCTGTTATTGTTGGAAATTTGTATATATTCTTTGTATGTTTCGGGAATCTTTTTTGCGTTCTCAATTATTGCACAGCGCAATCTATTAGCTTATAAGTGTTCCACCACGTTTTCACACATATTTATCACTAGATTTATACATAAATCGTACAGATCTATATTCATAATTAAGAAGAAAAAGATTCCGAAAGTATATATACCTCCTTGGTCCAGCTGGTTGAGCTTTTGGCGGCTTAGCTCACTAGTAAATTTCAGAAACAATTTTTCTCCCTTATTTACTATGGTCTGGGAGTTTCGGATCGCTCCCAGAGTAGTCAGTTGTATATCACCCATAACACAAGCCTAACTTGCTTAATTTAGGAAAAATACAATACGTGTGTTCGTCTGCCAATTATTATTTAAAAAAATATGTTACCAAGAAATTTTGTGAAAATGAGCCTATTATTTTTTATTACTGTTTTATGATTATTAACGTTTTGTTAGTAGTAGTTATTTAAAATCTTCTACGACATTGGAATCCAGTTAACCTTGTGTAGTAATAAAGATTGCGAAATAAGAGCTCCACTTAATTGCTTCTTAACATTTAAGCGATCGTATTCTTATTATATTTATTATAAACATTGATTTTTATAAGTTTTTTATAAGTCAGCACGGTACGTAAACCCAATATTTTTATCTTTTAATGTGGATGAATCAATTACCAAAAATTCGGCGTCTCAACTATTGAGACGTGAATTTTTTAGCTACCAGGTTGCGTGAACCACTGTACGACAATGGTAAAATTCTGAATTTTTGCACTTTGTTTTGCATTTTTTGTATAAAATATTAAGAATTCAACTGAAAAGTGTTTTATTTTATAAAAATATTTTTTATTGTTTACCTTATTATACGAGAAAAAGTCGTTTCAGAAGTCCTCTGGAACACTTTAATGTATACCATAACAGAAAACACAGAAAATCTTATAGCCTAAAATATTTTACAACTTATTATTGAATCTAAATAGCTGACGGCTGACGGTGTAAAGGACTAAAATAGCAATTTGAATTTGCAATTATTCTTTTTACTGTAGTTTAGTATTGTATGAATACTTTTCGGATAATTTCGTTTAGAATTTAATTATAATTAATTACTGTTTGATTTGCGATAAATAGTTGACTATTCCTGAGAACCGTGTGGACTGGTTCTTAGAGTCGCTTTATTTTCGTTGTATCGAGTTTTAAATCACAAAAATTCTAAAGAAGTTTCATTTCACAAATTAATATCTATTGTAAACTCGCTTTTATGTTTAAGTGGAGCATATATTTTATTTTCATGGCTAAAGTATCATATATCTGTGGGAGGTATCAAAACCCTAATACAGATGTAATTAATCATACCTTTGTTGTCCACGTGCGTAGATCCATCACGTGTACAATGGGTCACTGGAGTGGGCCATTGTTCCCATACCAATACCTAGCTTTGTGTTTTGCTGCGTGCTAATGTATATAGTTCAAGGTTGCGTTACCCGAGACCAAATAAAACCTCTCAAGGCTTGGCCACGATCTTGTTGTTATGAGCGCAAGCTAAGGGGTTGTCCTGCGTCAGCGACGAACGTGACGCGACGCAATGTCATATGCGACCTAGTATTCTAGATCATTTTGATTATCAAACTACATAGAAGTACAGTACCTTTCTGCTTGAGGTACAAAGAAGAAACATTTGTATGTTTTTAACGAATAAACTCAAAAACTACGGAACCGATTTCAATTTTTTTTTACCATTTGAATGCTACATTATCCCTCATTAATATAAGCTTTATAAAAATTAGGGATCCCCCACTAAAACTTCAAACTTAGGCGATGGTAAACACTTTTCATCGGATGGGCCGTCTGCCTCTCTACTGATCTCATGCAATAAAAAATAAAAAATAAATTATTTAATGCTAATTATTTTGACTCAGAAACGCATTAATAAAGCTCAACTATTATGCTCCGGCTTCATCTGCGTTAGTGTCAAAGATTTGCGTCTTATTTAAAGCGTTAAAAATAACGCAGTTAACCAATAGGCGCATTAATTTATATGCATACTTATCTTTCAATATTTGACGTCATTTAGCGTGTTGCATATTTTAAAATAAGGCATTAAACCCATACGCCATATCTGCGTGCAACGGCCTTATTCTTTAACATTATCCCAGATGAAGCCCCTTTACCTTTATGAATAAGGGGATAGGCTCACTAATTTAATATTTAATATTACCATCGTAAAAATATGCAAAAAAAAATGCTTCTGACAAGGCCAAACTTTTCATTCCAAAATTAGCCTTATTTGCGATAGCTTTAAATATCAAATTCGTTTAACTACAGCTTATCGTACAATATATAATTTTGCGTGCAAAAGATCACGAATTCAGGTACAAAAATGTTGCCAAGCGGGTTATAATAACAGTAATTACGGGTAATTTTCGATTTGCGAGCATGGGGTATGTAGGAAATAACATTAAGTAATTTAAACATTATGGAAGTTTCCATTTTGTATTCTTATAATCCATAATATATTTTTGTGTTTTGGCATTAGACCGTTAATGTGCTTTTTTAACCGACTTCGAAAAAAGGAGGAGGTTCTCAATTCGTCGGGATCTTTTTTTTTTTTTGTTTTTTTTTAAATGTATGTTCACCGATTACTCCGTCATTTATGATCCGATTTACGTGATTCTTTTTTTGTTCGACGCGGAATAGCTTCCAATTGGTCCCCTAAAAATTTTACATAGTTTGGCCCAGTAGTTTTCATTTTATGGACATTTTTCATGGAAATAATTTTCACTCCGTTCCATATGTACACCGATTACTCTGAGATTTATGATTCGATTTACGTGATTCTTTTTTGTTCGACGCGAAATAGCTGCCATGTGGTCCCCTAAAAATTTGACATAGTTTGGCCCAGTGGTTTTCATTTTACGAACATTTTTTTGTTCCCGGTTCTTGGGACCTATATTTTTTAAGAAGCGCGGCACCATTCGTAGGTCCACCCATACATAGCTAGACACTAAAAAGTAACAAATAAAATTTAAAAACTTCGTTTAAAAAAACCGACTTCAAAAACTAAAAAACTAAAATGTATAAAATAACTTATTTCTAAAGCTATTATTATTAAACGAAGAATTTAAACGAAGTTTTTAAATTTTATGACTAATTACTAAAAACTTTTCGAGAAATATTCAGTCCCACGTAGGAAATCTCAATGTCTTTACTGTAGTAACACCTTACTATTCCAAATAACTTCCTATTCCAAACACCTTTTATAAGTGTAGGAACGGAGAAAGTATACAATTTACTGCATAAAATATATTAAAACTTCGCACACATTTACAAACAAATATATTGATAATTCTTTGTAAATCAATACACAAATAAACTTACAGATACAAATTAATCTAATTGTGCACAAATGACGATCTTACCGCTGAAAAACGATCTCTTTCAAGCAGAGGTAATCTCGATATGTAAGTGAATGTCTTCCAGTGTAAGTAAAGCGGTCTGTTCCAGACAATGGTTATCTCGTAGTAAAGCGACCCTTCCAGACTTTGGTAATCTTGAAGTGTAAGTAACGTAATCTCTTCTGACATTGGTTATCTCGATGCGTAAGTATAGCGATCCTTCCAGACATTGGTATTTTTAATGTGTAAATAAAGTGGTCCCTTCAAGACATTGGTAATCTCGATGTGTAAGTAAATCTCTTTCAGACATTGGTAATTCGATGTGTTAGTTAGAAGTGAATGCTATTAGTCAGTGTTGGAACCCACTTGATAATGTTTTAGCTACTATCTATAAAGAATGAATAAAAAGGTAGCTCTGACTAAATTAATTTTCAAGAATATTCAACTAAAATTTCATACAGCATCATTAGTGTCTTCGAATTTTTGAGGCTACGTCCTACGCCTATGTCCAGAAGTGGACTGTGATTGGCTGGCGACGAAATACATAAAAAACCACGCATAATAATTATTATAAAGTAAATTATGTTGTTGGAGAGCTTGGCTAAAATTGCTTTGGAAGCGGTTTTAGATTCAAATAAGTAATCTGTAAGAATTCAATTTTGAAATAAATACATTCATTTTAATTTTCACACTGGCAACACCCAACATAAATTTGCATCACAAATCGTCCATTGAACGCACGAGTGAAAGTATTGCCAGTTGCGCAAACAAGGACAAATGTCTCTAGCCGTGTACCACTGAATCGAATGATTCATAATACCATGAATCGATAACTAGTTTAATCGATTTGAGCTCATATCGAATGAATGGGCTGAATGGAAAATAAATGCCAAGAAGTCACTTAAAGGTCGATAACACATTTGCAATCCAAATTCCATAGAGGCAACCTCTTAAATAATATTTTAACTTTTGTTTCATGGGATCACTGCTATATGGCTATTAAAATGAAAAACGGAATACATTGAATCTAAAATCATGGTCTGGAAACATAATTATAATAGATACTAAGAAATAACCAAAACCCACAAGAATTCAAATTAGGTTCTTTTCTGGGAAACATTCAGACAAGCTGAACATAAAACTTTATTATATCTTGTTTTATAAATTATCTTCTTTTGCAAAAATGTTTACTAATATATGAGACTAGTTTAATATATTACTAGTTTAGTAATATATTAGACTAGTATCTGCGTGAGCTTCAAGGATTCGACTGGCAGGAACAGCGCTGAACAGGAAGGAGTAGTATTTCTCATTTCGGAGGCCAGGACTCATTTTGGGTCGTTGAGCCGCAGCAGTTAGTCAGTTACTTAGTTATAATTTTGTCCTGTCCAGCGGTTTGTTTGTCTGTCCTTGTTCATAACAGACATTTTACTTGGAGTGTGGGGTCTGTGTAGATTATTTGTAACATTTATCTTTTCACATTATAAAGTGGAACGGATTAGAAATTCTTCAAGGAGATAGATGTCCTAACGCAGGATATAGACTACTAGAGAATGAAATAAGGGATGATATTTTGTATGGATAACCCATTCTTCAAGTTAATGATTTGAAAAGTTTTTTAACAGGCCTTTGTTTGTAAATAAATAATAACTACGTATTTCATCGTTAGGTATAGTTGAGTTTTATATCTAATTATGCTATTTAATAAAACATGTATGCAGTGGTGACTAACCGGTAGTTTTATGTATATAATAATATAAATAATATCAGCCCATAAATGTCTCACTGCTGGGTTCGGGCCTCCCATTATAGGGGGAAAGGACAGTATACCCGCCACGCTTGTCCAAGGCGGCTTGGCAGGTTTGACACATCGGTTATCTCGATGTGCAGTTTACATCACGATGTTTTCCTTCATCGTTGTTAGCACGTGGTAATTATAACAATATGCACATTAGGTCAGAAAACGGACTAAGTGGTGCATGCCTTCCGGCTAGGATCGATACCGCGCCCTTTGAGCTTGGGACGCGTGCGCTAGCCATTACGCTATCACGACTTGTGTATGCGTGGGTAGTAATTAAATGCAGTTTTTATGTTCAACTTGCAATTAGCTCGCATAAGGCATAAAACGAAGGCTGGTTTGCAACACGCTCGATTTGAGGAAACCCCGAAGCCAACGTCCACAATATGAGTCACCAAATCGTAGTTATTACACATTAACGGTTAGCTTCATTAAAAGTGTATTAGAATTATCTAACATTTACTACCATATTCGTATAAATGGTGTTATCTATATATTAATACGTAAAGCAAAAACTGTTTAAGAAAAAATAAAAACTTCGTTTAAAAAAACCGACTTCAAAAACTAACTAGTATAATAAAATAACTTATTTCCAAAGCTAGTATAATAAATATATATTATCTAAAACATAGTCGGTGCTTAGTAATTTTCAAAATATAGTAATTTTTATGTTTTACTTTGCACCGACTTTAAGATGTTTTAGATAATATATATTTGTAATAATAGCTTTAGAAATAAGTTATTTTATACTTTTTAGTTTTTTAGTTTTTGAAGTCTATATTGATACTAGCGGTCCCGACAGACGTCGTCCTGCCCTGAAAAAATAAAAATCTATGACTCGATTCTAGTGCCTCCTACCGGTTACAATTGTGCATAAGTGTAGATCCAGAATATCAAGCTTGCTCTTTGTCCAGTTTTATTACAATCTGTTCAGTAGTTTTCACATTGTGTTCTAACAGGCAGACACAAAAAATCTAAAAATTGTATTTCCGAAAAATGGAGCCTCCTGATTATTACTCAACTTTAAACTTATTGAATAAGCTCGACACAACAAATTTATTATATTATAAATCTATTTATCCTCTTTGAAGGATCATCCAGATGACTCATAGGCAGAATTCTGCTAAATTCAAAATCTTTTCCGAAAAATCTTCATCTAAAACGAATTCTATTTTAATGGCTTTTCCTGAATGCTGTACAACATGAGTCACCGTTATGGTTGAAAGAATTTTGCCAACAACAGCAGCGTGGGAACCATGTGTACGATTCTGATAATATTAACCTATTTTATACTTTTAAATGGTTAAAGAGAGTTGGTCTGAAAGAGCGCGGTGAAGGTAAGGAAAGGAATGCACCGGTGGTTCGGGCATGTGGAAAGAATGTGTGATGGAAGAATGACTAAACAGATATACAATGCAGAAGTCGGGGAAGGCCACGAAACACCTTCCATGATTAAATTGATCGTGTACTAGCAGAAGGTGATGTCAGGAGCCTTAAGAACAGACGAGCGTGCATGACAAGAGCTATGAATGTCACAGAAGCAAGTGAGGTGTGCAAGAATAAGCCTGAATGGCGCTCTGTTGTTCGTGCCTATTCCGCAAGGGACCTGGCGTGAAGTTATGTATCGATATGTGTCTCGCTCACACATTATTACATTTTTGATTATAGAAAGATATAAAACTCTTCATATCGTTACGAGCTAAAGGACTCGAATTAAAATAAATGCCGTTGGAATTACTCTAGAGTTCATTAGAACTTTACAAACACGTATAAAACTGTTCACACTGCACGATTCAGTGCAATTCAACACGCGCAAGTCCGTCACTATGTCGCTAGATGAAAGTATTGCACAGATCTTGCCAGTATCGTAATCGTCGCTCGACTGCCCCACCCCTCCGTTCGGGCCTTGTTTTATACTAAACTGTATAATACCGACAAAGGGGCCGCGTTAATCGACACATTTGGCAAGCTTCGACGCAATGCAATAAAAACAAGGATTATCCGACACTAATGGCGGCCATAAAATAAGTACGATAACAATAGATGTTTTTAAAGTTTAAACACGAAGTAAATAAAAGAATTCGTTTTGTTACAACATGCACGTGTCTTTGTCGGTATGTAACATTATCTAATTATATACAAAGGGCGTTCTTATCGCTAAAAAGCGATCTCTTCCAGATAAGCCTAGGAACGACTTGAGATGATAATGGCGATGGTGGTATACGTGACATATAATACGGACTACTTACTTTTATATAATAAATACATAAATAATACTAGGATACCGTGACTTCGCCCATGCTTGTCTTGAACATGCCGCGGGATTTTCGGGCTTAAAAATATTACACATTTAATCACATAAAATTCGCTATCGATCAGTGTAAATATTGCATTGGAAATCGTTTTTTTTTTCAATATGGCCAATTTAAATCGTTCCCAGAAAAATTTCATCTGTTTTTTTTTAAATAGCTTCAATGTGCAGACGCTACACGTTTTATTTATAATATGAAATATTTTCTCAATCACAATATTGTTTTATTGCTAAAAGCTGGTAAAAATGCAAACGGTTCATTAGTCACCACCATCCATAAACGTCTGAAATACCAGAGGCGATGCCAACGCGTTGCCAATCTCGAAAGTACTTTATAATGTGTAATGTGCTTAAAGCCAGGGGGTAGGGTATGTAGGGTATTTGCCTGTCTGGATGGCTGCCACCCATGGTCTAGAGTATGCCGCCATAACAACCTTGAGTTGTGTCCCGGCATTAGGGACCGTCGATAAAGTACGTCACACGTTAAGGGGGAAGGGATTGACGAAGTGTGACATTGTGTGACAAGGGGTGGGGGAACCCGTATTTCGTGACATAATTTCAAAATCTAATATATTAAAGCTTTAGTACACGAAATTTGAACTATTAACGAAAAACTTCACAATATTTCCAATTCTATCTGTATGAGAATAGTGTTTAAATTATAAAAATATAATTTAAATGGAAATTAAACTTTTTCTGGAACTACCGTTTTAATTTAATAATTTCTTGATGTAAAATTGCAAAATATGTTATTTGACACTAGGGAGGGAGGAATCTCACAAATGTGACTAGCTGTGACAAGGACGGGGGAAGGGTCAAAAAATCATGAAACTCGTGTGACGTAATTTGTGGATGGCCCATTAGTGGCTAGGTACCAGCCTCCCTTTAGAGAGCGGTAGCAGCTTTGGTGCTACAAATGTCCATAGGCGATGGTAACCGCTTTCCACTGTGGTGGGCCGACTGCCTCTATGCTGAACTCATGCAATAAAAGAATGCACCTATGTCGCAGCGTAGAGGGAAATCCTCTAAATTACGATATGGTTGTCACGTAACGACAATTTACATAACCAAACTTATATGAATGAAAAACAATGCAATGACTACTGGGTAAATACTCGATATGTATTTTACCTAAATAGGCTGGATTACGAATAGTGGTATGGTCTGAATAATAATGTTTCAAACCGCAGTATATCGCTTGTTCATTGGGACCGGCCCCTGTGCTGATTTGGTTCTAAACCGGCTATAACTAACGTTATTATAATACTTGGCAGCTAAATGTAATAGTGATCTAGATCATTAATATTCCCTTTCTTAAAACATGAAAGGGGATATGAGTGCTGAAATAAATAAAAAAATTAGGCAGTAGCTTTATTTTACTTACATAAAAACTGTACGTTTTATATTATTCATAATAGAAGGATACTTGCCTTCAGGGAAATGATGTATAAAATTAACTTAATGTCAAATAAACTAAAATTATTTTAAAAATTAAACTAAACTATAAAATTAAATAAAAACTTATTTCGGTTATAATAAGAAAGAAACAAAGTCCAATAAGTTTAAACAACTGCCTAGCAGAACATAGAGATGAGTCGAAGCCGACCTAATTTGAGTATAACTTCAAATCAGGTTGGCTTCGAATGAATGACTTCTTTCCTATGATAACGTAAGTACTTGTTAGTCAATTATAAATCGCGATTGCAGCGCCATTTATTACAAGCTTTTGTTTAATTTGCAATGGATGTACCCATGTATGTATGTATGTAAGTATGTATGAAGTTCGGGTGGAATCTTGCAAGTAAATTTGACAACTTCCCGGCTTCCGATTGAGCTTAAATTTTGCACACATGTATATCGCGTGACAATGCAATAATATGGTACCAGGGAGCTGATCTGATGATGAAGTCGGAAGCTGGCCATAGGAACTCCTGTACCAAACAAGATAGACCCGTCGTGTTTGGGCTCGTTTTACTTGTCTTAGCTATCACTCAGCTGCTACATAGTATCCAGGATCTCAAAAACTTGTATTTAAAGACCTTTTTAAAAAACAATTATTTAGCTAATCCGTCCACGCTAAGGAAACTACGTCAGTTATCGGGATAAAATGTATCCTAAGTGTTAACTCGGATTATCAAAAAAGATGCGACCGCAGCGCCGTGTTTTTCAATATTTTCGTTTATCCCTCGGGAACGAAGTCGTTTATCGGGATAAAAAGTATCCTAACTTACGCGCCGAGATATAAGCTAGCTCTATATCGAATTTCATTTAAATCCGTTCAGTAGTTTTCACGTGATGCTCTAACAGACAGACAGACAAAAATCTAAAAATTGTATTTTCGCAATCTGGTCCGAATTATCCCTCCTCTTTTTTTACACTTTTAAACGCATTGTACAAATTCGAAACATTAACAGATTTATTTTAGTATAGATAGATAGATGAGCATAGTATAGGTTATATTTAGACCTTTAATTGCCTGAGTCACTCCGGAAAGCAGAGTGACTCAGTTCACCAACAGAGATTTGTTTATTTAATGTACTTTTAAAAAAGTCTTATTTCTTCGATCCTCTTGAAGAATTTAGTCTTCATTTTTAACATCGCCAGGATCCAGTCCTCTGTAAGACGGATGAAGCGTATATCGTGATCTCTATGTTGTCCTTCGATCCTGAAGAACATCTAAAAATAAGACAAAATAAAACATCACGGTATGCACATCACGTAAAGGATAATAAGGTTTCTGTATATATAGTCTAAGTTGAATTAGTAACGAGGAAGAAATTAATATACTTGCAGAGTACAGCAACTCGTCGTCTCATTTGGTATTCCCCTCTCGGGCGATTGAGCCATAGGCTTTTGCCATTGGTGCGTCACCCTATCCAACGGGGTAACCATCATAGACGCCCCATACAACTTAAACAACCTCCACACGTACTCCTCTACTCTAGCATACGTTCTGTCACAGCACAAATCATCAACTCATGTTTTTTTTTGCAGGAGTTCAGCAGAAAGGCAGACGGTCCACTTGATGGAAAGCGGTTACCACCGCTTATGGACATTTGCTACACCAAAGATGCTACAAATGCGCTGCTGCTCCCTTAAGGGTGCTGGAACCTGGTCACTAATGAACACAATTCAAAGTTGTTATGGCGACTACTTTAGACCAGGGGTGGTAGCCATTCAGGCAAATGCCTTACCACCTGGCTGTGGGTTGTTTTGTCATCTCTAACGACAGGTCGCCCGGCCGCAGGAAATTGTATTCATTCTCCGTTCCTGCACGGATAAAAATGAATGTACGGATGTTTCGCACAATCTATCCATTTCTTTTTAAATCTACCTCTAGACTTGTATCCATCGATCTTCTAGTTTAACATTCGTTTTGTGACATGGCTCTCATCCCCTCTCATTGTATATACCGATGCCATTTTAGTCTTCTTCCTCTCTATTATTCCGCCACGGAAGCAAATACGTATTTAACTATTGTCTTTTTTATATTAGTATTTAATATTAAATACAGTACATAAAAGCGTCATGAAAACCCAAACCACAGGAATTATTTAAGTCATGATTCATAGGCGATAGCTGTTTGTGGTCGACTAGTAAGTAGTCTTTTAAACATCGATGGCATCGACTTTAGTGTACGAGCGTTTAGACTCTACACCTTCCGAGTTCGACAAGATCCATATTGAAACAAAACCTGCAGGATTTAAGACGATTCTAGACACTCAGACCATAGTGAATAATGGAGAAAATTAGTTTCCTAAATTTATTATACCAGGATTCAAACTCGGAGCCTCTGCGTTGTAGTGAGGCAAGCCGTCAAAGGCTTAGCCCGTTCAAACAGAGGTTGTCAAATACAGAGAGAAAGTATATATATATATATATATATATATATATATATATATATATATATATATATATATATATGTCGGAGGGAACTTATAGTTGAATGGATTATTATTTGGATGTATAACGCACAATATCATTTGTTTATATTTTAATTACTTCTAAAATTCTTAATGTAATTTAATTAGATTTGTTAATGTTTCTAAAACTTGCAAGATCGTTCTAACCTAATAAAAGTTATGAATATTGTAATTTAATAAACGACCAATCAGAGCAGAGCTTATGGCAGAGCGGGGTCAGACGCCCTCTATACTTTGAGTAGTATCTACTTCGGTAGACTGAGGAGTTTTTGTGGCACATTTGGTTGGTGGCTACAGGTCGAGTTGGACCTTTGAGAGTTTTAAAGAAAGTATTGAAGCTGAAAGTATGAGCGGGTGCCCTGAACCCGCTGTTCGGTCTAAACTATGTCATAATGTTGATCAAATCTAAATTAAAAGTGTATAAACCGTGGCTATGGTGTTTTATGCTCGCATTTTATCCTGATGACGCCCACTAAAACTGCAATAGCTAAAGATGATGTCGTGAAAACGAGGCCGTTCTGCGACATATATATATATATATATATATATTTTTTTTTAATAATAGAAATACAACTTTACCATAGGAACACCCCTAATCTCTGGTGGCTCTATGTGCTTGTCTTCAACCCTAAAGAACACCGATACGGTAGCCTGAGGTATAGGGTAAGATACTGTTGGTTGACTGAAGACTGCCTGGTGAGAGAATTATTCCGAGATGTAGATTGTAAGGGGCCATCCAAAAATTACGTTATATGTTAAGGGGTAAAGAGAGAGGGGGGGGGGGGTTTCAACGTAGTGTGGCATTGTATAACAAGAGGTTGGAAGGGTTGCTTAATGTCATGACGTCACATTTCAAAATCTAATAGAGATATTTAAGCTAATTACGTAACTGCTGTTTTAATTTAATAATTCCTTGATGTAAAATTGCAAAATACGTGACGTCAAATCAGGGCGGGAGGAGTCTTACGAATGTGACAAGAAAGTGAGGGGTCAGAAAATCATGAAATTCGTGTGACGTAATTTGTTGTGTGGCCCCTAATATATGCGAGGGTAGTTGCATATAGTATTTAGTATATAAAGTACAGATGAATGTAGGGATGTCATCAGTCGAAACCAGACTGCCGGAGTGAATAGTAGGACACTGGGACCAGGTTCTACGGGTAGAACGGCACGTTCTATTGCTGACGTCAATCTGATTAAACAGTGCCTAATAGAGGTGATATGGCATTGATTAATTCAACGGATGACAGTGTGGAGTTGATATATTCACATACACTACTCCATCCTGACGAATAAACTCAAGACCTTTTGTACAATCTTTAGCAGTCTAACCTCATTACGACAAAGTATTTTTTTTATATCTTGAGATCAGTAGACAGGCACGGGTCCACCTGATGGAAAGCGGTTAACATCACCTATGGACATTTGCATAAACATGGTTCGTAAGACAGTTATCCATGCCGTGTTTGTATATATAGAAGTAGCTGTTACGCGTGAATTCGTCGGCGTGCAATTATTTTTCGCTAATTTTAAAAGTAGCCCAAGTTTCTTATTATAACAGCTATCTGGCAGTTAAAGTCCCATTAATAACGGTCCAGCCGTTTCAGAGATTAGCCGAAACAAACAAACAGATAGACAAAAAGATTTAAATTAAATTTTTGGTATATGTACCGTATGTATTTTCATTTGCATTTACTAAAAAGCTGTGATTTTGACATGATCAACAAACACCTTAATGTTATTTATTTGTATTTTATAAATGTATAGATAGTGTTAAGCTATGCAACTTAAAAAATTAATAGTAACTTATTAGTTCACATTCCACATGATAGAAAGTGCTTACCGTCTCCTATGGAAATTTGCAACAACAATGTAATGTAATGGAATTCAAATTAAATGTAATGTAAATGAAATGGAATTTAAATTAAATGTAATGTAAGTGAAATGTAATGGAATTCAAATTAAATGAAATGTAATGCCGGGCTCATAAGGGCCACTGGAAGCTGTCTACTCATCCCGGAACAACTCAAGTACTTATCATAGTTGCTTACCTCAAAATAATAATACTGTGAGCATTCATCTTGAGATCCCCCCAAATATCTCAGAATGTAAGCGAAAGTTTCAGTTAATTTCCACTCCTTTTCTATAGTTCGTGCTATGAACCTCTCACTTGATATTGCTAGAGGTTCGTGGAGACTAGTCAGGGCGATTTTCGTTTTGATAGTAAGCGCATTCCGACTATCTGCAAATCGAGCAAAATTATAATTTTTCATCATTAACTACCGGCAACTTCGTATGTATTTTTTTACTTCCTGAATGAAATAAAAACTTAATGGAAACGCTGAAAAAGTGTGCGTCTCATAACTAAACGTATGAATATTAAGGACTAGGGTTTTTCGTGGGGATCGAACCTTAGTAAATAATCTTAGTTTATTTATAGAGCAGGCATTCTCAGTTATAAGACTGCAAAATTCATTAATTTTAACCAATAGTAATGTAAATGAACTTCTAATTGATTTAATATTTGCTTACGTTTTCGCAACTTGTATTGATAATAAAAGTACGTTTTATTTCGATTTAACGGTTTTAAGCGCGGTAATTTATTATTCCGACTTTTCTTGACTTGACTTGACTTGATCACGGAACACAAAGATGTCAAGTGTCAACGCGAATTGTTAAAGTTTTATTTAGCCTACCGCCAACTTGTTCATTGTAATTAGTTAGTTTTAACTTTGTTTGTGTTTATTATTTACTCTATGGGAGCCTAATCTAATTTACCACCGTTCCACAACATGTTATGGTTGAAGAGAAGAAGCGGTGCAAGAAACTTTTCAGCAAACATCTCTAGCTCTAATAATTTTATATAATATTTAAATAAAAAATAAAAGAAATTATCTGTCAAGTTGGATGGTGTTCCGGTGCATGCAGAAAGAGCTCACAGTGTCTTGAGGTCTGGCAGTTGGTTTTTGCTGGGTTTCGGTCTTAATAGTTTTAATGATCGCATCCCAAACAGGTGGTACCTGCCAACCATCTTCTCTATTGAAATTTGGGTGTTTTTTTATTTCAATAGCCTCACTCATCAATCTAGGTATGAAACGATTCTCTTTCGCGAGGATTTGTGTGTTTTCGAATCTGATGTAGTCAAACAACAACACCTGGTAATCTATATATATAGATAGACAGATAAACATGTGTTATCGTCTATTTTTCCCTTTCTTTGTTCTAGTTATATGTACTGTGCAATATTTATGTATACTATTTACATGTATTTAATTTGAATACCACCATCATGCACTTTCGATTCCTTTCACACGATCCACATCCCGGGTTGTCTGGAAGAGATCACTCTATCTGCAGAGCAACTGCTCAATCAATTACTGTGCTCAAGTAAGATATCAGCTTGAAGCGCTAGAGTCAATTGAGAGAAGAGCTAAGAGGTTGATAGGTAGCGACCAGCTTGTCGATACAAGGCTTCAAAGCCTAGAGCATCGACGCCGGGTTGCTAGTTTATCGGTTTTTTATAAGACACATTTCGGAGAGTGTGCGGCTGAACTGTTCGACCTGATTCCCCCTACACCATTCCATCTTTGGACTACAGGCGCTCTGGTCTACGCCATCGTTTCACAGTGGTAACGCTGCCAGTGCGTACTAAACGTTTCGCCTCCACGTTCCTTATACGTACCGCGGAATTGTGGAATGCACTACCGGAGTCCGTGTTTCCCGAAACGTACAATCCGGGTATCTTCAAGTCTCGTGTGAATTGGACGTGATCGCGGTACCAAACGCAAACCTATTTAATATAAAAAAAAACTCTACAGCGATAAGACCGCCCTTTGTCCCTGCCTTTACATGAAATTACTGTAAATTTACTATATGTGTATGTGGTGGACAATAAATATTTTTTTACCTATCTAATATTACTACTATTCCTTGATACTTGACATTATACTTGATCTACAAGTCAGTTTCAAGTATAAAGAACGTGTATAACTTACGTATGAAAAGATTAATGAAAGTTGACGAAGGGAAACCATTTATTAGGATCGCAGCAGGTGGAGATCCATCGTCTCTGCCTACCCCAATGGGAAACAGGCGTGATAATATACAACATAATTATGTCTTACCCGCAAGCTCTTTCAAGGTAAGTCTTACACCCAATTCTTCTTTGGCTCTATTAATGACATATACTACAATATCAATAGCTCTTTCCTCATAAGATTTGATTTCTGGTAACGGTGGATCCATTATTAGAAATATTTTTGTCAATAAGCAGTGTCATAGATAAAACTTAGGTATATAAAAACAGCGTCACGTGTAAGATGTCATGTCAGTCTGTCAAATGATTTAAATTTATATCATTATTTTCAAGAGCACTGATAAAAAAATTTACTAAGAAGGTGTTAATGCGAAGTTATGAAATCTTCGTATTATTTTATGTCTGCGATCATAAGGCACCAAATAATACGTGGTTTTTTTTTTCGCGGAAAAAAGTAACAGGTAGCCTGCGTTATAACCTCCTCCTTATAACATCAGCTATCTGCCAGTGCAAGTTCCGTCAAATTCGGTCCAGCCGTTTCAAAGATTAGCCGGAACATCCAGACAGACAGATAAAATGTATTTTTTTATCTAGTATCCTATTTCCTATCATAATATGTTTTTGTAAAAAGCTGTTATTTTGTCATTACAATTAGACACTTCGATGTTATTTACCTGTATAGAATATTTTATTTTTTCTATACTGTTTTTTTTTCATTTTATGTCACTTCAACAATTTTTAATTGATATCGCAGTTTGTCGTACCCCAGCGCTATTGTGGGACCCATGTGTATTTGGACCCATATTTTCAGCATACTGCTGGATATTTTTTTCCACTTTTTTTCCCACGCGGGGAAATGCTTTTCGCACACTACCCGGTCCTTTACTAGGGATTAGACTAAAGCGACGAGAGGTGACACCACGATTGGGCACCAAAGTCAAATCGCCGGCTTGTGTGGAAACTCGACTACTCAATACTCCACTAAAATCACGCTCTTCTCATGTGCCCCGCGCTTATGGCAGGAAGAGCGTGAGACTTAGAACGTAGTTACGCCCACGCTGATCCTAGCGCATCAGTGCTTGAGAATGCCCTGGGAAAGGCAAACTTACTTCGTCAACAGGGGTGAAGAGTCCTCTGCTCCCTAGATGCTAGAGGGCCCCTGCAGCGGTATTACGGGAGGAGATCTTGCGCATATCTGTGCTCCGAGACCCCGACTGACGTCAACCCGCGAGACGCATGCACACCTGTCTAAGACGGTGCTCCTTGTCTCTACCCTCCATTACCAATACAAAACAGTCGACGTTCATGACTTCAATCGAATCCTTGATTACTGTGTGAACCGATACGCACTTAGCCATTTGTGTTATTAGTCAACTTTACTATCGTCTCACCACGTGAGTCATGAAATTTATTATCATATATCTGGTGCTATACGTCAACCAATTATGGTGTAGTAAAGAGTATAGTGGATCAAAGTGTAGTATTTCGTTTTTAATGGTTTTTCCTGTACAGTCATAAAGTTGTAACCACACCGGGCGCGACATGGCGACAGTCTGAAAACCTTTACGCGTTTCGTTCATTCACGTAATAACTAGCATCAGTACGTAGGCTTTGACGTATTTTATTCTGATCGAGGCATACTATGAGCGCGTTCAATTAGTAGGTCACAACGCCCAAAATGCTCCGTTAGCCGTTCTACAAGGCGACAGCGTTGAAGTCGTGGCAAAAACGACACTAATGACTTCATTATTTTCGATCACAACGCTCACAACGACCCATGCCAAGAAGTGGGTCGAATAACCGTTCCACTTGGGTTTACAATTCTAACGCCGGCAAGCAAGTGGAACGGGAAAATCGCGGTCGTTGTGAGTCTCTAAGTGAAAGGCTACGTTCCATTAGAGACTCACCGCGATGTGAGTACGGTTCAAATGTGATTTACTTTTCAAAAAAATTACCCCCTCCGATTTTAAGGAAATAATTTCTGTATAACGTTTTCATCTTGCCTCTTGTTCTCTGTAGAGAATTTATGTAGATATGATAAAGTATAAAATGTTTGTTCGTCGTGTTATTATCATAACTATAATAATATTTTTCATTCCTTTTATTGCATCTTGTTGATTATGCACTCTTTGCTACAACTATATTAATTCTTCGAAAAGTAATTATGTAACATATTTCTGTATAAAAATTACGAGATGCTGGGCAGTTTCTTGCCTCTTCTTCTCCGTAACGGCAATAGCTCGTTACGAAGCGATGTACCTACGTAGACTAGGAAGTAAAATTAAATTAGAGGTTACCACGCGGCTGTGCCGCGGGTTAACCTCTAGTGCGTGTCTCTTGTTTATAGAGCAAGTGCTACAGTTTATATTATATTACGAAGATTCACTTCATTTTATATCGGTAATTATATATACCATCCCCCGTCTATCTGTCAACAAAATAAATTACAAAACTTGACCAAAAAGGCCAAAATGGTCTAAATGACCAAAAGACCACAGTGACCGACATGGTTAAAATGACGGAATAGGCAAAAACGACCAAAAAGGCCAAAATAATCAAAATGGTCAAAATGACCAAAAAGGCCAAAATGACCAAAGAGGCCAAAATGACCAAATAGGCCAAAATGACCAAATAGGCCAAAATGACCAAAAAGGCCAAAATGACCAAATAGGCCAAAATGACCAAATAGGCCAAAATGACCAAATAGGCAAAAATGACCAAATAGGCCAAATGACCAAATAGGCCAAAATGACCAAATAGGCCAAAATGACCAAATAGGCCAAAATGACCAAATAGGCAAAAATGACCAAAAATGTCAAAATGATCAAAAAGGCCAAAATGACCAAATAGGCTAAAATGGCCAAATAGGCCACAATGACCAAATAGGCCAAAATGACCAAAAAGGAAAAATTACCAAATAGGCCAAAATGACCGAAAAGGCCAAAATGACCGAAAAGGCCAAAATTACCAAAAAAGTCAAAATGATCAAAAAGGCCAAAATGATCAAAAAGGCCAAAATGACCAAAAAGGCCAAAATGACCAAAAAGGAAAAATTACCAAATAGGCCAAAATGACCAAAAAGGCCAAAATGACCAAATAGGCCAAATGACCAAATAGGCCAAAATGACCAAATAGGCCAAAATGACCAAATAGGCCAAAATGACCAAATAGGCAAAAATGACCAAAAAGGTCAAAATGATCAAAAAGGCCAAAATGACCAAATAGGCTAAAATGGCCAAATAGGCCACAATGACCAAATAGGCCAAAATGACCAAAAAGGAAAAATTACCAAATAGGCCAAAATGACCGAAAAGGCCAAAATGACCGAAAAGGCCAAAATGACCAAATAGGTCAAAATGACCAAAAAGGCCAAAATGACCAAATAGGCCAAAATGACCAAATAGGCCAAAATGACCAAATAGGCCAAAATGACCAAAAAGGCCAAAATGACCAAATAGGATAAAATTACCAAAAAGGCCAAAATGAAAATTATCCCTTGTCCATCCTCAGTATTTAATTTACATACGTACCGAATTTCAGCCAAATCGGTCCAGTAGTTTTTCCGTAAAAGCATAACAAACAAACAGACAAATATCATTTTATCCCGGAAACTATCCCATTTTACGGGATAAAAAGTATCCTATGTTCATCCTCGGTATCGAAAATATATATATATATACTGAGTTTCAGCCAAATCGGTCCAGTAGTTTTTACGTGAAAACGGAACAAACAGACAGACAGACAGAGTTACTTTCACATTTATAATTTATTAATAGGGAAATAGGGATAACTCAATTACTGTTTGTTAGTCTCGCTAAAACTCGAAAACGGCTGGACTGATTTGCCTAATTTTGGTTTTGAATTATTTCTGGAAGTCCGGGGAAGGTTTAAAAGGTGAGTAAATATGAAAAAAATGCTTGGAATATGGTAAAAAAACAACAATTTCGCTTTCCCTTAGAAAGTATTCCCTGCCAAACATTTGATGTTCGTCCCGTCGTTCAGAAATCAAACTAAATTGAAAAGTGAAGTTTTTTTTTCATTTTTCGGTTTTGAATGTCAAACGTCTGATGTTCGTTCCGTTTAAGTTTTGATCACTTTTCTTACTAAAGTTCAAACATTAATAATAGTAATAATAATCGGCAGACAAAAACACATATTGTATATCCCCAAATTAAGCAAGTTATGCTTGTGTTATGGGCAATATACAAAGGACCACTCTGGGGCCGAGCCCAGACACCCAGACCATGGGAAATAACGGAGAACATACGTTTCCGAAATTTACTATACCAGGAATCGAACCCGAAGCCTCTGCGTTGCACTGAGGTAGGCCGGCAAAGGCTTAACCCGCTCAACCACAGAGGCCGTCATTCTGCAATTATCATTCAGCTTTTTTATTTATTGATTCTGAGGCGGTACGAAATTTGCCGGGTCAGCTAGTTTTGAATAAAAACTTTTGAATTTGAACAACTCTATTTATAAATCAAATAATAGAAAAGTAAAACTAAATTAAAACATATAATTAGATACTAAAATTAAATTAACTTATAAATATAAACCTAAATATAAACAACAAACTATACTATGAACTGTACAAAGACTAAATAAAAAAGGTAAAAAACGCCTAAAGATGAGTTAATGGTCCCAAGCCACTGTCATTTACCGGGAACGTTCCCAAAAGGCTCGCGGCGTTACCACGTTCGCAACGCTCAATCTTTGCGCAAAATAGACGCCAGCCTTCTGGTCGCGTGTGACGTCTACCAGACGTTAAACATATATTGAACTAATTTGAACATATATTTTTTATATAAAATACCTGTAGGCAAAGGTATGCGATGAGTCAGTGCTGCGAAACTCGAAAGTAAATACGTATGAGTCATGCGAGGCGCCGTCCAAGTTACGGCATTTGTATGTACGTTTTATAATATGCAAATACTTTGAGTAACGTCTGTCTTAAACCACAACTACTTTAATTGATTTTTATCTACATACTTCTATTTTTAAATATTGCTTAACAAAGCCTTTTGCTACTGTCCAGTTTTGTTCATGGTGCGGTTTCATCTGCGATATAGGCCGTTTCATGCAGATATGGCGATGGATTTAACGCGTTATTTAAGATGCGATATTGTTAATGACGATAAATATAGATATATAATAATATATATCCCGCAGGGAGGCTTTGTGGCGAAGCCTTAGGTGAGTGGCGACACCTCGTACCTGACTCCGGGGGCCAAGAAAAGGCCCCCGCCTCCGTGCTTGCCTTAGCCAGCCGGCACGGAGTGAAGATCGCTAGAGCTAAGACTCAAACTCCAGGGGTGGAAGTGATAAATGGCCTAATGTCTGAAGTAGCTTCGGTGAACCTGCAGCCCACCTCTCTACACCCCTTAGCCACTCATACCCATGTTGTCCCTGCTTTTAATGGCATTTTTTGGGGCCCATGCAGGGAGTGGCGAGTCACCGTCTGCCCATTTTTCCATGTTCTTCAGGGCATTGCGACGGGCAGACGCCATAGTCCCCATATTCCCAGACCGCTAGTACCACTAACAGTTCACCCCAATAGCCCGGTACTTTTTGTCTTCATTTCCCACAATAGTCCTACACTGGCCGGGGCTTGTCCTTGGGTGCATTAATATGGTGTAGACAGGGATAATCGCCGGTCAGTGTCACGCCACATATTTACATTAAATTTGTCAAGGGGCCTCTACGTGTTGGCCTTCCCATGGCCCCATGCAAGCCCTCCAAAAGTCCGGGCCATTTTTATGGCCCGTGGTCTTGAAAGATATATAATAACAAAAGCTCATAACTGTCCCACTGCTGGGCTTCCCTCTCACGGCAGGGGAATGGACGGTATACCCGCCACGCTTGTCCAAGGCGGTTTGGCAGGTTTGACACATCGGTTAACTCGATGTGCAGGTTACATCACGATGTTTTCCTTCACCGTTGTTAGAACGTGGTAATTGTAACAATATGCACATTAGGTCAGAAAACACCCTAAGTGGTGCATGCGTTCCGGCCAGGATCGAACCCGCGACCTTTGAGTTTAGGGTGCGTGCGCTAGCCATTACGCTACCACGATTTTATAGATAGTATATAGTAAATAGGATAAATGCAGTTGAAATGAGATCTTTGACAAGTATATCTGCGGTTAGCTTGAATGATATGATAATAAACACAGATATAGATAGAAACAATGGAGACCAAGATGTAATTTCTTTAAAATTTCCTGTCTGATTCGGGTTTCACGTAAAAATCATTGGGCCGATTTCTAATAAATTTTTAGACTCAAACTGCGCTACTTTTTACCCGAGAATCTCGCGGGAATTTTCCCGAGAGCAATTTGTAGTTGTTGATTAACTTATTCCGACACATTTATCACTGAAATGATTTTTGCGGTACTTAGCGTCCCGGGAATCCCGAAGGAATTTCAAGTCAAGCGTGGACAAAGTCGCGAGCATATCCTAGTATATGAATATCTACTACACAGATGCTCCAAATGTTCAAAATAAAGTTTTTTAATTATCAATCAAATTCATAGACAAGCATTCACGAGTATGATAGTAAAGCATAGATGTTATCCATAGGCTTAGAATATGAATCATTGTAATCAATAGTGTAAAATTTTGATTAGATTGTAAAAAAGAACCTAATAATGATCGTGCTAAGTATATTACAATTATCATAATACTGTTATCTTCATTCATTAGATTTATATATCAAACATTTCAATCTATACTATAATATTATAAAGAGGTAAATTTTGTGAGTTTGTGACGTTGTATGGGGGAAGGGGAGGTAATCTCTGAATCTACTAGACCGATTTTGAAAATTCTTTCATCAGTGGAAAGCTACATTATTACTGAGTGACATAGGGTATAATTTGATTGTGGTTAATAATAAGTATTTTTTATAATTTTTTTCTCATCCCAAGCGAAGTGGACGGGTCAGCTAGTATTTTATATGGATAAAAAATAAAAACATTTCTCGTATATTGATTTTTGGTATCCACTAAGTCAAAATTTTTATAAACTTTTAGCATTTCTCGCTGCATACAAAAACTAATTCTTTGAGAGAGGTAAGCTCCAGCCTTCCGGTGACCTGTCGTCTGAATCAGCCTGTTTTATATTGTTACGAGTTACGGGACTCGAATTAAAATGTAGTTGGAATTACTATAGAATTTATTAAAACTATACAAACACGTATAACACAGGTACAAATATAACTGGACACAACCAGTACAAACGTAATACACGATTCAATAACACGCGCAAAGTCCGTCACTATATAGCTTATCGAATGTACATACACACGTCTTGTCCTGCTTGGGCCTATCGCTAGACTGCCTCACTCCTCCGTTCGGGCATTTCTTTATACTAAGCTATACATGTCTTTTATGTCTCTTATGTCTCGACACAATACTCGACCGCGTAACAATAGTTTCCAAGAATCACACTTGGCTAATGCCTACCATAAAGGATTGCAATACACAATAGGCTGTTTTTCTAATTATAATTTTTAAACACAACTAAACAAAAGAAGTCCAAATGCCGAAAAGGTGCAATAAACTGCAGGTGTGCATTCACTTTTTTCGGCGTGTAACACTATTTTGGAATAGTTTATGAGAGCTTGCCACGGTCCCAATCGATCCAAAGTCTCCACTCCAAACGGCTCAAATATATACCCTGCTCCAAGAGTCACATATTCTGTAATGCAAGCATTTTAATTGTGTAGCTAATGTCTATTATCTTAAACTTATTTTTCTTTCACTTCCTAATACGGAAGTAAACATCGATGACCCCTAGATGCGAATAGTGATGATAGCTCACGTTTCTTAGTACCCGGAACTACATATAGTAACTGCAGCCTATCTGCCCAGTGACCTACAAACTGACTTCCAATGAGTCATACGATTGATGCTTAATAAATATAATCTTCACACGGGTAGCTAATAAGAACTTTTTTGATAAGTAACCTACTAAGCGAGTTCAAAATATTTTGCCTCCCATACGTTCCGTACCCCAGTGACGCCTACATCGCATAAAGTGCTGCCTAGCTAGCCAAGCAGGGTGAGCGGTGACCACGCAACTTTTTTCTAATACTAACATTTTTAAACTCGTGATATCTTTCGAATGGAATGTCCGAATTGAATAATTCAAAAAGTTATATAAAGGTATTGAAGCAGTCTTAAATATGAAGTAATTTATTTTGATAAGAATGAATACCAAGATTTTACCAAGTCTTTTCTAGCGGCGGATTTTAATTATTTTTTTACAATAAAAGAACACTTATCATGGCATAAATATAATAGTTAGATATATGCTATTGCGACACTTTTTGTAAATTTTGATGTGTTCTGCAAAGTTGTAGTACATTATTTTATTATATCATCAATAGTTTACGCAGCGCACGCGATTGTAGGTAACTTTTTTACACCTTGGGTTACATTATTGGAGTTTTAGTAAGGGAAACTAGGGATAGCTTTTTGCAAATATAATATAGCCTATGTCACCCGGGGATAGTGTAGCTTGTCAACAATGAAAGAATTTTTCAAATCAGTTCAGTAGTTTTGAATGCAAACAAACAAACAATCAAATTATCCTCTTTTAGTTATAATATTAGTATAGATAAGTGCATCGGCGTTTACATCCAAGGACAATGCGGCCAGCATTTGGGTATGTCCACCATGTAACGATGGTGCGAACCGGAGCGTCTGGTTGTCCGATGATAGAAAGGGGATGGGGGATCCAAGTCGTGTAGTTCCTTAGCACACTCTCCAAAGTGGATCCGATAGAAAACGGACAGACCTGCTACCCTGCGGCGATGCTCAAGGCTTTGAAGCCGAGCATCACGGTTGGCTAATGACAATATATTCGATCCCATACTCACAGACGGTTTAGATACGCTTGGCCTTCGAAGAGACTTCGCGTCTCTCTGCGTATTCTACCGTCTGTACAATAGGGAGTGTTACGAGGAACTGTTCAGATTGGTGCCTTCGTCTTCCTTAGTCACAGCACCGCACGCCATCGGCTGGGCGTTCATCCCCACTTCCTAGAGCCGCTCTTGTACGCACGGGTACGGGTTCTTTAAAGAAGGTGTCATCTCTGATGTTTCAAACGTGCATAGGCGACGGTAACTGATTTCCAATAGGTGGGTCGTCTGCCTGTCTGCTGTACTCCAGCTATAAAAAAATACAGCCTACATTAAAATTTTAAACCTACACGATTTCGACTGACATTGATAGTCCAGTTACACACGTGAATCACTTCAACAAACGATTATCGAACTTTGACGTAAAATATTCTAGATGAGGCAATTCCATAGGTCATATATAATAACTGTCTAAAAAATTTGTTAAAATTGATTGTGTTATAGTGTTTTAAATACATTGCGTACAACCACGCAAAATACTTGATTTGTTGCCATATTGTTACAAAAGTAAATTTATTGTTTTACTTAGGTAGATGTATTGTTTGTGACTCTTATTGTGCCGTAAGGATTTGGGATTAAGTCTTTCTAAAAAGCCAAAAAGCTATGGAGCTTAAAGTTGTATAATCAACTAATGATTGAGTTTCAATATGAGCATATCAGTTCTTTGCGCAAGAACTTTTTGCGCATTCTTTTTTCATCGAACCCGTGTAGGAACAGAGAAAGAATCTCTTGCGGCCGGTCAGCCTGTCGTAAGAGGCGACAAAACAACCCACCAGCCAAGTGGTAGGGTATTTGCCCGACTGGATGACTACCATGCCTGGTATGCCCCCATAAACACCTTTGGTGTTGCAAATGAAAAGAAAGAAAGATATAAAATATATCTTTCTTTCTTTCTTTCAAATGTCCATAGGCGATGATAGCCGCTTTCCATGAAGTCTTTCTGCCTGTCTGCTGAACTCCTGGAATAAGAAATAAAAAATCTCTGTAGTTAAAATCTAATACTGTTCAAATATCATAATTAGGATAGCATTAATCTGATAGAATATAAATTTTACACTATCGTATAAACATAACCTCAAACCTCCGACTCGCCAGCGCCACCACCGCTGCATTCGTATCACCTGTTTATAACTTTCAACTGTGTACCATATAGGTTACTTGATTTAAAATTACTCGTTCTATACTTAAAAAGAAATATAGCCTAAAACCTTACTCAACAACGGACAATTGAACGCTAGACATTATTTTAAATCAAACTGGTGCTTTTCTTAGCTGCATGGAGCCCACCTTTTCTACATGCCCCGCATACCGCCGACACCCATATCTCGCACAGCTAGCAGCTAGGCGTCGGGCGGAACGGGGGATATAAGAAGCGGCCTTGGAGGCCGGCAATTTTTCTCAATTGCTCACATACATATTACACCAATATGCATTGTTCTACTTTCTGCCATTTATCTCTGTATTTCGTCTATGTATAGTTTTAATTTAATTGTAAATTACGCCAATAATAAGTCTAACAGTCTACATCGAGTTTTATTTGGAAGAAGCAACTTCCACCAATACCCATGCTGGAATAATTATCTTGGTTATTACACTTAGGGCGGGCTTGAGGAGTGTTGCCGTCGAGATGGGGGGCGGCGTGTTCCACGCGCGCTCAACTCCTCCCGTGGGGCGCGTACAGATCGCCCCGCGCCTAGAGAGCTTGAAGATGCCGGGGTATAAATGTAGTCCCCTGGTAGTGCAAGAGGCCTCGTGATGCCCACGTCTGCCATGGCTGTGGAGAGGTTAGGTCATATACCCGTAGCCCTGGCATAAGGCGAAGAACGGAACACGCGCGGGTAGTGCGTGTGCCTAACTGGGGAGTGGTAATAGCATGGCTCCAGTTCTGACTGGACATGCTAGTGCCACGCTGCCGAATCCCACACTAAGTCGCGAATCATCCCCCCAAGGTTCTTCCCTCGTCGCGGCTTAGTGCTTAATCGGATTTCCCCTGGTAAAAAAAAACTTGAGCATTGTAATAACACGCTCTCACAGATTATCGACGTCAAATGGTTAGCCTTGAGCTAATCATGTTTTATATGATGATTAGAAGTTTCAAGTGCCCACTTTCCCTTAGCCCTATTCCTTTCATCTATAGGACCGCATCTATCTCATCGTAAATGCTAGCAACGCAATTACACATGTCAACTATATTACTTTATAATTTCTTGATCAAGTCTAACGTAACGCTTACGACAGCAGACATAAAACATGGCGCATCCAGTGAGTATTTCCTCACATATAATCTACATGCGCGTGAGTTGCTGTCAGTCCGCTCACACATCTACAAGTAGTAGCACTTAAGTGTGCGTCCTTGATATTAAAATGTGTTTAAGTGTAAAATTAATTCTAAAATAAATAACATGTAAAGTAGAGCACTATTCCTAGTAAATAAATATTGCTTAATAAAAATAATACAACGTAATTTGTTTACAAAATATGAAATAACTTTTTGTGTTAACATAATAGGAAGTCTTTTAATGACTTACATAAAGTGTATTTTATAATTGTTACAAAGAACTGTGTTACTAGTGATGAAAAAATATAAATTTGCACTTATCATAGTGACAAGCAATTATCAAAAAATAATAAATAAAAAATTTAAAAGTGTCAAGTATCTATATAATCCGGTTTTCATTTACAAGTTACCTGTTATCTTGTCACCTGTTTGACATCACATATCAACATTGTATTATTGATAACAAATACAATGGGAGCATTGGATTGTGTTAACAAAATGAGTCCTACGGAGAGCACCGAAGTGTTTACCGTGCCAATGGCTTCGACCACCACTTTGAATGAACCGGTAAGTTTTGATTGTTTATGAAAGTTGTTTACAAAAGGGAGCACTTTAATGGTTTCCTGTACTGTACGTTGCGAATTAGATAACAAATAAGAAAGTGGATTAGTTTTTTACGACCATGAATTGGTTCAAATGAAATCAAATATTTTTTATTGCGAACTAAGTGTTACATAGGTCTTATTAAATATAACTGCGAGCTTATTACTTAGCTAGCCTTCCATAGCATCGCAATATAAACTTACTTAACCTAGATAGGTTAAGTAAGTTTACAGAGATCTGTATACATACATACATAACTTCACGCCAGGTCCCTTGCGGGATAGGCACGAACATCTCTGTATAATATTGAATTTGGTGCCTTGTAAGTCTTTTATTTTATTCTCTACCTCTCATTTAAATAATCTTGTCCAAAAGGATTTTTTTTGTCAACCACTCGAATAATAATTTTTGCTTAAACATATTAATATTATTTTCTTGCATTATATTACATGGTAACTTTTTATATATGGTTGTAGTTATAAGGCGTGCTCAGAAGGTTTGCCGATGATTACTTACTATTATTGTATATACTTATGTAAAGTATATATAATAATAATAATAATATAAATTTATTGCAACTATATATGTATCCTTTTTTGTCAACCCTACTGACTGGTGGTTGGTGGCATACGTAACATAGTACGAACTACTTACATTTTAATAATAAATACATAAATTATATATATATGTCGCAGAACGGCCTCGTTCTCACGACATCTTTAGTTATTTCAGGTTTAGTGGGCGTCATCAGGATGAAATGCGAGCATAAAACACAATAGCCACGGTTTATACACTTTTAATTTAGATTTGATCAACATTATGACATAGTTTAGACCGAGCAGCGGGTTCAGGGCACCCGCTCATAATTCTAACTTAAAACACTTTCTTTAAAATACTCTAAGGTCCAACTCGACCTGCTGCCATCAACTCAATGTGCCACAAAAACTCCTCAGTCTACCCAAGTAGATATTACTCAAAGTATAGAGGGCGCCGACCCCGCTCCGCCATATGCTCTGCTCTGATTGGTCGTTTATTAAATTACAATATTCATAACTTTTATTAGGTTAGAACGATCTTGAAGTTATAGAAACATTAACAAATCTAATTAAATTACATTAAGAATTTTAGAAGTGATTATAATGTAAACAAATGATATTGTGCGTTATACATCCAGTCAACAATACATCGTCATATCGTCATAGTCATAGCTTCCCTCCGACATATATATATTAGGGTGGTCGTTAAAAATTAAATTCTTTCAGACGCCCAAAAAAATCCTTCCTTTTGACGAAAAACTACGGGAAAAATTTTGCTTTTTGATTTTTAACAAAAATAACACGTGCTGGCGGCCAATTTAAGTTCATTTTTCGATAAAATTATAGTTTTTTGGAATATTTGTTACAATATATATATATATATATATTAGGGTGATTAAAAAAAATGGTTTTTTTTCCAAACAGGCTCAAAAGTTTCTTTTGGGTGTAAAAAAAAATATGTGAAAAGATGAGCCCTTAATATTAATATTAAGATTGTCCTCATCGCATTTTTTAATTCCCATAAGAATAACACAGGAAAATTTTTTTTTGCTTCTTCTGATTTTTGTACCGTTCAAACGACTGGTTGACTGATAAATCGCTGTTTGAATCTTTATAGAGAATTGAACGCTCTACAAAAAAGGTCTCATAACATTTTTTGATTATATGTCGGAGGGAAGCTATAATTGGATGGATTGTTGTTTGGATGTATAACGCATAATATCATTTGTTTACATTTTAATTACTTCTAAAATTCTTAATTTAATTTAGTTTGATTTGTTAAATGTTTCTATAACTTAAAGATCGTACTAACTTAATAAAAGTTATGAATATTGTAATTTAATAAACGACCAATCAGAGCAGAGCATATGGCTCCAAGCGGGGTCAGACGCCCTCTATACTTGAGTAGTATCTACTTCGGTAGACTGAGGAGTTTTTGTGGCACATTTGGTTGATGGCAATAGGTCGAGTTGGAACATGGAGAATTTCAAAGATAGTATTGAAGTTGGAAGTATGAGCGGTGCCCTGAACCCGCTGCTCGGTCTAAATTATGTCAAAGTGTGTTCTTAAATCTAAATTAAAAGTGTATAAACCGTGGCCATTGTGTTTTATGCTCGCATTTTATCCTGATGACGCCCACTAAACCTGCAATAACTAAAGAAGATGTCGTGAGAACGAGGCCTTATCCGACATATAACTATTATATGCGACATATATATATATATATAAATATATATAACTATTTGTCTGTTGTAAGCTAACACACATCCCGATGTGTACAGAGAATTTTAAGCAAGGACAGAAGGTATAAACGTAGAATAATCTTTACATACCCATTAAGAAATAATTTAGTAAGCAATGTATTTGTTATAGCTAAGCATGTATTCAATCAATGAATCAAGTTAACAACTGAACTGCAGGTTGCCATTTACAGCAATGCTACAACCGTTGGGGTAAACGAGTTCTCAGGTAAAGGCCGCGTCAACATATTCGTTTTGTATTTCACCTTCCTTAAAAAAGGAAATACCGAGAATGAATATCGCCCAGTAAAAAACCTAACTGTTATATGCTGCTAAATCATACATGAAAAGGTAATTTTCGAAAAATCAGTCAAAATATAAAAAAAATGTGTGAGTCTTATACCATGGGCTCCTGAGGCCATCAGCCTGTACAAAGACCTATCAAAAGGACTGACTTGTAGCAGCGAGAGGCAATCGTTATATTATACTACAGATGGCAGAGAGTTAAAAAGTCGTACAGCTAATACTATACAACTACATAGCACAATGTGTGAGCGGGACGGATGATGTGCAAGCGAGATAGAGCAACTATTAATATGTGTGCTCCCGCATTGCGCTAGTAGGCGTGGGAGAAATGTTACATTTTTGCGATTGGAACATTTGTATCTGGAACAGTAAAATGTTCCGGATCACTGATATGTTTCATTTGGAACATTGAGTCAAAGGTATAAAATCATGGTTATCTTGTTATGGTACGTCGCGGACTGAGGCTGAGAAACAGGCTGCGGTTTCATTTGAAACATCGTGTCAAGCTTGTCAAAGATAAAAATACATATTATATATATATATATATATATATATATATATATATATATATATATATATATATATATATAATATGTCGAGTCGCAGGCATATTGAGGCAGACGGTGTTAAGGTTGAAACAAAGATGAATATTCATAGTAATATTTGAAAAAATTGCAAATTGTGAGATTATTAATAAAACCGATTTCCCTTCATACTTTATCCAGGCTTACGACTGGCGGTAAGATACTTAGGCTAGCTGCTTAGACCATGGTTTAATGGTCTAAGGCTAGCTGGCGTATTTTCTCATTTGTTATCTCATGCTCATTTGCTTATATTTTATTGTTTTCCTGCTCTCTCGCTACGCTTGTTGCTCTGTGATTCATTATGCTCTGGTCGGTTTCTCTCACACGTAAGCGACATGATTGCGCTGAACAGAAAGTCAGAGAGATCGAGATGTTCCAGATCCAAATGAAGCATTTTAAACATTGTTGATGTTCCAATCTTTTGGAACACTTAAATGTTTCGGATCAGTGAGTCGGTTCAGTAAAGAGTTACACACCTCTACGCTAGTCAGCAGTTTGTTGTCCGCTGCGATGACTAGATGTATGCAGCTGCCATAAACTCTTCAGGTGATCAGAGGGCTTGTGCCTATCTCAGACAGAGGATCATTATGGCGATCCAGCGACAAACGTAACCAGTTTTCTGGGCACCTTATCCATGGAAGACTGTGACCTAGGCTCAGTATTCTACTTATAATACCTACACACCTTTAATTGTGATTAACAGTACCCCACACTACTATGTATTGAAAAATCGTGTAGATTAATAGCCGTTTCTTATATTTTACTAACCGTTCATTTACTTCACTATCAGTTAAAATTTGACATCAACTCCATACAAGTAATGTAGTCAAGCAAGAGTATGAATCTATGCCATTGGTTCTCAACGATTTTTATGTCTTAATCTTGGAAAATCCAAATAGTTAAATGAAAAGTTTTACGACCCCTTCCCTACAAAATTATAATAATATTTAATAAAAAAATATTTATAGTTTCAATTTGTATCTAGATCTTATTTTTTTAACAGACTGCGATCCCCTTTTTTTTAGCCAGGAGCAATTTTATTGTCACAATTGTCACAAACTCTAGGGGGAAAAGCGCGGCCCGTGTGTGAGTTTCGCCAGGTAGGGGTGGCACTAGTACCTCTAGACAGAACTAAAGATGCTATTGCCACTCCACAGTTAGGGATACCCAGTAAGACCCCTGGATGTTCCGACCTTCACCTTATGCCAGGGCTACGGGTGCATGGCTTAGACTCTTCGCTAACCCTGGCAGACGGTAGACTGCGACCAAAGGCGGCTTTAACAACAAATGCGACCCCCACAAGGGTCGCGATCCACGATGCAGGTCGAGAAACTATGATATATTCTATATTATACTAATCTATGCTACGAAATGACAGAGGTTGATTAATAAACAAATAAAAAAGTCTGTTATGTTAAACTTCTAAGCAGGAAGGCTAAAATTGGCGTCTACAAACTGTCATAAGACCAATTTTATGTACAGCTGTGTAAAATTATAAATAAAAAGATATGATAGATACCTATATACTTTCTCACAAACAGCTGCTTACGTATTCGTCCGATTTCGGAGCAGCTCGTCGTCCATAATTTGCAATACCTGACATACCTCGAACCGCTACGAGAGCTTGCGGCTCACTGTGACCACCGCACGCCTCCGCTCACCGCGCCCGCCTCAGGCCCCCGTGACCGCGCATGGTAGGTAGAGTGGGAGGTGTTAGGTTTATTTTCGTCACGGAATTTCTTCATTCGGTCGCTGCGCTCAAAGCCCGCGATAAAAGCTATACAATAGCTTAAAAAGTTTGGATCGTTGTTACTCAATCACGCCAGAATGGCTGAAAGGATCGGGATGAAACTTGGCACAAAGCTAGATTTTAGTCTGGAATAGTACACAGGCTACTTTTTATGTTGGTAAAATGCACGGTACTCGTGGGATAACAATAGAATAGAATAGAAAAGACTTTATTATTCATCAAATAAATAATTACAGAATAAATATTTAACAATAATTTAACGGCAATACTGAAAGGGGGCCTTACCGCTTAAAGCGATCTCTTCCAGGCAACCTGACTGAGAGGATACTTTTAACAACTTATTTCTAGGTTTAATTAAATTAAAAAGAAGTCAAACAAAAAAAGGAAGAACAGTACAATGCGGACAGGAAACAGCTAATTTATAAAAATATATATTTTATTCTAGACTATGGTTTTTATAATTTTTTTAAATATGGCAAGAGTGCGAATGAAGTCGAGTTTAAAGGTTAGAAGTAAGATACAGGAACCGGCTATAAATAGGACCGTCAGAAATATAATTGCCAAGTAGAAAGATACTGGTGTACTCTAAAGTAAATATAAAGTAGTTATGTATGCAATGACTACTTGTGTACATTTAACCACAATATCATAATTAGAATGAGTCAGATAGCTAAATTTAATACGTTTTATATGTACCTAACTAAGATAATTCTATTGCTATGTGATCTTACTTACTAACATATTTTTAGATCAGTTTCGCCAAAAAATGAGCTAGCCTGTCATTAAAATTTAACTTATCAAAGCTTTCAAAGTTTGATTAATTTGGTTTGACAAATATGTTTACAATAGCTATTGCCCGCGGCTTCGTCCGCGTGAAATAGTTACTTTGGGCTAACGCTAACTTCTGTAACGTATGTTTGTTGCAAAACTTCAACAGTTTACGCAACGGAAGCTCTCAAAAGGAAAAATGCTCCGATTTTGAAAAATTCTTCATTGCTGCTCCGCTCCTATTAGTCTTAGCGTAATGATAATAGAATATAGCCTTCCTCGATAAATGGGCTATCTAACACTGAAAGAATTTTTCAAATCAGACCAGTAGTTCCTGAGATTAGTCCGTTCAAGCAAACAAACAAACAGACGCTTCAACTTTATTTATTAGTATAAGATATATTTTGTAAGTGAATTCGAAAGGCAAGACCAAAAAACATGCGATCACAACGCCACCTATTTGACTATCTCACGTGAAACGACGTCGACATAAAAAAAATGTATACGCTAAGATCCATAGGAGCGGAGCACCAATGAAGAATGTCTCAAAATCGGGTGTTTTTTTTTCTTTTGCGAGCTTCCGCTGAGTGCGCTGCGTAAACGGTAAAAATTTTGCAAAAATCATGTGTGACAGCGTTAGCCCAAAGTAACTATTCCACGTTTATGGGTCAGCGCAGACAGAATGGAGCGCAGCGGAGAGGATATTATTAACGCACTTGTAAATATACTTTAAATTTATTACAATAAAGTGCATAAATGCTTGAACCTGACAAACGCGTCCTCGAAGATACGCGGGAATCCTCGCGCGGCGTCGAGTCGGCGCCCGCGTCGTACGCCTTCGCGTACTTTCAGTGTTGTCACGGAGTTTAAAGAGGGAGGATGTCATTTTTCTAGATTTTTAATCCGAAGTACCTACGTAACATATCCAAAAGCATTCGAAATTTTTCATAATCCATATTATAGTAATCGCAAAACTCCTTTCGATGGTAAAGTCGTACACAGTGTATTAAATTCACCAAAACTATACCTTTCTTGCCAACATTCCTCGACCCATGTTCTTCGTCTAACTTCCTGACGCCTTATTTTATTAACATGTTCCATTTCTTCTTTTTCCTTCAAAGGCACAATTACAATCATATCCCAGTCCACCGTCGTTGACGAACTTTCGTGACAAATTCCTATGCTTATTGTAGAGTGGTAACCCAGAATGGCTTACTCGCGCAGGCTCGCGAGGTCGCGTGCAAGTTCGAGCTGACGCGATCCGCGACCATGCGGGGATTATTCCTCTCTGTCTGCGCTGACCCTATGAAGTCGCGAGCAGAAACTAGTTCATTATATACGTCATTGTAACAGCGCGAACGAGCACCGGCGTCGTGGTACTACTAGGATAAACAATACATTCATTGCAGAATTCTGCAATATTATGAAATTTTAAAATAAGGTGTCTGTACATTGAAGCTATATAAAAAACCACTTCAATAGACTACATAAACGATGAAGAACACGACGCATTTTTGAAGTGATAACTTCTTATGGGAGGTTAAACCGCTTCGTTACGTAACGCGTTACGGCGCCAGTCTGTCTGGCTTACCTTTCTCTCACGCATACGGCAGCGGTAGGCAGGCTCCTCCTTTCTCACTCTTACCCACAGCGCTAGCCGTATTTCGGTAATTAGATTAAATAATGGTACTAATAATGCACATATTCAAGAATCGTAACTAAAATATATTTTATAATCAATAAAAGATTTTATTAATAAATAACCTTTCCTTAAATTATCATATTAATATAAATACAATTTAAGTAATAACCTAAGCTTTTATCAATAAATATGCGTCCCGAGACGCGCACCGTCTTTTTTTTAGATTTCCGTTTGTCAGTTTTTTGGTTTGTCTGTTTGTTCGGGATCTACGTAAAAACTACTGAGCCGATTTCAATGCGGGTTTCGCTGATTAGCAGTAAATTTGTGGACTTAAAATTTGCAGTACTTTATATCCGATGAATCCCGCGAGGATTTCCTTGGGAGCGGTATTAAAGTGGGCAAGTTTAAAAAAAGTTCTGATACTGATGCGATATTTTCACTGATCGATAGCAAATTCTCTGTCATTAAATCCGTGATAATTTATATCCCGGTTATCCCGCGGGATTTTTCAAGGTTTCAAGTTGTTAGGTCGCATAAAAATTAGCTTATTAGCTTCCTTGATATTGATGCAAACTGGTCCTTGCAGTTCCGGATCGGCATTCATGCGAGTCAGTCGCTAATGCCCGTGCTCCCGTCAAAATCTGCAATTTTTTCGCGCTTTTCATTCCTGAATAGCGATAAGTTGCATTAATAGTTGTGTAGTTATAGTGTAAAGTGATATTTAGTTCGATTCCGGCGCGAATCGCAGTGTTTTGGCTTGGGTAAGTCGTTTTACTCTTTCCACGTGCGTTTCGCGCGCCTTTGGCGCATTACGCAATATATAACGTTCATTTTGTACACTAAGTACACCGACGCGAACCGTTGGTCTCGCTCAAGGTGAGGGCATCCAGCAATGGATGCCCAGGATCCTAAGCCGCTACCTGGGCTTTCAGGTGCGCCCTGCAAAAGGGGCCACCTCGAGGCCAAGGATGGCTGGCTAGCAGCCGAGATCGGCGAGACGCGGCGGAAAAAAATCCCGTCTGCTTCGGTCGCCCGGCGTAGCAAATCTGCCGCCGGGCCACGTCCAGGCTGCCAGGCTGCTGCCGTTATCACGGCGGCACCCGCGGCGCCTGTCTTGCTAGGGAGGGCGGCGTCTGTGGTGGACCTCACTGCGGATGCCCCCGACAGTAGGTATAACGTTATGGGGCCCCCGGAAGGTCCCGTGACGCGTAGGCCCCCATCCAGCCGTGCGGCACGCAGCAGTGCGGCACGCCTGGCTATAGGTAGGAACACGCTGCTCGGGTCACACTCGGCCGTTTGCCTGGCCGTGAGCGACGCGAGCACCACAGATGCTGGTGCCTTCGTAACACCGTCGTCCTCTGCATGGGCCTCACCTGTGCAGGGGAGCGACGGGTACGAAGATGGATTTCGTACACCGTTATCAGGCAGCATTACAGAGTCACTGGATAGTGCGCTTGACGGTGTCGTCCACGCATTTAATTATCCCCGCCCTGATTCGCCCGCCTGTGGACAAGTGGTCTACACGGCGGCCGGAACAGCGACGGTGGGGGGCGGTCGCCCCACGACGACGGTGGCCTATAGCGCGCAGGCCTCACCTGCGCCCATGACACTGGCTTGCGACCTATCGGTTCGCAACGTCGGGGACGGCCGTCCCACGACCCCGGTTGTCGCGCGAGCTTCACTCGCGCTATCGACCGAGGTCGTGAATAGGGAATTTGTAGGCGCGGCAGCGGCGACCCCTTCGTCTTCCTTCCCTACTGGGATGGGAGTCGCTGTCGCGACGTCGGTGCCTGCGTGTGCAGCGGTTGCGGCGGCGACGGCGACGGCGGCGGCGTCCACGTCTTCGTCTTCGGCGGCTGCAACTTCGTCCGCGTTCGCGTCCACAGGTTCGTCGTCTTCGGCGGCGGGTCCAGCGACGCGAGCTACGTCTTCGGGGACGTTTGTGCCCCCTGTTTCGTGTGCCCCGGTATTTGTCGCCGGATCGAGGTCACGGTTCTGGGACCGATCTCAGAGCAGTGGCGCCGATTCGACCGCCACGTCGGGTGCCTCCACCCCAGCGCGCGCGCGCTCGCCTTTGCGCCCCGCGTGGGGCGCAACCGAATCGACCGCGTCGGCCGCGTCCGTACTCGCGGGTGCGGAGGCCTTCCTCCGTACAGAGGGGGGGGAAAAGGGGCGCAAGGCGCGCAAGGCAACCAACGCCAAATTGGTCGCGGCTAGCCAGTGCGCCGCCCTCGTAGGGGACATCACTGCCCTCGGCCCCGGGGAGCTGCGCCTCGCGGCGAGCGCCCAGGTGGCCGAAATCCTCCAGATCGCCCAGACGTCGGGCAATCTGAAGGGGGGCTACGTGCGTCGGCTGAAGGATGCCGCGAACAGAGTGTCGGACATTGTCGACACTCTGGTCACGCGGAATCCGGAAACCGAGGCGTGGAAGCTCGGCAACGAGAATGCGCGTTTGCGCATGGAAGTAAACTCTTTGCGGGAGGAAAATCTCTCCTACCGCAAAGAGTTTGAAGAGATGCGCAAGGCCCTTAAGGCCTCTGCTCCGGCCGTGGAGCCGGCGCCTGCCGTCGTGGCGGCGCCGCCCCCCGTGCCCATCAAGCGGAAGGCACGGGCGGTCGCGGTGGAGGTGGCGGCGATTCCGGAATCGCCCGCTGCGCCCGTCGCGACTAAAAAATCGCGTCCGACCCCCGCCGCGGTGGCGGGGTCGATACCGGTTCCCGCCGACGGGGCGGAACCGGCCGCGGCGCCCGCCGACGGGGCGGCGCCCCCGTCCGTCCCACTCGGGCGCGGCGGCGTTGAGTACGATGCGTTCGTGCGCTTCGTGCTCGATGCCGTGGCGCCACTCATCAACGCGAGGTTCGCCGCCATCGAGGACAGGCTGAGCCCCGTGCCGACCCTCCGTCCACCACTTGCGGCCGACGGAGGCAAGGCGCCGGCGCCCAGGCCGACTCCTCGCGCGTCCGTCGCGAAGCCCACCGGAGGGCCCAAACCGGCCACGGCTGCCGCTGCAGTCCGCCGGGGTCTGGGGGAAGCGAGTACCCCGGTCCCGATGGAGGTAGTGGCGGCCCCGGCCGCCGGGGTGGCAGACTCCCCACTGCCACCGACCCCCCCCGCGAGGAAAAAGCACAGGGGGGGCGTGAAGCGAACGCTCCGAAAGCGGAGAAAGGCGGCCCGCGCCGCCGCCGCTGCCTCGGCGGCCTTCGCTTCGGCGCCCGCCCCAGTTGTTTCGGCCTCTGGGCGACAAATGGCCCCCGCGTCCGCGCCATCGGTGGCGCCCGTCCCGCGCGCCCGACGTGCCACCCCGTGTGTGGCACCGTCGCCGGTGCCCGTGGCGCGCGCCCCTCACGTCGCCCCGTACGTCGCGCCGCCGCCGGCGCCCGTGGCCCCCGCCCCCGCCCCCGTTCCCGAGGGGGGGGCGTGGTCCACGGTCGTAGGGCGGAAAAAGGGTAAGGGGGCGAGGGCCAACGGACCCCCTCCCCCCCCCAGGCGCAAGCTGCTGCCCCACCGACAGGGTGGAGGCAACAACCGCGGAAGCAGGCCGCGAGGCCTGCCGTCGTTCTCCGCGAGCCGAAGTCGGCCGCAGTCATCATTAGACTGCTGCCGGCAGCGGCCGCGAAGGGTGTCGGCTATCGCGAGGTCTTCCCAAAGGCCTCGACGGTGGTCGACATCACCGCCATGGGCCTCCGCGAGGGGCTGAAGGTGGTGCGGACCGCCAGGGACGCGCGTCTCCTCGAGTTCCAGCCGGGACCCGAGAGCGCGGCCAAGGCGGACCGCGTCGCCGAAGCCCTGCGCGGGGCCCTAGAAGGGATGGCTGAGGTCGTCCGCCCCGTAAAGCGTGGGGAGCTTTACGTCTCAGGGCTGGACGACTCAGTCACGGTCGATGGGCTTCGTGACGCGATCGCGCGCGCAGGCAACTGCCGGCGCGACGACGTGCTCACGAAGCACATCGGTGCAGGACCGGGCGGATTGGGCGCATCGTACGTGCTGTGCCCCGTCGCTGCTGCCAAGACCATCGTCGGGTTGGGCTACCTTCTGGTTGGCTTCACCTCGGCGAAGGTCGAGGCACTGGAAGCCAGACCGATACGTTGTTACAGATGTTTCAACGTCGGTCATGGCACCCAAACCTGTCCGGACACGTGCCCGGATCGGACTAACTTGTGCCTCCGCTGCGGTAAAAGCGGACACAAAATGCCGGACTGCACGGCACGGAAACCCCACTGCGCGGCGTGCGCGGCGGGGGGACTGAACGCGGCCCACCCCACGTTGGCGAGGTTCTGCCAACCTCCCTACGTGAGGGGCCAATTCGTCCACTCGCGGGCGAGACCACGTACCGGCAAATCGGGAGTACAGACAATGGACACATCCAATGCCTAGTACGCCCGTAACAACGTTCTTCCAAGCTAACGTAAACCACTCCCCCACCGCTCAGGACTTGTGCCTGCAGGCGATGGCGGAGTGGCAAGCGAATTTAGCCGTAATAAGTGAACCTTATTACGTCCCTCCTTCTGGGAACTGGGTGGGCGATCTCGATGACATGGTAGCGGTGGTGGCCAGAGCCGGGTCCGGCACACCGCTTACATGTCTCGAAAGAGGAAAGGGCTATGCTGTGGCGGAGAGCGGGAGTATCGTCGTCATAGGCGTTTACTTTTCGCGCAACCGCCCCCTGGCGGAGTTCGAGCTTCACTTGGACGCCGTCGGGGCTGCCGTACGCAGACTGTCGCCCAAAACGATCTTCGTGATGGGCGACTTTAATGCAAAGCACCTCTCCTGGGGAAACGTACTCACGGACGCTAGGGGTCGGGCGGTCGAGGATTGGGCTCTTCAAGCCGGCCTGACCATACTGAACCAGGGGTCGGTCCAGACCTGCGTGCGCGCGCGGGGTGGATCGATCATCGACCTGTCATTCGTCACTCATGCGGCCGCCCGCAGAGTGACCGGATGGAGGGTGCTGGAGGAGGTGGAGTCGCTCTCTGATCATCGGTACATCAGATTTGAGCTCACGACCCCCTCCTCCGGTCCGAGCCCTGTTCACCGTCGCCCCCCTCTCCTCCCGCGTTGGGCCCTTACCAAGCTCGATCCGGAGCAGGCCGAGGAGCGGGCACTCTTGGAAAGCTGGGCCTACCCAGCCGACTTCGCGAATCTGGATACGCAGGCAGAGCACATGCGCAAGACCCTGACGAGGGTTTGCGACGCTGCGATGCCACGCGTCTCCAAGCGGCAGCCTCCGTGCAAGCAATCGGTCCACTGGTGGACCGAGGAGCTGGGCGAGATGCGAAAGGCAGTTCGCATCATCAGCCACAGGCTCAAACGCTGCAGGGCGCGCCGTCCTCCGGACTTCGTCGCGGAAAATGGACTCGTGGGCGAGTTTAGAGAGGCCAGAAAGGCCCTTTCGATTGCAATATTGCGATCGAAAGCCCGGGCTCGGGCCGAGCTCCTCGAGACGCTCGATCGGGACCCTTGGGGGCGCCCGTACCGTGGGGCCCGCAACAAGTTGCGGCCTTGCACATCCACGGTCACGGAAACGCTCGAACCCGAGGTGCTCCGGTCGGTTATCGATGGGCTCTTCCCGGATCCGGGGAACTTCACTCCCCCCAGTATGGGTCCACCCATTCCCGACACCCCCACGGACGAGGAGCCTCACTCCATCTCCGAGGGGGAGCTAGACGTCGCCCTGGACCGGCTCCGGGGCAGGAAGACGGCACCGGGACCCGACGGGGTTCCAGGTCGACTCCTCTTCCTGGCTGCAAAACACCTACGCAGCCAGCTGCGGGACCTCTTCGAAGCCTGTATTCGCGCAGGTAGGTTCCCGTCGCAATGGAAAGAGGGGCGTTTGTGCCTACTTCCCAAGGGAGGTCGGCCTCCCAACGATCCGTCCGCCTACAGGCCCATAGTGCTGCTGAACGAGGTCGCCAAGGTCTTCGAGAAGATCTTGGCGGAGCGGCTTGTGAAGCATCTAGACACTGTGGAGCCGGGGCTATCAGATACGCAGTTCGGGTTTCGGCGGAGGCGCTCCACGATGGACGCCTTCGAGACGCTGCGAACATTGACGGACGAAGCCGTCCAAGCAAAGGACGTCGTTCTTGCAGTGTCGCTAGACATAGCGAACGCCTTTAACAGCCTCCCTCATGAGACGATCAGGGAAGGGCTCCGCGCGCACGGAGTCCCCCCGTACCTCACGAGGCTGTTGGGCGAGTACCTGCGAGATCGGCACATCCTTTGGGAGGGCGGTGAGTCCGCCAACCACGTGTTAGGTCGGCGACGTGTCGCGTGCGGCGTTCCACAGGGATCGGTCCTCGGGCCTATCCTTTGGAACGTAGGCTATGACTGGATCCTTCGGGTGACGGTCCGGCCCGGAGTAGGGCTGATCTGCTTTGCGGACGACACCCTACTCACGGCACGCGCCGCGTCTTTTGCGGAATCCGTGGACGTTGCCAACGACGGGTTGGCGATCGTCGTAGATCGAATAGCTAGGCTGGGCTTGAGGGTCTCCCCCGCGAAAACGGAGGCCGTCATGTTCCATAGGAAATTCCGGAATCCTCCCCCGGACTTGTCCGTTACAGTTCAGGGGGTGGCGATCAGAGTAGGGCCCACGATGAAATATCTTGGGCTAGTTCTGGACGGGAAATGGCTGTTCAAAGCGCACTTTGAGCAGCTAGTTCCCAAACTTCTGAATTCCGCGGGCGCACTCTCCAGGCTTCTTCCTAACGTGGGGGGGCCGAAGGGTGCGACGCGGAAGCTTTATTCCGGCATCCTGAGGAGTATGGCGCTCTACGGTGCGCCCGTCTGGTTCGATTCGCTTCACCGCCACAACCGAACCCTGCTGCACCGCGCGCAGCGGGTTCTGGCCGTGAGGACCATACGGGGGTACCGCACAGTGTCGTGGTCGGCGGCGACTCTCTTGGCAGGCGAGCTGCCCTGGCCTCTCCAGGCAGACGTCCTGTCCAGAGTTCGTCGCGCCCAGCAGGATGCCCTAGCTAGAGGACTGACCTTCTGTCAAGTCGAATTAGAGACGGTCAGGAAGCGGGAAACCGCCTCCTGCCTCGTCGCCTGGTCTCGTGACCTCGAACACCCTGTGGCCGGCGGCTATACGGTGGATGCAATCAGGCCGCAGCTGGAGAGATGGGTGACCCGCACCAGCGGAACCCTGACCTTCAGGACGACTCAGATACTGACCGGACACGGTTGTTTCGACCAGTATCTGTTTCGCATTGTGGGCTGCTTGCCTTCCCCGGACTGCCGCCAATGCGGCGCACCCGATACGGCGTTACACACGCTTGTTGAGTGCGCTGCATGGACGCCTCAGCGTTTCGAGCTCGAGACACACGTAGGAGCCGTCCGATCGCTTGGCGACTTGGTAACGGCCATGTTGCACAGCGACGACCGCTGGGAGTCTGCGGTCTCTTTCTGTGAGGCGGTTATGTCTCTAAAAGAGGCCGCAGAAAGGGTTAGGGAGCGAAGTCTTGCAGCGCGTGCTAATGTCTCCACCCGAGGTCGCCGGCCTTCAGCTAGCACCCGGAGAGGCAGGTACGCGCATTACTTCCCTCCCTGAGTTAGGTTCCGGTACGAGGGGCCCCTTGCTACTAGGCAACGCAAGGGATTCAGCCCCCGTTTCGAAGTGGGGTGTGTTCTCCCAGGGCACACTCCAGGCACTTTATTGCGCTGGATCGACTGTTGCGTAACTATGTTCTATATCTCAGTCTTTCCTTCACAACAAAGCGCAGGGTCGACGGGAGGAGAGGTTTTTTAGTGGGTATTGAGGTTGCTCGCCCGTGCGGCATCGCTCTGAGTCTTCCACACTCCTCAGTGTCAAGCCATCGCGGACGAAGCGCAAAAAAGCATACTATTGCTAGCGTTATCGCCCCCGATGGATGCGCGCCGTTTCCTAGTGACGGCCCTGAGAGTGCGTAAATCGGTCAGCATTTTTCCTCGCCTCAAACAAAAAAAAAAAAAAAAAAAACTGGTCCTTGCAGGTGTTTTATTACCCCTTTAAATTTGAGTGATTGTTGTTCGCGATAATCTCTTTGTTGACGCCGCCGTAAGACGTCATAAAACCTTTTTTCTTCTGTTTGTGTTCAATGCAAATTCATGAAAGCCATTAAGGTTATAAATAAAGAATTCAAAGGAATGGTGGGCATGATGCTAGAAGCCATGTCTAATTTGCAAATGGCTAGGCCAGACAGTAGTGAAAGGAGTCAGTCATCTTTCGACTGCGAGCGTAGCGTTACCTAGTGTACTTTTGGAGCGAGTATCTTATAATGACGGACTTGGCGCGATTTATGTCATTACGATTTTCTGATTTTCGGTTTGGACTTGTTGTATTTGGTTGTACTTGTAAGAACTGTAATTTACTTGTGTGTACTTCTAATAAACTTTTAATAATTCGGCATTTTGAATTTCGTCGTTGTCAGCCAATAACCATCCACTACTGAACGGCCTACGTTCCCCAAGTCGGTGCCACTCATCACGGTCCTCTGCCTTCACCATCCAGCGCCTATCGGTGACCTTGCGCAAGTCCTCAGTCCATCGGGCTGGAGGGCGTCCGACACTACTATTACCGAGACGCGGCCTCCACTCTTGGACTCGTTTGCTCTATCGGCTATCGGTCTTGCGACAAATGGGACCGGCCCACTGCCACTTCAACTTGCTAATTTTGCTATGTCGGTTACCGTGGTTCTCATTTCTAACTCTATCTATAAGAGCAACACCCAACAACTCAACTCAACGGGCTATGGAGCTAGCTATGTTGGGTGTTTCTCTTTTGAATTTACATCCCACAAATTCGTAACAATATTAAATATTGCAAAACAATTTTAATCAATGTTACTTGTCCAATGTGTACGAAATCTACTTTCAAATAAAAGTAAGACAAGCAAATGAAACGTACAGACAAAATATGCAAATGTTGATTTTCGGCGATGAGTCAGACTATTGCGGTTATACGTTTTCGCAAGCTATTATCATAACAAAGTGGTTCTTGGAGACGGAAATCTGATCTCACACAAAATTGGCCTGTTTAGGACCTAATTGAAATTGAGACGGTTGACACGTAATGTTTTTTGAATGACTCCAATGAAGTACGTCCTCAATTTTGAATAATTTTTGTTTTAAGAAATGTATTATCTACGAGCTATGTTGCGTGATTCTCTGGGAGACTCAGAAGTGACATTATCCATGATGCGTCTACTACAAGTGCATCGTAATGCTTTTTGTTTTGGTGTACAATAAAGTATTGTCTATGTCTAAGAAACTAAACAAAAAGCGGGACAATTTAATTAGCGTTTGTCCGACTGGATGGCTACCACCCCTGGTCTAGAGTATGCCGCCATAATAACCTTGAGTTGTGTTCCGGCATTAGGGTCCAGGTTCCAGTCTCCCTTAAGAGAGCAGCAGCGCATTTGTACCTTACACCTTTGGTGTTGCAAATGTCCATAGGCGATGGTTACCGCTATAGTGTATCATCTATGGTTACCGCTATAGTGTATCATCTATGGTTACCGCTATAGTGTATCATCTATGGTTACCGCTTTCCATCAAGTGGGCCCCGTCTAGCTGTCTGCTGAACTCCTGCAAAAAAAAAAATAAAGAAATAACGATGCAAATGTACTTAGTACATGTACTGTATTATTTTTCTACCTGGACGGTACCTTATTTTCATCTGATCAGCCCAAAAAGGCAATGAAATTTTAAATAGAATAAAAGATCTCGTTAAAATTACACACACTATGATTTTTGGTTACACTGGCTGTAAGATTTGCGGTTACGGCTCGCAGGTGAATACGCGGCTTAAGAAAAAACAATGAATACATATTGTTACGACCTAGGAGCCGACAAAAGACAAATTCACACCTGCAGCCCTGTAGAAACACATTTTATTACCTTTTCGGCATTTGGACTTGTTGTGTTTACTATGTGTTTATCATTTGTTATTATAAAAACAGCCCATTTGTGTTTTGTAATTTTTTATGGTAGTCATTAGCCAGGTGTGATTCTAAGAAATTCGGTCCACGTGGCCGAGCAGACATATTGCATTTATACAGTATAAAGCAATGGCCCAATTGAGAGATGAGGCAGTCAAGCGATAACCACAAGCGAGGCAAGACGTGTGTAAATTCGGAAATCTATTTAGTGACGTACTTTGCGCGTGTTATTGAATCGCGCATTACGTTTGGACTGGCTGTGTTCAGTTATAATTGTATCTGTTTTATACGTGTTTGTATAGTTCTAATTAATTCTATAGTTATTCCAACGGCATTTTAATTCGAGTCCTGCGACTCGTAACAAGATATTAACGTACATCACACACTGTCAACTTCTTATGTAACTATTTTGTGAATCAAATAATTTGCATATTGACACTACCTACGTTATAAAAATGTTATAATTAAATTTTCACATGTACTAAAGTAGATGTTTCTATAGTACTTAAATTTCCAGTCAAGCAATTTGCAGATTGGCACTATTTACATTATACAAAATTGTTATAATTACATTGTCATATGCACTAAAATAGATGTTTCTATATTTATAATTTCCAGAATTATAATACTTCCAAGAACATCTATAAAATATGTGTAAACAGGTAAATAAATTGATTCAGGCTTTTTTTAAAGAATCGTATCGATATATTATAGACATTTTTAATTATGTTTTTATGTGATACACCTACATAAATAATATTAAAAACAATTAATGATAACTTAAATTAGTTTGCATAACTTTGCCTTACTATTTGGCAGACAATTGACATTACTTGTATCAAGTTTACATAATTACGAGATAAGAATGGAAGGAATCTTCATTTTATTTTAGTTTTTAATGATTGTACAGAAAATTAAATGTTGATTTTATAATATTATTTTGAGCTACTCGACAACAGATGGCGCTTGTTAAATACAGATGTAGAAAAATGTAAACAGTCTTATCTTTTTGTATGTGAAGCTAATTAAAAGTAAAAAAATATTAATTATATAAAATCTGATTTTAAATTTTGATAAAAAATATATTGTTAAACAGTCTTATTAACATTTTTTTAGTAAAACTTAACAAAAAGAGGTTATTAATATATAAAATCTAATTTTAAACTTTGAGTCTTCGAATTGACTAAGTGTTAGAGGTTCGTAAAACTTCCGCTGAATTATCATCCAGGTGTGAACTTGTATTTATTCTGCTTCTAGCATTAGTTCATAAGTCTCGTTAAATTCTTGCCAATTGACACAATTTTTCAATTAATCGTACTCAGTTGCAGTCGTAGTGTAGGACACCTAAACGTGTCTAAGCGCTAATTAGTAAAATTCCTAGTCCAGCTAGATTATTACTCATTTATGCACGTTGTCATTCCTTGTACTAGTTTCGTAAAAACCTAACAATCACACTCACGAACTGTTCCTGTATCGTGACGACCGTTCATTTGATTTATTATCGGTTAAAATTCGACATAAGCTCCATACAAGTCATGTCAAAATTCAACCGATGGTGAGGCAAGCGAATGAATAAGAAAATAGGAATCAGCCAGCATAGAGCTAAGGCAAGCGTATTAAATTTAAATTAAAAGATTGAAGAACGTGCACTTAATTATCATTTATGAATTTTAATTAATATAAATTATTGAAATGAACCTGAATGAATATTAATTATATATGTTTTAATTAATTACTTTTTAGTAATATTCTTTTTTATAATAATGCGTCGTTAATTAGTACTTATCTTAATATTTAATATGATTATCACAATAATATAAAACGACTTCTACAGTTCAGCGGGCCAATGCCTTTGCGGCCTAGCGCACTGGAATGCGCAGATTCTGGGTTCGATTCCCGGCATGGTAAATTATATAAACGAACTTTCCGTTATTCACAGTCTGGGTGTCTGGGATCGCCCTTACAGTGGTCCGTTGCCATAACAAAATCAAAGTTTGCTTAGTTTGGGGATATATGTACAATATGTATGTTTTTTGACCGATTATTATTATTATAAACACGATACTTTAATTATTACAATAATAAAGTATCTCTATATGTCTATCTCCCTATTCGCTTTTACCGGAATATTCACATTCTCACACTTCTTTATAACATAATATTTATTCATAGTAGTCCCGCTTACCTTCAGGAACGTTTTGAATTCCTTCGCCTTTCTACTTCCCACAATTTGCGCACTCATACGTATCGTAAACTCACTACAGCTGCACACACTTCATCCTTTTATGATAACTCTTTTACAATACAGGTCTCTAACTTTGGAATGCGCTTGCTGTTAGAGAGGCCAAAACATTGCCTACATTTAAGAACGCATTCAGAAAACACTATTTTCATAAATAATCATGCCTAATTCTTATACAATAGGCTAATTAATAAATATATCTTCTAAATATGTTTGTAAGTATTTAAATTATAAAGTAATTTAAGTATGTATATTTAATTTATAAAATATATAGGTATGTCTGTTTAAGTTTTACTTAATAATCTGAACCACTTACATCGCCAGATTAGGTTAAACTATTCCTTAAGTTAGGTTGCTTGGAAGGATTGCTTTAAGCAATAAAACCGCCTATTGTTTCTACCATGACAATACTGTAATGCGTGCATTTTATTAAATGGTATATTTGGTGTGCAATAAAGTGTTGTCGATCTATCTATCTAAAAGTATCATTCATTTTTTTTAATACATTAACAATAATAATTTTAATAGGCACAAGGGGCTTATTGTGTTTTGTTACACATCCTTCCAATAAACAATTTAAAAACTTTGTTTCAACTCATAAATGGTTGGTAATAACAACGATAATTTCATAATATAAGTATTATTTAATGTTGATAAGGAAGAATAACGTAGTGTATTGTATTTGATAAATACGAACTTTCCACGAAGTTAAGTTTCTCTTTATTTAATATATATTTTTATGTTAATAATGATTTCATTGTTTTCACTTCTCATTAGTTTCAACTCATTAGAAAATCGTTCAGAGGCTTATAATATTAATTTTAAACTAAAATTCTAATTTAACAAATAATTATTAACAACATCTTGTCCATCCAAATGTGGCCTGGAAGAGATTGCTTTAGGCCAGTTTAGGCAATAAGGCCGCCCATTGTACTATCTTAAATTAATATAAAGATTATTATAGACTATTACCCAAATGAAAAACAGATTAGAAAATGTTTAATACATACAATCAACTATTAATTAAGTTTCATATATAAAGAAATCATTTTAAAATATATTATTAATTAATACAATAAAATTGATTAGATTTAAATATTTATCTCTTATATTTAATTAATGATTTTAATATATAACCAAATTAGGAAAGTAAACATTACATAAATCAGCTGTGATCTCCTACATAGTGTATTTTAGTTTCGATGTCTTTGTTATTTAAATCAGCTGATTTATGTTAATAGAATTTGAATATCTGTCCGTGCTTTTGAAATAAATGGAAATGTTAAAGTAAAATTTATTATTTATTATTTGCTATTTAAAAAAATGCATGAGTTCAGCAAACATGTAGAGAGTACAACTGAAGGAAGACAGCTACCGTCGCCTATGGACATTTGTAACACCAAGTAATAACAGCCCATAAATGTCCCACTGCTGGGCTTGGGCCTCCCACTATAGGGGAACGGACAGTATACCCGCCACGCTTGTCCAAGGCGGCTTGGCAGGTTTGACACATCAGCTATCACGATGTGCAGGTTGCATCACTATGTTTTCCTTCACCGTTGTTATCACGTGGTAATTATAACAATATGCACATTAGATCGTAAAACTGCCTAAGTGGTTTATGCGTTCCGGCCAGGATCGAACCCGCACCCTTTGAGTTTGGGACGCGTGCGCTAGCTGTACTGTCCGTTCATTCACATTCACATTTATGGGCTTATATTATTTATGCGTTTGACAGCGTTTGCCTAATTTCTAGCTTAGCAATAGATGAAAAATCTTCGACTATCTGAAACTTTGTCTTGAATTTGTGTCTGAAGTTGTTTAAAGTATTTCAACGAAAATGCTATATATTAAAATTCAAATTTAATCTGAATTGTTTTAGATGTTGTTATTGTTTATTTATATATTTTAATTGCTATACCTTGCAGGCTAGAAGATATAATAAATATCTACTGTTCCGTGAACAAACAAGCGGACACAGTTAGTATTCAATTCATTATTAACGAAAATAAATACATAATTTATCATATTAACATGAAAATTTCAATGTGATTTAGAGCGAAAAAAAGTAAATAATGTTCTTAATATAATATGGAAGCATTAACATATTTTTTATATTTATGTAATTAATTGCAGCATCATGTGTTAATTATATAACGACAAGCGTTATAAAGTTTATTCAATTATTTATATTGAGTTATGGTTTGTTTGCATGAGTGCATGGCGTTTCGAATATCATACGAGCCATCTTAAATTATATACTTGCTTACTTCAGGACGGCCTAATGCCAGTAAGGGCCAATTTTTAACCGACTTTAAAAAAGGAGGAAGTTGTCAATTCATCGGGTAATTTTTTTCTCTTGTTTCAATAACTGTTTTAATGTAATTTTAATTTTTTAGTCAACTTCTTATTTATCCTCTAAATAAATGTGGTGATTGAAAAATCAACCCTAAATGAAGTAACATTTTATAAATATACACTGCTGTTCCTTATAAGATTATTAAGTACACTACAAGCAAGATTTTTGCAATGAATTACTACACTATTTAATATATAAGTATATTAAATGTCTAGGTTTAAGTTATGACGAACAATAAAAAGTTTCCTTCATTCATTATTTAATGATGTTTAAATATCTCGGACAACTTAATGTACATTTAAAGTTAGATATTACAGTAGAAAACGTTTTATAAAAAAATGTATCACTAAAGACACGATTCAATTAAAATTTTATCAAAAAAAATATTTTATAAGAAAAGACAAGGTAGATATATAACTTTTTATTCTATGAGCGTTTCTCAATTTTTTTTTGCATAATCGAAAAAAATAAATTTTCAATCAATGTCAAGAAATTTGAAAATTGTACGTATACTAAAACATAGACAAACAAAAGAAGAAGAGATACAAGATGTACAACGTAGTGGTGTATATAACATAAAAAATGATATATACACAGTACAAATAAATATGAAACACTAGTATGTTTGGAGTTATTCAAAAAATATTACTAGTTAATTAATTATAACGAATGAGTGGAGTTTCCATCGCTGTAGACTAAAATATTGATTGGTAGGTACTTCATAATGATTTTCAATACTCTAGTTTGGTTTCAAAAAATATCATTATAATTTGGTTCCTCATTTTTTAGTCTAGAAATGAATTCATAAGCAATAATAAACAGGAGACTCAAGTTATGATAGAGAACAGCAATATTTTGTATCGTTCTATTATTAGTATATATCCTGAAACGTTAGTACCTTTTTGGTCCTGATAATCTTGATCATTATGAAATCATTGTATTGCTATCGATTCTTAATTGTGTATTTTTATATTCTTAAGCATGTGTCTTTACATACTAAACGCAGTGAAAAGAACCTCTCTGAGCAGACCAACGGGACGGCGACCAGTTGGTCGGCCCAGATATCGCTGGAATGACGTAGAGGAAGCTGATCTGCGCGAACGTCATGCCTATGACTAGCAGGAGACAGCGCTGGATAGGAAGGAGTAGAGTATTCTCATTTCGGAAACCAGGACTCATTTTGGGTCGCTGAGCCGCAGAAATTACTTAGTTAGACTGACTGTTTGTGCACAAAGGGCCGTCCTATCGCTAAAAAGCGATCTCATCCAGACAACCTATATATCCTCTTATATTATATTTATTAAAAATAAATGAATTATTAGATATCCAATAAAAGTAGGTAGTAATTACAATTAAAATATTTAATGTGCAATCATAAACAAAAGTAATTCGTTCTATTAAAGGAGAGTCCCTATTTTGTAAATTAAATTTTGATCATGTTGCTACTTCAAGAAAAAGGAAAACATTCCTCAATCAGAGATACTGCAATAATTCTCTAAAATTCCATATTTAGAGAGAAAAATAAATAATTGTTAAAATTGAAATTCTGTATACCACCATCCCTTGTCAGATACAAAGATAACCTCGCACCTAACACGCCTGATGGGATTTATTACCCGGTTTATAATTTAACCACTCGCATCTTCGTGTGAATTTACTTATACCACACTAATTCTAATACTACATAGTATATAATATTATACACAAATCATTATTTGTGCATAATATAAAGATTTTTTAAATATATTATATACTAGCTTCTGCCCCCGACATTGTCCGCGTGGTATAGTAAAAACAAATATTTGGTCTTAGCGTGATGATATAATAGCCTTCCTCGATAAATGGGCTATCTAACTGAACGAATTTTTAAAATCAGGCCAGTAAGTAGTTCCTGAGATTAGCGCGTTCAAGTAAACAAACTCTTTAGCTTTATATCTTATATATCATCATATCATCCTTCACACAATCCAACCATCTTTTTTTGGCATTTGTACCCATCCATCTAGTAGTTTGACATTCTTTTTGTCACGTGACTTTCATCCCTCCTCATTATATGCCCATACCAACTTAGTCTTCTTCCTCTCAATTTTTCAGCGACGGGTGCAACTTTCAAAGATCCCCTTATGTACTCATTTCTCACCTTATCCATTCTCGTAACACCACATCCATCCCAACATTCTCATCTCAGCTGAATGGAGACGTTTGTGGTTTATCACTTTAGAGGCCCAACATTCGGACCCGTATAGCATGACTGGTCGTATGACAGATTTAGAAGACAGAAAAAAGTCAGATCGCTAGAACTATTGTAAAAGGGTTATTTACCAAAACAGCTACTGAACCTTCGAGATTAAATAACAGTCTTATATAGAAACACAAAGATCATGGCAATATGATAATTTATAAATAAATTACACGCGCTAAGGAACTGTTATTTATTATCTCTATTTGTCGCGACCCGTGTCTAGACTTACGTAATTATTGACGATAATTGTGTGATGCGTTTTAATTTATTTGCAACATTTAATCTTCGTTGTATTAAATTTTCAAACTAAAAGCTAGTTTCTTTATTGAAGTGATAACTTCTTATGGGAGGGTAAACCTCATCGTTACGTAACGCGTTACGGCGCCCAGACGGCTTCCCTTTCTGTCGTGCATACGGCAGCGGTAGGCAGGCTCCTCCCCTCTCACTCTAACCCACAGCGCTAGCCGTATTTCGGACAGACGCTTACTATATATTTATATTTATAAATTATTATAATATTGTTACGAGCTACAGTACTTGAAATAAAATAAATGCCATTTGAATTACTATAGAGTTTATTAGAACTGTACAAACACGTATAAAACAAGTACAAAATAAAACTGGATACAACCAGTTCACACTGCACAATTCAATGCAATTCAACATGTGCAAAGTCCGTCACTATGTCGCTAATCGAAGGTACTAAACGTCTTAATTGTATCGTAGTCGTCGATTGACTGCCACACTCCTCCATTCGGGCATTGTTTTATACTAACTATACAGTATAAAAAAATCAACCGCGTGACAGTGCACCGCTCGGCATTCGGAAACACCAGTGAATTTCAGAGAAATAGTAATTTGGACACCTGGCAAGCTTCGGCGCAATGCAATATTAACAACAAGGATTAAGTCGTTCGACACTAATTACAGCTATAAAATAAGTACGATAACAATAGATGTGTTTAAAGTTTAAACACGAAGTAAATAAAACAATTCGTTTTTACAACATGCCAGTTGTGCGGTCTTGTCGGTATGTAACAATATATAATTATACATTTATATATTATATGTTATTAGGCACAACGTTAAGTAGTAACCTAAGCTTTTATCAATTTAAATATTAAATAGTTCAACTTAGATTAGTTTAAGTTATCACTTCTGTCGGGCGTCCCGAGACGCACGTTTCTTTTTTTTACAAGCTTTTAGTTAACTTGCAATGGATGTATGTATGTATGTAAGTTCGGGTGGAATTTTGCAAGTTAAATTTGACCAACTTTCCGGTTTCCGATTGAGCTGAAATTTAACACGCATATGTATATTGTGTGACAATGCAATAATATGGTACTATGGAGCTGATCTGATGGAGTCGGAAGGTGGCCATAGGAACTCCTGTACTGAACAAGATAGACCCGTCGTGTTTGGGCTCGTTTTACTTGTCTTGCCTAGACCTCTGCCGCTACATGATATCCAAGATCTCGAAAGCTTGTATTTAAAAATCTTTTTAAAAAGTATTATTAAATAATTCAAATTAGATTAGTTTAAGTTATCACTTCTGTCAGGCATCCCGAGACGCACGTTTCTTTTTTTTCATTTTAACAGCCAATATGTTATTAACCCATTCGCTTATAGGAAGTAAAGGGCGCTTAAAATCAATGACTAATGACCACTTAAACAGGTCAATCATAGCAAAACGTCCCTGATCAATGAATAGACTATAACTTTTTCTTATAAAAATATGTTTATTTACTAATAAATTTAATAAAGTGGGTTATACGCTCAATTGACGTATTGAAATCGAGCGAAGAATTTTCCTCTTAATTAGTCAGACAGAGTACGAGTATAAAATGTAAAGCACGTACGCAAACCCGGTAAACTTGGTATAAATTGCGAGCGGTAAAGCGTTTTATTGTACTGTAAAACAATTATTCATAATTTGAAAGTTAGAATGATATATCATTTGTTTTATAACAGAGTATTGTTTTATTCAATTATAAACACTTTGCAGTGACAGTGTTGAACTTTTTTGTGATTTGTGAAATGGTTCGAAATTCCACCGTGCGGACGAGCATAGAAGGGTTGAAGAGGATGGCTTCTGTCACTAAGTGTTTAGTTAAAGAGGTAATAATATTTTTTTATTGGTAGAAAATTTAATTTATGTCACTACTAGTAAGGCGAGTGAATAGTTCGTAAGACACAGTAGTTAGTTGCAGTACAAATTTTTAGTACGCAAGTTATCCGTGCAGGAACGGAAAAAGAATATAATGTCCTGCGATGGGGGCATTTGCCCGAGTGGATGGCTACCACCCCTGGTCTAGTGTGTGCCGCAATAACAACCTTGAGTTGTGTTCCGGCATTAGTGACCAGGTTCCAGTCTCCCTTAAGAGAGCAGCAGCGCATTTGTATCACCTTTGGTGTTGCAAATGTCCATAGGCGATGGTAACCGATTTCCATCAAGTGGGCCGTCTACCTGTATGCTGAACTCTTGCAAAAAAAATTATAATAATAATATTCTTCTTTCCTCTTACTGTTTCTTTGGCTTACTGAATATGCACTGTAGCTACAACTCCATTAATTCTTTGAAAGGTAATTCAGTAACATACTTCTGTAACTTTTTTTTTTTTTTTTATTAAATATAATTTATTATTGATTACATATTATTGAATACAATGTAAGAAAACTTAACTTATTTGTATTGTATTCTACCCATAGTCCCTCAAGACTATAAGTAGAATACTGAGCCCAGATCACCGTCTTCTATGGGTAAGGTGCCCAAAAGGCTGGCTACGTTTCAATAATAATAATAATATAATAATAATAATTATTATTATTATTATATATCAATCTGTTACTTATAAAACAAGAAGTTGAAATATAAATAGAATAAGAGAAATATAAAGAAAAACAATTTTTAACTAGACGTGTTACTGGGGGGTTTCTTGCCGCTTCTATAACACGTTGCGAAGCGGTGTGCATAGAATAGGAAGTAAAATTAAATGTTAACTTATTTGACTTTAAAAAGGAGTTCTTTAAAATTTTGATACATCAACCAATGTATAGCAACCACTGTATTGTGAACCTTAAAACATTAATCTGAATATTTCACACGCTAATATGTAGTTAATATGACAAATTTTATCCTGGAATGTGTAATCACATTTGTTATAGGTGAAACGCTACCACAAAAATTGCAGGTTATAGTAGTAAGTGCTATCAAACTCGTTTATCTGCATCAGTCTTTTGGTGCTAGAAGATTAAATGGAAGAGGTAGAATGGTCAATTTTGTTAATATATTTTCTTTCCCGTGTTCATTTCCTTAAAGTAACTTCATACATAGATCGATTAGATTGATATTATTATTTTCTACTTCGAACAGTTTGTATCCGGTCTGGGTGTGCTTTATTTCGTTATTTGTACGATTGTAACACTCCCTCGAGTATTGATAAACAAGTATCGTCATGGACTGTGTCATTAAAATGTCTAAACGAGTAATATGATAAAGAAAAACAAAGAAAAGATAATATTAATATTCTTTATCAATATCACTTAAATTGAACGAATGAGTAATCAATGATACTCTCCTAATTCACGCACTTCTGATAAAACTTTTCAAGTCAGGTGTCAGAAAAGATACGATGAAATTTTCAATACGAGCCAAGTTTTGTTATAACTGATGTAGTAATTATAGTAATTAATAAAAATTTTTTTTTATAAAATTATGTTTGTTAAAAAAATGATTTAAATAAATAATATTAATAATAATTTCATTAATTAAGTATATTTACTCATTTATAAAAAAAAAATATGTCCTGTATGTTTTATATGCATTATTCTATCAATTTATAAATTAAAAACTAATAATACCACTCCTAATCAGCAATATTCTTGCCACGGGTTGTCTGGAAGAGATGGCTTTTTAGCGATAAGATCGCCCTTTGTACACAATTAGAATAGTACTAGTTCGTAAGTTTTCTGTAATGCTGTACAATGAAGAGTGTTGTGTCGTATCATATCATATAACATCGTATTGTAATATAATGGGTTTAAAGAACTTTATTCTCAAAAGAAATTACAGTTCACTTATATGAGATACAATAATTTATATTCTAACATAAGTTCTATAAATCCAAGAGCGAGTAGACATGGATAAAAAAAATAACGATAATAAAATAGAGAAACATAATGATCCTCCTGTAATTTTTTTTTATATTAAATTTTTGAAATATAATTTTTTAATTTCCTTTTATATGAATTTATATTTTTACACTCCTTTACTTCTTTTGGTAATTTATTGTAAAAAAATTTAAATTTATTGTAATAAAAATATTTGTTCGTTAATTAGTAGTGAATGCGAAGTACATGTGTATATTTTATTCTACGTAGAAACTATAGGTAGAATAAGATATAATTAATATTCCTTAATTAAGTTTACAGGTTTTTAGTTGCACTATAAAATAACTATAAATGTATAAATAAAATAAATGTAGGAAAATAAGTGACCAACAGCTAGTTTACTATAAGTAGTTTAATCTTATACTACTATATAAATATTAAGAGTTTGTTTGTTTGTTTGCATGAACGCGTTAATCTCGGGAACTACTGGTCCGATTTGCAAAATTCTTTATTAGAGTATTCAGTATTAGATAGCCGATTTATCGAGGAAGGCTATAGGCTATATATCACCACGCTAAGACCAATAGGAGCGGAGCACCAATGAAGAATGTTTCATAATCGGGTGGTATTTTTTACCTTACTCTTTTTAACTATTCCACGCGAACAAAGTCGCGGGCAGAAGCTAGTATATTCATATTAAACCAACTGTTATCCACTTGCTCACAAGAGATTAACCTATTTTGGTAAATAATACTTTGTCAAAACTTGGCTGGCTTTCACAGCCTGATATCCAGAGATAGACAGATAAGATTGAAATGTATATTTTCAATTAGTCATAGCTTTACGCATTTAGTCATTATAAGTACCTGATTGTAACAGAACATATTCAGTATAGCATACGTAAAGTGCTCGTAGTGTTTTAAAGTGATTTTTATATTTGAAAAATGAATCAAAACACATATTATGGAACATTGAATGGATATCGGGTAATTTGTTTTTTTTTAAATGTAATTTATTTATTTTTAATCTCATAGTGAAACCCAGTAATCCACTTTGAAAAAAGTTGGTGGGTATATCTTCCACTTGCTTGAAGTTGGGGGCAGTGGCAACATTTATAGGCTGATCTTTGCATATAATTTTTTTCTGCGTGTATGTTACTGAACCCCTCCTAGGGTTTCTGACTAACAGCATTGTATAACGACATTTAATCTTTAGTTGTAAAAATATTATAATAACTACATAATATGTATGGTCGGATATTACTATTGTATAAGGGTTTCATTGTAGTTAAAATATCTACGGAACCAAAATAAAAACAATTGTTGACAAGGCATAAGATCATTTAAATTCTTTGATGACAAATAGATTATCGAGACGTGCTTTTTATAAATAAGGAATATGAGTAGCCCTTATAATATGTAATGACGCAATATCCTAAAGCCGTGTTCACACGATCAGAGGAAGCTCGGACCGAGCACACTTCACATAAAACAACATAAGATGAGTGTACACGCAGTACACAGAGCGGTTTACACGAATCTGAGCTTGTTCGTAACAATCTGTTTGGGTTTTTTTTTAGAGATTCGGGTCTTTTGGGACAAAGAAATGAATTTAGATATGGCTTAAAAAGTTATATTTCTCTATTACGAAGTTGAAGTTGCGCATTGGTAGCACCTTTGTTGTTACAAAATGTCAATAGGCGATGGTAACCGCTTTCTATCAGGTGGGCCGTCTGCCTGTCTGCTGAACTTTTGCAATAATTTTTTTTTAATTCAGTGACATCTTTTTACAATCTGGGCTCAACAATGTATAGAAGCGTATCCGTCGAAAGTACCTAAATACTACATGAACAGACTAATAAAAACAATATTGTATGACCGATTAAATATAGTAGTATCTTGATAAGCAAACAATTAACGGCTTGGTAAAACGCTTAAAAACTATTTTTTTTTAATTAACGAAAGCAGAAAGCGTTCCTTAATACAGAATAGTTTTTTTAATTTTAAAAATAAATAGCAATTAACGATGGAATTCCTCATAATATTGTTACAACCTAGGCGCCGACAAAGACAAATTCCACGTACAGATTTGTAGAAGCACGTTTTATTACCTGTCGGCTTTAGAACTAATCCTTTTATGATCGTCTTTTGTTCACTTATTTATTGGCATACGTTCCTAGTTATTGTGGAGAAGGTGTTGTGGATTTTTTTGCATTTGTAAAGTATAAAACGACGGCCTGATGGAGAGAGGGGGGCAGTTGAGCGAAGATTACGATACGGAGGTGACGTGTACATTCGGGAATCTAATAGTGACGGTCTTTGCGCGTTTTATTGAATTACGACCTTCTGCATTACGTTTGGATTTGTTATGTTGTCTTGAATATTTACGTATACGTTTTTAAGCATCGTCCTGTGTTTTAAAAGCTTCCTGATAAGTTCACGTATTTTAAAATTCAGACGCCACTTTTACAATTCTTACCTTACAGGCAGGCGGCCTCACGGCTCGTGAGTGTCGAAGTTTCACCTCATATTCAAATACTTTTACTTTTATTATTACAAAAATTATTATCATTACTTACATACATACATACATACATAACTTCAGGCCAGGTCCCTTGCGGGGTAGGCACGAACAACAGAGCGCCATTTAGGCTTATTCTTACACACCTCACTTGCTTCTTTGACATTTATAGTTCTTGTCATGCACGCTCGTCTGTTCTTAAGGCTCCTGACATCACCTTCTGCTAGTACACGATCAATTTGATCATGGAAGGTGTGTCGTGGCCTTCCGCGACTTCTGCATCCATCCACTTTTGCATTGTATATCTGTTTAGTCATTCTTTCATCATACATTCTTTCCACATGCCCGAACCACCGGAGCATTCCTTTCCTTACCTTCACCCCGACACTCTCTTTCAGACCAACTCTCTTTCTTACTTCGGTATTACGAACGCGGTCCGCGAGCGTCACTCCGCAGATTTTGCGCAGTGCTCGCATCTCGACCGCGTTTACTCTACTTTCGTGCTCTCTATTCCATACCCAACTCTCGCTTCCATACGTGAGCGTAGCGTAGTACCAGCACCGCGTTGTGTATGGCAAGTTGGGCCTTCTGGCTGAGGTTCTTAGCGCCTAGAAGTTTACCTAACGCTCCATTCACACTATTCCCCAAATTCACTCTTCTTTCTATATCAGCGGTGTACCTTCCATCCCTGCTAAAAGCACATCCGAGATATACAAACTTATTCACTTGTTCCAGCATAACATCATCGGCCATTATCCTTGCATTCGTTCTGGTTGTTTCTCTTTCAAACACCATCACCTTTGTTTTCTTCGCATTCAAATTATTATCATTTTTTTTTAACAGGGGAAATCCGTTTTAGGACCTTAGGCCGCGCGAGAGGGAAATGTCGCGGCCCGTGTGTGGGATTCGCCGGGTCGGGGTGGCACTAGCACCCCACGTTGAGATGTGGGGAACTATTGCCACGCCGCGGTTAGGGATACCCACTAAAACCCCTGAGCAGTCACGAGAGTCCTTTGTCCAGGCTGTGAGCTCGCTCGCGCATTCACCATCAGCCTGGACGGACGGTGGCCGGCCGCTAGCGGGCTGGCCTCTCCATTTGGTAGCCGGAGATTTGGGTCTCTCCGGCTTCTCTACCTCACCGCGAGGTGAGAGAGGGCGCGTGGGTCGGCGCGCGTCCCTCCTCTCCGACCTTCATGTGCGGGCGGGTCCGGTTTCCCCGCCGGTCGCTCGCACGGCCGTAGCCTACGGCGGCTGGAGGTCGTCATGGACGACTCTGGGACACCGCCGCCGACTCTGACGGGAGAGGAGCGTCGTGGATTGCTCCCTCTCTCGCTTCGCCGTCTCCTTCGCGGACATGACGGTCTCGCAGAAGGAGGCGGCTGCGTTCCACGCGTTGGCGCTCCCAACCATGGCCTTCACCACGGCCGGGAGGGACAAATCCGCCCCGATGGCTGTGACGAGATCACGGCGCTGCTCGTCCCAGGCTGGACACACCTGGAGGGTGTGCAGCGCCGTGTCTTCGTCATCACCGACGCAATGGTGGCACCCTGACGTCTGTTCGCGCCTTATTTGCCACAGGTACCTCCCGAAGCAACCATGCCCCGAGAGGACCTGCGTCAGGCGAAACGTCAGGGTGCCATGACGCCTCTGCAGCCATTCTGGCATGATTGGCCTCACCGCTTAGATAACGGCGAGGCCTGCGCTGGGGTTCAGAAGGCGGACCGCCCACTCTGCCACCTGGAACTGGCGCAACTCGTCTCTGCGCCCCTCTATCTCGCGGGAGGCAGGTCGGCCAACACTGTCTTTTTCCTTGCGCCACACGTACAAGGAGGCCAGTGTTCTGGCCTCCAGGTCCCACGGCAGAGCACCGGCTAGAAGGGAGGCCGCTTCGAAGGATATCGTGCGATATCCTCGGACGGCTCTGACGGCCAGCATACGCTGTGTCTGTCGCAGCGTTGCGACGTTGCGAGCCAACAGGGCGCCCGCCCACACCGCGCCCCGTAAAGGGCCATAGAATGCACGACTCCCTCGAAGAGTTTTCGGCACGTCACATTTGGCCCCCCGACGTTGGGCAGCAAGCGCGAGAGTGCGCCCGCCGCCCTCTTGAGTCTGGGGGCCATCTGCTGGAAGTGAGCCGAAAAGTCCCATCGGCTGTCCAGAACCAATCCCAGGTACTTCATTGTTGGCTGGACGCCGATGCGGACGCCTCCAACTGTGATGCCGGAACCCGCAGGTGGCTTTCTCCGAGGCCCGTGAAAGACCACGGCCTCGGATTTGTGCAGCGCCACCTCAAGATCCAGCCGCCGGATTCGGTGGACCACCTGTGCAACCCCAGCTGTCATATGTAATAGATGTCCGATTCTCAGACCTACCCAATATGCACACAAAATTTCATGAGAATCGGTCAAGCCGTTTCGGAGGAGTATGGGTACGAACATTGTGACACGAGAATTTTATATATAAGATAAGTACAAATCCTAGTTCTTAAAATTTGAGGTTGCCAACCCTAGTATAATCTGAGCTATATATTCACATCACAAATAATAATTACTCATTTTCTTATAATGCTTAATTTTTTTAATAAATATATATTTATTATATAATTTGTTTTAGTGTGTGTAATGACATAACGAACATACAGTTTATTTAAGATGAGTCAAACAACTTCGTTTCGCTAAAATAATACTAAATCAAAAATTTAAATCCCTTCTTTAACTAATCCTCTTATGCAAACTAATTGTATCTTTAGCAAGGTTAAAGATAAATATCATTTCCATTTGCAAATTTACGTCACCAAAGCTCTAAGGATTAAACCGCTTATAACTTAAAATGACACGTATGAGTACGCTTAACACGTTTACTGCGAAACGGGGTCTAAGTCACCCAGAAGGTATCTCGCTTGCAATGCGGCTAAGAAAAACAGTCTTCTCTGTGGTGCGAAGGGCGTAACTTCAATTCGGTAAAGATTATAAAAAAAGATGTATATATATTTCAAGATATTTAAAGATGTGCTATTTTTATTTTTATTTTTTAACTGGCATGTATAGACTTAGTTCTAAGTGACCTATATATGCCCGGGCAAATCTTGTTCAACTGGGAATACGAGTGCTAAAAAAAAAAGATGTGCTATTGTATCAGAGTTACCTTACCCTAGTACCATACAACACAAAACAAAAATCCAAAATTTATTTTATAGTATTATATAAGCCAAAAAAAGGATTTTAATTTTTAAAACCTCACAGCAACAACGCAACACAGAGGCTCCAGATTTGACTTTTGGCATGGTTAATTTTGGAAACGAATTTTCCGTTATTTATTACGGACTGGATGTCTGGATCGGCTCCAGAGTAGTCCGTTGTATATCACCCATATCACAAGCGTAACTTGTTAAATTTGGGAATATAAAAGTTTGTCTGCTGATTAATTATTTAAAGCGTTATGGGGCCTTGTGCCGCCATTACGGTAGTTTTATAAAGAAAGAAACAAAAATATTTTATTCAGGATAGAAACAAAAATAAACTAAATAGAAAGACAATAGAAGTCCTAAATTTGACTCAGTCTCAGCATAATGCTAGTCAACACGCACCAGTACTGTTCTTCAGCCTGGGACCAGAAAGTGAAGTCACGATGGACCATACAACACATATAACACTAAAATAAAATACAATACAGTATGATAATGAATAGAAAACTAATTATAAGTAGTATTTAGATAAATAGATAAATTTTCATTGCTCACCAAAATAAGCAAATACAAAAACAAAATGCATAACTACAATACTTCTTGGCAAACAACAGGCGGCCTTATTACTAAAAGCGATGTCTTCCAGACAACCTAGCTTAAAAGAAATTCTTAACTAATCTGGTGATGTAGGTGGAGCAGAAAAAAGATAGGACTGTACAATTTAAATATACATACTAACACTAATTTATAAATTTAATACATACATAAATCCAGACACTTTTAGAGAATACCAATATATACAAAATAATCTAAATAAATATATTTATTAACATTATATATGACAAGCATTTTATATTAACAATGAATAAATAAGTAACGGCCTTACTTATAATAACCACGTTAAGAAACGATTAGGCGTCTCTTAAGTAAGAGAATCATAATCAGACCCTAATCAATGAATATGTTTTTCTTCACTTATAAATGTGTATTAACTGTTGTTTACCTAAGAGGAGCACAGATAAACGAAATTTGAATGATTAACGTAGGTTGTACCCAAAATATTCGACTAAAGAGGAGTTTATGAGTAAGATTTCACTAATCAGTTGCTGGGAAGTTTCTTTAAATTTATCTATATTTAAAATATTAGACATATTTATTTAAAAACGGATAGTACTTTCTAACTTAAGTATTTAGTACACGGTCTTAAACGCCCCGTACCGTAGGAATGGAGAGTGCAGATAAATCACTGACACTGTGAACGGTTAAGCAGAGCAAGTTAAGGTCAACGGTCCTTGAGTGCAAAGTCAACGTTGAAGGTCGAATGGACCAAGGTCGCGGCGACATGACTGTACGCCCTTTCGTTACACAGTGAAAGTTTTATGTAGACGTAGTTTATTACCTACCACCACCTTTTAGAAATGTGTTTCGCTCAGTAGAATTTCAATTTACAATATTACTTCATTTTTAAGTTATTTTTATAAAAGCTTTGAAGTCATCTCGTCGTAGTAATTTTAACGTATTTTTTTTATTATCTATAATATTATACAATTCTAAAGATGCAATGTCTGTACATTAAAGTTGAAAAACAACTGGAATAGACTATATAAATGATGGAGAACACATGCATATTTTTTAGATTTTTTCTCGGTTTATCGGCTTGTCAGTTTGTTCGGGATTCACGTAAAAACTACTGGGCCGATTTTGATACCATTTTCGCTGATCGACATCTAATTATTGGACTTAAAATCAGCGTTACTTTGCGTGGGTCCCCGGATGGCTTAGGTTTACAATTGGAACCGCTATATATATATATATATATATATATATATATATATATATATATATATATATATATATATATATATATATATATATGTGTGTGTGTATATATTCAATTGATTCAATTTGGTCCGTCCGTCCAATACCAGCATTAGCTTATTGATTATTTTTTGTTACAGAAAAGAGATGTAGAATCACAGGCGCAAATTGGTTGTTGTGTTAACAGAAAGAACCTTTGGTGGACCTTCGGAGTTGATTTCCCACTACTGCTTATCGGTAAGATTATACAATAACGTTGTTACAATAACGTGTTGACGGCTAAACATCTAAAAAGAGGGTAGCTTAGCAGTTGCTTAGAGAATCGCTAAGTGACACTGAGATGTGTCTAATGTGTAAACACTCGTATTATTCTAGCACCACGTAGCACCTTTGGTGTTGCAAATGTCCCTGGGCGATGGTAACCGCTTTCCATCAAGTGGGTCGTCTCCCTGTCTGCTGAACTCCTGCAATAAAAAATATGAGATTAGTGCAATAATAATAATCGGCAGATAAACACACACACACACACATTGCACATCGCCAAGCTAAGCAAGTTATGCTTCTGTTATGGGCAATATACAACGGACCACTCTGGGGCCGATCCCAGACACCTAGACTATAGAAATTACGAAAAGTTCGTTTATGTAATTTACCATGCCAAGACTCGAAACCGGAACCTCTGTGTCTGGTGTCTGGGCTGTTAAAGAATACAGATTTGACGTAATTATAGTCTTTCAATAATATATATGTATATTATTTTATTTTATACGTGTCTATGCACACCAGCGAAGTCAGTTACATGACTATTAAAACATTAATTTATACAGGTTTATGGCGTGGCAGCTAGGCCTTTAAGCCAGATCTTATATTACAATATAGTTTCTTCATTTTCTTAAGCCTATGTATAGCTCAGTAGTTGAACTGTAGGTTATCAACTAAATCCATTCAACGGAGTTCTTGTGACAACTCGAAAGGCCACATTTGACTATACAGTTCACATTTCTCACAAAACACATAATTACTACTCAAAAACTATCAATATCCTACAACTGATGTTCATTTTAGAGTAATTTTACACATTTTTAGAAAATAAAACTGCACATTACAACATCTCCTTTCAGTTCAGGCTCCGCCAAAAACTCAACTATCTACTATTAAAACATTCTTTACCCTTCCACAGATAAAAAAAACTATAAAAAGCATCATTAAAATCTTTTAAAAATAGAACGCTGTAAGTTTTGTCACCCTTACAGCAAAAACGTTTGTTAAGAAAAAGTAAAATAAAATAACCAAAAGAGGTTTTATGTGACGCACGTGGCGTCTCGGCGCATGTGGGTTTGAATTCGACCAATCGCAGTGACTTAGCTCCTAACACAGGTTAAAAGAAGGGTTTTTATTTAGCGGGAACTGGAGGATTATTTTAGATAGAAATGTAGATAGATAACACTTTATTGCTCACCAAATATACAGTTTCAAAAATGCACAATTACAATTTTGTCATGGGTAGAAATAATAGGCCCTATCGCTTAAATCAATCTCTTCCATGCAACCTAACTTAAGTAATAGTTAACCTAATCTGGCAAAGTATTTGTGCAGTTTTAATTTCTAAAAAACTTCAACGGACAAGTGGAAAAACGAATCGCAACGGACAAGTGGAAAAACGAATAGCAACGGACAAGTGGCAAAACGAATCGCAACGGACAAGTGGAAAAACGAATCGCAACGGATAAGTGGAAAAACGAATCGCAACGGACAAATGGAAAAACGAATCGCAACGTACAAGTGGAAAACGAATCGCAACGGACAAGTGGAAAATCTTCAACTGACAAGTGATAAAATGAATCGCAACAAAATTTTAACTTGAAGTTTTACGGGCAGGTTTTCAAATTGGACAAGTACATTAACAATCTGCCCGTAAAACTTCAAGTTAAAATTTTGTTGCGATTCATTTTATCACTTGTCAGTTGAAGATTTTCCACTTGTCCGTTGCGATTCGTTTTCCACTTGTACGTTGCGATTCGTTTTTCCATTTGTCCGTTGCGATTCGTTTTTCCACTTATCCGTTGCGATTCGTTTTTCCACTTGTCCGTTGCGATTCGTTTTGCCACTTGTCCGTTGCTATTCGTTTTTCCACTTGTCCGTTGCGATTCGTTTTTCCACTTGTCCGTTGAAGTTTCACTTCTAATATGTGTCCCAGCACACATTTCGATTTTTCGCAGGTTTACTGCAAATTATGATTTGGTTAGGTTAAGTACATTTTAATGGTGTATGTAATACGCTACCCACGCACCGACCATTTTTTACGTCAACACTTTTGTTGTTCTTTGTCGTTCACTTTTGTTATGACTTTCGAAAAACTGAACAGTTGGCAAAGTTTTCTTGTTGTTATTTTTGTTTACTCAACAAACTCTATTTATTTATTTATATTTTTTTACACATACCACAAATAGAGGCAGTGATGCCTTGTCACGTGGAGAGCAGAGCTATAGTTCGATGCAAACTTAAGTTTGCCTCCATTAATAGCGGCTCGGAACATCGCACTTTCCGATGCGCAGAACGCAATTTTAGGTATTAGAGGGATGAGGTAGTCTGAGGACGCGGTATATCCTCGCTCGCTCTCTCGCTAGCTTTCTCGTTTACGAGACTTTCCCGGCGCTCGGCTCACCAGAGCTGCCAATTTAGCGCTTTAGGAGCTAGATATAGCGCTTTTTAGGGCAATCCAGCTCCCAATTTTATTAAACAGCTTCCAGCGCAAAATCTTACGCTATTTATAATATGCAAATATCTAATTAATTTTATAATAAATATATATGAATATCTATACTAATATTATAAAGAGAAAAGATTAAATTCTTTGTTTGCATTGAAGAGGCTCCAAAACTACTTAACCGATTTGAAAAATTCTTTCACTGTTGGCAAGCTTCACAATCCCCGTGTGACATAGGCTATATTATGTTTACAAAAAAATTAGGGATCCTTACTAAAACTCCAATAACGTAACCCAAGGTGTAAAAAATACCTAAAATCGCGAGCACTGCGAAAACTATTGATGATAGAATGAAATAATGTACTACGACTTTGCAGAACACATCATTATCTACAAAAAGTGTCGCGACAGCATATGTCTAACTATTATAGTTATGCCACAATAAGTGTCCTTTTATTTCAATAAATTAATTAAAATGCCGCCGCTAGAACAGGCACTTTATTTGTATCTTGATATTAATCCTTATCAAAATAAATTACTTCATATTCAAGACTGCTTCAATACCTTTATATAACTTTTTGAATTATTCAATTCGGACATTCCATTCGAAAGATATCACGAGTTTAAAAAGTATTAGAACACGCGGCTTTGATGATTTATATTGACAGAAAAAAAGTATTTAAAAAAATATTTCAAATATACTTACACACCGCGGAGAATACCAACAGAGCAGATGTAACTCCTATAATATATATTTTGTCTGTATAGTGTAATACACTACACACGCACAGACAATTTTTTTCTGTCAACACTTGTCGTTCACCTCGTTGTGACTTTCGAAAAACTGAACCGTTGGCAAAGTTTTCTAGTTGTTAATTTGTTTTCTTATTGGAACATCCCACTTTCCGATGCGCAGAATGCGATTTTAGGTATTAGAGGGACGAGGTCGTCGGAGAACGAGGTATATCCTCGCTCGCTCTCTCGCTCGCTTTCTCGTTTGCGGGACTTCCCCGGCGCTCGGCTCGGCTCACCAAGTCTGCCACTTTAGCGCTTTCGAAGCTAGATATAGCGCTTTTTAGGGCAACCCAGCTCCCAATTTTATTAAGCAACTTCCAGCGCAAAATCTTGAGCTTTTTATAATATGCAAATATCTAATTAATTTTATAATAAATATATTTATGAATATCTAGACTAATATTATAAAGAGGAAAGATAAGATTGGTTTTTGATTGCATGAAGAGGCTCCGAAATTACTGAACCGATTTGAAAAATTCTTTCACTGTTGGCAAGCTACGCTATCCCCGGGTGACATAGGGTATATTATATTTACAAAAAAAATAGGGATCATTACTAAAACTCCAATAATGTAGTCCAAGGTATAAAAAAATACCTAAAATCGCGTGCGCTGCGAAAACTATTGATGATAAAATAACAAATAAAATAAATTACTGAACCGATTTGAAAAATTCTTTCTCTGTTGGCAAGCTACGCTATCCCCGGGTGACATAGGCTATATTATATTTACAAAAAAATTAGGGATCATTACTAAAACTCCAAAAATTTAATCCAAGGTATAAAAAAAATACCTAAAATCGCGTGCGCTGCGAAAACTATTTATGATAAAATAAAATAATGTACTACGACTTTGTAGAACACATAATTATTTACAAAAAGTATCGCGACAACATATATCTAACTATTATAGTTATGCCACAATAAGCGTTTTTTTATTATAAAAAATTAATTAAAATGCCGCCGCTAGAAAAGGCTTTTAATTTGTATCTTGATATTAATCCTTATCAAAATAAATTACTTCATATTCAAGACTGCTTCAATACCTTTATATAACTTTTTGAATTATTCAATTCGGACATTCCATTCGAAAGATATCACGAGTTTAAAAATGTAAGAATTAGTGACGGTGATCACGTGACTGTGACATCTTTTCGTGAGTCAAAACTCCATAAGACCCCCTCTATATAGAAGTTTCACTTCAAAAAAATCTAGAATAAAGACACCCATTTCAAGAATAAGTAAAAAGCCAATAAATAAATATTTTTTATAAAATCTTGAAATTGGTGCGATGTTAAACATAAAAATTACAATATATTGCAAATTTGTTCTTGTTTAAACAAAAAAACTCTGTAATAAATAATTGTCAAGTAATATAATAATATTTTCACGATGGCCTCTGTGGTTGAGCGGGCTAAGTCTTTGCCGGCAACACAGAGGTTTTGGCTTCGATTCCTGGCTTGGTAAATTTTAGAAATGAATTTTCTCCGATTTTTACTGTTCTGGGAGCCCCAGATTAGTCTGTTGTATATTAGCCATAACATAAGCGTATCTTGCTTAATTTGGGGATATACAATATATGTGTTTGTCTGCCGATTTTTTATTTAATTACATCGAACGAATTGTTTAATAGAATGTAACACTCTTGGATGATTTGATTCAGATTAAATCTTATTCATTAGACGTGGTTATTGATTTTCTAGATTAGTGATCGCTTAACGGCGAAGGGACCAATATATGAGTGCAAACCTCGACCGATCGAAAGGGTTAATTAAGAAGTTTATTTTTTAAATAAAACATATTTTTTTATATTAATGCCTGGTGAGCCCTGTATTTCCCTTGACGTAGTCAGGGACTGTATTCGATTTCATATTATTGTTACAACTCTGGTCCCGACAAACACAAAATCCATCTGCATATCTGAAACAAAGCTCATTTATTACCCGGCGGCATTTGAACTAATAACATTGAAACTCTTTTATGGTCGTCTTTTTTTGTTTACTTATTGGCATACGGCCTATTGTTTATTGTAATAATTAGCTAGGTGTTACGGATTTAAAGTACAAGATGATTCTAGGAAATTCGGTCCACGCTGCCGGGCGGACATATTGCATTTATGCATTATAAAGCAATGGCCCGATTGAGGGAGGAGCTAGTCCTAGCGAGACGTGTGTACTACAATCGGGAATCTAATAAGTGACGGACTTTGCGCGTTTTATTGAATTACGACCTTCTGCATTACGTTTGGACTTGTTGTGTTCGGTTATATTTGTACCTGTGTTATACCTACGTGTTTGTATAGTTCTAATAAACTATATAGTAATTCTAACGGCATTTTAATTCGAGTCTCGCGACTCGTAATGTTAATATATATAATATATCGGTACATACGTGTATGTGCGTGCGTGTGTGTGTGTATTCTAAGGCTGGTGTGCACCAACATTTAACCGACGTTGAAATAAAATAATCGCTGTTTATGCATACATTTTGTTCGATTATTTTATTTTAACCACCGGTTAAATGTCGGTGCACACGAGCCTTATTCTATTATACATACTTATTAGTTAATATTTTTTCTATATTTTGTCAAGCCTGACGATCTTCTTTATTTTATTTCTTTGGATTACGTCTTGCGCGACCAATAGGCAAACCGCGTCAGATGTGGTCTGGTCTTTTTACCACTTATCAAGTAAATAAAACATTATAATAATACGCTTTATGATTTCCCGTCGAAAACATCGCTTGACGCCAGCCAGCAAGTACTAACGTACTTCGAGATTATACTTCTGAAGGGACATCCCGGATTTAACAATAACATGACTTAATTTATTATTTTCAACAGGAAAATAATACAATAAACAACAATCAAATTACAAAATAACTTCACATAGTAAAAAATGTCTTTATTTAATTAATTAATTATTGATTAAAATATTGTGTTGCTGTTTTCATGTTTCTATACATAGCCAGTGGTAGAATATAATCGCCCAGTGCAAAATGTTACTGAGAAACTTTTAAGTCCCACAGACTAGATGGCGCCACGTGTCGCTTTTTTTTATTAACCGAGTTCCAAAAGGAGGAGGATCCCAATTCGACTGTATGTTGTTTTGTATGTTTATTATGCAATTTCCCCGTTAATTGTGAAGCGATTTTCAAATTTTTACTTCATTCGAAAATGTATACTCCTGAGGTGGTCCCATTGCATCCAAGTCAGAAGCTGATGAGTGGATCCCAGGGAAAACGAGAGCAACCCTTGTACTCTCTTACAATGGGAAACTTGTATAGGCTTGTCAGTTTTCAAGCAATTAAAAATTAGATTTTTACTATACTTTTAATTTAAGCCCATTCTTGTATAATCGATTTTACGAATGCTATTACAATCGATACCCGTTTACAGATTATCGATTTCACGCTTACTATCGATATGGGCGTTGTAATCGTTTCGTAATTATAAGTCGGGTAAAGTTCTTGTAAATCATTATACAGTGGGCAGGTATTAAGTATAATATTAAAACCTGTAATCATAACGACGCAGCTTGTAAGTATTATTGTAATTTAGGGAATGTACCCATACTTCGTACCCATTTTATACATTATTTTACTAGGTACTTGATTTGATATTCAATTTAATGGAACTTGATTTCGATTAGTATTTATGTTTTGAATTTGTGACATGCTGTAGATTTCTTGTAAAATGTAGTTACGATGTCAAGTAAGTTTCTCTTATATTGTTGTACGTTTTGTTTTAAGTTGTGAAATCGACATTGTGTCGATTTTTTCGAAAATATAATAATCTGTAACTGCTGGCTTAATCCGGTTCGAAGGACCAAATGTATTAGTAATATATTAAAACAATCTCTGTTTCTATTTCTGTACCTATATTTTACCCTCTCCCCTCTAATTCTCGCGCAGTAATAAATAAATATGCTTCAAAAATCAATTTTTGCAAACAGAGTTTTAAAAAAATTATTTGACTGTAAGCTGTTTAACAAGCGCTAAACGCCCTATTTGGATATGGCTCAAAAAAAGCGCGTGATTTTCCCTAATCGATATTGACTACTTGAGCCCTAAGCCCCACCCCCGAACCTGTGACCAAGCGTGGCTAAAGACCTTTCCCCTTGAACGGATCGTGTCATATGGGTACGTTCCCTTACTAATATTTTAGTCAAAATTATCGTCAATATAAACTATACGAAATAAAGTAGAAAATAAAAATTGACCTATAAATAATTTACATTAAATCGTTTTAATGAATACACAGTATTCCGAAATACAAAAACTGCATTAAAATTTATAATAAACACTGATAAAATGCTAAAATCGAGTTATTTTAATGTACATTTGGCACGTGTCGTCATCTAGCGCTGAGTAGTAGTAACTCAACATTCAGTAAATTATTGTTGTAATAAAAGTCAGGCCTAAGAAACAAATACTAGGAATTACAATCATTCAGAAAAAAACGTAACTCTGAAGCTCCTAAATGATACATGGCGACACAGGTCATTTTTCCGTAACCTTTGTGCTTTTATTTTTAACCTAAATGAGTTAAAAATTAATTGCAAGTCTTTATTAATAAGTTATATTTCAATTTTACTGAATGATTTTGTCTGTACGATATTTGTTTCAACAATAACATGTGAAAAGGGTAGAGAATGGAAACCTATTGAGCCATCTATCTATACATGTAGGATTGAGAAGATTTTCAAAGCTATGTTTTTACAAAGGAATTATTATCATTCCTAGTATTCTTCTTGTATGGCGCCAGATTGGTTTCATTTTAGGATAATATTGTGTTCGGAATATTACAACTTTATAGTTCGACGAATTGAAAATAGCATGAAACACAAACCAATAAAAGAAAAATTTAAAAACTTCGTTTAAAAAAACCGACTTCAAAAACTAAAAAACTAAAATGTATAAAATAACGTATTTCTAAAGCTATTATTATTAATATATATTATCTAAAACATCTTAAAGTCGGTGCTTAGTAATTTTCAAAATATAGTAATTTTTATGTTTTACTTTGCACCGACTTCAAGATGTTTTAGATAATATATATTAATAATAATAGCTTTAGAAATACGTTATTTTATACATTTTAGTTTTTGAAGTCGGTTTTTTTAAAAGAAGTTTTTAAATTTTATTTGTTACTTTTTAGTATCTAGCTATGTATGGGTGGACTTACGAATGGTGTCGCGCTTCTTAAAAAATATAGGTCCCAAGAACCGGGAACAAAAAAATGTTCGTAAAATGAAAACTACTGGGCCAAACTATGTCAAATTTTTAGGGGACCACATGGCAGCTATTCCGCGTCGAACAAAAAAAGAATCACGTAAATCGGATCATAAATCACAGAGTAATCGGCGAACATACATAAAAAAAAGCAAAAAAAAAAAAAAAAAAAAAACCGACGAATTGAGAACCTCCTCCTTTTTTCGAAGTCGGTTAAAAAGTAGAAAACAAAAATAAGAATAACAGAAAACTAGGAAGGTCTAAAGAAAGAAATTATGTTCGTCAGGTGAGAAGAAAAACTGACCCTAAAAAGTTGTCCCTTGTTCTCCCATCATAACACAAGTATAACAAACCAATACTGAACTTACTTTTTCGCTTTTGTCGAATTCCGCTGAAAGTTTAGACGAAAGTGAACGACGAAGAAATTTCAGATTAAAGCTTCTTATTATAAATCTTCTTATACTTTAATTAGAGTATATTTCCATTCTAGAACACACCGCAATATGATTACCTGCTAACAAAGGGAACCACGTGTAATTTAACGTGGTGTCGGCAGGATGCCTACTATTACCTCATCTAGACGTCAGACCTTTATCCGACTTATCCGGCATCTACACACGCTCATTGGCTTATGTAATACTATATAGACTGCTACTTGTGAATACTACATTGTTTCTAATGAGTGGGTTTTATTTAATTTGTTTTGACCTGGAGATTATATCACAACGTTTGAAATGTTTTTAAATTGCATATAGCATCTACACACGCTGATTGACTTATATAATGCTGTTGAGACCAATTTTTGTAAATTGGCAATAGGATAGTTGACAATCTAATCAACTGAGCTACATTTTATCATCTTACAAAATAGGTATTTCTTCACTTAAACGGTTGTATTGAAAAGAAAGTTAGTATAATAATTATATAAATAATGTATTAAAAGCTAAAAATAATTAGGTAGGTCCTAGGTACTAGTCATCACACCATTATTTTCATCGATGTACAATGGTTTACTCGGTAGACGAATTCCTTAATTATCCATATTCTTTATTTATTCGTAGATACTTTGAAATTATTGGATAATTTAATTCTATTTTTTTTTCATTTTTATTAGTAACTGTAAATTTCATGTGTTTTAATAATCGAGTTTTTAATATTTGTATGGGAACATACAAATATTGTGACCAAAACATGTGTACATTGCAGAATATAAGAACCAACTTGATAATCATATTTTAAACAAATAAATTAAATTTGATTTGTGTAGGCATTGATTAGACTCAAGAATAAGCGTGGGGCCCGTGAAAGCTTTATCGACAATCAATTGTTAATATTATTATTATTAATGCTATTTATGCTATGCATATTTATATAGGTTGTAGCGTAATCTATACTCGTGAATGCTAGATTATAATCAAGTATTAGGTTTCAGTTATACATTTTAAAATATATTATGTTTTTTTAATACAAGATGCACCAACAAATACTACAGCATCGCTAAAAAAAGCAAGTTAAAGTTATATCGTGGATAGTGAACGTACAACGGACACCACTGAGACCATTCATAGTAACACCTAGAGCATATCCAATACCAAGAAGTTAGTTTCCTACATTTAATTTATTAGAATTTTTCTAGTTAATTGAGTTGCCTAGCGCGTAGACCACTTAACCACAGAGGTAATCATTTGCATATTTAATTTCGCTTTTGATCATTTTATTAAATAATAATTACTATTACATTTACCTTCCTTGTTAAATGTTTTCCTGCCAATTTTGGCTTTATGAAACTGCCAAAGTTTTGGTAATTAAATATAAAATACCCATGCTTAAATACTCCTGAAAAGATATCCATTATTAATGATTATTTCATATCTGTTAAAACTTAGCTTTACTAATTTTTGGCAAATAGAAATAAACTTGCCAATGGACACACAGACCTCGAAATTCAGATCAATTTGTAATGTCTATTGCAATACAGTCATAATAACAACATACAAGTAGTACCAAGGCGGCAAAAACAAGGAAGAGATCGTCACCCTAATATTTCAACAAGCGTAAGTCGTCAATTCACATTACGTTTGCCAATTGTCAAATATCGCAAATTGGTGGGTCGCGTCCTGCCCAGCAGGTTCAAAGTCAATGTCAAATGTTTATTTTGGCGGATGAATTACGCGAATTGCGTTGAGGGTTCAGTTTTTGCGTCTGTATATTGAAGGTGCGGCCGAATGATAACGCGATGATATTAAGCGAATGCTTATTAAAGAAGCTACATCTCTTGGAAACCGCATGTTATGTGCACTCTTCACTAATGGGAGGGAAAAATGTAACCAACCACCACCCCAAGAAAATAACCCTCATAAAGCATCCTGTTCGTCTTTCTATGTCACGATCGTTTTATATTTTCTTATATATAATGTCGTACTAAAATTGAGAAAAAACTAAAAACTAAGGATGATTGCCTTGTATGAAATTGACGAATTAATTTCTTTTCAAACTAAGTACAGTTATAGATGTGATATTTTCTTCAAAATAATAATGAAGCTTCTTCATTTTTTAAACTTTGACGTAGAAAATTTTAAATAAATCCAGGTGATCTAACATCTAGATTTATTTAAAAAATATTTCAACTACTATTTGATCAATTGAGTTTTAAAAGAATTTGGTGTATTTCCTAGTAAAAACTGTTTTACGTTGCGCCCAATGATAATCGTCTCTGTGATATCCTTAACGTGTGTAACCCGATAGGCACTTAGCCAATTTATTTAGACCTATCAGTACCTGTTCTGGCAGTAGAATGTAATTATTATATATAATATGTAGGTGTTTAAATATAATTATTTAATAATACATGATCTTGTTTCTTTGTTCACCAGTTATGGTTCTCATCGGTCTGTTCGAGCTCAACATTATACCAGCCCACAAGTTTGGATTCTACTGCAACGACCCTACGATTTCCTTCCTTTACGATGGCGACACTGTTACCACGACAATCCTCATGAGCACGCTGACGTGCATGCCGTTTCTTATCGTAAGTGTTTAAAATTAATATTGTAGTCAACGCATGACTCATAAACTTCGAATAATGATATTTAAAATTTGATTAATAACATCGCCTAAGTTGATCGATAGCAAAGTCAACAATAATCATTTTAAGAAATCACTAGATTTTCTGATTGGATTTATGCGCCATCTAGCGACAAGTAGCAGTAGTAACAGCGTGTATATTTAATACGTTAATAAATACGGTCAGTACAAAATCTAACTAACACAGGTTCTTTTACAACATTCCACCACAGAGTACTTTATATATACGGGTACATTCCACAAAACAGTCTAGATTTTTTATACCATAACAATTCTGCTTAAATTAGCCATTGCAAACAAAAAGTGTTTTTGCTGAAATTTCTATAAATTTTCTAATACAATATTTTTCTCACACAGATGTTCCCAACGGAGCTGATATTCGCTAATGCAGAATATACGCTAAAGGAGAGAGCCTTTAAGTCTTTGAAAAAGACAGCATGCTTATATAGAACATATCTCTTTGGACTGCTAATTAATCTGGGTATAGTTGAAGTGATGAAAGGCCTCATTGGAACACCTAGGCCGACCTTCTTCGATTTATGCGAACCTGATGCTGCTAAAACTTGTACTGGGTAAGTTTCTAAACCTATAAAAACTTTAGCGGGACTCGAATCAAAATGCCGTTAGAATTACTATAGAGTATATTATAGAACTATACAAACACGTATAACACAGGTACAAATATAACCGAACACAAGAGTCAAGAAAAATGTTATTAGTTGTAGTTATAATAATGACATGACGTACTAAAATGTTATGCTGCAACACATCTCCATAAATTCGTTACAAGCTTGGCAAGATAAAAAAAGACGTTATAGGTACAAAATATAGTATAAGAGGCTGGAGCGAGCTGCTATGTAATTTAAGTTTTATTATTTAAGTATTGTTCAATAGTGTAGTATCTCTTTTTTAGCAAGATACTTTTTAATTTGATTTTTAATTTTAGACAAAAGCAGATCTAATATTTCACTCGGAATTAATTTATTAACTTATGTTTTCCTTTCAGGTCAGAATTCGTTAGTAAATATGAATGTACATCAACGAAGTACTCGACTTGGTATCAAATGGATTCGTATCGCAGCTTTCCATCAGGTCACGCGTCCATGTCTGTTTATTGTGGACTATTTCTAGCTGTAAGTAATATAGATTATTATACATGACAAGATATTTATTATAATCACCTTATGGATTTTTTAAACTATCGCGTTATGCATTTTGAATAGTACATACATACATACATAACTTCACGCCAGGTCCCTTGCGGGGTAGGCACGAATAACAGAGCGCCATTCAGGCTTATTCTTACACACCTCACTTGCTTCTTTGACATTTATAGCTCTTGTCATGCACGCTCGTCTGTTCTTAAGGATTCCTGACATCACCTTCTGCTAATACACGATCAATTTAATCATGGAAGGTGTGTCATGGCCTTCCGCGACTTCTGCATCCATCCACTTTTGCATTGTATATCTGTTTAGTCATTCTTTCATCATACATACGTTCCAAATGCCCGAGCCACCGGAGCATTCCTTTCCTTACCTTCACCCCGAGACTCTCTTTCAGGCCAACTCTCTTTCTTACTTCGGTATTACGAACGCGATCCGCGAGCGTCACATTTTGAATAGTGAAGCTGATAAACTGGAAGAGGGCTTTACATACTCATTGCCGGAGTCTGTCTTTCCCGATACTTATAACCTGGGTGTCTTCTAGTCCCGTGTGAATAGGTACATTCTAGGTAAGCGTGCTTCGCTCCACATAGGGCAAGATTGTGGTCAAACGCGAACCTATACTACAATAAAAATAAAAAAAGATGGCAGACGGCCCACCTGATGCAAAGCGGTTACCATCGCCTATGGCCATTTTTTAAACTAAAGGTTCTCTACCAATGCGCAGCCGCTCTCTAAAGTCAGACTGAAGCCACTAATACCGGAACACAACTCAAGTTTATTATGGAGCCGTACTCTAGACCAGGGGTAGTAGCCATCCACACTCAACCTGACTTTGGTTTGTTTTGTCGCCTCTTACGACAGGCCTCCCGGTCGCACGAATTTGTATTCTTTCTTCGTTCCTGTACGGACAAAGTTTAAACCTCTAGCTTTAATTGTAATATCTTTATTTTCAGTGGTATCTCCAACGGCGTGCGTTCGACTGGACCCACCGCACGGTGGTATTAGTGCCGGTTCTTCAGCTGCTCTGCATATCTTACGCTGCGGTCTGTTCGCTGACCAGAATCACTGACCACCGCCACCACTGGTGGGACGTGCTTGCCGGGACAGGGATTGGAATCATCACTTTTATATATGCCGTGAGTCTCGAGATCTCTCTTTCGCACTAAATTTTTACATTTTGGGTGTTTACATATTGTTACGTACGAGCGGGGGTACGCACTTATGGATTGGAAGAAAACACCAGTTTTTAATTTAAAAGCTTTTATTGACTTACACAGCCGCACGCAGTACCTTTCTGCAGGGTTGCCCCTATTCCAACGATTCACAGTCCCGACGATAAGTTGTCTTTGTGTCTTTTTAACCGACTTCGAAAAAAGGAGGAGGTTCTCAATTCGTCGGGATCTTTGTTTTTTTTTTTTTTGCTTTTTTTATGTATGTTCGCCGATTACTCCGTGATTTATGATCCGATTTACGTGATTATTTTTTGTTCGACGCGGAATAGCTGCCATGTGGTCCCCTAAAAATTTTACATAGTTTGGCCCAGTAGTTTTCATTTTATGAACATTTTTAATGAAAATAATTTTCACTCCGTTCCATGTGTATTACTCTGAGATTTATGATTCGATTTACGTGATTCTTTTTTTGTTCGACGCGGAATAGCTGCCATGTGGTCCCCTAAAAATTTGGCATAGTTTGGCCCAGTAGTTTTCATTTTACGATTTTTTTTTGTTTCCGGTTCTTGGGACCTATATTTTTTAAGAAGCGCGGCACCATTCGTAGGTCCACCCATACATAGCTAGACACTAAAAAGTAACAAAAAAAAATAAAAACTTCGTTTAAAAAAACCGACTTCAAAAACTAAAAAACTAAAATGTATAAAATAACTTATTTCTAAAGCTATTATTATTAATATATATTATCTAAAACATCTTGAAGTCGGTGCAAAGCAAAACATAAAAATTACTATATTTTGAAAATTACTAAGCACCGACTTTAAGATGTTTTAGATAAATATATTAATAATAATAATAGCTTTAGAAATAAGTTATTTTATACATTTTAGTTTTTGAAGTCGATTTTTTTAAACGAAGTTTTTATTTTCTTCCAGAAATTTCTAGTTCTTTCTAAAAGTTCCAAAACTGATTTACGCTGCTGGGCAGTTCCACCCTCGGTCGCCACAATATTATCAACGATGTCGAAAACTGAGCGTTCAATTGTGCGAATGTACTCATTTAGATTTGAGCAACCAACTGGGTCGTACGTCAAACGTCGGTGCTAAAGTCTCAATATAATATTGCACAATGCAAATAGAAAATAATGGAGACTGTATTATCTACAGTAATATTATAAAATTGTGAAAGTAGCTCTATTTGTCTCTAACGAAGATTTTTTTCGCTAGTCATTGAATACTAGTGTTAAATCTTTGATATGTTAATGATAGCCGCTTCGGAACTCTTGGTTTACTTTCTTACTTTTCTTGTTTCGAATTAAGAATCGCTGCACACACCACAGATGACAATCGTTATTCTCATACTTTTTCCATTTCAGACAATGCTGATCCGGAACAAGTTAAACCCAGGAACATCCGTCCAATCCATTGCTGTTAAATCGGATGCAAGCCAACACACGATAGGAACATTGCTGTTCGACGAAAGAAGATAGTTATAACCTACTTTAGGACTGTTATTTATTACAGTAGTATTTAATCTGACGATGAGAAATAATATATATTGCTCATCAACAATATCAATCATCGACGGTATTGAGGTTTTAGTATATTTTTGAATGAGTTTTATGACATTGTTTGCTGGTCAAATTGTTAATGTTTAGTTATTTATTAATATATTGGTTGGATGATACAAAATAATTGACCGCATGACTATGACATTTGTGAAGTTATTTATATGAAAACAAAGACAATAAACATGATAGGTTAGGTTATTGTTACAATTTACATATTACATCCGTCCAAATAAAACAATATTATCTGTAAATTGCATATACTAAGGGCCGGTTGCATTAGGTTGCTTAAATTTATTTAAGAAACACAAAACGTATTTAACACCGTTAAATACAATTAGCGTCTTTCACAACGCAATATTTGCCGCTAAATATGATTAAAAACTGTCAATACCTTTTGTGTAAAACGTATTTAGGCAGTTTAATATGATTAACTAATTTTATTTAAAGGCGATCATTATGCAAGCGGCCCTAAGATGTCTTCAGTATAGTCTAAGAGACGCTGAAGATCGACCTTAAACACGCTTATTGTGGGCGCCATGCGCTGGCCAGGAGAAGGCAAAGGGACGTGCAAGAAGAAGCAAGGGAAGAGTAACTTACCTCGCCATCGGTCCACCCCCACTGAAATCCCCCCAGATTCCGGATCCCAATGCAATCGTCCCTCGGGGGTTCTCACACTCACTAGGATTTGCTTAGGAGAAATTAAGTTATTATTTCGTGTTCTAACAATCATTTCACTATCAAGTGTTGGAATCAACTTATCAGGAGCAAACCGAAAAAAATAATAGTCCTGCTTGGTCTGGCTATTCTAGGGCCCCCTGAGTCTACGCCCTGTGCCTGGGCACCGGTGGCACCGCCCTATTTAGGCACTAATACCGATATAGCTAATATAAAAAAATTGGCCTACTAAAAATGACAAGAGTATTATTAGCAACTACGTGTACATAGTAACATAGGATTTAATTATAATTAATCGATCATAAGGAATAAGAAATTTATATAGTTTACAATATTACTGACAATGCACAAAGGTATATAAAACTAATTTTAGGCTATCCGAGATTAGCGTTAAAATATTGCATTGAAGTTAGGAATGGAATTTTTAATATTTTAATTAAGAAAGTGTCCATAAAGTCAATTTAATAAGATTTATATAGTGGGCCATAATTCAGTTATGTGCCATAATTGCCACTACTTAGTGCCAAGATGATGACCTCAGTACCCAATATGTCTAAATGTTGGCATAACAAATAATAATATGTAGCAAAAATGACATGGAAATACTTACTCTAAGTTAATGTAGAGTAATTAATTTAAATGTCTAGATTCGCTGCAAGACTGCACAGTAACTAATGTTTAAGACAGTTAAATCTGTTTATTTGAGTCAACATTTGTTGCTAACTAAGAGAATATACAGTTTCGTTTATATGTGGTTAATTTTGACGTGGACTGTAGTGCTATTTTTGTAATACTACTGCTCCATCTGGGGTAATGTTATAGTTATTAACCGTTTCACGCAGATGTAGCGATGGGTTTAATGCGTAATGTGAGACGCGATATTGCTATTAATTGTGACTGACGTTAATTATTGGCATTACGAATGATATACATTCGTAATGCCAATAATTAACGTTAATGTAGCCGTTCCTGAATGACGTTATGATTCCTTGTAAAATTCTATCACTTAACAATATATTACTATAAAGTAGTTAGTCTAACATAACTCTTAGTGCTGTCCTGTCCTCAGGTTTCTGGAAAAAGAATATCGATTACCAAAATTTCTTCACTTTGCCAGCTATATTAGCGTCTATTAACACATACATGCCTTTTTTTAATATGACATTGTCAAAATCAATGTCAAAGGCGTTGGAGCCAGTAACAACAAAGATAGAATAAAATAGATTAACGGCTTTTTTTAACGCTATAAACAAGGCTTATTTGGCCACAGTCAATAACTATAAGATTATCCCAGATATAACCCGAGTATACCATTGTATTTCTGGATATTTAACAAAGTAATGAATAAAAAAAATCTGGGAGTAACTATACACTCCAATAATGTTAATATTCTGTGATGTTTGTATTAATACTGTAGGTATTTGTCTGAAAGCATTTTTAGAATTGAAATAATATGATGAAAGTTTTAAAAAGATACTAAATATTTGTTGGTGCCATCTTTTCTACTTTAACGATCTTATTCATGTAAGTGTTCTACGAATTCGAAAATCTGTGGGCTCCTTTAAGATTCTTAAAGAACCCTATAAGCTCAATATGAATAAGACCGAAGTGTTTGCGTTAAGGATTTGTACAATTGTTGCCACTTCTACAACAGTTGACGGTTGAATTGTATCCGATATAAACAATTACAAAAACAGTCGCCGCAAATACTCAGCCATCGGAAATGGCTACATATTTGCGGTTTTTGGGGTTGAGACCCTGGGACCATGGGAGCCTGAGGCGCACAAGCTTTATCGAGACAGCCAAACGTCTGGTGGATGTCTCAGGTGACCAAAAGACTCGTTTATACCTCGGGCAACGCATCAGCATTGCCATTCAGCGAGGCAATGTGGCCAGTCTTTTGGGCACGTTTCCGACTGACAGTGGTCCGGAACTAGTTTTAATGGTTTAATTTTAGTTTGTATATATAGTTTATTTTTAGTTTTATTTATTTATAATTTAGTTTATTTTTAATTAGGTGTTTGAGGTATAATTATAGAGACATTTAATAGAGATATATTACTATACATGTTGGGCATTATTAGTTTTGAGGAATATAAAGGAGTGTTGGTTTTAATTTTTGGTGAAGGTGAATTGATGCCATGTTTGTAAGAAGTGACTTTATCGTCTATTATAAAAATGCAGACTAGTAAAGTATGTTAATAAATTATTAATATAAAATAACCGTTTTTTCATTTATTGTTATAGGCGCTCTACATTCTTCTGAAAACATCGTAAGAACAGAATTCATTACACATACTCGTTTCACGCGTTCTCGCTAGGATGTGTAAGTGCCTTTAGACTTTTATTTGAGTCGATGGACAAGAACACTAGGAATGACTATCCTCAGTCGGAAACTTAACCCGAAAGGATCCTAAATTCTAAGTCTTAGATTTTTGAAATTTTATACTGTGTCCGGAAGATGGGATACCGCCAAAGCATCGACAGAAGTTGCATCCCATACTAAGGACGTCCTAACTTCCATGGCATCAAGAATCTTCAATCTGGTTTCTTACCATCGTCGCGGCTTAGCCCATTTGGTTCAAGAACAGCTGGTGTACCGGAGCTCGCAAGAGATCCACGGATAATTTCATTAACCATGCCATGGTGGCCTAACTTATTAACCCTATTCGTCGTCGTCAGCCATTTGCAGTCCACTGCTGGCGTAGGCCTTCCTAAGACGGCAACACTCATCCCTGTCTTCTGATTCCCTCAGCCAGCGCCTACCGGCGACGTTGCATAGGTCGTCGGTCCATGGGACTTGACCCCTATCCATCATGTATAGTGATTGGTCTATCAACCCTATTATAATTTATTTAATTGTTTACTTTATCTATCGGCTTTTACGTTTAAAAAGTAGAAGCTGATAATTTTTCTGTTATTTCTTCCATGGAATTAATATCGTTACAAATTAGGTCTGTAAAGTTGGATACCTGTTAGTGATGAAATACGCATACCATCAATTTTGAATTCGGTTAGATAGACGATGATTTATTCGAAATGGATCAAGTAGGCACTAAGGGCCCTTCTCTCGGGAACCAAGCTTGCTACTCACATCCTTATTTGGGTAATGGCGGGTAATGGCCCTTTATTGGGGACAAATCAATCAAACAACGACCTATTTAAGGGTGCTGACTACTTTGGGTCAAGTGTAGATAAAAAACATCTTATTATAATTGTATGTACATACTTTTTTATTATTATTGCAGGAGTTCAGCAGAGAGGCAGACGGCCCACTTGATGGAAAGCGGTTACCATCGCCTATGGCCATTTGCAACACTATAGGTGCTGCTGCCAACCATTCGCTGCTGCTCCATTAAAGGAGACTGGAACCTGGTCACTTAAGCCGGAACACAATACAAGGTTGTTATGGCGGCATACTCTAGACCACGGGTGGTCGCCATCCAGTCGAGCAAATACCCTACCACATGGCTGTGGGTTGTTTTGTCGCCTGTCATATGGCCGCCCGGCCGCAGGGAATTGTATTATTTTCCGGTCCTGCACGGATAGATAAAATCTTACGGATGCTGGCTAGTTATGTGGGAATCGATTGTCAAACCATACCGCTTCCGCCAGGTGCCGGTAGAATAGTCTAAGATCCGAACATACATCGACCTGAAGGTAAAAGTATAAAACATATAGAATGTGCAGACGTTGGGTTGTTTACGTGGATGAACTACTGGGTTGCCAGGTATAAACAGGTATGTCGATGCACGTTACTTTCACTTGATTGTATAATAGTTGTTTTTTTTATATGAACATAAGCGCTTTTTTTTAAGGCCGGGGAAATGCTATTTACGCACAATACTGGGCCCTTTGCAAGGGATTAGACCATTATCTCATGCGATAGGGTTACTGCATGCTTTACTTGAAGTCAGGATAACATTTTCTTATTATCTTGATGTTGCAACATTTAATAAAAATCATTAAAAAAAATATTCCGCCCAGAATTTTTTTAGCAAACCCATTTTTGATATATTTTCTAATATACCAAATTTATTATAAAACAAGTTTTATTCTATTATCAGATCGGTGAAGGTAAATGACTTGAATGAATGAATGTAGGTTCGGATCTTCTACTAGAAAGGGTAGGCCCGGGTATTGCTGGCTTGACGTCGAGAAGAAGTAAAACAAACGCGTACCCCAGGTTTCGAAAAGAACGCTCCGAGCGAGACTGGCATTGAACGCTCGGGCTATGCTTATATGGGATTAAAACCACAAATCTTATAGTTTAGCAGAGCGACGTAGCTGATGAAATGCAAATTTCACACAATCCCTAAATTTCCCTAAAATATTGTGTTATCTCTCGTAAACTAGGTCCAAAGTTGTAAGTGTCGCGGGTTTATCTAATTCGGACACACGCCCGTTCACTTTGAGAAGCCGTCAAATTTTATCTAAAAGTCGAATAGTGCATAGTGCAATTAGTTTCTTAAGGTCCAAATTCACTGAACAGATTAATGCATACATAATTCGCCACGAAGGCATATAAGCTGTTTCTCCATTTTTAATCATTTTTCAAACATGTCTGCGATAAACAGAACTTTTTCAATCATAACAACCTCATTTCATTACTACATAATATTATTATAAATCACAAATGTCACTCGCCTTAAATACGTCTGACTTAAAAATTACATCAAACATAAAATCATATCTGAAATCGACACAGACTTTTAAATTTAATACATTATCAAAACAAAACATGTTTGAAACTAGCCAAACCCGTCTTTACCCATGGGTGCAAGGGGTGCGTGGCACCCCGGCGCAGGGACCTGTGGGGCGCAAGCCGATTGATTTTAATGAAAAAGTTGTTAAAGAACATCATTATTACTTTTCAACATCTGTCTAACGACACTTAATTTTACGCCGCCCGGCCGCCGGACTACACACGTCTCCGCTCTGATGCTACGCTTGCTCGCTCGCGGCACAAAATTCTATAGAGAAATAAGACGTCTCCGCTCGATCTATTTCCACCGAAGCTAAGCGGAGAAGAGATGTGGAAATAACGAAACCTGATTTATTTAAAACACACCTCCTCTCGTCTCCTCTCCTCTCTTGCTTTGGTGGAAACCGAGCCTAACACCTGGCTGTACGTTGTTTTGCTGCCTCTTTCAACAGGCCGCCCGATCGCAGGAAATTATATTATTTCTCCGTACCTGTACGGATTTACAGCAACATAAAAACTAAATGCTACTTTTCATTTGCTGCGAACTGATATTAGTACCGTGACGCCCAACTCGCTTAAGACGGCCAGATCCAGAAACACGTCTAATTTATAGATCTAGCCGGTAGCAAGTATGCATGAATATTCAACTTTTAGAATATTATTCAAACTGCATTTTATGCACAAGCCAAGATTTAGACTCATATTATCTTTGCCTTGGCCACCGTGTAAGTCTTCGACGCTATATAACAGGTTGTATGTGTAGCTCGAAAATCACATTTTACTAAAATAGTTAAGATAATTTCAACACTTTTCAACTTCAACCAGTATTCAACAACTATTGTTCATTTTTACCACTTTGACCTTTTTTGAGAATTCTTCCAGCGAAACATCAAAGTTCCTATAAACAATATTTGTTATTCAAATAGCTTGCAACTTATGGGAGCTGTATACGTCTAGTCATCGCAGTGGACAACGAACTACGCTATCTCGCTCGCACATCATCCATCCCGCTCACACATTGTGCTATATATTGTACTAGCTGTATGACTTGTTAATATTTTTACTTAAGCTTACCGTTTCCAAATGAAATTAGTTCACATCAGCACTCGACAGTGAATACTTTTTGCCATCTGAATATCATTTAACATCTACCTCTCGCTGCTACAAACTTAATTGTAACGACATTAGACGAATAAAACATATTTCATTTTTCTGAGGTTAACCTTATTGGAAACTTGAATTCTAGAACATTTTTACAATGTTGCGATTATACGCAACCGTATATCAGCACCTTTAGGGTATCATTTTATATTGTCAAAATGTCCAATTCTGGCCTGATTGCCTATAAACCTAGATAAACAACAAGCATTATGTTAAATTTATGATAATTATATTTATGTAATGTTCTATAATTATACATAAATAAATACTATGTGAAAAACTCGTGATGGCTTAGTGGGTTGGTAATGTTCTCGAGTCTCAAACACACTTTCCATAAGAGACATGGGTTCGAATTCTGGCCGAAAGGCATGCACCACATTCTGAACTAATGTGTGTATTGTTTTAATAACCACATGCTGATAGTAAAGCAAATATCGTAATGAGAAGTGCACATGAAGATAACTGTTGCATCACACCCGCGAATCCGCCTTGGACAAGCCTGACAGGTAAGAAAGAAAGAAACTAATGTTTACTTAGAGTTATTTTAAATGGAAATTATACATAACATTTAAAAAAGCTAAAGGTTAACTAACTCAAAACAGGCCCTAACTCAGCAAATGCTGGTTGATAAGAACCAACGCTGGCCTTCTAGTGCCAGGCAGTGACGTCGCCTTCACAGAAGAAAAAATAACTAATGAACATTTAACATTATTTGTAACTGGAACAACATCAACAAAGAATAGAGAAAAGACATATATTTATTAGATTGTTAATGTACTTGTCCAATTTGAGAAACTGCCCGTAAAACTTCAAGTTAAAATTTTGTTGCGATTCGTTTTGCAACTTGTCCGTTGTTATTCGTTTTTCCACTTGTCCATTGCGATTCGTTTTCCCACCTGTCCGTTGAAGTTTCACTTCTACTATATGTCCCAGCACACATTTCGATTTTTCGCAGGTTTACTGCAAATTATGATTTGGTTAGGTTATGTACATTTTAATTAATGTATTTTATATTTAAACATATTTTATTTTATCAAATGAAAATCTGAATTCGATGCAAAACCAAAAACATCCGGTCTACCCTAAAATTATGCCGCGTCTCACCACATCTACTATAAAATTATGCCGCCTCTCACCACATCTACTATAAAATTATGCCGCCTCTCACCACATTTACTATAAAATTATGCCGCCTCTCACCACATCTACTATAAAATTATGCCGCCTCTCACCACATCTACTATAAAATTATGCCGCCTCTCACCGCGGCCGTAACGCTTTTTCGTGACTGAAAAAAATCCTAATAGTCTATATATATAGAAGTTTCACTTCAAAAATATTGCATATAATATATAAGTCCCAAAACGCTGGCCGCATTATCACGCTGGATGGGGGCAGCCTTTTGGCCACTTGAGATTTTTACCAAACGAAGTGATACATACATACAAACATACACAACTTCACGCCAAGTCCCTTGCGGGGTAGGCACGAACAACAGAGCCATAATAACCATCAATGATGACTTGGGCCGCATACTCGACTGGAGTCGAGCACATGGATTGAAAGTAAATCCTAGCAAAACCCAAGCCATCGTAATATTTATCTCACGTATGACTTCTAAAATTGATTGGTCATTGGTGCCAGATTTACTATTTGATGGGACTCGCTTACAGATCAACGACAAAGTTAAAAATCTTGGCGTAATCATTGATAAGGAACTGTCTTGGTGGCCTCACATCACAGTATTAAGTCGAAAGGTCTTTGCTTCTTCGGCGTCGCTTAGAAGATTGAAGTACTTTCTACCGACTGCTACCAAGGTTGTGCTTGCTCAATCGCTCTTACTATCGATCCTTGATTATGCGGACGCCTGTTATCTTGACCTTACCGTAGAGCAACTCAATAAGCTAGAGTGCCTACAAAACTTTCCTATCAGGTTCATATTTGGTTTAAAGAAATATGACCATGTCACTGAATATCGTAAGAAGCTCAAGTGGTTGTCAATCTCATTTCGCCGGAATGCTCACCTTCTTCATTTATTGTATAGCATACTCTTTATTCCCTCTACCCCTTCCTATCTTAAAGAACGTTTTGAATTCCTCCATACTTCTCACACCCATAATTTGCGCTCCTCTGATAATCTTACTTTAAAAATACCTGCACACACTTCTACATTCTACACCAACTCCTTCGCTGTGCAGGCTCTTCGACTGTGGAACTCATTACCCGAAAACATACGACAGGCAAAATCACTCCCGACTTTCAAAAAATTGGTAAAAGAATATTATCTCCCACTTTAATTGATATTTAATATCAAGTTGTATTTATTTTAATTTCTAAATATATTTATTAAAATTGTATATATTATATTAATATATATAATATTGATATATTGTTTTATTGCTATTATTAATATTGTATAGCTAAATTTGTTGCTATACACATAATTATTAATAATGTATATATTTGGATATATATAATATTAATATGTGTTATTGTCTATTTTCTTTTTCGTAATTATATGTATTGTTTAATATCTATGTATCCTATTAATTACATATATTTTATTTGCACACCACCGTCATACACTTTTAATTCCTTTCATACAATCCACACCCCGGGTTGTCTGGAAGAGATCGCTCTAAAGCGATAAGGCCGCCCTTTGTTCCTGCCTTGACACGAAATTATTGTAAATGATTTACTTTATGTGTATGTGGTGAACAATAAAGTATTTTCTATCTTCTATCTATCTAACAAAGCTCCATTCAGGCTTATTCTTACACACCACACTTGCTTCCTTGACATTCATAGCTCTTGTCATGCACGCTCGTCTGTTCTTAAGGCTCCTGACATCACCTTCTGCTAGTACATGATCAATTTGATCATGGAAGGTGTGTCGAGGCCTTCCGCGACTTCTGCATCCATCCACTTTTGCATTGTATATCTGTTTAGTCATTCTTTCATCATACATACGTTCCAGATGCCCGAACCACCGGAGCATTCCTTTCCTTACCTTCACCCCGACACTCTCTTTCAGACCAACTCTCTCTTTCTTTTCTAAAAAGTGATACATCTCTATAAAACCTACCTACCCTTCAGTTTCGATACTGAACTCCACAAATATGTATCCATTGCCAATAGATGCAATTTTAGGTCCTTCTGTAAAGCAAATATATTTTTTATTGCATGAGATCAGCAGACAGGCACACGACCAACTCATGAAAAGCAGTTAACATCACCTATGGACAATTTTTAACACCAACGGTGCTTCTAATGTGCTGCTACTCTCTAAAAAGAAGCTGGAATCTGGCCACTAGTGCCAAGATTGTTATGACGACATACTCTACACCGGAGTGGTAGCCATCCAGTCGGGCGAATATCCTACTACGTGGCTATTATTATATTACTTTGGAAATGAATTTTCGCCCCCATTACAGGTGACTATACATAACTCATTGTTAGGAATCCCCCAAACCATTCGCTAATGCACTTCTTGTCATATCTTAATGCGTTTTTCCGACTTCACCTGCCATCGAGGGGAGAGATCGAATTAATCACAATATAAAAGCGATATGTCTGACGTTTGTACATTACTACATCATACTTAGCTTAATACGTGGATAGTGGTTATAATAGTTGCTAGTTGTATGCCTTCTGACTGTTCGTGACTTCTGACTGTTTAACCTATTTAAAAAAGGACGAGGTTCTGAATTTCACTTTATGTTTTTCGTGTATGTTTGTTACACGATTTCTCCGTCAATTGTTGACCGATTTTCAAAATTTATTTTTTATTCGAAACAGTATACTCTAGAGGTAGTTCCATTACTACCAAGTCACGATCTGATAATGGATCCCTGATAATTCGAGAGCAACTCGAACATTATAAACACGTACTATGTGCTTCATTTTTTTTCTCTATAGCCATTATTTTCAAGCAGTAATCTTCTTAATGCAAAACTTAAAACTCTCTTGACCTTCTAAGTAACCGTTTCAAGTTCAAAGTTCCTTTCATAAAGCAGACAATTATAAGTAAATATACAATCCTGACAACATATTGAAACCATTTCTTACTTAGAATACTTTAAAAATAGATCACTAAAGTTTTTTCAAAACATCTTTCATTTTGTACTAAAATAGATTGACTTGTTTGAAAATATTTTAAGCGCAGGGCCGGAATAAGGTACCAACAGTGAGTCCGCAATATGTTACTTACATAAATGGTCAAAGAACTTATCTTTAAGGAAATACACCCAATTTATTGATTAATTAAATAATGTAATTATGGCCAGGCACCATTACAATCGCCTGTATTGTACGTCCGAAAGGACAAACTGTCGTTCCAACAAAAAACTGGAACAAATAATTTTATGATTGTGACAGTTTATACAATACATGTTTATTCTATTCTATTCTATTCTATTCCATACTTACTCTTCATGATACGGTATAGATATGGTCGAGCGCACGGATCAGTTTAAGTACTTGGGATATGTACTTAATGCATCCGGGGATATCGACCACGACGTCAAGGCCTGTATCACAGCAGCTAGGGCCAAGTAGCATGACGTGATAGGTGTCATTTGTGACCCGAAAATGCCAGTTAAATTAAAAGGACAGGTCTATAAATCCATCATTAGACATATCCTTTTGTATGGCAGTGAAGCGTGGCCTGTACTTGAACGACGCAAGCAAGAACTGCGTGTCACGGAGATAGATATGTTGCGATGGATGTGTGGAGTGACGAGGAAAGACCGGGTCAGGAACTTCCTGAAATTATATTCCCTGTATATGACCATAACCTAGTAAATTTTCCCCGCTTCAGACCATAAAAAAATATTTTACTTAGTCGCGGATATTTTTTGGAGACAGTACACAAGGCCTGCCTTAACCATCTAGTCGCCCCGGGCGAGTCATGCATTTGGCGCCCTTTTATATCTTAATAACGAACGAATTTTGTAAGGATGTATGTTTGTCACGCCCCTACACAAAAGTACTGAACGGACTTTGAAACTTCACAGTATTAAATAGCTTATAGCTCATCAGAAATTAAGCTGGCGTCCAGCGCCCTTAGGCCCCAGGTGGCCTGGGCGGTCTCTCAGTGCCCTAAAGCCCCCCCTAAATCCAGCACTGACAACACACACACATATTATAATATTCTAAGTAATTCTAAAATTAAGCAAATTACGCTAAAATAATACCTTAGAAAAATAAATACTTGGATTCATAATCGCCGAGTAAAAAATTACTTATACTTTTCCAAATACGTCCCTGAACTACCGTCGACAGGGTTTCAACGCATATTGAACCCAAGTCAACTGATTTACGATATTTCCACTCTATTATAATATAAATAAACTTATTAGTCCAAACTTAATACTGATTTTAATGGGATTCGATGAAATACATAATTAATAACTTGTAAGCTAGTTTACGTTTATTTGGAATAATGTATTTTTAGTGCATCGTATAGAGAAGTATGCTTTTTAGGCAGTTATTTTAAAATTAATACTACTTTTCGTAGAAGATTGAAATCCATTTTATCAGAACATATTATATTTTATGATTTTATTGAAAGTGACTTTGGTTGATGTAAAGAAATCGAAACAGATGAACGTACTGTAGGCAGTGAGGTATATATATACTTGAAAGAAAAAACATAGTATAATTGATGATTATGACTACTTGGTTTTGTTTGGATTAAATACTTTATTGTTTATTTATTATTATTTATTATTATTTCACATGTATATTTATTCATATTCTTTTTTATGTTTTTTTAATACATATAAATATAAAAATTAAACATATATTAAAAAAATATAAAAAGATGATGTCCATCGGCAGCGGACCCTAGGTCCAAGCTACTGGTGGTTAAGGCTCCAGAGACAGGAACTTCCTCACAATGCGTGCCGTGCTCAGGAGAACCGCCTTCTGTATCTGGCCCTTCACCCATTTACCGAGTGAGAATTTATTATTATTTATTATTATTATTGATTACTTGGTTTATTTTATTGCTAAAATTCAACAGTAGGTTAAGGTTCGACTAAAAGAAAGTTTTATATTTATTTTCTCCTTCTTCTGTCATTTTTACTCAAACTTTGACTATTTTTAATCTACACGAGCGAAGCCGCGGGTAATAGCTAGTATTGCAGTTTTTTTTAAGGTGTTTTTAGGTCCATCAATCGTATAATAATGAATTATGCTTTTTATTACAGGCGACTCGATAATTTGACACTCGTTAATTTTACTTTTTAACCGACTTCCAAAAAGGAGGAGGTTCTCAATTTGATCAGTTTTTTTTTTATGTATGTACACCGATTAGTCCGAGATTTATGATCCGATTTACGTGATTCTTTTTTGTTCGACGCAAAATAGCTGCCATTTGGTCCCCTAAAAATTTAATATACTTTGGTCCAGTAGTTTTCATTTTACGAAAATGTTTTTGTTCCCATTTCTTGGACCTATATTTTTTAAGTAACGCAGCACCTTTCGGGAATTTTTCGGGATCAAAAGTATCCTATATGTTGACCAGGGATATAAGCTATCACCATACAAAATTTCATGTAATTCGTTCCAGTCGTTTCGGAGATTAGCCGGTACAAACAAACAGACAAACAGAGAAACGAAACATTCGAAAAAATCCAAATTAGTTCTATTTCACTTCTTACATCCCCCTGACTCGGTTTTTAGCATTTTTTTCATTGTACAGAAATTCGACCTCTACAATTTTATTATATGTATAGATATTATCTAAAACATCTTGAAGTCGGCGCAAAGTAAAACATAAAAATTACCTACTAGGTATATTTTGAAAATTACTAAGTTTTTTTATTGCAGACAGGCCCACCTGATGGAAAGCGGTGACCATCCTCTATGGACATTTGTACTACCAAAGGTGCTAGCAATGTGATCCCGCTCTCTAAATGGAGACTGGAACCCTGGCCTTTAATGCCGGAACAACTCAGACGGGCAGATACCTTACCTGGTTCGAATGATCTTTCGATAATTTGAAATGTTTCCCTTGATCCTTGAAAAATACTCGATAAATTAAATACAATTAATATTAATTGTTCCCCTCAATATTTGAAGTTGAATGAATAGTATCTTGCCCGCCAACATGTAATAATTTAAAGGTTTCCATACTCTCTATAATTCAAACCCCTACCACACACTTCTACGCCCTCAAAACTGTAACAAGTGATAACTTCTTCTAAGCTCTCACCACTATCGAAAATTAATTGGACATTGATAGATTGAAGTCGCTTACTCAACAGAAAATTACGAACTTCTTTTTAAATTAAACATTTGTGAATAATTGTACAAATGTTTAAAATAATAAATCAAAAACTATTGCAGGACTTCTGCAGACAGGCAGACCGCCCACTTAATGGAAAGCGGTTACCATCGCCTATGGATATTTGCCACACCAAAGATGCTACAAATGCGCTGCTGCTCTCTTAAGGGACTCTGGAACCTGGTCACTAATGCCGGAACACAACTCAAGGTTGTTTCTGAGGACATACTTTATACCAGGGGGGGGGGGGGTAGCCGTCCAGTCGGGCAAATGCCCTACCACCTGGCTGTGGGTTGTTTTGTCGCCTCTTACGACAGGCCGCCCGGTCGCAGGAAATTGTATTCTTTCTCCGTTCCTGCACGGATAAAAAGTGTTTTTGAGTCTGTTTTTCCCTCCCTCTTCTTATAAACTCCTATTATTTTAAACTCTCGGTAATTTGAAATTGTTCTCTGGTCTCTTGAGTAACAAATTATCGAGAGGCTGTACTGTCTGATTCTGCTTTGACCCCCAATTTACTTGTGATTTGACATGAATCAGGCGCTTACTGTTTGGACTGTTTAATATAGATACACAATAGCTCCGTCCTGTTGTTCGTCCATCAATACTACTAGACGTCTATTTACGTCGTTAACCCTGTTTATATGGGTGTCAGTTTGTTTGTATAGGATAGGTCAGGCGTCTTTCGTAATACTGTCTGTACCGTTTTGGCCATTCCAATCATCGTTATGCAGCACTGAGGCACTAGTGTATATTTTTTTATTGAAATGAAACTTCTACGAGTATACTTAAGACGGCGGGTATCAGGATTTTTTTTCGTCTCGAAAAAGCGTTACGGCCGCGTGGAGGGGGTAAAAGGTATATCGCATGGTGAGAGGCGGCAAAATGTTAGTGTAGACTATGGATGTTTTTTTTTGGGTTCCGGATCGAATTCAGTTTTTTTGTACTGATAAAATAAAATGTTTAAATAAAAAATGCATTAATTAAAAAGTACCTAACCTAACCAAGTCATAATTTGCAGTAAATCTGCGAAAAATCGAAATGTGTGCTGGAACACATAGTAGAAGTGAAACTTCAACGGACAAGTGGCAAAACGAATCGCAACGGACACGTCATCTTGAAGGTTTACGGGCAGGTTTTCAAAATGCACAAGTACATTAACAATCTGTCCATAAAACTTCAAGTTATGTTGCGATTCGTTTTGCCACTTGTCCGTTGCCATTCGTTTTTTCACTTGTCCGTTAAAGTTTCATTTCGTAGTTATTAAACAGGCAAACGATCTACCTAAGGTAAAGTGGCTCCTGTCGTCTATAGCTATTTGGAATATTTACTACCAATATGCTGTCGACTTTGAAGTAGGGACTAGAACGTAGTCTCTGATTTCGGAACACAACTCAAGGTTATGGCGGCATACTCTAAACCAGGGGTGTGGTTGGTTTGACGCCTCTTACGCAGGTTGCTCCCGGAATTAGTAAAGACGGTTTAGTTCTTTCTGCTTTCTCTTTCTATAGTTCCCGGCACGATGTGATTGAGGGCCACCATTTACGGGGGTATTGATGGAATCACGTCTACTCTACGAAGTGGTACGGCCCTGCTTCGTGGGGCCTAGCAACAATTTCGAGCACCAGAACGAGTCAGTCGACTGCCAATAGGCGTAGTGCCGTTCTGATTAACTGCACTCTCTCACCAGGAACACAGGTAGGTTTAGTGGGTAGTTTGTTCGACTTTCTCTTTCACCGGAGGTCAATCGGTTGGCTGTTTGACACAAGAGTCCCACACACACACGAAGCAGGTAACACTAGGCGCTGCTTTTGGTCTTCCCCCGTATCCAGGCTATGTGTGTGTGGCAAGAAAAGTCATTCCTCCTGCGTTAACAAAAAAAAGTCCCCGGTACGATTCTTGTGCGGTCAGTTTTTAACCGACTTCGAAAAAAGGAGGAGGTTCTCAATTCATCGGGATCTTTTTTTTTTTGTTGCTTTTTTTATGTATGTTCGCCGATAACTCCGTGATTTATGATCCGATTTACGTGATTCTTTTTTTGTTCGCCGCGGAATAGCTTCCAAATGGTCCCCTAAAAATTTTACATAGTTTGGCCCAGTAGTTTTCATTTTATGAAAATTTTTCATGGAAATAATTTTCACTCCGTTCCATATGTTCGCCGATAACTCCGTGATTTATGATCCGATTTACGTGATTCTTTTTTTGTTCGACGCGGAATAGCTGCCATGTGGTCCCCTAAAAATTTGACATAGTTTGGCCCATTAGTTTTCATTTTACGAACATTTTTTTGTTCCCGGTTCTTGGGACCTATATTTTTTAAGAAGCGCGGCACCATTCGTGGGTCCACCCATACATAGCTAGACACTAAAAAGTACCAAATAAAATTTAAAAACTTCGTTTAAAAAAACCGACTTCAAAAACTAAAAACTAAAATGTATAAAATAACTTATTTCTTAAGCTATTATTATTAATATATATTATCTAAAACATCTTGAAGTCGGTGCAAAGTAAAACATAAAAATTACTATATTTTGAAAATTACTAAGCACCGACTTTAAGATGTTTTAGATAATATATATTAATAATAATAGCTTAAGAAATAAGTTATTTTACACATTTTAGTTTTTTAGTTTTTGAAGTCGGTTTTTTTAAACGAAGTTTTTAAATTTTATTTCTATACACGAAGTATGAGGTATTTTGTTTCTTTCGAATAAAAGACAAAAACATAATATTGTCGAAATGTCGATAAATCTCATTACATTAGCTACGATCCATGCGCAAAGCGATCCCTACCGTTCCGCCGACTGCTCAACATTCGTGCCGGTTACTATAAACAAAAAGTAAAAGGTTTTTTAAATGTCACTTTTCGTCATTTTCGCAATGCAAAACATAGCTTTTATATTCATGTCCACTTGAAAAACTCACTGTAGTGTTCGAGTTAAATTATACTTACTTAATAAACCCAGAAGCACAAATTATGTAATTTTGTTGAAATGATTATCCAAAATTAAACACCTTTTCATCGATAGGAAAGTACCAGGCTTTCACAAAGACCGAGCAAGTTGATGAGTTCCATACAAACGTTTAGGACTTGAAAACAAACTTATTGCTTCCAACTTGTTATGTAAATGCTATTCAATAGTCAACTTTAACACTTAATGATAAGGAGCATGTATGAATACGAAAAACGAATAGTCAGTGGTACTAGAAATAAGGCTGGATATACAGTATTGTTTTTCTTTGTGACAATGCTGACAATGCAACAGTGCTGTCTCGATGGTACTCGATTTCTCGTTCAAACATAGGCGAAGTTTTTGTTTGTTTCCAGTATCACAAGATATTATTATATAATATTATTGCTGACAGGGTAGACTGTACTTAGATGGGGCACAGCTGCGTTATGCATAATAGTGTAAAGAAATTGTAACTTGTGGTATACAACGTGTTTCATTTCAAAATATATAAATCATAATTTTAGCAGTCGTACTCCATACAAATTTTTCGGTACTATTAAATCAAACTTAATGTCAAAATTAAAAAAAGCAATTTCCGAACAAATTAATTACGATAAAAAGGGAATAAAAACAGAACATCTTGTAAATATTGGTTCACTGACCTTGGTAAGAACGGCAACATGTCAACACGGATCATGTGTCGGGCTAACATAAACAATCACTAATAATATCTACTCACAAATTATTCACCACAAGGCATTCATTAATTTAATCACTGAGTTATAAGTATCTAATCAAATTATCATTTTGAAATTTTTATTCGAATCAAATTTTTAAATTTTCAATATGACCGCCATCAGCTTGAACACACAAATTATATCATCTTTGAATATTATGTCGAACTCTCGTTAATAGGTCACTAGTGGCAGCCATATCTTTTAATTTAGTAAATGACGTAATTATTCGGTTTTTTAAATTCTCCACAGTATCAATATCTGTCGAATAAACATCATTTTTTACATATCCCCATAAAAAAAATCCATTGGGGTGAGGTCCGGTGATCTAGGTGGCCATCTCGATGGGCCATAACGGCCAATCCACTGCTGTCGGAACATTTCAGTCAACCTCTCTCTAGAAGACACCACTAAGTGAGCTGGTGCTCCGTCGAGTTGGTACCACATCTGTCTATTTGCCGCTAGTGGTAGTTCATCCATGTAATCGGCAACGACTCCATTAAGAAGTTCTAAAAACTTCGCAGCGTTTAAATTACCTTCAATAAAAACCGGACCAATGATAACATTCCTGTGTATGCCAGCCCACACATTCACAGAAAATCTGTACTGATGAGAAGTATCTCGCTAGATGTGGATTCACGTGACTCCAATACCGAAGATTTTGTCGGTTCCATAACCCGTTTCTTGTAAATGTACTTTCGTCAGTCCACATCAAATTGTACAAGAAGTCCGGATTCTCGTCATTTTGTCGTATAACCCAAGTACAAAAGGCTGCTCTGACAGGCTTGTCTCTGGGTATCAAAGCTTGTACTTTCCGGTACTTAAAAGGTTTCCGTTTATCGCGTTTTAAAACTCTATGTATTGTTGTATGGTTTACACGCAAATGTCGAGCAGCTCTACACAGACTGGTTGTTGGATTGCGAGAAAATAATTGAAAATTTGTTCATCACGTGTCACGGAAGCCCTTGAAGGGGCACTATCCAAACGCGGAATTAAGGGTTGATTCTCCCGAATCCTCTGCAAAGCTTGCACAATCGTGCGGCCATTAGTCGGACAAGCACGGGTGTGCCCATACCTTTCACGGTATGTCTGCATAGCCAAAACAGCATTACCGCGACATTCCCCGTAAATCAAAATCATGTCTGCATATTCCGATGCTGTAAAATTATACCGAGGCATTTTGAAAAATCACTTATTGTTCACACGCTCAATACACTAATTTCTCTTATATCAATAAACATAAAGTCCTATAAATAGATTCAAAATTGCCAACCTCGTGCGCAATGATTCAAACAACGTTATAGGTTCAAGGCCGGCTCAAAACTGACATAAAATAAACAAATAAGTATAGGATAGGTCAGTTTCACAAATTTCTAGTAGTGTCAATTCAGGTCCGGAGTCCCAGTAGTCGATATCGATATTTCTCACTTATTATAATGTACACTATTAAATATATTTTTTATAGTATTATAATCGCGCACATATCTTTTTAAAGTTTTTTTAATAAGCCATTTTATGAAATAGCCATACTTCATTATTTGAAGATTTTTTTACTTTAAACAATCAAAATTATATCATCATAGCATCTCATATTATCACCACATGCTAATACGTAATAAACTTTTACTTACTAATGATAATAATAAACTATCCAATAAAATCCACCTAAAAATGCTGGGGCTAGCAACTTGTATCTAACGACATGTATCCATGCTATGGTTTGCTAAATATGTGATTTACTTAATTTTAATTGTGTGTAACAAAAAATATTACATACATGCCAGATTTAAAATAATTAATTTAATTTTAGTATTTTACACAATTTAAGAAATTTCATTCAAAATAATATTTTATTCACTATAAAATAAAATTCAACGCTGGTTTCTTTAAATTCTGTGATAAAACCTTTCTTTTCATGGGAACATCGTTATCAAGTCCTTTCGTATTATCTATCCTGTAATTTTTTAACAAGGGTTTTTTAATTTTTTGCAGTTTTTGACGTCTCTGTCGAAATTATCCTCGTTACCTGTTTTAGTTTTGTAAATTAAAAATTATTCCTAAGTTATTTTAATAGACTATGAAGTGTAAATTTAACTGAAGTGTTGCGAGACCAAAATACAGCACTAATTAGTACTAACTTTACGGCGCACGTGTTGCGGCATTTGTTTGATGCGCAGATTTTGACAAAAAGAAAAGGATTTGTCCCTTTCGCACCTAATATTTTTTATTGTAATGAGCGAGAGCGTAAGAATGAACAACTTCCGCGTTTAATGATGAAGAGACGAGCTGGCAACATGATACATGTGGTCACTAACCTACCGATTTAGTCACAATAACAGATACATGTTGTTGTAAAATTCTGAAATGAAAAATGAGGTCCTGTGGCTAAACCAAAGAAGCTACCTTGATTCGTTGTTATATTTGGGCAGAGTACGTCATGAAGAAAACGTGGTCTGATTTATTGTCGTATGGTCTGAAACACGCTGTATATGTCAATATGTGCGAATATTAATATGTATGTATGTGTGAGTTTTTATAATAGTAATTATTGATATGAATCGAATGGGGCTCTAAGATGTTTTCGATACATATTTACCCACTGTGGTATTAGGAGGAGTTGCGGTTTTAGTAATCAGAAGGAAAGAATTATAAATAAAAATAAAGTACTTTATAGTGCCTATTGTCCCACGTGAGGGAGATGATCGAATAGTTTCCGGACCTATTCGAGATTGAAGTATCGTTAATTAATGGATCTTCCTTTATAAAGTCCAGTTAGAAACACAGGCTTGTTCTACTGTGAAAGTAGAAAATTAAACTTATTACTTTAACAAAATGTATTCATGTCATAAACCAGTAAAAAAAACATGTAATCAATGAAGTGAAGCGTTCGCCGCTTGACACTCTCATCTTGTTCGATACTTGCAATACACCTTACGCTGTCGGCTGTTTCCTTAACCTTTTCATATAACTACGTAATTACAAAATACTGTTGCATAAACCTTGCTCATAAGGTCGTAATTTTGACGTGGCAATTATAATATCGTATGTGACAATGGAAACGAACTTAATGCTTGTTGAATAGTTACTGAATAGCCTTTGAGTGGACTTTAGTTATGAAAGCTTTTTGCTTCAATCGAACGCCCACGTTTGCGAATTTCTAACTGTAGTTTCATATTATTTGCACTCTACACTCGACATATATTTCAAAGTAGACGTTTCCATACGACTTTGTTCGCGGAAACTTCAGGTTCGTAGTGGCTTTTATTACTGTTGAACAGCAGACTAGCTGACGGCTCAGGATGGAAAGTGAGTACCGTCTTCTATGGACATTTGCAACACGAGAGGTGATACTAATATGTAGCATGTAATTGAAGTGGAAACTGGAACCACTAATGCCGTAAGCATAATGCCTCAAATTAAGGTTGTTACGGCGGCTTGTCCTAGACTAGGTGGTAGCAATGCAGACGGACAAATGCCCTACCACCTGGCTGTAGATTTGTTGCCACACGACAGGCTACCCTGCTACAGGAATTAGTGATAATTCTCCGCTGGCATGGATAACTATTACTATTGTGTTCAGAGGAAATTGTGTGTGAAGCATTAGCATGGAAAAACAATACTATAGTAGATAAATGTTCTAATATTATACTATAATGTACAAAGTGCCAAAAACTCACAGTGAAGCGAAATTAAACAACGTGACGGATGCTCAAAAGTATAAGTATTCGTTGATTCGCTAATGTAATAGAATTGGACTTTTTTCTTTGAAATAAAATAACACTTGTATTGTACAATAATTTAAAACATAGTGCGTTCCAAAAGCGTACAACGCTAACTAGTTTTGGCTTGGTTAATTTAAATATTAATACAAATTCCGAAAAATAATCAGATTTTTAATTATCTGGACTAAATTGACAGCTGCGATGGCCTTCTTTTAAGTCATTGATAAGTGAGTTGACTTATGAGTACAAGTATATGTGGTATAAATGAAGTATAATTTTAGATTTTTTTAAAGAATGAGTGTAATTTTTTATCCGTGCAGGAACGGAGAAAGAATACAATTTCCTGCGGCCGGGCGGCCTGTCGTAAGAGGCGACAAAACAACCCACAGACAGGTGGTAGGGCATTTGGCCGACTGGATGGCTACAACCCCTCGTCTAAAGTATGTCGCCATAACAACCTTGATTTGTGTTCCGGCATTAGTGACCAGGTTCCAGTCTCCCTTAAGAGAGCAGCAGCGCATTTGTAGCACCTTTGTTGTTGCAAACGTCCATAGGCGATGGTAACCGCTTTCTATCGAGTGGGCCGTCTGCCTGTCTGCTGGTGTCCTGCAATAAAAAATAAATAAAAAAATGCCCATATAAAAAATAGCTGTAGTATATTTATGTGTCGTTAGCCAAATCTTGGAAAGTCATGATATTCATCATGATTTTGTAATGAAAGTAATCGGCTTGCGTCCCCTGCATGGGCCCCTGCGCCCGGGATCCACGCACCCTTTGTACCCTTCGGTTACAGATGGCTCTGAGTAGATACCTGTCCAAACTATTATACAGCCATAGATACCTCTATTATCGCAAGTTAATTTTACAACCTCTATGATTTTTTTTTCTTTATTGCAGGAATTCAACAGGCAGGCAGACGGCCCATTTGCAACACCAAAGGTGCCACAAACGCGCTGCTGCTCTCTTAAGGGAGACTAGAACCTAGTCACAAATGCCGGAACCCAACTCAAGGTTGTTATGGCGACATACTTTAGACCAGGGGTAGTAGCCATCCAGTCGGGTAAATGCCCTACGACCTGGCTGTGGGTTGTTTTGTCGCCTCCTACGACAGGCCGCCTGGCTGCAGGAAATTGTATTCTTTCTCCTTTATCGTGCAGGAACGCACGAATATAATAAAAATACGCTAATACGACTCCTATCAATAAAACTTGACTCTTAAATTTTACATTCCTCGCCTGTATACTGTAATCCTCTTAGCCTTGAACTTGCTGCCGTTCAAGTCAAGAGCGAGGGTGAATAGAGGGGTCCAGAATTGGCTAATAGCCCCCAAATTGCGCCATTACAGCTCTCTTCCTTAATACTTTGTGTCAAAAGCGATGGAATGATTTATTCTTTACGCATCATATGACGTGTTAGGACCATTTTGATGATTGCTGGACACAAAGAAAATTTCAATTGTCCAAATACGTCTGTTTTCGATTATGAGATTTTTATTATTGTGGGTACCTATTTCCTTGTACCTTCACTCGGATCGGCCACGATACACACAAAAACATTTGGCTAAGACAAAAATAAATGGAAAATGCAATAGAAAATGCACTTATATACAAAAAAAAAACAAGCAAAAAAAACTTAGTGTAAAACAAAAACGAACGTTGAAATAATTGTTTGAGAATAAGCCCTCTGTGCCGGCTTTAGGAGTTTCGAGCGGCTGGCTCCCAGACTCATGCGGGCAGCATACAGTCACGATGCTTCCCAATCCTTTACGGAGCCCTATATGAGGGAATACCTGACGGCTAAGAACACCGCATTGCTACGACGACCGCAGCGGTCGTTGGTCAGCGCTATAAACTGATGTCGTATCATCTGCTCTGAGGTGGCCTCCCTCCTGACCGGATTACCACTATGCGATCTGGAGGCGCGAGTCCTTGCGGCCGTGTACGACTGCCGCAAGGACGCACTCAGTCTGAACTTTCGTATTGCACCTTGATAAATCGAGGCCAAGAGGGCGGTGTTCCGGCAGGACCTTATGGTGGTACGGCAGAGTCAACAAGCAACATGGCTGCTTCGGCCGGTACCAGTGTCGAACAGGGCGTGAGGCATCGTCAGGGTGCTGTCACTGCAGTGCCAGGTTCGAGGATACGGCGTTGCACTCAACCAACCATCGGATTTGACCTGTCGCTCCTGGCCGTGGTTTGGGCCGTGGTCGGGGCCAACACGAATGGCATGCCGTTGACTCCTTTTGCGAGGCCGTCATGTCCGCAAAGGAGGCGGTGGAGCGGTAGAGAGAGCGAGCAACCGCCCTCCTCTGCCGCCACAATAACAGGTCATGGCGTCGGAGGGTCCATAACCTTCGGCCCCCATGAACACGGGACGCGCGTGTCTAAGTTTCCATTGGGGTGTAAGCAAGTGGATTTCCCCTTCTTAAAAAAAAGAAAGGGCGCTTTATTTCTGATGTTCATTAAAATCCGTTCAATAGTTTTTGCGTCGCAAATGTGGATTCATACATCGTCACAAAGTTTTACGTTCGTAATACATATTAATTAAGTATAAAGGTGCCAAATGTATAACTCGCTCGGGGCACCTACATCGTTAAGGCCGGCCCTGAAAATGAAGCACTCTACGAGTCGGCACACTCGCCTACAATGCGAGCGATTTAAGTGCAGAATAGTGTTACTTGTGTTCTGTGATGGTGTCTTGACACTAGTCAAGACACCATCACAGAACCAAGTCAAGACACAATCAAGACGTTCCTACATTATACTAATAATGTAGGAACGATCTAGAGATAAACTAATAACCCATGACTCGCCCCGGCAAAGACGGCCGCGTCCGTCGTTCACTAGCCTTCATTGGTTCAATCATGTTCATAGCTTAAGATGATTTCCTACGTAATAAAAAAACTTGTTAAATAAGCCTAAATATATATAAAATACTCAATCTCGTGTCAATGAAGGACAATTTTAGATACAGCCATGCTTTAATATATCAATTTTAGTCGCTGTTGCTAGTCGCTACTGAGAAGTATGTGGTATGGTATTACCACGAACACCGCCCCATAAACTACTATGGATATGCACCGCCCGTCGCGACATTCTATATGCCATTTTTCATCTGTCGCTCAGCGAAACGTAGTGGCCGGGCCGTAACCCGTAAACATCAATTCGTACCTCCGGCTTTTGCTTTTTTACATTTTTGTTCTTTAGATGTAAATAGGATTTTTTATGGTCTTACTCCAGTATTTATTTGTCTGTCTGATAAATATTTTTATGTATATTGATAAAAGGAGACTCCAAAAAAAGAAACCTAGGATTAGTTATATTTTTATTTTTGGTTACGTAACCCTAAAATAATTTTCGCTTATCGTATATTGCATATTTTATCATTTATTATTTTTTTCATAGCAGTATTCATAAACGTAACCATGAATGTTGCCATTAGCATTTTTATATTGCAATCCAATACTTTTAGTATTAGGATTTGGCGAAAAGTGAAAGGGGGTATTGTGCTGTGCTGTTTTACTTTCTAAAAACGTATAAAAATACTCTAAAATGAACAATAACTGTAAGATATTGGTAGTTTTTGAGTAGTAATTATGTATTTTTGTCAGAAATGTGAATTGTATAATAAAATGTGGCCTTTCGAGTTTTCTGAAGAACTTCATTAAATGGAAATTGTAGCCTATAATAATAATTCAACTGCGGCACTTAACCATTGAAAAAGCATACTATAGCATAGGCTGTATGGACTAAGATTTCCTTGCCTGCCTATTATTACTTTAAAGGATAATATTATCTAATAAATATCGAATAATTTAAGAAACTCGCATTAGTTGATTTTATTTGTACTATTTATTTCATAATTTAAATGAGACTAATTATTTCGTTGAAAAGTATTATAGGCATTTATAGGTTATATCAACACTAGCAACACTAAAGTATTTACTTTTTAAAATTTAAGTTTTTGAAGTTCACACTTCTCTTTACGACTCTTTAATTTCTATTTCCGTTCCTCTTCCTACTTCTATGTCTTTATTACTTATGGATTGTAAATTTGATGTATATAGTATATTAAATTCATTTATTGTAAACAATCAAATTAAACTTTATTTTTAGTAGATTGTACATATTTAGTAATTATTTTGACACTTTTTCCAAATTTTCGGTAAAATTTTATATTTTGTCGCGTTACATTTCCCTCGTTTTATAAAACTAAATTGAAAAGCCATTTGCACATGACTCTGGCTGAATGCATAAACCGTGCCAAGCCATTATTGAACAAAGAAGAAGTTTTTGAAGTTTTGAAATTTGAATACGTTTTTCGAAACCGCCGAAGCTAACTAAAACTATAATAATTAGGTACTTTCAAACTAAAACATTTCAAATTTAAAACATTCATGTTAAGGCCATTAAAATGAATGACCATAAAAAACTTACCGATAATGAGTTTATTCCATTTCTTCAAAGTTTAGGTGTTGATACATACAATAAAACGTTTGAGTGGATGTTGAATGATTCAAACTTCGCTGGAGTTTTAGAATGGATGTACAACAATTTTGACTGTAATAATGTGTTGACGCCAAGAGAAATGCACAGGCAAGTGTTTTCATTATATTTATTAATTATATTCAAGTTCAAATCTTACATGTTGTGACCCCCATGCCTTGTTAGAAGTTTGCTTTGAAGTTTGAGGCCCAACGTATATGCGCACAAGGTATTGTTTCTCTCACTGTAAAATATGTTTTATGGGCCTAAAGATAGGCTTCAGTTAGTCAGTTACCACTTTAACCTCCCGACATCTGGAAGAGGTCTATACGGATTTCACTAGCTTGTATACAACTAGTTTGTTGCGTTAAAAATATGCAAAACCGGAATAAAGTTCATAGATTTTTTGAAGATAATGAACATGAAGAGATTGAATAACAAATTTGCACCTCCATCTTTTAATTCTAGATTTCTATTGCTAGTTTATTGTGAACCTTTGTTCATTTTATCGAACAGTTTCATATGGGAAATTATGATCCGAGTCATGGGTATACTTCCAAATACATATGTATATAAGAATGGATGAATTACAATGTATGTGTGTCCTTCCAGGTGGGGTATAGATATTATAGGGTGCATTTATAAATTATAAACAGATCCAATCTTTTTTAATATAGGTTAGAAGGCTAAGGCAGGAGCTTCCACCTTATCCTTCTCTCTTTCTCTTTTTGGTTATTTTTTTATAACCACCCAAAATTCACTCTAAATCTCAAATAATAAATAAATGTGTCCTATACTATAAGTATACTGAACCTAATGATTGATATGTTATTGTACAAATCAATTTATGGCTGTTTTTATAATATATAGAAAAGTGTTATAAATATTTTAATATACTACAGGTAAGTCTGGAGCTGATCACAAACTTTCAGACCAAAGTATACAATAGAAAGTTAAGAAATTAACTACTCCAAGAATCAAACTTTGGACCTCTGTTTTCCAATAATACAGAACTATAGGCAGTCTTAATTTACTCTCACTGTGTATTGTTAGTTGATAAATAATCACTATTAAAAAAAATTGAGTTCAGCATTCTAGCATAACTTTAAAAAAAAAATACTAAAATTTCCAGGTACTTTGAGATTGAACAAAGACAAGGTACACCAACCCTGGAGGAATTGGATACAATAATAGGGAGTATCCAGAATGAGTATCCTGGAATATGCCTACCAGGAGATCAAAACAGTATAGAGGATGTTAATATGGATATTTGTATGCTGAAAGAGAAGCTGCATGTTTTAGAAAAGCAGGATAAGGCATTGAAAGTTTTGCTCCAACAGAATGAGTAAGTGGTTTTTATTAATATTTAATTGTATAGCTTCATACTACTGTAGCCATTTTAGTACACTTGAAACTTAAATATAACTACCTACTACTATTACTGAAGTTAATTTTTTTTTTATCCAAAATAAGTTTTGTTGAAGATCATTTTAGGAAGTAAATATAAATGATTTACATTACAATTTTGACAGTGGAGCAACATTTTGCAATAGGAACTATTGGAAGTTAAATAAAGATACTTTCTATTCTATGAATATCTCTTTGTAACATGTTATTGCTGTCTTAAGGAGGAGAGCGGGCAAGAAAATCTCTTGCAACGTGTTTAAGAGATTTAATTTAATATTTTTTCCTTTAATTTTATAACTGTTTTTATTATTTCAAGAATTCATGCAGTTGCAACTAACAGAATGCCAAAGGTATTCTAGTGTCATATTTATATAACAACAATGAATAACCTTTTAAGACGGAATCACCACAAATTTGTTGCCGAACTGTCACATATGTCTAATTGGGAAGCACTACAATGTGGTTAAATATAGATAATTGAAACGAATGTTGAACTGGTACTTTCTCCCTCTAACTACATATAATTTGTATTAGAGTGAAAGAGACAATATAATACTCTTGGTTTTGGCGTGGCAATTTTAATGGCAACTGGCAGATTATGGACAAAAATAATATTAAATTTGTCACTTTTTAAGGGTTAAAACCCAAATAATGAATGTTCCTTATTGACAAGCTTCATCAATTTTCGAATAATATAAACTTTTTAATCATAATAAAACATGCCAAAGGCATTAGAGTCAGGGGCACCAAGAATAGCATGGAATTACAATTAAATACTTAATATTTTATAGATCAACAAATGAGCTTCTCAATCTGGAAATAACTAAGCTAAACAGAGCTTGTCAGCAGTATGCTGATGAGGAAAAGACCACTGCTGAAGAGTGCCTTAAGCTTGCTGAGGAGGTGGAAACAATGACAGACAATGTTGTTGATGTGATTGCCAAGGCTATGGATGTTTATACTGGACATTATGATGATAAGGTACATAAGTTTTTTTTTCAAAATACAGACTCATAAACTTCTATATTCCTATGTTAAAATGTACAAGCACATTTTTCTCCTAATTCTTAATATTCAATGAGGAGTTTAAGTTATAGGTGTTTCAAATTCAAAAGTTTTTATACAAAATAAGTCAAAATTTAAATCTACTTTCTATTCTATTTTCACCGCTTCGCAACATCTTATCACTGTTTAAAGGAGAAGAAATGGCAAGAAATTCCCAGCAACATGTCTAGCTGAAAAACCATTTTTCATCAAAATTGTTTATATATTATCTCAAGTTTTTTTTTTAAATACATGTAGAAGATGTATTACAATTATTTTTCAAAGAATGAATGGAGTTGTAAGTTTTGTTGCTGTTACATGTCTCTGTTGTGAAGATGGTGTACTAATAATAATAAGTAAACCATCAGTACTATAAGTAGTGTATTTTTTAGTTAACTTATTAGCTTTAATAATATTAAATTAGATATTTATACAAATGTTCTTCATGGTAGCATATGACTTTCGCTATAATACAGTTTGGATTGAATTGATACACACATACTAAATTTTTTATGTAATGTTTGTTATTGATTTTCAGGAGGCTACTGAAAAGTTCTTCATATTTGGACCTTTTGAGAAATACAAGCAATGTCAAGGTCTATTCCAATCACACTGTAATCTTTATACAAGTAAAAATTTTCCAAAACGGACTGAAAATGTGGCAGATTACAAAAGGGTGCTAAAAGATGCTCAAGTTGTTGAGACTCGGTAAGTAGCTATGTTGCAATTGTATTAAGAAGATTCAAAAATATTGTAGTGAAATGGAAGAATTTTTTATGTTGCTGCTGTAACTCCAAGGGGTTGATTTCTTGGGTGGGGTATAGTTCTTTATTATGGACTTCTTTTTATTATTATGAACAGATCTGACCTTATTTACTATAGGTTAGAAAGCCAAGGCACGAGTGAGGAGCCTTTAGTTTTACAGGCAGATTGTTAATGTACTTGTCTAATTTGAAAACCTGCCTGTAAAAGTTTAGATTAAAATTTTGTTGTGATTTGTTTGTATATACTTGTCTGTTGCCATTCGTTTTTCCACTTGTCCTTTGCCATTTGTTTGTGCACTTATCCATTGCCATCCGTTTTTCCACTTGTCTGTTGCAATTCGTTTTTTCACTTGTCCATTGCGATTCGTTTTTCCATTTGTCTGTTGTGATTCGTTTTACCACTTGTCCATTCTTTTACAATCACACGAAATTTACTTTATATCTCAAATTATATATAAAAGTGTTTCAATATCTATACCACAACCATACCATTTTGTTAGAACTCAGTATCTCTTTATGCCATTTTTGAAGAGTCTCATATTATAGAAGTATTAGTATAGTATAGAAACCTCTGAACGGAAAAGTTTTGAATTTGATTTTGATATGGATTTTTTTTATTATAGCAATATACACATTAGATCAAAGAATTAATAATAAAAGTTCTTTATTTGTGTTTTCAGGTTGTCAGATGTAATATTATCTTACATTGAGTTGAACGCGGAATTAAGTGGGGAGCAAGCCAAGTTGGTCTTTGTCAACAATCACACTACTCCACATTCAAGCCAAATAAAGTGAGTTATTTTCAAGGGTTTTTACTAGATACTAATATGTGTGTAAGAATAAGCCTGCATGGCGCTCTGTTATACTCGCCTACCCCGCAAGGGACCTGGTGTGAAGTTATGTATGTATGTATGTACTAATTTGGAAAAAGCATACACGTTCTATGAAGACTGGCTACTTATATGAAGAACAAGTGACTAGCCATGCCTTCTCCATCAGCATATCTCTGTATGCATATGTATCTGTAATTATCTATCTTATTTCACTTATTAGCTTATGTATATATTTATTGTATTTTTACACAAATTTAGTTCGCTCGTCTGTTCTCAGTTTAATTTTGTAGAAAAACCTCATATTAGCTCTACATTTTAAGTATTTTTTTTGTTTATTTTTATTATAGTAATATGCACTGTTGGTTTTTTAAAATAAATAAATAAATAGACTTCCAAAGTGGCTAAAAAGCAAAAAAATTATATATTTTCTACATTTGGTTTTGTGTTTTGTTCATTGAGGTATAACATGTCTAGAGAGAGCATTGCGAACAAAGAACATCGCCAAAAACGGCATCAAAAACGCGAAGCGTTGCTATATTCACTCTAGAAAAACTATCAATGTGTGCGTGATTTCGGGATATCAGCTATAAAAAAATCACCTCATATTTTTATATTTTATAATTAAATATTTTTATGTAAGTGAAAAGTTTAAATGATCGTAATGATTTAATCCCTCTTTGTGTTATAAGTTAATATTACTCAGAGGTTTCAGTTTTTCTTCTATAATTAAATAATAAAAATCTATAAAATTAGCAACTAAAGTGTCTTGGACCGAATCTTAAAAAAAAACATGTACAAATGAATTCATAACACATTTTAGTATATGTAGTAATTTTAATTCGCAATTAAATGTCTGTACAGATATTAGTACATCTTTATAAGTCTGTTAATTACCAATACTAATTTAACGATTCTAAAAAAATATTCCATAATGGCAAATTCTTTTTGTGTTACACAATATGTTCACGATGGTTATTAGACGACTAGTTATGGCCCAAAGATTATTTTACCCTAAAAATCAATGAAATAATTTCTAATAGTGGACTTGGGATGATTCGATGGGTTCATACTGGGTGTGTTATACTTATGTAATGTAAATTTATATCAGTAGTAGGAACTAAGGGGTAAGTACACGGAATAGTTTAATGCAGCAACTTAAGAGCAACTAAACCACTTGAAAAGGGCTATTATTTAAATAAAAATATTCATATCCAAAAGTTTTTATTCAAACTTTACGATTTGATTATTTCATAAACTAAAATTTGTTTTCTAACATATCAATATATTAAATTATTATTGATTAGGAATTAATGGAGATGCAGGTGACAGAATATGGACAAAATTAATTTCTTAAATAAGACAATTAGTATAGGATCCCGCTATACAACGACCTTCACCGAGATGCTTATTTAATGAGACGTATTTTTTATGTTATTAAATATGCCAATAAATATATCCTATATGGGTTGCCTAACAAATTTCAGTCCAGAGTATTTTTAATTAATAATTAAAAAAAAATTTTTTTTTAAACATTGCACCGGTGTGGTTATTAAATAAATTTGATACCAATCGAAAGTTTGAAGCCCATAGAATATGCAAACGTTAGGTTGCCTATTTTTTTCCGGTCACAACCACGGGTTGCCAGGTGTAAACAGGTAAATCTATAGTAGCATTTTGCAACGGTCTGATTATTGAATCAATTTTAGATAAAATGAAAGATTATTTCATAAGGAACACGGTGGTATAGGGTTGCCTGTGAAAAATCAGTCCCGAATTACGGTTGTCGAATTTTAAATAATAAAATATCGCTGCGAGTGAATGTGTGTGAGAGAGAGGTCCCAGACCAACCATCCCATGCGGTAGAAAAGGACGCAGCGTAGCAGCTGTTTAAAGTCCGCCCATTTAAAGAAGGAGAGTGCGCATGCTATTTGTGCTTGGAAATGAAAAGGATAGCGATAGACTCGTATATACTGTACATTATTTTGGAGTAGATTGTCGCTATAGATACAAGTGAAAAAACGTGCTGCTATTTATTGTTGCAAAAAATGGCCAAAAAGTGTTTTTTGTGTGATTCGGATGACGGAATAATTGATTTTGATGATGAAACTTTTGAAAACTGTTAATCAAAGTTAGCTTTTCGTAAGAAAAAAAATTTTAAATACAGTTTTATTGAGCTACCCAGTGCGTCACTCCAATTTGTAGGTTATCATACCACGTGCTACAAAAAAGTGACTGTTTTAAATAAAAAATATAACGAAGAATTTCTTAAATTTATCGCTGAATATACAGTAAGTACATAATAATTGAATCTTTAAAATTATCTAAGCTAATACATTTTCTATATTTTTGTCATGTTGAAGTAATTGCTAGTAAAACTCACTTATGGTTTTGTTAATTTTCGACACACATATTTTTTTTGTAATTTACTTAAAAAACGGTAGTTGAAAATTGAACAAGAAAATGTCCTGATTTCCTTTTTTTTTTTTAGAATAATTAAATGAGGACGTTTTCAATCAACTATTCTTATCAAAAAAAATTTTAAATTTATAATCAAGCATTTTCATTTAATCGCAAAAATCGTTTTTTTTTTAGGAGCATACCGATGTATCTACTACTGAAGAAGAACCACAACAGTTGAATCCTAGTGTCGATTCCTGTGCTACAGTTGCTGAGGATCAAACGAGTAATGTTGAAGACCTGCCTCAAACTTCTGGGGGCTTTGACAAGGTAATAAAATATATTTTTTTTTAGCTTTTTTAAAAAAGTGACATAAAAATCTATTAATTGAACTTGTATTTTCATTTATATTTGTTTTCTTCCATTTTTACTCAAAGAATGATTTAAATTCTTTTAGGAGCAGTCAACATCAACAGCATCGACATCAACAGCATCGACATCAACAGCAACGACATCAACAGCAACGACATCAACAGCAACGACATCAAGCACAATTATTTGTCTTTTTTGTGACCACAGCCAAAAAAGATGTGGAAAGAAGCTGGTTAATCTTACTTTCCCTAAAGGTGACAAAGTACCACTACAGATCAAAAATATCGCCGAAAATTTAAGCGATTCGGAGATTCTCTCCAAACTTCAACATCAAACTATCGCGTACCATCTGCCTTGTTACGCACTGTATCAATCGAAAAATAAGCGGTCGACGGAAGAATCTACCGATTCCACGTATAGTAAATATCGACAGTTACATCAGTTGGCCTTTCAATCCATATCAAATTTTATTGAGACAGAAATAATTGAAAACAACCAAGTTATGTACTTGGCTCAATTATTTTTAAGATACCAAGCTTTATTGCTAGAGTTTGGAAATCATGAAATTGATTTCGATGATATTCAAGATTACCGATGTGAAACCTTGCAGAAAAAGTTAATGAAGAAATTTGGTAATCTTATTACGATTGAAGCGTCAATGGGAATACGTAACAAAAAAATTGTGTACAAAACAGACATGGACGTTTCTGTAATGGCTAACAATTTTAAATTTTTGGAGACAAGAAATGATTATGAGTTTGAAAATGTAGCATATTATTTGAGAAGCTGCATTAAAAATATAGATGTTCATCCGCTTTCTCGCAACGTAACTGCTGATGATGTCATTTGTGGAGAATGTGACATTCCTAAGCAATTAATAGATTTTATGCGAAACCTTATTGTAGGACCTAATCATTCTGATGAAGATTCGAACGAACTAAAAGCTAAAATAACGTCAATATGTAGTGACGTTATTTATGCTGTCACTAGGGGTACATGTAAGCCCGCAAAAAGTTTATCTCTTGGTTTGGCAGTAAAGTCTTTAACCAACTCTAGGCAAGTAATTACGATACTTAATAGGTATGGCCATACAATTGGATATAATTTGGCAGAAGAATTGGAAACCGAAATGACGTATACATCGATCCAAAATAACAAAGTTATACCAAAAGGCATCACTGCAGCAAATGGACACAGCACCCACGTAGCGTTCGATAATTTCGACCGCTTCGTTGACACAACTTCTGGAAAGGACACTATGCACGACACAGTTGGCATTATTTATCAATTCTCTAGTAATGGAACTGATAATTTTGATGATGGTGAAGCTACTTCACCAGCGCCTCAAGTGAATGACAACAAAAATGAAGAAGGGCCTACCCGCAAGAGAAGGCGTTTCAATGAAATATCACGAGAAATTCGACCATATTATTCGAAACCTAAGGCAAGTATGCAGATGATTACTGTAGATTCGTTTACCAATACGACCGAGTTATGCAAAGGTGCTACAGAAATAGCTACAGATAAAGATTTATTATGGATAATGTCTTTATCAAGAATTGATTCTGTTCCTATGTGGTTGGGTTATAACTGTATGATATCTTTGGACCACAGTGAGAAGCAAAGAGTTGAATATTTGCCTCCCATAAATTCATCACCAACGTCGTATGCAGTAGTCAATGAAACATTAAACATGGCTAAAGAAATCGCTGAAAAATGTCAGCAGCCAGAAATTATTGTGACATATGATTTAGCGATAGCAAAAATGGCTATGCAAATTCAAGAACAAGAAAAACCGCTATACAATAAATTTTTTGTTAACTTGGGAGCGTTTCACACAGAGATGGCATTTTTTAGAGCCATCGGAAAATATATTGACTCCAGTGGATTAGTGGAAATACTGGTGCAAGCTGAAGTATTAGCCGGCGGCTCCATGAATAGCTTTTTGGACAGCAAGCACTTCAATCGTTGCAAGCGCTTACATCCGCTAACCGCTGCCGCATTACAAATATTACATTTTGAACAGTATTTATCGACAACTAATGTTACACTTGAGGCGATGGATGAACTGCTGCAAACGCAAATACAGAATGCATCAAATCAAACTGCTTATGACGCTAACGAAACAATCGAGTTACCAGAAGTATTGAGTCGAATCGTTAACGGTTATAAAGAATTCTGCAATCAGACTTTAATCGGAGAAAAAGGGAAAACTGCTCAATTTTATTACCAGTACTGTGAGTTAATTAATTTATACCATCGGTTTTCCAGAAGTATCCGCACCAGTAACTTTGAACTGTACGTGGACTCGATTTTCAACATGGCTGATATATTTTTTGCGTTGAACCAGCCCAATTATGCCAGATGGTCCTTGTTATATTTGAGCAATTTAATCAATTTGTATACTAATAATTCATCTTTGGTGGCTGAATTTCGTCGAGGTGCCTTTGGAATTAGACGAACTGCAGCGAATTTCGCTCGATCACCGGTTGACTTGACTCTAGAGCAAACCATCAATGCTGATGCTAGCAATCAATTGGCTGATAATCTTGCTGCGGATTCAATATCTGCACGTCAAAGATGGGCACTCAGTCATAGCATGAGGACGAAGATATTAACATCTATCAAGCAAAAAATCGGATTAACGAAAAATGATGATACTTCGCACTCATTGCAACGAAGTAAAATTAAGAAAGACAAGAAAAATCTTCAGAGTATCATTGAAGCAATAAAATGTACGATGAATCCATTTGATGACACTATTGACAAAGATACATTATTCAACATTTCAACCGGTAAAGCTGCGTCGAAAGAAGTTACTGATTTTCTGCTGAACGTAAAAACAGCAGGCTCTCAACAAAAATTGAATTTTATCTCGGAATGCTCTTCAACTCCCGGAAGATTCGATAAACCAATAACACGAAACAAAATCTGCAATTTTGCTTCTCAATGTATGACTAAAGTCTTGAGTACCAAAGACAAGAACAAGAAAGTATTGTTGAAAATGGAACGAGATGTATTTGGGCGACTTCTGGCAATAAGTCTAAACAAAAAAATTAATCTCGAATTTTGCCTGACTTTTCCACTAGCACCATTGCCCCCTGCTCTTTTTGCATGTACTGGAGAGATGTTAAAAACTTCAAAATCAACGTTAGCAAAGGTTTTGAAATCCAAAACTAAAATGGTTGAGCCAACTCATATCAATGTTGAAATAATAGATGGTTTTTATTACTTGCATATAATCGGAGCTGCTATAGCTCAAACTTTTGATAAAATTGCAGAGTCAATACTCATAAAAATATGTTCAACAAACGCGACAGAAATACATTTAATTTTTGATCGCTACTTATCACCGTCAATCAAAGATTCCGAACGTGAAAGCAGAAAAGAATTCGATATTCCGTACAAAATTTCAGGACCTCAGCAAACTAGACCAAAAAATTTTTTGCAAAGCCTTAAAAATTATCGCTTTAAAGAGGCTCTGGTGCAGTTTCTGGCTGATTATTGGCAAAACGACAATTTGGTAACGATAATCCGAAACAAAAAAATTTTTTTAACCGTCGACCATCACTGTTACTCTTATCAAGTTCAGGAAAATTCCGTAAAAAAAACTGAAGAAACTAATTATGAATGTCATCACGAAGAGGCAGATACAAGGATTATTTTTCATGCTTCTAAAGCGGAACCAGGCTCAAGAGTTTTAATTAAAGCCTCTGATACTGACGTTTTGATTATTTTGTTAGGAAATATGCACAAACTTATCAGATCAGAAATTTGGCTTGCCAGTTCAGCTACAAAAAAGAGTAATAATCAAACTGTTGATTGTATTAATTGCACGGATTTAGCGTTGGAGTTAGGAATTAAATTATGCCAGTCTTCCAGCATTCCATGCATTTACAAGTTGCGATTACACGGCAGCATTTTACAACAAAGGGAAAGTAAAACCTTTTCAGCTATTTTCAAAAAATGAAAAATATCAAACAGTTTTTGCGTCATTAACAGATGCTGCTGATATTTTCATTGGTGAAAAAATGAAGACTGTTCAAGAATTCACGTCTAGTATGTATGGTATCAGGAACTGTACCAGTGTGAATGATGCGAGACATCGCATTTTTTTGAAGAATTACTCTGCAAAAGAAGACAGCGAGCACTTTTTAAATAAAAGGCTTCGACTCCAACTCCATACCACCATGCTGGATATCATTAACTCAGAAAATTTTACGAACTATTTTCGTAAATTCCATGTGGCTTAATGCAACGGATCCAATATGCGTGAAACTTCAGCCTGAGAACTGCGGTTGGTTCTTAGATGAATATTTAAAACCAGTAGGATTCATTGGGGATCATACACCTTTAAAAATAGAAGACATTGTCGAAAAAACAGAAACGGAGAGTGATGACGAAGAAGATTCAGAAGTTGGAGATCACAGTTATATGTCCGATGACTCAGAATCTGAATAATTTTAAAAAAATTTGTATTTTAAATTTTTTTCAATAAACAGAAGTATTCTTTTAATTGTTGTTTTTTATTTCGGCTCCTAATAATAAAGATAAAATTTGCCAGATTAGTAATATATATGTATTACTCTGTCTTTTTTACTAAAGATGTGTATATACTTTAGTGTCACATAAACAATAAACATAGATAAATAATTAATTGATTAAAAAATAAAAAAATAAATAACTATTTCTCTATATTAATAATTAACTACTCCAAAATAATGAACAGCATATACGAGTCTATCGCTATCCTTTTCATTTCCAAGCACAAATAGCATGCGCACTCTCCTTCTTTAAATGGGCGGACTTTAAACAGCTGCTACGCTGCGTCCTTTTCTACCGCATGGGATGGTTGGTCTGGAACCTCTCTCTCACACACATTCACTCGCAGCGATATTTTATTATTTAAAATTCGACAACCGTAATTCGGGACTGATTTTTCACAGGCAACCCTATACCACCGTGTTCCTTATGAAATAATCTTTCATTTTATCTAAAATTGATTCAATAATCAGACCGTTGCAAAATGCTACTATAGATTTACCTGTTTACACCTGGCAACCCGTGGTTGTGACCGGAAAAAAATAGGCAACCTAACGTTTGCATATTCTATGGGCTTCAAACTTTCGATTGGTATCAAATTTATTTAATAATCACACCGGTGCAATGTTTAAAAAAATTTTTTTTTTAAATTATTAATTAAAAATACTCTGGACTCATATAGGATATATTTATTGGCATATTTAATAACATAAAAAATACGTCTCATTAAATAAGCATCTCGGTGAAGGTCGTTGTATAGCGGGATCTTAGACTAAATGTACTAAAAAAATGTCAATACACCACATCTCCATAAATTCATTACATGTTTTTAGGTAACATAAAATAAAGCTATACAAAAAATAAGTAAAACGTAATATAAACTGGTTTAAGAAATCCGGACGGACCCACAAACATTACATGTCTGTTTTCTATAGATTTTTCAAATTATTCGTATTTTACAAAAAAAATCGTAACAAACTCCCCAAATTTTGGAAAATAAGTTCCACTTCTCACCTGACAACATTAGTCAATTCTATAACCTTGGAAATATCGAAATTAAATTTCATGTTTTTACTAAGAAATCATGAAAAAGGTGGTAAGTTTTTCGTTGAAATAACATCATATCCTTATCCTTTCCTCTTTTAAAATAGTTTCGACACATTTTAATAGCGCTGGACGGTATAAAGATGTTTTTCGTGAGAGCTCCAGCCAGTAAAGTAGTCAAAACGACACTAACAGGCGTGACCGGCGTGAGGAGCGTGTGCACCAAATTTGGTGCACGGTTTTTGGTGCCGTTTTTGTGCAATTGATGCGTGATCTAGACGTTTATATGATCTAAGGTTTTGTTAAATATAATACGGCTTTCTTTACTATGGCTCCAATATCTTCGGCATTGATTTTGCCAATTTCAGAGTTAATAAAGACAGGTGCTTATTTTAATGCATATTTAGATGACTGAATCCCGGTCCTTAAATCCTTTCTAATATTATAAACGCGAAAGTTTGATAGAATAGATGTATGGATGTATGTTTGTTACTCTTTCACACAAAACCTACTGAATGAATTTTGATGAAACTTACAATAATATAGCTGACATATCAGAATAATATATGGCCTATAATTGATAAAGATACTAGCTGTCCCGACAGACCTTGTCCTGCCCTGAAGAAATAAAATTTAGAATCTGCTTGCACCGCCATCTATAGGGTCCATTAAGATGTAAGCTGTCTTATCTTTCAAGTTGGATCAAACTGCACATGGTGTGCAAATTTGATTAAAATCGGTTAATTAGTTTAGGAGTCCATCGCGGACAAACAACGTGATACGTATTTTATATATATTAAGATAGTGTGAATTATCCAAAATATAACGATTTTGCGGGCGCAGCTAGTTAGGCATAAATTGAAATTCCTAATGTGCTTGTTTTTAATTTCATCGTTTTCGTGAAATTAAAAAAATAAAAACTTCGTTTAAAAAAACCGACTTCAAAAACGAAAAAACTAAAATGTATAAAATAACTTATTTCTAAAGCTATTAAATATTAATATATATTATCTAAAACATCTTAAAGTCGGTGCTTAGTAATTTTCAAAATATAGTAATTTTTATGTTTTGCTTTGCACCGACTTCAAGATGTTTTAGATAATATATATTAATATTTAATAGCTTTAAAAATAAGTTATTTTATACATTTTAGTTTTTTAGTTTTTGAAGTTGGTTTTTTTAAACAAAGTTTTTATTTTTTATATGTTACTTTTTAGTGTCTAGCTATGTATGGGTGGACATACGAATGGTGCCGCGCTTCTTAAAAAATATAGGTCGCAAGAACCGGGAACAAAAAAATGATCGTATAATGAAAACTACTGGGCCAAACTATGTCAAATTTTTAGGGGACCAATTGGAAGCTATTCCGCGTCGAACAAAAAAAGAATCACGTAAATCGGATCATAAATGACGGAGTAATCGGCGAACATACATATAAAAAAGCAAAAAAAAAAAAAGATCCCGACGAATTGAGAACCTCCTCCTTTTTTCGAAGTCGGTTAAAAAGTAATAAGTATATTACATTGATAGACAATTGATTTGATGTACCAGCTCATTAATAATGGAAGCGCAGAGTTCTGTCCAACTCTTGGAGCAAGAGGAAGCGATCGTCGAGTCTCAGATGCACAATTCTGTCAAACAGTATGTGGAGGGACGAACGGCGCTGGTCGAGGAGTTGGCTGCTAAGTCTGCGTTGGCAGTTAGAGAGTGAGTTATATGATTAAAATATACAAACACCCATGGTGGCTTAGTGGTATGCGAACTTACGTTCCAAGATCAAGAGTTGCAGGTTCGAATTTTGGTCGGAAAGTATGCATCGCCTTGGCAGTTTTTTAACCTAATGTGTCTTGGTAACTATAACAATCTGAGAAACACATTGTTTTTTTTTAATAGCTGGAGTACAGTAAACAGGCTGACGGTCCACCTGGTGGAAAGCGGTTACCGTACCGTACGTAAGAGAAACGTTCTACAGAACCGTTGCGTACATGAGTGAAGTGGCTCGAGGATTTGGGGCTGAACTCCCAACCAATGGTAGAAAGAGGATGACGGCACCATTCGGTTCTTCGGAACACTCCCCGTTGTATAGTCGGTAGAATACGCAGAGAGAAGCAAAGTAACTCCTAAGGCCAGGCGTATCTGGACCGTCTGTTAGTATATAGGTTCATCAACAACGCGATATGTCGATACGACAAATGTCTCAAAAACTCCGTTTTGGACAAGCGTTCTGGGTATAATGTTCGTGCCTGTATGAATAGGAGGCCTGAACCCAGCAGTGGGATGTTTTGTGTATTATATTTCCCACTCGACGAATCTAACTAGACGAACGTGTGGAATGCTACCTTGCAATGTCTATTGGCTGGTAAATGTTCCACTACTAAAAAACCGTGGTAGCTTAATGGTCAGAGCAAGTGTCTCAAATTCAAAAGACTGGTTCGAATCCTGGCCGGAAAGCATGCACCACTTAGGCAGTTTTCTGACTTAATGTGAATATTGTTACAATTATCACTTGTTAACGGTGAAGAAAATCATTGTTATGAAACCTGCACATCGATAGCCGATGTGTCAAACCAGCCAAATCGCCTCGGACAAGTTTGGCAGACTGTCCCTTCCTGTATAGTGGGAGGCTCGAGCCCTGCTGGGACGTTTATGGGCTTCTATTTTTCCCTCTAAGTTTTGCAGCACTAATAAGACAAAGAGTAGCGAATACAAGAGAAATATTTTATATCTCCCAAAATAAAATAGTCCTGCTCTGCTTGAAGTTAATGGACCATTGATAAAACATTGGATGAAAATCCATAGTGACATAATCATATTATAATAGCAATAATGTAATTTTTATGGACCTAGTCTGGATTAAATGAATATTATTATTATACCGAAAGATTTAATTATAAGAACATATAAAAATTAATGACTATAGTAATTATGTCGATATTTGTAGGTTTTTTTGCAATGGGGATTGTTCACTTTTTTTCAATTTAGCTATTTCAAAAACCATTTCGAGGAATAGTGTCCCTAATCATTTCTGTCTAGTTAAAATTCCTAAAAAACGTACGATCTTCTTGTATTTTGTAAGAAATGTGTTTGACCTTTATTTGACCTTACTAAATCCAATCAGGTGGGCCGTCTGCCTGTTTGCCTGCTTCAGGTGTAAAAAAAAATCTAGCTGTACATTATTTGATTTAAGTTATGTAACATGGATTTTCCCTAAAGACCACTTTAAAAAATTTAACGATAACTATAGAAAATAATAATGGTTGAACACGAAAAATTATAAGCCTAGCGACAAAATACACTAAAATGATCACGATACGTAATGAGTAATGACAGTAATATTTAAATAAGTAGCACAGATTACTATGATTAGATATAGATAAAACTTGATTTTATTATTTTTGTTTTCTAGGCAAAGAAATCAATGTAAACTTGTGCCTTATGACGTCATCGGAGAAATAACTTTAAAATCGAATCATAAAAAAACTAACGCTTACAATACAAAAATATTCAAATTAGTATCTTAAAATACCCTATTTTACGTAATAAAAATATAAAATCAGAGGGTATTTTTTTGTGAACAATCCCCATTGGTATCTGATACAGTCGAGCACACATGTTGACATTCGTCTACTTGGCTTGGTCCGATAGACGCAATATAAAATATTCTGTCACGCAATAATTACAATATAAAAGTATTACGTTGGTTCGATAGGGAAGTGCATACAAACCTCTCGCATCTTCTGGATACCTCTCAGCAAGCCTTAGTACTTGACCAGGTATTATATGGTGCTTTGCGGCACGAGCTGTCCACTCTTGAGAAGTTCCTGCTCTTCGCTACAGAGTTACGTCAGTATGTTATAGAAGAGAGTGATGCCATTAGTAGCAGAATTGTGAGTGTATTATATTTTTTATTTATAATGATTTTTTTTAAACTAGCTGTCCCGGCAGACGTCGGGACAAAAAATAGAAGTTGATCATAGAGAGTTGAAAATTTAGGATTTGTATGTATTTTTAATGCTGTATCATAAAAAAATATCTAAAATATTAAAAAAAAATAGGGGTGGACTACCCTTAACATTTAGGGGGATGAAAAATAGATGTTGTCTCAGACCTATCCAATATGCACACAAAATTTCATGAGAATCGGTCTAGCCGTTCCGGAGGAGTTTAACTACAAACACCGCGACACGAGAATTTTGTATATTAAATTTAAAATGTAGTTTTAGTATGTATTGAATTTGTCAAATTTACTTTTCGACCTAGAAACCTAGCAACTTAAGGTGGTCTTTATACACCAACTTAAGAAAGCTAGCAGAAAGAGCTAGAAAAGTAATGATTTCTATATAGCAAAGGCAAATAAACTAATTCACACTCACTCAATACAAGTCATATTATCCCTATTAAACTAGCGAGCTTAGCAAAATTCGTCTTGTCCTGGAAAAAAAAATATCCATAACCCGATTGCAGCGCCGCCTACTGGGTCCAATTATAAATTTAAACAATCTGGGTACCCACTCAAACATAGACAAATTTCATCTAAATCGGTCCAGCAGTTTATAAAAAGTTGACTGATATACACATGTACAGAATAATTAGTTGTATAAAGACACTAGCTGATACCCGCCCGCTTTGCGTGCCGTAAAATCCGTTCTTGGCTGACCTGTACTTGGCGAAAGGAAGGTCTATAGGTATTATAGTTCTTGATGTATCGTGATGGGTCACTATACACCTATTTCTTCAAATAAATAAATTAAACAGCTAAAAAATGTTGTTACATTAATATCCCTTAATAGCGTGTATGCACATCTCTTTGGTTTTTAAAAATGTTTTTCTGTCTTTTTTTATATGTTTTTTTTTCTTTACCAATAGGAGGCTTATTATCAGCATTTTTTTAATATTTTTGTTTCTATATTTTGTAAATATTAGACTGTAAGCCTTCCTAAAATAAAATAAATAAATAAAATACGCGGATTTCTATAATATATATAGATAGTATAAAAATAGTATTAACAAGATGTTGAATATAGACCATGAGTATGGTGCATTAAGCTGTATTTTTTTTATTTCTGGAATACAGCGGACAGGTTAAACCTATCGCTACATCTGCGTGAAACTGCAAATAACTATAACATTATCCCAAATAAAGCAGTAGTATCAAAGTGGGTATATTGTAAATAGGGAGTGAGGATCGAGCTGCCAAAACTTTGAAAATGAATGTAAATAATTTTAATTTCAGGACTCAATGAACATAATATGCAATCAACAGTTGTCAAGTGAACAAAGTCTGTTGTCTTCTGATATTCTAACACATTCACTGTTAAATATATTAGGAAGGCATTCGACTGATGAACGTTTAATGGTTAAACTGTATGATAATGTGCAAAATGAGATTGCAGAGTTGAATTGGAGTATTCAAGAGCATTATACGAAGAGAGTTGAAGTGTTAAATGCGTTGTAAGTCTTTATTCAAAGTATTAAATATACAAACAAAATGAAATCAACGAAGACTCAATGGGCTTGTGATAACAATGCAATTTTTTATAAAATTATAAAACCGACTTCAAAAACGAAAAAACTAAAATGTATAAAATAACTTATTTCTTAAGCTATTATTATTAATATATATTATCTAAAACATCTTAAAGTCGGTGCTTAGTAATTTTCAAAATATAGTAATTTTTATGTTTTACTTTGCACCGACTTCAAGATGTTTTAGATAATATATATTTAGATAACATACATAAAAAAAGCAAAAAGATCCCGACGAATTGAGAACCTCCTCCTTTTTTCGAAGTCGGTTAAAAAGTCATACGCGCACAAAATGCACATGCACGCAAGCAGGCGCACACACACAAACACAAAATATCATAAAATAGCAATCTAACTCACTTATACAATTCCTGGGGAAATGTCTGCGGAATTCCCAGTATATTATCTGTGCAGAAAGAATACAAATTCCTGCGGCCGGGCGGCCTGTTGTAAAAAGCGATAAAACGACCCACTGCCAGGTGGTAGAGCTTTCGCCCGACTGGATGGCTACCACCCCTGGTCTAAAGTATGTCGCCACAACAACCTTGAGCTGTGTTCCGGCATTGGTGACCAGGTTCCAGTCTCCCTTGAGAGAGCAGCAGCGCATATGGTGTTGCAAATGTCCATGGGCGATGTTAACCGCTTTCCATCAAGTGGGTCGTCTGCCTGTCTGCTGAACTACTGCTTAAAGAAAAGTATGAAAAGTAGCACAGATTTTAATTCTAAGAATTTGTTGTCGATCAACGTAAACCGCATCGAAATCGGTCCAGTAGTTTTTAAGTGAACCCTGACTTCTTCTATGTTTGTTACATACAAGAAGTCTAAAAAAAATTGCAATAATAATTCTTCATTGTTTATATAGTCTATTCCAGTTGTATTTTTTAAATAGCTTCAATGTACAGCATGCTTTGAATTTTATAATATTACTAGCCGTCCCGGTAGACATTGTCCTGCCCTAAAAATATAAAAATCTTTAACACGAATGATAAATATAACCTATATTACTTAGGGATAACATATCATTCTACTGGTGAAAGAATTTTTGAAATCGGCTGAGTAGTTTTTGAGTTTATTCATTACAAACATACAAAAATACAACACTTTCCTCTTTATAATATTAGTATAGAAAATCTTCCGCTAAAAACTCTTTGAATTTCCCAGACCAGTGTTGTTTTTATTATATGTGAAAAATTTTGAAGTTGTATTTCTTTAGGTGTGTTTTTAAAAATGATCAGAGTAAATCTTTACGATGCGCGCGCACACCATCACACGAAAAAGCTACACCGTGAAGTTAGCTATAGTATAACATTATAGTATTTCTATTGTTAGTGGCGTTTTTTCTACAAACGTAGAATAAGGCAAAAGATCAAATGTTTTGAAAAGATTTTTATCTTGATACGCCAAAGAAGTATAACTTCTAATGCGTGTACATAATTACACATACACACAATTTTCTTCGTTACAGAAATGCATCAAGGAAGTCTTTGGTTTCATATATCTGGGACGGTTGCACGAAGCAACCCAACACCATAGACAGGACTGTGTCGTCCCTCTTCCATGCTCTACGGCACGAGATGACAGCTGTCGAGAAGAAGGTCGTCGAAGCGACAGCCACATACAAAACTGTCAAGGTAATATTTTTTATCATCTATATCTTCTTATATATATATAAAAATTTTGTGTCACGATGTATGTTGCCAATAAACTCCAAAACTACTCAACCGATTTCAATCAAATTTGCACACCGTGTGCAGTTTGATCCAACTTGAAAGATAGGATACTTTTTATACCGTTGGAACCGGTAGGTGGCGCTGAGATCGGGTTCTAGAATCCTCATAATCACCGGGAGCGATTTTGTTTTTGTGTGTTTGAGTGGGTCTCCGGATGGTTTAGATTCGCAATTAGAACCAGTAGGTGGCGATGATATCGAGTTCTAGATTTTTATTTTTTCAGAGCAGGACAACGTCTGCTGGGGCCGCTAGTGATATTATAAATTTCTAGACATGCCGTGTCTACATTGAAGCTATTTAGAAAAAAAAAACTGGGATATATATATATATATATATATATATATATATATATATATATATACGACGGAGAACATTATGTAATTTTTTTGAAGTGAAACTTAGTGAACTTACAGGCAGGTTTTCAATTGGACAAGTACATTAATCTGCCCGTAAAACTTCAAGTTAAAATTTTGTTGTGATTTGTTTGGCCACTTGTCCGTTGAAGTTTCACTTCTACTATGTGTCCCAGCGAACATTTCGATTTTTTGTCCGTGTCTGTTTATTCGGGAGTCACGTAAAAACTACTGGGCCGATTTTGATACGGTTTTCACTGATCGACATCTAATTTTTATACTAAAAATCTGTGTTACTTTTTATTCCGGGAATCCCGTGAGCATTTTCTTGGTAGTGATTCAGAGTTGTTCGGGTGCATAAAAATAATATACACTAAAGTAGCTAATCCTGAATTATTATTTTTAGCTGTATAAACAAGAGAGACAGATTTGGCCTCAGTCTCTTTACACCGCAGCAGGTGGAGCAAGGCCATAAAACTAATAATGGCTGCATGATAAGATTATTCTAATAGAATATATGGTTGGATTTTCAGAATGGCGACAAGCAGCAACTGAGGAAATTGTGGCAGTGGTTTTTAACCGATCCAGTTAAACTGCTATCGGCCATGAAAACAGCCCAATCAAGGAGTTGAATTGAGGTAATTATTTCAACGCATTGTTGCTAATCAAATCAAATCATTTTTGTTGCGAACTAAGTGTTAGATAGGTCTTATTAAATATAACTGCGAGCTTATTACTTAGCTAGCCTTCCATAGCATCGCAATATAAACTTACTTAACCTATCTCTGTATAATATTGAATTTGGTGCCTTGTATTTTATTTTATTTAAACAACACAACACGATATCTTCTTAATTACCTCTCATTTAAATATTCCTGGATGCTATAATAGGATTTTTTTGTCAACCACTCAAATAATTTTTGTTTAAACATTTAAATATTATTTTCTTGCATTGTAGTTACCATGCAACTTATTATATATTCTGCGCTTTTATCATAGCAGTGGTATGCGGTTAATATGTCGGGCACTTGACGGGCTATTGTCGATACTAATAATCTATACTATTTATTTATCTTGGGCTAGGTTCCACAAGAGAATCATAACGACCACGTTCACGATCGCGATTTTTCCCGTTCCAGTTGCTTGCGGGCGTTACAATCATAAACTCTAAGTGGGACGGATTATAGAGTGTTGATGTCATTAACGAAGAAATACACAAATGTCATTGGTTGATTTGAAAATCGCGCCTTTTTCAATGTATTAACATCTATTAAGATACAGAGAATTAATGCTCTGTGTTCAACGCTCAATTCGACCCAGCTCTTGACACGGGTTGTTGTGCGCGCTGTGTCATTGAAAATAATGACGTCATTACTGACGTTTTCGTCACGACCATGGTTTCGTTCCATTCCACTCACAACGACCACGTTCGCGACCGCGATTTTACCCGATCCACGTGCTTGCCGGCGTTACAATCGTAAACCCAAGTGGAACGGTTATTCGGTTATTCGACCCACTTCTTGACATAGGTCGTTGTGATCGTTGTGTGATCAAAAATGTTTTCGCCACGACCACAACGACCGCTTGTGGAACGGCTAACGGAGCATTTTGGGCTTTGTGAGGTACTCAAAGAACGCACCCTTACTATTTTCATTCTCTTGCCGTACCATCTTCATCATCTCATCAGTGTGGCGAAAAATGAAAACAGTTGGAAAAAAAGTAAAAATATTTATTATATAAAACCTAACTACTTAAATAACAAAAGTGTAAAAAATACTATAATAAATACAAAAAAAATTGATCACAATTTTTAGTCAGTAGTCATGACTAAACAAGGCCACGTGGGTAGCCCATCATTTCGAGGTTCATACAATAACGTAACTTCACATATTCGTATTGTTTCATTCATTCCTAGATAGTTTCATTCTTTACTAGGATATGCCCGCGTGATTCTCAGGACACAAAGTACTGTAGCATTTAGAAAAGGATGTAAGCTATCGTTTTAACAAAAATTGTGTCGAAAGAAACAAATTTTTATGCACCCGAACACACCGCTCCAGTGAAAATTCCCGCGGGGTTACTGGGATAAAAAATAACAAGTTTTATTAAATAAAATCTGCTATAGATCATTGAAAAAAGTCATATTGGATTGGAATTAGATTTTTTTAAATCTGGTAATTTTAAATCATTTCCAGAAAAAATCCAGTGCGCTTTTAAGTCTAAGAATGTTTATTATAGATAAGTGTAAATTAATTTATATGTCTAAGTATATGTCGGAAATCGGTCAGCGCTTTTCTGCGCAAATGAAAACGGTCGGAACTTATAAGTTGTGTCAAATTGCACATTGTTAACAATCTGGTTCAAAATGCTTCCTAGCCAGAACTGTACAAGGAATAAAAAAATAATATTATAAAATTTTAAACATTAATGCCTATACATTGAAGCTATAAAAAAAACTAGAACATAATATATAAGCGATGGAGAGAACACGATGCATTTTTTTAGATTTCTTGTATGTTTGTTCAGGATTCAAGTAAAAACGACTGGACCGATTTCGATGCAGTTTTCGATGATCGACACCAAATTCTTAGACTTAAATCTGCGCTACTCTTTATCCTGGTAGTCCCACGAGAGTTTTCCCGAGAGCGATTTGTACTTGTTCGGGTGCATAAAAATTAGCTTATTCCGGACATAGTTTTCATTGAAACCATTGGTTACACTCTTTTTTTAAGTGTCCCGGGAATTTTAAGTCAAGCGTGGACTAATTCGCGGGCATATTCTACTTTCTCATAAAAATGCCCCACTTATTCATTACATTTTGTTGGAAGTTGTAAAACTGCTTCAGTCCCAAGTGGGTCGCGGCGCTTTCCTCAAAAGCGTGTCTTCCGGCGAGACGTGGATTGGATTGGTGAAGTCCAACTCGATGTGTTCCGGGATCGCGTCGTAGTATGTTATGTGCTCGTTCACGTCTTCTGAAATTAGAACTAATTAATATTGGTTAGGCGCCTTATATATAATTTACTAGCTGACCCGGCGAATTTCGTACCGCCTATTTTCTGAATTCCTAAAGGACTTCGTTTCATGACACAAAAACAAATTCACCAAAATCACTCCAGGTGATTAGGAAGGTTCTAGATTTCGATCTCAGCGCCACCTACCGGTTCTAACTGTGAATGTAAACCATCCGGGGATCCACTCAAACGCACAAAAACAAAATCACCAAAATCACTCGAGGTGATTAGGAAGGTTCTAAAACTCGATTTCAGCGCCATCTACCGGTTCTAACTGTGAATGTAAACCATCCGGGGATCCACTCAAATACACAAAAACAAAATCACCAAAATCACTCCAGGTGATTAGGAAGGTTCTAGATTTCGATCTCAGCGCCACCTACCGGTTCTAACTGTGAATGTAAACCATCCGGGGATCCACTCAAACGCACAAAAACAAAATCACCAAAATCACTCGAGGTGATTAGGAAGGTTCTAGAACTCGATCTCAGCGCCATCTACCGGTTCTAACTGTGAATGTAAACCATCCGGGGATCCACTCAAATACACAAAAACAAAATCACCAAAATCACTCCAGGTGATTAGGAAGGTTCTAGATTTCGATCTCAGCGCCACCTACCGGTTCTAACTGTGAATGTAAACCATCCGGGGATCCACTCAAACGCACAAAAACAAAATCACCAAAATCACTCGAGGTGATTAGGAAGGTTCTAGAACTCGATCTCAGCGCCATCTACCGGTTCTAACTGTGAATGTAAACCATCCGGGGATCCACTCAAACGCACAAAAACAAAATCACCAAAATCACTCGAGGTGATTAGGAAGGTTCTAAAACTCGATTTCAGCGCCATCTACCGGTTCTAACTGTGAATGTAAACCATCCGGGGATCCACTCAAATACACAAAAACAAAATCACCAAAATCACTCCAGGTGATTAGGAAGGTTCTAGATTTCGATCTCAGCGCCACCTACCGGTTCTAACTGTGAATGTAAACCATCCGGGGATCCACTCAAACGCACAAAAACAAAATCACCAAAATCACTCGAGGTGATTAGGAAGGTTCTAGAACTCGATCTCAGCGCCATCTACCGGTTCTAACTGTGAATGTAAACCATCCGGGGATCCACTCAAACGCACAAAAACAAAATCACCAAAATCACTCGAGGTGATTAGGAAGGTTCTAGATTTCGATCTCAGCGCCACCTACCGGTTCTAACTGTGAATGTAAACCATCCGGGGATCCACTCAAACGCACAAAAACAAAATCACCAAAATCACTCGAGGTGATTAGGAAGGTTCTAAAACTCGATTTCAGCGCCATCTACCGGTTCTAACTGTGAATGTAAACCATCCGGGGATCCACTCAAACGCACAAAAACAAAATCACCAAAATCACTCGAGGTGATTAGGAAGGTTCTAAAACTCGATTTCAGCGCCATCTACCGGTTCTAACTGTGAATGTAAACCATCCGGGGATCCACTCAAATACACAAAAACAAAATCACCAAAATCACTCCAGGTGATTAGGAAGGTTCTAGATTTCGATATCAGCGCCACCTACCGGTTCTAACTGTGAATGTAAACCATCCGGGGATCCACTCAAACGCACAAAAACAAAATCACCAAAATCACTCGAGGTGATTAGGAAGGTTCTAGAACTCGATCTCAGCGCCATCTACCGGTTCTAACTGTGAATGTAAACCATCCGGGGATCCACTCAAACGCACAAAAACAAAATCACCAAAATCACTCGAGGTGATTAGGAAGGTTCTAAAACTCGATTTCAGCGCCATCTACCGGTTCTAACTGTGAATGTAAACCATCCGGGGATCCACTCAAACGCACAAAAACAAAATCACCAAAATCACTCGAGGTGATTAGGAAGGTTCTAAAACTCGATTTCAGCGCCATCTACCGGTTCTAACTGTGAATGTAAACCATCCGGGGATCCACTCAAACGCACAAAAACAAATTCACCAAAATCACTCCAGGTGATTAGGAAGGTTCTAGAACTTGATCTCAGCGCCACCTACCGGTTCTAACTGTGAATGTAAACCATCCGGGGATCCACTCAAATACACAAAAACAAATTCACCAAAATCACTCCAGGTGATTAGGAAGGTTCTAGAACTCGATCTCAGCGCCACCTACCGGTTCTAACTGTGAATGTAAACCATCCGGGGATCCACTCAAACGCACAAAAACAAAATCACCAAAATCACTCGAGGTGATTAGGAAGGTTCTAAAACTCGATTTCAGCGCCATCTACCGGTTCCAACGGGATAAAAAGTATCCTATGTCCGTCTCCTGGTTCTAAGCTACCCACCGATTTTCAGCCAAATCGGTACAGCCGTTCTTGAGTTATAAATAGTGTAACTATTTATAACTCAACATGTCTTTCTTTTATATCTTACTAGCTTTTGCCCGCGACTTCGTCCGCGTGGAATTTTTTTCATAAAAAGTATCCTATGTTACTTCTAATACCTCCAAGAATATGTGTACAAAGTTCACAAATATGTGTACAAACAAACAAACTTACATTCACATTTATAATATTATATAGTAGGGATAAAATATTTAGGCTTCCATACAGCCAGTGTCTATGTAGGTTTCCTATACAATTTGATAAAAATCTCATCTGCTCTGTTGATTGGGGTTGAAAAATACTCGTTGTAATTGGACGTAGTTACGAAAAAAGGATCCAACCCACAAAATGTTATTTTTGAATTATTAAAGTTTTAGCTGTATTCTTAGGAAAATATAAGCGTAAATATATCATTTTTCATACAAATAAGTTTAAAGAAAAGAAAGAAAATATATTATTTAGAACAAAAAAAACTAAGTTAATATAAATAGAGAAAGAAACAAAATAAGTACTAAATTGGACCCAGCCTCAGCATAATTTAAATGCATCAATGCGGAAATAAAGCTAAAATTTTAATCTTTAATCTTGAATAATTCAAAAATAACATTTTGTGGGTTGGATCCTTTTTACGTAACTACGTCCAATTAAGAAAGAGAGTTGGTCTGAAAGAGAGTGTTGGGGTGAAGGTAAGGAAAGGAATCCTCCGATGGTTCGGGCATGTGGAAAGAATGTATGATGAAAGAATGACTAAACAGATATACAATGCAAAAGTGGATGGACGCAGAAGTCGCGGAAGGCCACGAAACACCTTCCATGATCAAATTGATCGTGTACTAGCAGAAGGTGATGTCAGGAGCCTCAAGAACAGAAGAGCGTGCATGACAAGAGCTATGAATGTCAAAGAAGCAAGTAAGAGTAAGCCTGAATGGCGCTCTGTTGTTCGTGCCTACCCCGCAAGTGACCTGGCGTGAAGTTATGTATGTATGTAATGTACGTCCAATCAATCATAGTTTGTACACACGTGTGAGGTTGAGCGCGGCGATGATGTCCTGCAGGCGTCTGTGGTCGAGCGTCGCTTTGACCGCGATCCTGTCGCGGCCGAGGCTGCGCCGGCGCCTGTGCCGCGAGTGTGTCGCGTTGCGCGGCAGCAGCGGGAGCGTGAACACCATCTCGGACAGCGGCGTGTTGTCCGGGCCGAACTCCTGGAATACGGGCACACGAGTGAATAAACGAAACAGAGACAAAGCTTCATACAACCGCGCGAATCGGTTGCACTGCTACAAGTGGCCGTACGCGCCGAGACAGGTCGAAACAAGTATACGCCGGCGCAGCCAGCGGACAAACTCAGGGGCGACAGTGCGACGCACGTTGTTTTGCTAGTTTGAATATTTTAATGTGAAAACGTGGTACTCTATTAAGTACCGGAGTCCGTGTTACCCGAAAAGTACAATCCGGGTATCTTCAAGTCTCGTGGGAATAGGTACTATATAAGTAAGCGTGGTGCATCTTCGACCGTATCATCGTCCGGCATTGGACGTGATCGTGGTCAAATGCAAACCTATTTCATCTTCTATATATATAAAAGAAAGTTGTGTTAGTTACACTAACCTAACCAAAGCCTAGAGCATCGACGCCGGGTTGCTAGTCTATGGTTTTTTATAGGATTCATTTCGGAGAACTATTCTTTATTCTTTCTTTCTTCGGACCACAAGGTGCTCTAGTCTACGCTATAACTTGACAGTGAAAACGCTACCAGTGAGATCTAAGCGTTTCGCCTCCACGTTCCTTCTACGTTCGGCAGAGTTGTGAAATGCACTACCAGAGTCCGTGTTACCCGAAAAGTACAATCCGGGTATCTTCAAGTCTCGTGGGAATAGGTACTATATAAGTAAGCGTGGTGCATCTTCGACCGCATCATCGTCCGGCATCGGGCGTGATCGTGGTCAAACGCGAACCTATTTAATATAAAAAAAAGTAAATATTATTAGTATTAAAGATTGTCAATTTGATATGCCATGTGAGTGTTTCCCGTTAGAATTTACCGCACCATTAAAAGAAATAATATTTTTTTTAAAACAACAATTATAAAAAGGAAATTATTAAAGTAAGTAATTTGTAAAGTAAGTACCTATTCTATCATACTGAATAATAAAAGTATTCAACAAATGTTTTGTTTAATTTGTCTTTACCTATTGTGACGACCCTACCAGAATAGGTAACAATTTTGCACGTTTCTAAGAAGCTTTGCCTCTGTTCCGTTTATTTACTCATGTGATACGGGAGCGGACTGTCAAACAAACTGAGACACTTTCTATAAACCAAGGGGGCCCATACACGACCGTGCTGCAAGACTCAGGAGGCATTCTGTACGGTGTTGCAGGCAGCAATAGAATGAAATGTTAGATCTGCCTTTCACTAAATTAAAAAAGTATCTTGCTTAAAAAGGGACACTACACTATTGAAGAATATTTAAATGACAAAACTTCATTTACATAGCAGCTCGCTCCAACCTCTCATACTGTGTTTTGTACCAGTATAACGTATTTTATCTTGCCGTACTTGTAAAGAATATATGGAGATATGTTGCAAAAAGAAAATTTATAACTATAATAATATTTTCTATCCTTTTATTGCGCTCTGTCTTATTGAATATGCATTGTTTGCTACAACTCCATTAATTTTCCAAAAGTCATTCCGTAACATAATTCTGTATAAAAGTAAAAAAAAGAACTTTATAAATAGAACAACAAATATAAAGAAAATCAATTTTTAGCTAGACGTGTTGCTGGGGAGTCTCTTGCCGCTTCTTCTCCTTAACATCAATAACACGTTGCGAAGCGGCGTACATAGACTAGGAAGTAAAATTAAATTTTAACCTATATGTATGACCTTCAAAAAGTATTCTCAAGTGGAACTTATTTTGAATAAAAACTTTTGAATTTATATTTAAATTTGAATAACTCACAATCCTGCATTACGCGGCGAGTATCATAGATTTTGCACGAGTGTACCTATTTATGACTTCCTAAGTAGGTACTAGTAAAAGGAGTCAAATAGCGCATTTATTGGCTAAGGCTACTATTCTTTAGGGACTCAGAACGACCACGTTCACGACCTCGATTTTTCCCGTTCCACTTGCTTGCCGGCGTTACAATCGTACACCCAAGTGGAACTGCTGTTCGAACCACCTCTTGACAAGGGTCGTCGTGAGCGTTGTGTGATCGAAAATGATGACGTCATTAGTGACGTTTTCGCCACGACCACAACGACCGCGTTCGCCTTGTGGAACGGCTAACGGACCATTTTGGGCGTTGTGAGCTAACAATAGAACGCCCTGATTGGAGTTTAATCGTTAAAAATCGATTCTCAATTATAAGGCACCAGATTTGAACATTTTGTGAGGAGTGAAATAACACAAGTATTAACAACTCAATAGCGTTAAGTCTTTTATTATACAATTTTGAACTTTAATGCAATGAAATACGATATAAAGTAATATCCCTCACTGATATTCATAGACACTCGCTGGTACTCAAGGAGTAAAGTCCAGTCGTGCGTCTGAGTTGACACATTTTTTTATTGTTTGAAAAGTAATTAAAATTATTATATATGTGATATGATGATATTGTAAATATAATTTAGATGATAAGATATTAAGGCCTGTTTTCTTATATTTAAGTATATTAGAATATTTTGAATTTTTCGCATCGCTATTGTTTTATGTCACGTATAATAAGATTGTACATTATATTGTTTTTGATACAAGCTTGTGTTTTATTTAAAAAAAATGATTTTCCTATAACTGGCAAGCAGGCAGACTGCCCACCTGATGGAAAGCAAAAAATATATTCACCACTTTGAACTCTTTAAATGCTGGAAGTAATACACGAGGTAAGTTCTATATACTGACTTACCAAACATTTTCCGCTGACGCAATAGGAAGTGTTCCTCTTCCCGCAGGAGGTCCCAAGCGGGAACCATCCCTCCTGGCCGTTGACCAAGTAGAACCGGTGCGATACCCTCTCGTCTTGGCACGCTATACGGCAAGGCCTGTCTGGATCCTCTGGAATTACATACATAATATATAAGACTATGCCTCTTACAATCCTACACGCTCCCCCGCGGTGGTTTGTTCTCGTACAGATTTCCCCTGAATATAAAAAGGCGCTGTTTTATAATTTATTTAATAGATGGCGTTGTTCGACAATGGAGCTAACTATGATTTGTATGTGCTATTACGAAACGTATTGCGTTTCAAAACTTATATGGCAAAGTGGATAAAATTATACTTACCACGCTTGTCCAAGTATTTTTGAATTGCCATCAATGCGAGTTCCATCTTGTAAGGAAGGGCATTATAATTACCGAGGTTCTTAAAACTAACAAAATCACACTATAAAATGTCGACATTAGCCTGATAGACTGTATGTCTGTATTACGAAAGTCCCACAGACGGGGCACTACGGTCGTGCAACGGAATGCTAGAAAGATACAATAATTTTAGAAAGATTTCAGATTGAATAGTACTTATTAGTAAATGGAATAATAATATAATGTAACATTTACATTCAAACGTTTGATGAAAACAACATAACGGCTGGGCTAGTTTTGTTTAATTCGTTCCTTTTCGTTGCCGCGGGACTACACACAGCGGCGTAGCGTGGGTGATGGCTGCCCGGGGCGGAAGACAATAAAAATTTTGCCGCCCTTTTATTTAGGTATTTCAATTAAATGCATTCTATATCTATACTAACATTATAAAGAGGTCTCTGGATCTACTGAACCGATTTTGAAATATTTTTTCTTTTATGTTGCCAGCAGTCGCTACAAAATATCATTCAAAGAAAGGGGATTCCCAGAATTCGTCACAGAATAAGTAATTAAAAATTCCATGCTCTTTTCCATCGGTGCGAATTTTTAGTTGAGATAAAAATGGGAAACGGTTCAAATATTTATATTATTTATTGTGAAATTTTGCCACCCCATAAAAAGTGTCGCCCACTACTCTACGCCACTGACTATGCAAAACCGCTCACTAAGTTTTCACTAAAAAGAGTAAAAGAAGATAGATATACCTCTTTCGCTCTAAAGAACTGTGAACTGTATCAATCCTTCGCTCATTGAGCTCAGTAGTAGTAGAAATACAGACAAGAAATCGGAACGACACCTCTTTCAAGAGCCTAAAAAATCTAGAGCGACCGTGTTGTAAAATCAAACGTAAAATTTTAGCTCATGTTGCCACTTGTGTTAACAAAATATTTTCTGATCGTACTTCAAAAGAAATAAAGATCATTCCACTATCGATAAAATGGCGGACAATGGAACTTAGTACCTACAGCCTTCTTTGATATATTAAGTCTTCAGCATAGCTCAGGCAAATTAGTCTTTGAGTGACGCCAATCAACGGAGTCCTCGACTACATAGTTCCCATTTCTCACAAAAAATTTAATAATTAATTTAAAAACTAACAATATGTTACAACCATTGTTCATTTTAAAGTAATATTATTTTATTTTGTAGAGACTAAAAACTTCGCCACGACGTCACCCTTCAGTTATTGCCAAAAACTGCCCAAAATATGACAATATTTTATTATACAAAGGACCGATTTTTCAAATATCAGATAAAAATTATCAGTCGAATAAATTATAATCTGACATAAATTCGAAAGTGAAACAATTCAACTGTTTTAGTCATGCAACTGTCATTTTCAATTTTCCCATGTTCTGTTTTATTCTATAGAATAGCTTTTATCTGGAGATTGAAAAATCTGCCATAAGGTAAATAAATGGTTAGTAGGTACTAGTAAAAATAAAAACTTCGTTTAATAAAACCGACTTCAAAAACTAAAAAACTAAAATGTATAAAATAACTTTTTGCTACTGGGTTGCTACTGGGCTATGTCAAATTTTTAGGGGACCACATGGCAGCTATTCCGCGTCGAACAAAAAAAGAATCACGTAAATCGAATCATAAATCTCAGAGTAATCGGTGTACATATGGAACGGAGTGAAAATTATTTGCATGAAAAATGTTCATAAAATGAAAACTACTGGGCCAAACTATGTAAAATTTATAGGGGACCAATTGGAAGCTATTCCGCGTCGAACAAAAAAGAATCACGTAAATCGGATTATAAATGACGGAGTAATCGGCGAACATACATAAAAAAAGTAACGACAAAAAAAAAAAAGATCCCGACGAATTGAGAACCTCCTCCTTTTTTCGAAGTCGGTTAAATAAAGAAACTCGGTATTAGAGAACGGTTTACCTTATTTTATGATAATCGATTCATTCCCTTTACTATGAAGAAGGAAGTAATAAATACACAAAAGTGAGTGTTGAATAATAGTCTTACCCAAAGCTGGTGAGATCTGCATGCCAAGCCCTGACAACCTTGTGACTCTTTCTTTATATTTCGAACAGACCATCGTCGCATATTGGTATGGAGATTTCCTTTGGGTACATCCCTGGGAATAAATATAAGGTGGTACTTTATAAGACACAAAAACACACATGCACACATAAAATATGGTATGGGATATAAATGTACTTTAATGTATGTAGACTTGTGCAAATAGGCTCACTAAAAAGAAAAGAGAGATATAGCTCTTTCATTCTAAAGAACTGTATTACTCCTTTAGCTCGATAGAAATACAAGCTAGAAATCGTAACGACTGTGCCGAGCCGTGTTTTCACGCGTACGGTAATATTTTATTTTATATTCCCACTTGCAATACCTATTTGTATCGTTTTACGTCAACAGAAAAAGTATATTATATATAAATACTAGCTGTACCCGGCAGACGTTGTCCTGCCTTTAAATAATAAAAATCTAGAACCCGATTCCAGCGTCATCTACCGGGACCAAATGTTAATCTAAACTATTCTCAAATCCACTTGAACAAACAAAAAAGTTCATCAAAATCAGGCCCAGCGTTTAGGAGTATCGCGGCGCCACCTACTGGGTCCAATCGTTTGTTTAAACCATTCCGGGACAAACTTCAACACATACAACAACAAAAAGAACACCTAAATTCTGGTACCCGATTGCAGCGCCATCTACCTGGTTCAAATTAAAATCTAAATCATCCCAGTAGAAAATTATAAAAATACTAATATCGCTATTAAAAAATAGGGGTTGATCGTAGAGGGTTGAAAATTTAGGGTTGTATGTATTTTTTAATGCTGTATCATAAAAATAAAAAAATATTTAAAATTAAAAAAAAATTGTTAGGGGTGGACTACCCTTAACATTTAGGGGGATGAAAAATACATGTCCGATTCTCAGACCTACCCAATATGCACACAAAATTTCATGAGAATCGGTCAAGCCGTTTCGGAGGAGTATGGTAACTAACACTGACACGAGAATTTTATATATAAGATATGCTTAAGTATTCTCAACTCTACTTTTATAGGTACAAATCTGTTTGTACTGTACGTATTGACAGCGCCCAGTGTTGGCAACTGAGCTGATTGAGTGAACGAGCTGATTCAGTCGGTGAGCCGGATGAGCCGTTGTTGAGCTATGTTTACTAGCTGAGCGGATGAGAGATAAGTTTTAAAATGGGATATAGTTAATTTTTAATCTCTAATTCGCAAGGCACCCAAGTCTACTTCATTACACACAAAAAACACACACAGGCGCACACATAAATAATAGAAATAGTATGTAATACGTAGTATCCATAGTAGTTTGTGGTATGTACTTTATTGCACACACACACATATACACATATAGTTACCGATGTCGTCGGTGTCTCTATGTTCAATAAAAATCAATCACTTGCGTTGTTAAACTTTATATTTTGCATATAGTTAAATAAATATTTCACATTGCAATGGTAATAGAAATTATATTAATTATTGCGTGTGGCTAAGCGGATCTTCAGTTACAAGATGGCAACCACACATTCTTTGTTGCTAGAGTGTAATTTTAAATGGCTGGCCTGGGCACATGGCCCAACGCCACGCACATATAATATTTTATACTTGCTCTTTGATTACTATTTTTTCATGATAACTTACCAATTCATGTCTGGTGGTGTCTGGTGTGCATAGCTGTATGCTAGTGACGGGCCTAGAAGCGGCCCTCACGAGCCTGACGCCGACGCCCGGCGTCACGCAGTGGTAGTGGCAGCCGCTGGTTGGCCGCCACTGACCGCCAACGGCCCGACGCCAGGGGCTTGACGATTTTCTACTGTAAATGCAGTTTACACGTCTACACTATCTACATTAAATACGCTGTACTACAACTAATACATAAAACGATACTATACATATTCATAAAATACGCCAAGTACCACAATTAATACATATAAAATATTATGGAGATGCACTCTACATTAGTATAAGTTTAGTATTAAAATTAGAATAAATTAATATAATAAGTTATTCGCTTAGATCATATAAACGTCTAGATCACTCATCAATTCCACAAAAACGGCCCAAAAAAAGTGCACCAAATTTGGTGCACTCGCTCCTCACGCCTGTTAGTGTCGTTTAAACTACTTTACTGGTTAGAGCTCTCCAAAAAAAATGCTGTCCTACGCTATTAAAATGTGTCGGATCTAGTTTAAAGAGGAAAGGATAAGGATAAGATGTTATTTCAATGAAAAACTTAACACTTTTGTCATAATTTCTACTAAGAAGAGTTTTACTAAAAAACATGAAATTTAATTTCCATATTTCCAAGGTTATCGACTTGACTAATGTTGTCAGATGAGAAGTGGAACTTATTTTCCAAAATTTGGGGACTGTTACTATTTTTTTTAAATAAAATATGAATAATTTGAAAAATCTATAGAAAACAGACATGTAATGTTTGTGTGTCCATCCGATTTTCTTAAACCAGTTTATATTACGTTTTAAATGTCCTACGAATCCAATTGTAGCAAATCGTTGGATAAAAGAAATCTGGGAATCGCAAGATGACCACCACTGGAATCCAAAAAAAAGGTCGCTTGTTTTTTCCAATTATTTTGAAGAAAAAGAAATTTGTGTATCGGAAAAAAGTTTTAGAAGAATTAAAAAAGGAGCTGTGTCAAGCAAGATGTATTGAAATAGCATTATTAATTCAATTATAAGATTAATAGTAATCATGATTCATACACTTCAATAATACTTTCTTCTTATTGGTTTTGAAAATGAACCGATCACCATGAATCTCGACAATACAAACTTATTTTAATACTGCCATATGTCTATACTTGCGGTAACGGAAATAAACAATATACTTTTTAAAACAGAAAACACGAGATATTTGAAGTATCATGCAAGAAAAGTTGAAATAACCAATTATATATTGTTGAAGTAGTGCTTGTTTTCGATGGATAGAAAATTGACAACAAATGAATAAAGAGTAAGTTTACGGTGCTATAAAATTTTAATTAATTTTTACTGTTTAATTTCTTCTTATGCAATTTTAGTTATCGCTAAAGAGAAGAAGTAGTGAGAGAGAGAAGAATTTCAAAACTTATTTTTTGTGTAGCTTTATTTTATGTTACCTAAAACATGTTATGAATTTATGGAGATATGGTACATTTTTTTAGTAGATTATTGTCATAATTAAGATATTAATTTTGTCTATATTCTGTTACCTGCTTCTCCATTAATTACTAATAAAGTAATAATTTAATATATTGATATGTTAAAAAACAAATTTTAGTTTATAAAATAATAACACCGAACTAGTTTGAATAAAAACTTTTGGAAATGTATATTTTTTATTTTAATAACAGCCCTTTTTTAAGTGGTTTAGTTGCTCTAAGTCCCTGCACTAAACTTTTCCGAGTACATACCCCGTAGTTCCTACTACTACAGACTTATAAAAATGTATTAATATCTGTGCGGACATTTTATTGCGAATTAAAATTACTACATTATACTAAAATGTGTTATGAATTCATTTGTGTGTGTATTTTTTTATGGTTCGTTCCAAAACACAACTTTTATTGCTAATACTTTAATTATCAAAAAAAGCCTAAAACTTCTGATTAATATTAAATTATAACACAAAAAGCGATTAATTCATAACGATCATTTAAACTTTTCACTTAAATAAAAAAAATATTTAATTATAAAAAATGGGGTATTATTTTTTAGCTGATATCCCGAAATCACGCACACATTGATAGTTTTTCGAGAGTGAATATAGCAACGCTTCGCGTTTTTGATGCCGTTTTTAGCGGTGTTGTTTGTTAGCAATGCTCTCTCTAGACATGTTATAACTCAATGGTTATTCGTAAGGTACAGGTACACCACAACACAAAAATCACTGAATTAATGTCACACACAATGATAATAAGCGTGTATGAACTCTAAAAACTTTCTTAGAAATTAAGTTGTAAAAAAGAAACGGAACTCGAGTCCATAGAGTTATATTTTTTTTTACCGAGGTTAAAAGTGCTAAAACTGGTTTCCGAAAAAAAGACCGGGGTTTTGACACACAAAGGCATACAAAATATGACGGTTATAATATTATTAGGATCTCGTTTTGCCACATTAAAGCAAATTATTTATTATTATTAATATTATTTATTTTTTAGCAATTACTCACGTGATTGGATGAGGCGTAGCGGACTGAAGTTGCAGCGCTTCCCACTCGCAGTCGGCTGGTTTTAATGTGAACTCCGAATCGTTGCTTGAATCACACGTGAATTTCTATAAAATACATTATATATTTAAAAAATGTGACAAATATACTCTGCAAAGTATTTTTTTCAAGATTAATATGAAAAAAGTTCAAAATATCAGTAAAGGTAAAACCGAGTAAAGGTTTTTGAAATGGGCAACACAACCTGACCTGACCTATAAACGGAGTTTTTGGCGGGAACTGAAAGGAGACGTTGTGCTGTGCAGTTTTATTTTCTAAAAATGTGTATAATTACTCTAAAATGAACAATAGTTGCAGGATATTGATAGTTTTCGAGTAGAAATTATGTGTTTTTGTGAGAAATGTGAACTGTATAGTCAGATGTGATCTTTCGAGTTTTCACAAGAACTCCATTAAATGGCGTCGGTTGTAGTCTGCAATACAACTGCGTGGAGAAATTGGCTGATAGATACCGAGGGTGCCTTGGTCTTATAAGGAAACTCCGGATTTTTCAGTTAAAACATATTATAATGAATTTTAGGTAAACTTATGAGAATACATATTTTTACATCACGAATTAATATTTTAGTACATTTTTCATAACGTTCCAAACATAAACGTCATATTTTCATATATATTTTTTACTGTTTCTTTATCTCGCCAGCAATGCGAGATAAAGGCTGTATATAGGTTTAACATACTCGCCCCACTAAGGGCTAAGTAGCCTTAGACCTTAGTTTAATTACATAAAATATTTAAAAATAAATAAAACTAGTTTGCAAAGGACCAACTTCCCTAAAAAAAAAACAAAACAAAAACAATTATCTATACAAATAAAAACTGAAATTAAACAAAACACTAAACATTTACTCCGTTATAGGGATAATACATAACTTGGAAGTTGGTCTTCTTATTAGACAGTTTTTAGTTTTAAGGGTCACTACCCTGGTGATCCCATCTTGGCCCGGATGTGTCTCGGTTACTAAACCGTATAACCATCGACACGGGGGTAAGTTGTCTTCTTTGATTAAGACAACATCCCCTTTTTTGGGTTCTGGAGCTCGTGACGCCCACCGATATCTATGGAAAAATTGAGTTAAATATTCACCCGACCATCTACGCCAGAAATCTTGAAGCATTCGCTGTGTATATTTCCAACGTCTCAGCGAAGTTATATTAGACCGTTCAAAATTTTGATCGGGGGGAGTCACAAGAGGTTCTCCGATAATAAAGTGTCCAGGCGTCATTACATTTGCATCATTCAGATCACTACTTAATCTCCACCCGATAATAAAATACTTATTATTACTATAATTTACAGTTAACTGGATACCTCCGTGCAAGGTTTGTTTATGGCTATGTAAAATTATTAGACTTGTGAGTTTAGTTTTTTTTTGTAAAATAATGGGGTGTTTCCGGGCTAAACTTAATGAAGACTGTTCCAATCTTCCAGCTACTCTCAGAATCCCTTTATCGTCTAAATAAGGATTTAATGATTTTAATGCACTTTTCCGTCCAACTTCCCTTGTATTCAATAAGTCAGATATTTCTCTTTGAAAATACATTTTCTGTGTTTCCCTTATGCAAACTTCTAAAGCCTTGTTCCATTCTTCTTTTTGTAAATAACTTTTAGTTATCCTATCAGATTTAGATTTTTTCCAATTTAACATTCTTCTACAATAAGCTATCACCCTAATCATTTTATTTAATGTAGAAAATCTTTCCCATATACTATCTTCTGTAACAATATTATGAATCTTGATTGCTTCGACTTCTGTTCCTATATCCTTCGGTTTACTTAGAACTATAGATTCCTCCTTGAGAAATTCTGGACCATGAAACCATAACATATTACTTTTGAGTTCACTTGGTAACATCCCTCTAGATGCACTATCGGCAGGATTTAATTTTGAACAAACATGTGACCACTGTCCAGGATTAAACGATGTTAATATCTCTGCTACTCGATTCGCAACAAACACCTTCCATTTACTGGGTAAATTATTAAGCCAAGCTAACACAATTGTTGAATCTGTCCACGCATAGAGATTATCTTTATCAATATTAAGAATTTTAGCTACTTCTAACATCAACCGAGATAATAAGACAGCTCCACACAATTCCAAACGCGGAATCGAAACTTGTTTTATAGGTGCTACTCTGGACTTGGCCGTCACTAATGAGACATGTATGTTACCTTCGGAATCTACTACTCTAAGATACACAACCGCTGCATAAGCTACTTTTGAAGCATCACAGAACCCGTGTAATTCTCTGAGCACATCGTTAGACTTGGTCTTCATCCACCTAGGTATTGCAATCTGAGTAAGTTCAGTTAATTCCGCTCTAAAATTAGACCATTCCTTTAAAATTTCTACTGAAACCACGTCATCCCATTGAATTCCTGTTATCCATAGTTTTTGTATCATTGTTTTTGCCAAAATTATACACGGTGTGATCCAACCTAACGGATCAAAAAGACGTGAGATATCTGATATAATAATCCTTTTCGTAACTGGTGACACAAGTTCCAGTAGTTTTACCGAATAATGAAAAGTATCCCCACTTCTTCCCCAAGTAAGTCCTAGAATTTTTACTATATTATCCATTTTTATGTTTATATGACTATCGTTATCTTTATCAGTTTCTTTTAGTTTTTCTAATAATTCATCATTATTACTTACCCATTTTTGTAGAACAAAACCACCTTTATTTAATAACTCAGTCATTTGTTTATATATTTCAATACCCTGTTTCACAGATTTGCAACCTGTCATCAAATCATCCATATAAAATTCATTCATAACTCTTTCTGCAGCTTCAGGATATTTAGCCCCATCATCAAGCGCTATTTGCTTTAAAGTTCTACATGCAAGAAACGGAGCGCAAGCTGTTCCAAAGGTGACGGTTAGCAACTTAAAATCTCTAACTTTGTCTTCTGGATTATTTCTCCAAAGAAACCTTTGGCAATCAGCATCATCTTCACGTACCCTGATCTGACGGTACATTTTGACTATGTCAGCTCCTAAGCAAATACTATTCAATCGCCATCTCATAACTAAATGTCTTAATTCTGGTTGAATAGTTGGCCCAACCATTAAACAGTCATTAAGAGATAACCCATTTGTTCCTTTAGAAGAAGCATTAAATACTACTCTTACCTTTGTAGTTTCTTTATCTTCTCTTACAACCGCGTGGTGAGGTAAGTAAGCCGTTTTCCTTCTTTTTTCCTTTACTGCATGCACCTCTACCGCATGATTTAACTCTAAATATTCATCTACCACTTCTGTATATCTTTCTTTTAAATTTTCATTTTTCTTAAGTCTATGTTCGAGACCTTTCAATCTCTTTTCCGCAATCCATCGGGATTCTTCATAATTGAAGTTTGATATTTTTTCATTAAAAGGTAATCTTACAACATACCTTCCTGTCTCATCTCTAGTTGTTGTTCTAGTAAAAAATGTTTCACACTCTTTTTCCTCATCTGTCCATTTCTGTTCTTTGGGTAGTGAAACATCAGATTCTAACTCCCAAAATTTCTTCAAAAAGTCATTTTCTTCGTCCACCTGACAATGTAATATTGCTACATGATTATGTGTGGGAGCATTCATCTCGCCTACACCTGATAAGATCCATCCTAAAGTAGTATCCTGCGCTACTACAGATCCATTTTTCAGTATGCCTTGTTTAATAATTTGTGGATACACTTCGGCCCCTAATAAAATATCTATTTTATTCGGTTTATAATAATCCGGGTCCGCCAATTCTAATTTATTTATTTCAGGCCACTCCAATAGTTTAATTGTTTTAGGCGGCAGTAGGTTAGTGATCGATTTTAAAACATATGCTTTTACTGTGTACATTTGCGAATTGAACCTAGATTTTAAATTCACATACACCATCGTTTTCGAAGTCACATCTCCTGTCAATCCTGAAATATTACAATTAACAGGTACTTTTTTTAATTTTAGATATTGTACTGTAGATTCTGTAACAAGACTAGCCTGAGATCCTTGATCTATCAGAGCTCTTAAAACATAATTGTCTGCATATTTGGACTCTGCTTTAACAATCGCAGTAGCTAATAAAACTTGATTAGACGTTTCAGTCGAGAAATACGTTAAAACAGGATTTGAATTTTGTGTATTATTTTCATTATTGTACATTTGAGATGATCCTGCTTCTTCAGATACCTCATTTTGAACTATCCCTAAGTTATTGTGCATATTTGTTTTATTAAGTGTGTCCGATTGATTTGTATGAAGCAAAGTATGATGACGCCTTGGACAGAATTTACACTTCATATTGCTTTGACAAGATTTAGCCACATGACTAGTACTTAAACAATTGAAACAAGCTTTCTTTGACATAATGAAATCTCGCCGTTTTTCAACATTTTCGTTTGCAAACTTCTTACAAACATTTATTTTGTGTTCCTCGGAACAAAATAAGCATATATTTTTAAAGACATGCATTGATTTATACTTCATATTATTATACGTAACAGTTTGACTATTATTATTAACATTTGAATTTGATACACGGTTTCCAAAAAAATTTGAATCTAAAAATTCTAAAGCCCTGTATCTTTTAGTTAGAAGATCTTTAAACTGTTCGAAAGTTGGTAAATCGTTAGAAGAATTATTTATGACCGAAAACTCCCACTGCCTACGAGATTCTGGGTCAAGTTTCAATGTCAGAATGTGTATTATTAATATATCCCAATTTGAAACATCAATACCTAAATTCGCCAGACTATATATACAATCACTTGTCGTATCGAGTAATTCCTTCAAACTATGCGCAGATTCCATTACAATATTTTTTTGACTCAATAGCCTCTTAATAATATGATGCGACAAAAACCTTTTGTTGTCATATCTAATTTTTAATTGATTCCAACACCGGTCATAATTAGCTTCAGAAATTGGAATTTGTCTTAACAGTTGTTCAGCCTCCCCAATAAGATAGCTTTTCAAATAATGCATTTTCTGTACATTATCAAGATTCATATTGTTATGTATGAGTGAGGTAAACATATCTCTGAAGGTAACCCATTCGGTATATTTTCCCGAAAACGTTGGGATTTTAATTTTAGGTAACTCAATTTGAGTTCTTGGTTGCTCAAAAACTTGTTGTTGAGATATGTTTTCCCCATCTCCTCGCTTAACTGTAAATTGACTTAGAATATTTTTTAATTCAGTTTTAAAATCAAGATAAATTTCACCAGCTGTATCAAATGTATCGTTTTGCATATATTCCTGCTCATAAAGATCCCTTCCAAAACGCTCTAATAATATCTTATGAGTTGACGTAAATTCCGACCACAATTTTTCTAAAGCTTCTAACCTAACCTGAACATAATTCTCGGTTATCCTTTCCTTCGGGGATTTTTTAAAATTTCTCTGTAGTTTTTGTATGTTTTGGAAAGTATCCATTTGCATATATATTTGGGAATCCATCATCAAAATTTAAATTTTAAGAAATAATAGTTAAATAAAACACGGAACCAACGAATAAATGAAACGGAACCCTAAAAAGTTAAATTTGTTACGAATTTGTAAAAAAAAGAACACGGAACCAATTAAATTTTACACTGAACCCTAAAATTTCACATTTCCAAATATGTATGCCAAACATCAAATTAATCAATAAAAAATACAACAAATTAATATCCCGTTAAAAGTTTAAACGAATTAAAGCACTTTTTATCGCACACTTCACTTCACTTTCACCTGAATGGATTTTTCAAAATTTTGAAATGAATTTGTAATGTACTCACAGTTCTGTAGATTTAGTTTACCTCCCTTTGTTTAGTTTTCCTTTCCACAAACCTTCCGATTGAGCTTTCCTTCAGCAACGCTTACCCTCGGCGCCGTTTGGACTATTGGTATTGGTATCTGGGGTTTATCACACGGGTTTAGTTCCCCTATCCACCACTGGTTTTATTAATATCGAAGGACCATGGAGAAATTGGCTGATAGATACCGAGGGTGCCTTGGTCTTATAAGGAAACTCCGGATTTTTCAGTTAAAACATATTATAATGAATTTTAGGTAAACTTATGAGAATACATATTTTTACATCACGAATTAATATTTTAGTACATTTTTCATAACGTTCCAAACATAAACGTCATATTTTCATATATATTTTTTACTGTTTCTTTATCTCGCCAGCAATGCGAGATAAAGGCTGTATATAGGTTTAACACTGCGCTGCTATACGAATACCTATTAATTAACATGTTTCCGACTGAAAGACTTTGATTCTATGGTCATGAATAAATTAATAATAATAAATGACCTATAAACAAGAAACAAAAAAAAACTGATGTTACCTGGCATGTTCCCGAGATGCAAAACATAGGAGCCATTGTGGAGCAAGCAGTGCCATCGGGGAGACTCCATCCCCTGGATTTGTACCCCCCGCCCCGTGTATCGCACCACACTGCACATGCGCTGCTCACGTCTAACATGAACAAAACAAAGATTTATTAAGTACGTGCAAAACTTATATACGTCCTTGAAGTTCGTACACGTTGTTGCGCCAAACACAATAATAAGGTTCAAGTGTTTTTTTACATGATACCTACAGAGTTAAAAGCGAAGAATGTAGAGTTCATACTCAGTTTATTTTGGTAGCATCTCTGGTTTTGCAAATTTCCATATGCGACGGTAGGTACCCACTTTCCATCTGTATTGTAAGTAGTGACCGATATGGTCCTATAGAGCCGGATTCATTGGTGGAAAATTAGCAGTATACTTTCAAGAAATATTTCAAGCACTATACTATTTCCATTTCTTTATTATCTCGATGACAGTTCTAATTTGATAGTTGTAGTGTTGTGACCGAATAAGTAATTATTCTATTCTATTCTATAACTTCACGCCAGGTCACTTAAGTAATGATACCACAACAAAAACATTCAAATATGTTTATATAGAAGTACAGGAACGATAATATAGAAGTACTGGAACTTATAATAAATGTTGGGGAGAGCTCATCGAGTGACAGTGACGATTCATCAGATATTGATTAAATAAATAAAGAATCAACATAATATAATTACATCTTGTAATGAAATCTAATATTAGTTAATAAATTTGTACAAAATTATCCGGCAATATTTTAGTTTCTTACACTTTGTAAAAAAATATCGGGTCTGTTATCGTGTTACGTTTATCGATAGCTCCATCCCTATTAGTTTCTCCGACTCTGCTATGACCTTGTACGTGCGTAAGCGTCATATTTTTAAATAATGTATACATAATGTAAAAAAGACGCTCGTCAAGTTTCCACAGGAGCTGTCATCGAGAAAATAAAGAAATGGAAATAGTATAATAGGGCAAATAAAAGGATAGTAAAATCTAAGAACCCGGCAAAACTTACCATCAGTGTCGATCCTCTGCAGGCCGGTTCCTATCAGATCTGGATCCACATCCCTCGCCCTCAAACAGATCTCATCGGCGAATTCCCTTACACTCATCCTGGGCACGTTGTCGCATTGTTGGGCGTGACACGACTGGTACTTCTTGTCGGGGCCGGGACAGTACTTTGTGCTTGGGTCATGCCTGAAATTATTTTTTAAATCACGCCTGTCTTTATTATTTTGGCTGAAGGCAAACGGACCACCTAATGGAATGTGATTACCATCGCCCTGGGATAGGATAGGGGAAGGGAGCATTAGATAGGAAAATATTCGATGTATGGAAATGGGATGGGAGGGAAGGAAAAGTGCTACGTGGTGATGTCGCAAAAGGAGGCGGCGGAAAGGGAACGGGAGGATGCAGCACTTCTGGCCTCGATCCGCCGCCGTAGATCAGGGTGCCGAAGAAGAGACTATCACCAGTCCGTTCCGCCTTAACAGCTGTCATAAACCATAAGATTCGGGAATAGTTATCGTTCAAATAGCGGCCGAGACATAAGCACTGCGTGGATTTACGTTAGAGAGAGGGGCTTTATGAGTCACCGCCTTCAAGGCCATCAGATGTGTTTTTGGTTACCGAGGTCTTGACATACGGCGTCAAGATGTAAAGGAGGGAAGCCAAAGTGAGCCATGGGAAATCTCATTCACCACCACGAAACATAATCGTAAACAAGTCAAGGCTAACCATTTTACGCCGGTTTTGTGGCTTGTCCAGTATACACAATATAATCAAAGTTCTTATGATTGGAACTGAAGTTGCGAAATTGCCAGCTGCGCATGCCTTCTAGGCACATTACCACATGGAGATGGTGACCAAGCCGTTGTACAAGTACTTATTCTAGTAATTTATTATACTCTTTCTATTCCACTTATATGTCTTAAAAAATATTGAAAAAGATATATTATGAAGAATACGAAATTAAAATCTGTAGTTACTGGAAGATTTTTAACAGCAACTTAATCTAACCTATTTAGAGTTACATAGTTTATTCTATGAGAAAAGCTCTAGTTTTGTATAGTACCTTGGTCTATTGCACTTCCTCGTGGCAAATGAGACTCCAGCTGCTGCCGGTGCGTGTGTGTCGTCAACAAGGCAAGCAGAAGCGCACTCAGACCACTCTGACCACTTGCCCCACGAGCCTCGACGGACCGTTGTCAGTCCTTCGCGTTCCACACACTCCCCACCATGACAATACTGTAAATATTGAATATTGACTATTTTATAGCCGTACACGCTGAAGGTAAAAAGTTATCTTGCTGGGGAGCTAAGATAATTATGTATGTTGCTGAGAAGTTTGTCTCCTTTAACTAAAACTAAAATTGCTTTGGACGCGGTGGTAGACTCATGACTTTCAATCTGTAAGATTCCATTTTGAAATAAACACAAATACCAACGAGCATGTAGTTTGTGTTTAAATAGTGACTTATACTATCTACAAGGAAAATAAAAGACAGAAACTTTTCGTCTTTTAATATAATGCTATTAAAACAGGCCACCGTCTGATATTATCAAAATTTACAAATAACAGAATTCAACCACATCTTTTCATTTACTTTCTCTATCCGTTCAACAGTTAAAAATGTATGTTTATAGACTTTTCTGGCCGTTTATTTGTACGACAATTACGCCACAATTATATAAATAAATATATATATATATATATTCATCGCGAATCTAAATTAAAATTATTCAACTGGCTAATACAACTGACTGGCTACACTAGTCCAATAAGTCTGTAATGACACACTCCCTCGTTCTCTTGTACACACATCACACACATATATACATATACACACCCGTTCACACATCTATACATGTCCACATACATTACAAATATTAACACGAAAATTTCCAAAAAGTTTAAAATAATTTTTAATTTTTAAATAGTATAAAAAACGAGTTGTCTGGAAATGGGCGCTAACAACTGCAACACAGTATTATACTACAGCAGTTGTTTGCGATACCAAACTGTTTCTATGTTAATAGTTTCGAATAAATTCTTTAATTCTAAAAAAATCTTAACTTCTCCCCCATTGTCAAAAAACTTTCCGAACAGGTGGGGTGTGTACTTACCATATCTTCGCCACACTTCGTGCCCTCAAGGGCTGGATGTGAGGTCCAAGTGTACCGCTCCCTCTGACAATGTAGATCTCTGCAGACGTCCTCCAGGTTTTGCGCAGCCGAATGGCGACTGCCCTTCCCATATTTCAGCATACCTGCAAATTGGGGAAAATATTTCGGGATACTAGTTTTTAAGGTCTGTCATAATACATTAACGAAAATAACGTGTTATGACAGAAATGAAATCATGCATCATGAAAAGAAACTCATCACTTTTACGGTAAGTAATTTTCTACTTCCACTTGACTTGAAATTACCGCGGGATTCCCGGGACATAAAGTACCACAGTTATAGTTTTAGTGAAAACTATGTCGGGATAAGCTAATTTTTTATGCACCCCAATAATTAAAATCCACTCTCGGGGAAATACCCGCGGGATTCCCGGGATTAAAAAACATAAAATTTGCTATCGATCAGCAAAACAAAAACACATTGGAATTGGTTTTTTTAATCTGGCCCTTTAAAATCATTCCCAGATAAATTACCTCGAGATTCCCGGAATAAAAGGAGCGCAGATTTCAAGTCTAAGAATTTTCTATCAATCAGCGACAACCGCATCCAAATCAGCCCAGTAGTTTTTACGTGAATCCCGAACGAACAGACAACAACACTAAAAAAAATTGCATCCTGTTCTCCATCGTTCACTCGTACATGGTCTATTCCAGATGTTTTTTTTAAATAGCTTCAATGTACACACGCGACAAGAATTTTATAATATTATGGATAACTGTAGGTCTCTGATATTTATAAGAAAGAAAGAAAAAAAAGAAAAATTTATATATTTTTATTGTTAAAGTACAGCAGGCAGAATGATGGACTACCTGATGGAAAGTGGTTACCGGCGCTTGTGGACATTTGCAACACAAACGTTGCTACCAATGTACCTTCTGTTCTCGAGGGGGACTGGGATCTGTCCCCTGATGCCGGAACACAAATCAAGTTTGTTGTGCCGTCAAATTCAAGTCCAGGGTATCCATCTAGACGGGCAAATCCCCTATCTTTTGATTAACTCTCAGATATGTTGCTTCTAGAGTTCTGTAACTATGGTAAAAATGGAACCCTTATAATATCAAACCACATTCACTCACATTATCTCGAAATCTTTCTAAGCGAATATATCCGCAGTTATTGACTTTAAACAAAAAGTCATTGCTGATCATTGCATTGATTTTTCAAAACTTGCCTATTAACATCCCATGTCTATCTACACTGAAAAGAGTCGTTCACTTAGGTACACGTATGAATTACTACTCACATTGTTGATTAGCATCGAATCTTTCTCCCGGAAGGATACCTTCTGCGCTGTGGTCTAACTGGCCTGCCGAATTCCCATGGTCCAACAGGCAGCGGGACTGAATCGTACTGAAAGAAAATAACAAGTTGAATAGGTTCTAAAAGATTTTTAGCATCTACAAGTACTATCAAGTGAACCCTAAATGTAATATTTATAGAAAACGCAATTGATACTAGACAAGCAGTCTAGTATACAATTTTACTAGACAATTGTAACAATCTTTATTGGGCCTCTATAAACCCAACAAGAATTCAAATCAATAATATTAATACAGACATAATTCCTCTAAAGACAAGTGATGAAATTTTATCAGAGTTCTAGTTGTTTCATAGTTAAGAAATAAGATGTATAGGTTTACTCTTTACTTCATAATTGTTGAGTGGATTTCGTGGGTCTGCATTGACTTTGGTATAAAAACTACTGGTCAGTGAATAAGCGTGGTTGTTTAGTATATAAAGTAACTTTATTTGACTACTAACTCCAGAAACTTCTGCAAATAGTTCTTGCTGCACTGTGACCATGTGATTTTTCCACTGCCGAGGGTTGGGCTCATGATGTATGCACTGGGATCGCAACCGTTGTCTGCCAAAGGACCGTCATGACGCATTCCTAAGCTGTAAGAAATATTTTTTTTTAATATGAGGGTCATTTTCAAAATTAATCGCACCGGTGTTTTTGTGATCCACTTGAAATGTAGAGTCTCACAGATATTTTATCGTCAGTACTTACTTATGTCCAATTTCATGTGCAACGACGTAAACGCTTTCGAAATGTCGTCCCTCATTCACAGTACAACTGCTAGTCACTGTACACATACCAGCTACGGGGGCCAAACCTAGAAAAGCAGGCATAGATAAAACATTAGAGATGGATTAAGTGATGCTAATATTAGACGTATCAACCGAAATATAGTTGAAAGGCACCGAAGTGAAAAGATATGAAGGTATTCTATGAGATTCAAATTAGTGCTTACATAATTATTAATTGCTTGATTCATTTAAATTGAAGGACAGAAAGGAATTGTCTAACATCGGCTTAACGTACTCTCTTAATACTGCCTATAACCAATTATTTACATCCAATTATTTCTTAGTAATATCTTAAATAAGATATTAATAAGAACACTACGTTAAGCCGATGATAGACGATGTTGGAAATTTTTAACCGACTTCGAAAAAAGGAGGTTCTCAATTCGTCGGGATCTTTTTTTTTTGTTGCTTTTTTTTATGTATGTTCGCCGATAACTCCGTGATTTATGATCCGATTTACGTGATTCTTTTTTTGTTCGACGCGGAATAGCTGCCATGTGGTCCCCTAAAAATTTGACATTGTTTGGCCCAGTAGTTTTCATTTTACGAACATTTTTTTGTTCCCGCTTCTTGGGACCTATATTTTTTAAGAAGCGCGGCACCATTCGTGGGTCCACCCATACATAGCTAGACACTAAAAAGTAACAAATAAAATTTAAAAACTTCGTTTAAAAAAACCGACTTCAAAAACTAAAAAACTAAAATGTATAAAATAACTTATTTCTTAAGCTATTATTATTAATATATATTATCTAAAACATCTTGAAGTCGGTGCAAAGGAAAACATAAAAATTACTATATTTTGAAAATTACTAAGCACCGACTTTAAGATGTTTTAGATAATATATATTAATAATAATAGCTTAAGAAATAAGTTATTTTATACATTTTAGTTTTTTAGTTTTTGAAGTCGGTTTTTTTAAACGAAGTTTTTAAATTTTATTTATCTGGCATAAATATAAATCTCAATTAAAAAAATAATAAAAATTATAAATAATATCTCAGAAAATTTTACAAGAAGATATTTATACTTACTTAGTTTGATGAATTAGATTATTATTTAGTTATGAATATGCAAATATGTTTAAAGATTCCAGATTATTTTACTGTGTTCTTGTTTTTAAGTTAATTATTTTATTTGAAAGTTCAGTGAAAGACTTACCAACAACTTGACTGCTTACTTTTCCATTCTTATTTACAACATACAGATCTAATCCAGTAAGAATCAATGCATGGTCCCAATGCAATGGATCAGTATCTCCATGTGGATTTTCTAACCTTTGCCACGTACAAAAATTACTTAAAAATCTGTCTATATCATGCGGCCTTTTCAAATTTACCGGGTCTTCATGAAGTATTTCCAGTCTTTTCAGTATAAAATTCACCGGTCTACCCAAAGACGAATCGTGATACAACAGTTGCACTGCATTGATCATAGCTAAGACAAATCTAACTAATTCCCTCTCAGTTTCTTTTGGGAAGTTGATTGTCATGTGCTTGTATAAATCTCTATCAACAAAGACAGCAGTTTCAACAAAAATTGCTGGCAATATAGCTCTCTTTTCCCTGATCATATTTGGAGAAACTTTTTCAAGGAATGAATCTATGGTCTTATTTCTATGTGCTAGACTAAATTTGAAATCATCTAAATTATTACTAAATGGTATCGTTTCTGTTTGTATATCCCTTTTTCTTCTATGTTTTGTCCATGTTTTAGCTGGTTCAGGGGTATCAATCATATTTAGTTTATCTCTTTCTACACAAGTAGCTGCTTCGTCATTATTTGTATTGTTTAATGATTGCTTTACAATGACATGTGCTTTCGCACCATCCAAGTGAAATCTTTCCGGTAATGGGTGTATTAAGTAGTAGCTCTCATTTGTTTTAACTACGCCTCGCTAAAATAGAAAATTATTATTACGGCTTTAAAAGTCATTAAAAATCTATAACTATTCTACTAAGCATTACAAAGATAATCTCAAATATGCTATGATGTTTCTTTGGTATTATTTTCACAGATTCTGTACGCTTTCCTACTAATATTTTTTTATGAGCACCTTTTATAACATGCAAAGCATGAAGATTTTTATATATTATTATGTGATAATTGTTTTAGATAGTAGAGTGTTCTTAGATAATAATTTCCTTACATTTTATATTTCTTCAGAAAGTTTAACACTGTTCCCAATAATATGTAATAATCATACACAATTACTTAATGTGATTGAAGATAAAAAAAGTATATCCAATACTTACTATATCATCACAGGCATACAGAGCAGCATTTTCGCTCCTAAAGTAACACGAATCTAACTCTTCATCATTATGATGGTCTAACACAGCTTCTGTATTATTAAACCATCTTCTCATTAGAACAAAATGAGGATCTAAGAAAGACTGTCTTGGTGCAAGCTTAACGTTTAGATGCTTTTTCAGCCCAACGAGATCTTGATCATCATATAGCAATGATCGTTTTCTTCGTCTTGGATTCTTGAGACGTACTATTTCGAAGTTTGCATCTGAAAATTATAAAAATATAGGCATTCAGTTTTAAACGAAGGATGTTTTAAGTTACCAAGTACTTCATCAAGCTTTGATCCAGGTTTGAACGAAGAATATTGTACAACATTACGATCTCAGCATACATATGTCATCGTTAAACTAATTTTTGCAGGTATCAACTACTACTTATAAATAAATCTATCAAAAGAGTTTGCATACATTTTCATATTACACTTTAATATAATTTTTCTAACAACTAGGTTGCTGCTTTCTAACTCTTGGTTTCGCTTTATTTTTGATATCAACTTACCATTAGGATTGGCACCAAACAGGAATATTTTTTCTGACTCTGTTAAATGCTCCAAAAGTTGTTTCGAATGTTTCTGGAACAAGGAAAGTGTTTTATTAAATGAGGGTATAACAATATTTTAGGTTAGCGAAAGGGTACAATTTAAATGCTCACCAAAAAATTTTTTTGTCCCTTACATTAAGCACCAAATAAAATATATTACTTCATATAAATGTAATCCACTCTATACCGAGGTGCCTAAAAAACGTTTTACTTTCCAAAATAAATATACACTCATCAGAATAATTGTACGTTTTGTATTTAAATTCTTTTTGCTTACCAAAATGGATAAATGCCCACCAAATATTGTTTTACTAAAACACTAACATTCAAACCGAAAATTACAGTTCTAAATAGTTTAAGTGTAATCAAATTATCCAACCTGAATCCAGAATATATTATTGTTAAACTAAGATTACAGTCGTTTCCCTTTACTTATTTACCCTGCAACCAGCACAGCCGCCACCGGCATGTGAGGAACAGACCGCAGGACGCAATCCCGTCACGCAAGCGTCACACATTGTCACGCTGAAGTACGTGGAATCACCTCTTGAAGCTAGGAATATCCCTATTGGTGAGAAGAGAAAGAGAGTGCGCCCAGCTAAATCTAAAAACCTCTGTTGATTCAATAATTATTTTCTTTTGTTAGTTTTTTAAATAGTTTATGTGATTGACTGTTTTAACTATTGTGTTCTTTAAAGTGCCATTGATAAATCTTAAGTACAAATAAATCTTATAAGTACCTATAAATATAATGAAACATAACTTCGTTTTACTTTTGTTTTTTTTCTACTAGTGATTCATTTTTTACCTACTTCAATCATTTGTGTTGCAGTAATATTGAGACTGAAGTATTTCTTTGGCTATATTATCATGTTTTAATCAAATTCATAAAACAATAAACAGGCAACATATATTATCATGTTTGGAATACGAAATATTATATTTGGTATTAAAACTAATTGTACGTTGGAACGTTTGCTTTTTTGCCTCAGCAAAAATTACTAAATTGGAAGTTGAGAAATAAAATATTGGTAATATCTGTTTAACGATAATGTAAAATATTTGGCCTGAAATTAGCTTTAAAGGCGTTTATATATTTTTATGGTATAGCATAAAAAGGAAAATAGCTTCATTTCTACAATACTTCTGGAAACACAATTTGGTGAGCATTTATCCATTCTGGTAGGTATTTCGAATTTATTGGTAGTAAAATAGGTGCATTTCTGGTAGGCGTTTAAACACAAGCCTTAGCGAAATGGTCACAGAACATCTTTATCTCAGATATATTTAAAAAATTCGTATGTCGCCCGCATGGGAGGCCAGCCTTGTAAGAGGGAAGCTGTACAGTGTACATAATAACTCAGGATATATAAATCCCGTAATGGGAAACTAAACAACAAGACACATTTCCCGTAAGGTTTGAGTTATTATAGTGCTTGTGCTTACCGGAACACATAGTTTACCGTATGATCTGAAGCGTCACTTATCTATGGACACCAGAGTATTAATACTGTGGTATGTTCATTGACTCTGATACTAGGATCTTCTGGATTAAAAAAAATCATACCGCTGTAACCTCTTTAACTGCTAACAGTAATAAAACAACATAAACAACCAAAAGCATATATTGACATAATAAATTAAACTAAGTAACATAAAGTAGCATAAATAATATAAAAGTAATACATAGATATAAAAGACAAAATGTGAAGCTAGACGAAGACAAGCAGGTATAAAATAGATATAGAAATATGAAAATGTTAATATAACAGTAGATATATAACTTCATAGACGTAAAAATTGTAAATAGAAAGAAACATAAAAGTAACAAGCATAGAAATGTAAAATAAATATAAGTACACAATGTAATAGATATAAATATTTTTGAAAGTAATAAAAAATCCTACCCATCCTGGAGTACATAGATGTAAGAAATAAACAAAGAATAAAAAAAGAAAAGAAAATAAAGACCTCTGTCTTATCACATGACGGAGGAGAAGCCGAATTTATAAAAAAAAAAAAAACCTCTAACTTCTACTGTATGTGACAGAGATGGCATAGATGAATGATCTATCATACTTCAAAAATTGTTTCCCATGTCTTTAATGATGTCATCAGCCTAGCGTTAGATCCCAGTTGCATTCTGTGTATCCGGTGCAGAGCGTGAGATTCGCTCTCCTACTTTTTCTTATCCACCTTGCGTACTCCTTTTTCCCTTATTGTGAAACACAGGCACGCATATCACCATTCACATCACGCAAGCTTTGTTTTTAAGATGTATTACAATGAAAGGTATAAGATGCTCCCTTAAGGAAGTTGAAAAGCTTTACAACAGGAAGCTTTGGCTGATCGTAAAAATACATCGACTTTGTCCACGTGTTTATTGCATCCATCAAAACTATTGTCTTCTTTTGTCATTGAGTGTTATTTACAAGACACAGCCTCGACATATTTGGACAATAGATGCTTTTCGCACGCGCAGTTACGAGTAATCGGAAATAGAAGGCACAAGTTATTAGCAAATGGCGACTGAATTTTATTTGCTAGTAAACCGTTGAATTTTTTTATTGGGTTATGACATAATTTTCTAAGTGTAAGCTGTTCACAAAATTTTTGGTTGAGTACATTTATATAGATATAGCCCTTCCCCCTGGACTGCGACCGAGAGTGGACGTGCGCACATACTTAAATAATTTATTTTAAAATAAATTGTTATTTGCTATACGAAAATAAACTCTATGACTCGCAATTGTGAATATAAAATCAGTGAAGTTCGCATATAGCCGCATTAGGTGAGAAACTTATAACTACCCGGTTATAAAGACATTATTCTCGATGAATAGTTCACGCAAGTAATACGTCCACTTTAAGTTGATACCTTTGTATATACAACAACTCTCAAAAGGGAGGTCATCATATACTGGTTAATACCGTCCATCATAAATTGATACCTGTGTTTAACTTTACTATTGGTACAAGGCAGCTCATCAATAGTGGTTATAATCTCCGTCTCTTTGGTAAAAAGTATTTCGTTTCGAATATTGCAAATATGTCCAGAATACCGAGATCACCACCACAAACATATGATACGAATATTCAACATACTTTATCAGACTCCGATGTGACTAAGATAGCACCATGTACCAGCATACAACTTCCTGTGGCAAAACGTCCGAGAAAACAAGCAAAAAATAACAGTGACGAGGAGTTTGCAGTGTTCAAAGACGATATTAAGTGCATGTTGGAAGATTGGAAGAATACACAAAACTCGTTGTTAAATAAACTCATACATGAAGTCGCCGATATTAAAGACCAAAATAACCAAATTAAGCAATCAAATGAAGAAATAGAAAAGTCTTTAGACTTTTTGAATCTTCAATACGAAGATATAAAATTGAAGGTGCAAGGATTAGAAACCGAACGAAAGGAATATTTGCAACATATTACTTTTCTTGAAACAAAAATAGAAGATATGGAAAGAAATGCAAAATCGTCTTCTATTGAAATAAGGAATGTCCCGCTGATCAACAAAGCTGAAACTAAAACTGATCTGTGCAATATTGTTCAAAATACATGCAAAGCCCTCAATGTCATTGTGCCACAAGTTGCTATACGAGACGTATATAGATTAAATAAGAAAAATACAAAAAGCTCCACTATTATTGCGGATTTTACTTCAGTTATATTGAAGAATGAAGTGATTCAAGGTATTAAGAACTATAACAATCAACACCCCGGTCACCGCTTAAGTTCAGCTGCTATAGGATTTACAGAACAAGATACTCCGATTTATGTCTCTGAAGCCCTGACTGGAAAGGGACGCAGACTATTCTTTTTAGCTAGAGATCTTGCCAAAACTCTAAACTACAAGTTTTGCTGGACTAGCAAAGGTAGAATATTCTTACGTAAAACGTCCGATTCTCCGCACATAGAAGTCAAAGATGAGAACCAACTTGCGTTGATTAGGGTTGAAAAATGACTATTTATAGTGTGTAATAGAATTATGTTAAGGGTTTATCTTTTTAAGCGTGTAATAACTGTTTCTTGCCTTTTATATTATACTACTCAAATAATGTTTCCTTTGTCAAATAATCTACTCCAAAATATGTATTTTATGATTGAAATTTTCTACTATCTTGCTTTCGTAAATAAACAAATATTAACGGTTCTTAAAAATATACTAAGTACAACAATACTAATATCACATGATTATAACTTTAAAATTCGATTTAATTAACAACAATAATGTACTTAACAGTTTAGATTCTGTAAAGCCTGGAACTTCCCTTGTTTGTGCACCGGAATTATATAAATCTCTTTTAACGAAACAAGTATCTGATAATAGCTTCAAAATTCTCACACAAAATATAAGAAGTGTCAATAAAAACTTTCCTGAATTTGAAGTACTATTAACTAGATTAAACACGCCATGTGACATATATTTACTTACAGAAACTTGGAATAGTAAAGCTCTCAATTTTCCTACATTAAATAATTATGACACTCATCACACTAAAAATAATACCAACCAAAATGATGGTATTATAGCTTATGTGCGCCACGACCTCAAATACAAGGTGAAAGAAGTATCTGTTACTGACGCTACATGTCTTGTTATTGAGATTAATAAAGACATTGCAGTTGTTGGCATTTACAGATCTCCATCCTACAGAAACACCGAGCCTTTCACTAATTCCCTAGATGTTTTACTAAATAACTACAAAAATTTTAAAACTATTGTCTTGATTGGTGACTTGAATATTGATATAAAGTCAAACAGTGACAACACTGCCTCAAATGACTATCTTAATCTACTTTCTAGTCATGGTCTTCTACCAGGCCATGAATTACCAACTAGAGCTAATAACTGTTTAGACCATTCCATGATTAAGTCTCACAAACCTACTGTAACGACAGTAATAGAAGCTCCACTGACTGATCACTGTGCAGTCATTACTGCTCTTAATATACAAAATAATGTAAATAACTATGACAAACATAGCAAAACCCTGAAATTAAACTACGATGCAATTGTTAAAGATCTTAATGGGAAAAATTTCGATAGTATATTAAAATCAGACGATCCTAACTGGTGCACAGAACAATTAGTTAATTATATAAAAGATTCCATTGCCAAAAACTCGCAGGTTATTCTTACAACAAATCGAACTCGTTGCTTAAAGCCATGGATTACTCCTGGTCTAGTTCGTTGCATGAAAAACAGAGACAGAATGCATTTAAAATGTAAAAGGGATCCAACCAATACAATTTTGAACTTAACTTATAATCGATACAAAAATTATTGCAATAATTTACTGAAACGACTTAAACAAAATTTTGAAAAAGAACAACTAAATACTTATGCCAAAAATCCCAAAATGAAATGGAAAATAATTGATAAAATAACCAATAGAAATAACAAACCTAAAAAAGCAGCATTAGATTTACTAAATTTAGATAGAACACCGGAAGAATCATTGCAAAAAGTAAATTTCTACTTTAGTAACATAGCAAAAGAATTAGCTGAAAAAATACAAACCAATCATGATACTACAGCGCACAATGAACTAATTCAGTCTACTTGTAACTCGATGGTCATGATGGGTACTTGTGAAAAGGAAATAGAATCGACTTTAATGAATTTAAAATCAGACAGTGCAATAGGTTGGGATGGAATTCCAACAAAAATATTAAAGATGGCGAAAGATAAAATAATTCCACCCTTAACCCACATAGTTAATAAATGTATAGAAATAGGAGTGTTTCCCAACCTTTTTAAAATTTCTATTATCCATCCTATTCACAAATCAGGAGATAGAGAATGTGTCAGTAACTATCGCCCAATTTCTGTATTGCCAGCACTTTCGAAAGTATTAGAAAAAATTATAAATAAACGACTCTTATCCTATTTAGAAGACGAACAATTACTTTCTAATAACCAATTTGGTTTTAGATTAGGCAAATCAACGGCAAATGCAGTGTCGGAACTTACTGAATTTATAGCTACTCATATAGATAATAAAAATAAATGCATAGGTGTTTTTTTGGACCTGGCTAAAGCGTTTGACACAGTTTCTATTCCTATATTGTTGAATAAAATGGAAAAACTTGGTATACGAGGGATAATACTTAAATTATTTGAAGATTATCTTACTAAACGAATACAGAGAGTTACTATTGATGGTAAATTTAGTTCTAATACTCCAATCACATACGGCGTGCCTCAAGGCAGCGTACTGGGCCCAACCCTATTTTTAATTTACATTAATAATCTTTGCGACTTAAAACTTGACAACTGCAAGATTTTTTCTTATGCTGATGACACAGCTCTAATTTTTTATGGTCAGTCGTGGAGTGAGACAAAGGCAATAGCTGAAGCGGGTTTGAAAATAGCTGCAAAATGGTTAACTAATAATCAACTTACCCTTAACAAAGCTAAAACTCAATATATCCTTTTCACAAATACGACAAGATCTCTACCTACTGGAAATTTAGACATTAGAATTCATACATGTCATAATATAACACAAAGTTTTTGTAGTTGTTACCCTATAAGTGTTACTGATAGTATAAAATATTTAGGAGTTGTGCTAGATGACAAATTATCTTGGCAGCCACATCTTAGCCAGCTTGCTGCTAAAACGCGTAAATTAATTTACATATTCAAAAAGCTAAGAAATGTTGCTGATTTTAAGTTACTAAAAACGGTTTATTTTGCCTTAGCTCAATCAACATTCTCTTACTGCATTACATCTTGGGGAGGGAGTCGGAAAACTCATCTAATCAAATTAGAAAGAGCCCAGCGTGCGCTACTTAAAGTAATGACTTTTAAACCTTTTAGATATCCCACTTTTGACCTTTATACTGAATGTGATGTATTATCAATTAGAAAATTATTTGTTTTACACACTACTCTATCTCAGCACCAAAAACTTGTCTACGGCACCGAAAAAAATGCACGACGTAAAGATAAAGTTTGTCTACTTAATCTATTTAAAACAAATTTCATTACTAAATTTCAGTGTTATCTAGGTCCCACTCTATATAACAAACTTAATAAAATTCTTACACTCTACCCCCTCAACAAATATCAATGTAAAGATGTTTTAATAAATTGGCTAAAACAACGCAGTTATGATGATATTGAAAATTTGTTTGTACTGTTAATTTAAAAAAAAAAAATTAATTTTTTTTTTTGTAATAAATAAATATTATTAAATATAGCTAGTTACGAAAGCAAGTCTTAGTCTTAATCTTATTTTTAAAAAAACAACATATAAATTTTACATTTTCTTTTGAATTAATTCTCTTTAAGACACTGGAAGGGACTAACACCTAAAAAACAGGCTCGGCCTAGTTTAGGTGTTAGTTAACGATTTTATAACTCATTATTAATAGACTCGAAATTATACATTTTTCATCTTAATGTAAAACTATGTATCTATATTTGGTGTCAATAAAAATATTATTATTATTATTATCTCTGTATGTCTTTCAAGACCACGGGCCATAAAAATGGCCCGGACTTTTGGAGGGCTTACGTGGGGCCATGGGGAGGCCAACACGTAGAGGCCCCTTGACAAATTTAATGTAAATATGTGGTGTGACACTGACCGGCGATTATCCCTGTCTACACCATACAATAATGCACCCAAGGACAAGCCCCGACCAGTGTAGGACTATTGTGGGAAATTAAGACAAAAAGTACCGGGCTATTGGGGTGAACTGTTAGTGGTACTAGCGGTCTGGGAATATGGGGACTATGGCGTCTGCCCGTCGCAATGTTCGGGGAACATGGATAAAATGGGCAGACGGTGACTCGCCACTCCCTGCATGGGCCCCAAAAAATGCCATAAAAGGCAGGGGCAACATGGGTATGAGTGGCTAAGGGGTGTAGAGAGGTGGGCTGCAGGTTCACCGAAGCTACTTCCGACATTAGGCCATTTATCACTTCCACCCCTGGAGCTTGAGTTTTAGCTCTAGCGATCTCCACTCCGTGCCGGCTGGCTAAGGCAAGCACGGAGGCGGGGGCCTTGTCTTGGCCCCCGGAGTCAGGTACGAGGTGTCGCCACTCACCTAAGGCTTCGCCACAAAGCCCCCCTGCGGGATTATTATTATTATTATTATTATTATTATAGAATTCGAGGTCCTGTAGATGCTCAAAACTCTCAAAATACTCCTTAGCCGTTCCACATGATGACCATGGTCGTTATGGTAGTGGCTAAAACGTTACTAATGACGTCATAATTTTGAGCCACGAGAGAAACACTCCCTTATTATGGGCTCGTGCTTCTTATTTTGGCCAAGGCTAATATTTAAATTAGTTATTTTCAAAATGATATGTTTGCAGTAAGTACTGAAGATTCCATAAAGTTCTACATGTATGCGCATTGTAGTCACAACAGAAAAGGCTGTCTTTTGTTGTAGCTATGTTTAATGAAGAGAGACGAAAGTCACTTGAGAAAAGAATGTTTTTTTTTAGATCCGGTCCTGTCCGTCATGGTTCAAGACAGAGGTTTTCTTTTCTTTATTTATTTTTAGCCTTTATTTTATTACTATGCTAACAAACTTCAATTTTAAATACTACTTTTCATTTTATGCCACTTGTATTAAGTAAATAATTTTTTACTACTGGGTTATTTTGATCAGGGTATTAATGTAACTGAATGAATGCATAGGTGTGGGAAATGGATAAGTGTAGGGATGTAGGAGTAATTGGATAGGATTGGTGGGTGAATTTATTATTATTCCATTATTATTGTCTTACATTAATGTTCTTATATCTATTACATTGTTGTTTATATGTATATAGCTAAGAAAAATAATGTTAAACTACGGATGGGTACGAAGGACGGTATGATGATTTGTGGTGTGACAGAAGATGTATGTCAAATTAAAGGAGTGTGGAAGGAAAATACATATTGTGCTGTCCCCAAATAATTAGGATACGGTGATAGAAAAGAGAGATTCAAAATTGGAAAATGAAAGAAACGTGGGTTAATCAAAATTATAAAAATTAATTGTATTAAAATATAAAAAAATAAATTTAACAAACGCTATCTGCTTATGTCTTGCATCATAGAGTTGTTCTAGCGATTTTATCCGTTGATTAGATGGAGTAACTGTTCTTATACAGATTAATACCGATATCATTTTTCTACTAAATGGTTGAGAATTGTCGTGACATTGCAGACATACAACATACAAGCCTCGTATACGGACTTGGCGTAGTCATATTCTGCGCAGACTGGTCGATTTTATGAGAAATAAAGTAGCTCTCACTGCTAAATTGATGATCCATCGCAAAGACAGTAGGAAAAATATATTATCATCGATGATAACCCTTTCAGCGATGAAAAGGTCGATCCGAACTGCCAAAATAAAAGAGCAAAGTTACCTATCTGATGTTGTCAAAATGGATCATTGTATTAACTAGCATTTTCTTAATTTTTTGCGACTAGTATATGTATTAAAATTACGTATTAACGGTTTAAAGCGCGGAAATTCATTTGATTTTTATTATTCCATAGCCATGATCACAGAAGACTAATATATCAAGAGTCAATGAGTAGATATTGTTAAAATTTTATTTAGCCTATCGCCAACTTTTTCGATTTAATTATTAAGTTTTAATCTTATTTATGGTTAGATGGTTAGAGTAAATAATAGCCATAAACAAAATTAAAACTAAATAATTAAAATGACCAGGTTGGCGGTAGGCTTGAAAAAACTGTAACAATTATCACGGCTGCTGAAAAGCAGCCAAAATGTCGGAACAAGTTACCGCGCTTAAAACCGTTAAAACGTATTTTTATTATTCTGTTACTATCTTGTCGATTTTGGAAGCGCTGTAGTACAATAAATGCGGAAATAAATTGATATTAAATTATTCAATAACTAATATCTACTGAGATTCAATTAAAGAATAAATAAATTACATAAGGTACGGGTATTGCGAATTCCCGTTACTTTCTTATCTACGAAATGGATTTTCATTACTTTCCGACCTGTTAAACCGGAGCGCGAAAGTGTATCATTGTTCATTCAGGGCTGCATCATGCCGATTTCCTATTATTATTTCTTGTTATTTTTTATTATTATTCTGTTTATAATAATTCCTTTACTGTGCAGACTATTCGAATGTGGAATGCGCTGCGTGTTACAAGCGTGTTACGTGTGTAGACAAGCTAAATCTCTAACAATATTTAAGAACATGACGAAAAAGTACCACCTGCAACATGTGTATGTATATACCATACATATATGTATATATTTATATATGTCTATTGAGTATAATTCTTACTTATATCATACTTAGATCCTTATTACATTAAAACACAATGTAAGTATAAGTAATATACATATCGTATAATATTTATATATACCACTTTTAACTAATTGAATCATTTTTTATTCCCGCAACGGGTTGTCTTAAAGAGATCGCTTCTTAGCGATAAGACCGCTCATTGTACACATCTAGAATATTTTTAGGCTATGGGGTCTAGTCACCGCAGCAGACAACGCACTACAAGCTAGCGCATTTTTTTTTTTGGAGCTGACTCAGCTGAATAGCCGCAGATGGCTGTTTCAGCGATACCGGGCTTTGGGGGCTTCCCGCCTTCGTGAGAGCGGAGGCGTTCAGCCCGGAAGCAGCACGCTCGAGGAGGCACCTCCTGTGAGGTTCGACCTCGGCTCGACTGCTGCGGGGGATTGACTCTGTATTGGGAACAAGCCGTAAAAGGCTGAATGAGCTAAGCCAACAGGCTGAAGTGATTATTTGGGGACTCGCCATCGACTCCGCCGGCGGAGCCGATCCTAGTCTATCATTACTACCGCTTCGCAACCTGTTATAGCTGGAGGAGAAGAAGCGGCGGAAGAAACTCTCCAGCAACACGCCTAAGCTAATCTTGTATGGCTACTTGTGTCTGTAATGAGTATGGATTGGTGGGTCTTACGATTGTGTAAGAGGATTCGAGCCGGGGGCTCTCCGGCGTCTGTTGTGTCTGCGTCTGTTATGCCAGGCTGATGTTCTGAGCCTCGGGGGGTTCATGATCGCGATTAGACGTGTGATTTTGTCAGGCTCGTCAATGAGTACATTGCGAGGCCTGCGTTTACGGCGCAGTATTCTTCGACGTCGCGAAAGCCTTCGATAAAGTTTGACACAACGGGCTGATATACAAGCTGTATCAGCTCGGTGTGCCGGACCGACTCGTACTCATTCTACGGGACTTCCTCAAAGACCGTAAATTCAGATTCCGAGTGGAGGGCACCCGCTCCTCCTCTCATACCATCTCAGCGGGTGTCCCCCAGGGCTCCGCGCTCTCCCCCCTACTTTTCACGCTGTTCACCAGCGACATGCCATGGCACCCCCACACCCAGCTAGCCCTATATGCGGATAACACCGCCATATTCAGTAGCGACCTCAGCAGATACAGAATCTGCAATCAGCTCAACACCGCCATGAAGGAACTAGGCGACTGGTTCCGTAGATGGCGGATTGAGGTGAATCCCGAGAAGAGAGCAGCCATCATGTTCTCCCGTAGCTACCTCTCACCCAATACCCGCCCCTCCAACCAACTTATGCCCATCACAAGCTAGCGCAACGCGGGAGCGCACACATTAATAGTTGCTCTATCTCGCTCGCACATCATCCGTCCCGCTCATACACTGTGCTATACATTGTACTAGCTGTACGACTTGGTCATATTTGTACTTAAGGTTACCGTTTCCAAAATAAATGAGTCACATCAGCACTCGACAGTGAATACTACTCTCTGCCATCTGAGGCATTATTTAACCTTCTTCTCGCTGCTTCAAGGCTATAAGGTTTTATGTAATAATGTAGAATAAAGTGTTATCTCTCTCTCTCTCTCTCTCTCCCTTTCCCTTGTATATATATTTATAAATATTTATGCATTTAGCTAATTAGTATCGCATTTCAAGTTCTTGTAATTTTCCTTCCTTTAATTTTTTTAAAATATAAAAACATATTAGCCCCTTAAGCGTATAAAATGTATTATATAGAGTTAGAAACCTAAATTCCATTATCTCTTTCTTTCTATGTTAAGTCTTCTCATACGGGAACTCCTTTCACATTATTTTCTATTTTTCTCAATACCCTGCCAAGGTCAGCCAGATATCTGCAAAAGGTTGTTATCTTGCAAAGACATCGAAAGAGACTGTCTCGATGTTTTGTACATCCACGGTTAGCGATAGCCTTTTATCCTCAACACCATCGACATAGAAATGAATATTGTGATGATTTTTTGTTTAGGAAACAAAATTAATTATTTGATATATAATTGCAGTCAATCTGTCAATACGAGTATGTGCATCTTTTCAACTATAATAATTATACTATTAGAAATAATATTATTAACAGGAAAGATTTAGATTTCTGTATGCTTGTAACGATTAAAAACTCAAAAACTACTGGAACGATTTCTAAAATTCTTAGTGCTCCCTACTAAAATTTCAATAATGTAACCCATCAATCTAAACAAAATAGGTACTTGGCGCTGGAATCGGGTTCTACGATTTTGATAAAATTTTATGTGTGTTTGATTGGGTCCCGAGGTACCTTACATTTAGAATTAGACCCTGTAGGTGGCGCTGGAATCAGGTTTGAGACATTTTTTTTTAGGGCAAGACAAAGTCTGCCGAGTCCGCTAGTAAAATATAAGATAATAAGGAAGCACAAAAATGCAAATAAATACATTTGAATCAACTGGATACTCTGTTGTAAGCAAAAATCTTTATACTGGCCCTATTATAATAGCTGTAACTTACAGATTTTCTAACACAATGAAAGAATCAGTTACGGCTGGATCGTTGTTACATAAGCTCTCGTAATCCCGTGATTTATTACTTTCAATTTCGTATCTTCTATCTTAATCTTTATTTTAGCTCTTATTTTATACGCAATCTTTGAAAATGCAATCATGAACAATGATCATAATCAGCTGTTCTGCGAGTTACTTTGCCGAAATCTAATATTGTTAAAATACGAGCTGGAAAGATAGCTAATAGCAACAATACCATTCGCTATACAATCTTTGCTTTACAAGCTTAATTATAAAATGACATATGATGTGGTGTTCACTAAAGTACATTCTCTTACACTTTGCTTGACTTGTACATCAGGGTAGATCAATCTTGAAACAAAAAAATTGTAGTAGTGACACCCATTGGAAAAGGAAGAGATTATAACAAAAATGAAAGGAAAAATAATTTACGGGCGATCTGAGGTCGGGAAATGGAAGTGGGGGTGAGTTTTAAGGGTGAAGAGCGGTTTATCTCGATTTCCGGCAAAACTACAAGTCCTATGGAAAAAAGTTAAATCGCAAACTTGTAGGTAATAAAAATATCTACAACTTTTGCATCAACACTTTTTTCACATAACCTCAAAATTTATGTGCAAAATTCAAATAAGCAAGTTTTTGATTTTTATCTTTTACATAAATAATTTATTTTCACAAAATTTGGTGAAAACATCACTTTTTATCTCTCTCTCCCTTCCACTTCCCGACCTCAGATCGCCCGTAAATTATTTTTCCTTTAATGTTTGTTATATTCTCTTCCTTTTCCAATGGGTTTCAAACTATTATTTTTTTACCATTTTCACATGGATTAGCACTGGTCTATTGTAACAAAACGAATATTTGAGGTAGAGCTTTTCAACTTCTCTCTCTAGTTCTCTTAGAGACTGCTTAAATTCTCTCATAGACTGTCTGTACAACATTTCTTCATTAATTTTAACAACATTCTTTTTCTCATGTGATTTTTATTCATCCTCATACTCATACTACTTTAATGTTCTTCTCCTCAAATCTTCTATCACAGTTGATACTTGGGCCCGTTATGTACCCGACTCTAACCCAGGGGCCTAGTTATCGCCGTATCAACCGTATTAATGATACAGGCTACAGGGGCACCGAAAGTTCGTAATCAAATGTTCCCAAAACGTTATCCACAATATTTTATACATTAATAACATTTTTGAGAATAACTGCTGAACCACAGAAACAAAACAGCTATCAGACTTGTATTTATTGTCGATAGAGGCAGAAAATCTAGAAAAATTGAAATCGTCTTCAGCTATAGATGATTTCACAAATAAGCTACCTTGAGTTGTGTTCCAGCATTAGTGACCAGGTTCCAGTCTCCCTTAAGAGAACAGCAGTGTATTTGTAGCACCTTTGGTGTTGCAAATATCCATAGGCGATGGTAACCGCTTTCCATCAAGTGGGCCGTCTGCCTGTCTGCTGAACTCCTGAAAAAAAAAGCTAGCCGAAAAAAGTTATCTTTGATTTAAATTGTGTATCTAACTTAGCTCCTAGGAGTATTAAGTACATACATACATACATACATAACTTCACGCCAGGTCCCTTGCGGGGTAGGCACGAACAAGAGAGCGCCATACAGGCTTATTTTTACACACCTCACTTGCTTCTTTGACATTCATAGCTCTTGTCATGCACGCTCGTCTGTTCTTAAGGCTCCTGACATCACCTTCTGCTAATACACGATCAATTTGATCATGGAAGGTGTGTCGTGGCCTTCCGCGACTTCTGCATCCATCCACTTTTGCATTAAGTATTACAAGCAAATCAATATATCATTATTTTAATTCAATTAGAGCATTTTTTGTTTGTTTTATAAAAAAATGTATCTTTCCTTTGGGCTCCCCAACACATTTTGATACAGGGCACATTTATTTTAAGGCAAGCTTCGCTACTATTTTTTTTTATCCAGGGGAAATCCGCTTGAGAACTATAAGCCGCGACAAGGGCAGAACCTTGGGGGGATAATTCGCGACCCGTGTGTGGGATTCGCCAGATCGAGGGTGGCACCAGCATGCCCAGTCAGAACTGCTGCCATGCTGTTGCTACCCCCGGTTAGAGATACCCACTAAAACCCCTGGGTGTTCCGAACTACGCCTTATGCCAGGGCTACGGGTATATGACCTAGCCTCTCCGCAGCCCTGGCAGGCGTGGGCCCCCCTCACGAGGCCTCTTCCATTGAATCTTCGCTACTGCTCTAACCTCACTCATTTCCTATCTAACACCGTATACCCATCTCAATGTACTACTCAGTCTAATGAAGAAGTTTTGGTCTACCAATTTAGTGGCTCAACATTCGAACCTTAATACAGATTTACGTAGATATCGTTTTAAACTTGACTTCACTTTTACCATGCTACATTTATTTCTCTCTTTATATCCTTCAATTTGTATCTATGTATAACTCTAACAGTCGAAATATAAAGCCCTCTTTCATTTATATTGGATTCTAGACCTCAATAGACGACAACAATTTCATCCGTGCAGGAACGGAGTACGAATATATTTTCCTGTGGCTGGTCATCCTGTCGTAAGAGGCGACAAAACAACCCACAACCAGTTGATAGGGTATTTTCCTGTCTGGATAGCTACCACCCCTGGTCTAGAGTATGCCGCCAGAACAACCTTTAGTTGTGCTCGGGCATTGGTAGCTAGGTTCCAATCTCCCTTAAGAAAGCAGCAGCGCATTTGTAACGCCTTTGGTGTTGCCAATGTCCATTGTCTGCCTGTCTGCTGAACTTTTGCAATAACAAAAATACTATACTATTAAGAAATTCGAATACTCATGTTTCTCATAATATTTTTTGATATTTCATATGTAGGTACTAAGAAAATTGCCCATCTAACTTTGTTATAAAAACTTGGTATGTCTTACATTACATCCGTGTTTAAAGTGCATTACTGGTTTGAGCTCTTTATTATACAATCGTAATAACATTTTAACATATCTTGCCGTCAGTTAGACAGTTCACCTTGAACTACGGCAAAGCCTGACACGACACCCATTCACGAATAGTCACGCTTAATCAAAGCCTTTGTAGCCAATAGGTCAAAGAGAGTAATCACGGTTTGACAAGGTCTGTAACGTTTGAAGAATTTGGCTGAGCTTAGAGGCTTTGCATGTTCTTCTTACAGCTTACGATGTTAAGAGCATGCAGAGTAGTACGTGATGAGTCGTCATGATCGATCGTAGGATGTTAATATTGCGCTAACGAGAAAAGTGATCGTAAAGAATAATTTTCTTGCACAGGGTAGACAGCATCATATTATTATAATACATATAAACTAGGAATTTAGTATGTTCTCAGAGATCGGCTTCAGAGCTGTCCGTTTTATAATACCAATGTAACTTGCTTAGTTTGGGCCTTATGAAACTAGGAAACTCCTTAAACTAAAAGAAATATTAAAACAATAAATAAATAATATAAAATCTAGACAATAAATAATATAAAACATAATATGAAACAAGTAAATAAAAAAATCTATTACCTATATTGTATTATAATACATACAGAATAAGCAGCACTATTATACCCGAGAGGAGCAACAATAATTAAAACCATGATTTTAAAAGACGATACTGACTTAGCTCGTCTGATGTTAAGTGGCACTGAGTTCCATAAACGGACAGCCTGTACTGTGAAGGAGTTGTCAACGAAGGAAGAACTGTGTATAGGTGTCATTAAGGAGAGATTATTACTAGCTGTGAAATGTGCCTGTCGATTATGAAAAAGTTTTTTTGATCTGTAAAGAAAATTATCTATGTCCTATTACGTCAAAGTTGGTTATTTCAAAAATAAAACCAACAGATTTTAACATTTTGTTCATACCAGGCCTTGTGGCCTCTCGTAAGGGGCGACAAAACAACCCACAGCCAGGTGGTAGGGTATTTGCTCGACTGAATGGCGACCACCCTTGGTCTAGACTTCTAGAGTATGCGGCCATAACAACCTTGTGTTGCGTTCCGGCATTAGTGACCAGGTTCCAGTGTCCCTTAAGAGAGCAGCAGCGCATTTGTAGCACCTCTGGTGTTGCAAATGTCCATAGGCGATGGTAACCCGCTTTCCATCAAGTGGGCCGTCTGCCTGTCTGCTGAACTCCTGCAATAAAAAATTAAAAAATAGTAAAGGTTAAGATACAGACCTTTATACGAAACTTGATTCTTAGAAATACTATAAGCTTAACGTTTTCGTTATTCATAACTGCAATTAAGATCTGTTGCCGTACAAAACGATGCGAGACGAAAAATGTAAGATCTTGATGCTTTAAGACAATGTTGAAAACAAAAGAACATACAGACGCCAACACGAGATTGTTTAAACATGAATTAAATAATTAGGATTTTTTCCGGGTTTTATGTTAATTGTTGTCCCTGAACACGAACGTCTTTGATGTTTAAGATTTCTATTAGATTTCAGATGAGGAAGTGATATTCGATTTTCATCTTTATGTATTGCGATATAAAGAGCACAGGGTGGTTCACAGTCAAATCATCTGGAACTGAAATGTTTTGAATTTTTCCGTTAATACTTCAAATTCCATGTTTTAAAACTTAAATATATTATAACGACATCACGATTTTTGTTTAAATCGGCGTGTTTTTTATACTATTCAAAGCGGACGAAGTCACGAGCAGAAGCTAGTATCTACATAAAACAATTGCAAAGATACGAGACAAAAATGTCGGTTTAATATGTCTTTTTTAATTTTATTTTTAACTTTGAAGAATAATTGTAATATTTCCAGACCGTTGACAACAAAATAACTATAATTTGGTATCACTTTTGTCTTCAACTGTAATGATTTGACGTTGTTAACTAAACCTACCGGTTTCGGCCTTGTGTTCCATCTCAACTCAATTAATGGATAGTTCCTGTACCTTATGGTGGTGATCGAGGGTAGAACTTTCTGGCAGCGTAAGCCAAGCGTAAGCGTAAGGTAGAAGATTCTGGAAGGAAAAGACGAGGACGGATATATTTTAGAAAGGGATACATGATGAACGAAAGTTCTAGAATAAAAAGTTCGGGAAGGAAAAGACAGGGATATATAGATGTTAGAAAGAGATAGATGATAAACGAAAGTTCTGGAATAGAAGGTCAGGAAGAAAAAGACAGATAGATGTTTAGAGAGGGACAGATATTAAATAAAAGAATAACGAAAAGAAGATCGAAATTATGGGTTCCAGAAGATTCTACCAGGTATAGAAACAGCGTAAGGGCGCGTTCCCACTTTGTCGTGACAACAGATAATCGTGTAGTTTTAAGTGTCGTGGCTTATATGTTTAAATGGAGGTGTTCACATATAGAACGACAAGATTAACTGTCGTCTACGACTTTTTTTGCAGTGACGACAGACTGTCATGACAGTGGGAACGGCTAGCACGAGTCGTAAAACGATAAAAAATCGTTACGACTAAATCATGACGGCAAATTTATCGTAGCCACGATAAAGATATCGTCTGGTCGTTTACAGTGTTTTCCCTTCCCCCTCGCGACTGTAGATTTGTAGCTTGCTAATGATGTGTAAACGACAAAGCAACTGCCGTAAAACTATAAAATGTCGTCGCGATCCAATGGGAACAGATACGATAGCCGCTAAACGATAAAAAAATTTGACGACAAACAATCGTTATAATGGGAACAGCTAGAGAGGACAGTGGTCCAACGATAAATTAATCGTTACGACATAGTGGGAACGCGCCCTAAGGCGCGCCTACCGAGCTGTTTAGAGTTTGAGACTTTGAGTTCAGTTCACGACAGCGAAGCGACAAGTGCGATACAAAAGAGGTGGAAGAGAAGTTTAAAAGAAGACAGTGACGAGTTTAGATAAGTTTACAGGGCAGTTGAGTGATGGAGGAGTTTAGCAAAGTTTAAAAGAAGATTCAGAAGCGATCTACGCGCGGTAAATTCGGCGGTAACACCGCAGTAGCAGGAGAGCAGGTAGTCTACGCAATATCGGTGACGGTATTGTGAGTGATACACCTTATCGTCGGGACAGTGCGTTGTTAGTTGTGCGTGTAGGGGCAACCCTGCGGAGAAGACTCACATATGGCTGTGTAAGTCAATAAAAGCGTTTAGTGAAAAAGAACTGGTGTTTTCTTCCAATCCTAAGTGTCATTCACTTGCCTATCATCGGTTAAATTTGACATCACTCGTCTATATAAGTAATTGATAGCCAAGTAATGACAAATTTGGACAACCTTTATAGCTTTTTATATATCCAAGTACTACATTTTCCATTTATTTTTGTCTTAACGTCTATATTGTTGTAGTTTAAAAAAAATCTTGTTCGCTCTTGCTTTTATCTAAAATTTTATTCATTCTTTTGGGCTGATCGGACGATAACGAACGACGAAAACCGTTTGAGAGTAAGGCCTTAGACTAGGTCAAATCAAGATTGATTCAATATTGAGTCGATATAGTTTACAGTCAGTTTGAGTTACAGACTCGGGCCCTAGCTATAAACAATTACTTTTCATATTTATCTTATTTTCATGTTCATCTTAAATGCATGTTTGCCAAATCGGTTATTTCTTCAATTTACCATTATTAGCTTTGCAGCCTTAAAAACCAAGGTGAAGGTTGAATCTTATCGGATATTTGGATCATCCGCCATTAATCATCATTGCTGCAGGGAAGTCTCAAATTATGTTGAAAATTGTTTGGTTTTTTAAGGTCTGTATTTTTGAACAACATATACTGTCATAGTGGCTCAAACGCTAAAGTAACCATTCATCTTGATTCTTTGATTTCATTTTGATCTTAAAAGAAAGAGGTGCCAGGTGGTAGGGTATTTGCCCGACTGGGTGGCTACCACCCCTGGTCTTGAGTATGTCGCCATAACAACCTTGAGTTGCATTCCGGCATTAGTGATCAGGTCTCAGTCTCCCTTAAGAGAGCAGCAGAGCATTAGTAGCACCTTTGGTGTTGCAAATGACCATAGGCGATGGTAACCGCTATCCATCAATTGGGCCGTCTGCCTATCTTCTTAACTCCTGCAATAAAAAAATAAAATAAAAAAAGAATAACTATTTGAAAAAATAGCGACGTAATTATCTATCCATTTATCTTCTTTGATTTTAATAGTTTGGGTTGATATTTGTTTGTATATTAGCGAAGTTTTATTTGTAATATGATTTTTTTCTTATTAGATATCCAGTCTGACAAAAACGGAGCTCTTACAAATTCGTAAGATCCGTCAGTCTGTCTATAACATACAACCATTTTTGTCGAAAATTTCTAGATCTAGATGAATTAATATCTATTATATCTTCTCTTATATATGTATAAAAATGAATGTTTGTCTGTATGTCCTTTATAGAATCGTAAATTCATTTGATCGTGTGATGACCTTTAGCAAAGTTGTTGTGCATGAGCCAGAGAAGGTTTTTGTGTTGGTTCACAATTGGATCCGGTAGGTGGCGCTGCTGTGGACATATCGATTGAAGCTTTTCCGGGCAGGACGACGTCTGCAGGGACAGCTAGTTAAGTACATATATAAATAGAGGAAATATTGCCTATCGTTTTATATTGAAGTAATGAAATCAAAAAAGCGCTTAAAAATAAATTGCCCATTAAAATTCAGTACCTAGTAGCCAAAAGGCCGTTCAGTTTTTCTCATAGCTTAAGTTGGTTATTTCCTAATTTCAGAACTAGTTTACTTTATTATCTAGGTTATTTACAGGTGGTTTGAGAAAGGCAAGTTGAATTTAGTCAATGCATTATTACGTGCGGTGGGCCAGCTCTGACCTGAATACTTGTTAGTCTATAGTTATTATTAAACGGATTATTACGGCATTTAAAGCTAGTATTGCTGACAAGCTGTGGTAGCTTATTGAAGGAGGAAGGAGGAAGGAGGAAGGAAGTGGGTTCGATTATGTAAAGTAGTTTTCATTTACAAAACCAAATAAGTGTTTGCCAAACTTTTTTATATATGTGTACGACAAGCTATTACGGTCGGTTTTAAGTACACACTACAATAGTGACATCAAAATAAATACGAGTATGTTATTGAAGTGAAACTTCTATTAAGACTATATAGGTATTAGGATTTTTTCTGTCACGACAATGCGCTAGGGCCGCTTGTAGGAAGCGTAGAAGGTATATCGCGTGGTGAGACGCGGCATAATTTTATAGTAGACTATGGATGTTTTTTTTTGGTTCCGGATTAGATTCAGTTTTATTGTTTGATAAAATAAAATATGTTTAAATAAAAAAAAGCCGTGGTAGCGTATTGGCTAGCACACGCGTCCTGAACTCAAAGGTCGCGGGTTCAATCCTGGCCGAAACGCATGCACCACTTAGGCTGCTTTCTGACCTAACGTGTATATTGTTACAATTACCACGTACTAACAAGTGTGAAGGAAAACATCGTGATGCAACCTGCACATCGAGATAACAGATGTGTCAAACCTGCCAAGCCGCCTTGGACAAGCGTGGCGGGTATTCTGTCCATTCCCCTACAGTGGGAGGCCCGAGCCCAGCAGTGGGACAGTTATGGGCTGCTGTTATATTATAAATAAAAAATGCATTCATTAAAATGTACCCAACCTAACCAAATCATAATTTGCAGTAAACCTGCGAAAAATCGAAATTTGTGCTAGGACACATAGTAGAAGTGAAGTGTATGAAATGAAATGAAACTTGAATGGACAAGTGGAAAAACGAATGGCAACAAACAAGTAGCAGAAGAAATCACAACACAATTTTAGCTTGAAGTTTTACGGGCAGATTGTTAATGTAATTTATCCAATTTGAAAACCTGCCCGTAAAACTTCAAGTTAAAATTTTGTTGTGATATGTTTTTTTTGACATATTTTTATATTGTCGAGAAAATATAATGAAATGCGTGTCGCATCTATAATTTTTGGAATTATAAGTAGTAACTAATTAAAAAGAAGACGACCTCTGAGGTTGAGCGGATTTAACCTTTGCCGACCGACCCACAAAACGGAGGCTCGATTTGATTTCTGGCATTCCTCTTACGACAGGCCGCAGGAAATTGTATTCTTTCTCTATTCCTGCACGGATTATTTCTTCTATTCTGGATTCTTAAACGAACTTTCCGTTATTTTCTAGAATCTATGTGTCTGGGATCAACCCCAAAGTGGCCAGTTGTATATTACCTATTACACAAGCATGACTTGCTTAACTTGTGGATATGCAATGTCAGTGTTTGTCTGCCGATACTTATATTTGTCAGAGAAAAATCTTGCATCTCAAATGACTTAGGTTCGAATCCTAGCCGTAAAGTATACACTTCTAATTCAGTTTTCAATTTCAAAACCTAGTAAGTGCTTCCCAAGAAATTTTACAAAAAAAAAATCAAGAATTCAACGATATACCATATCAAAATTATTTATTAAGTTTGATGGATAGATACTATATTATATTTTGTTACGTCTTTCACATGCTTTAGCGCTAGCGCAATACATCGACAAAAGCCTGGTATGGCAATAAATGGCAAAACTTTCATTTAAAAAACAATATCACTTGCTAAGTTTTAACATTACATAGCTGATGTGCATACTGTGACAATTATCGCTGACGGTGAAAGAAAACATCACGATGAAAACTGCTCATCGAGGTGATCAATGTGTTAAACCAGCTAAGCGAAATTTTGGCAGGCCCAAGCCTAGCTGAGGGACGACAGACATAGTTAGATAGTTTTACAACTAAACTGCAGCTACCAGTTGCACAATTTGCTCTCATTTCCCACTGTGCAAGATGTAGGATGAATCTTGCAACGTTTTCTTTCACACAGAACTTTCCCAGAGGCCTATACGTGGTGATTACTTCACATTCTATCGCAGAGAATCTATGAAGATATTATTATGACAACAAAAACTGCCTTCGTATGAATTAAGTCGATTGCATGAGGTGAAATATAGACATCTTATGAAACTAGAACTAAACTAGGCTTAGAAAAAAATAATTTAAATAATACTTAAAATCTCAAAAAATAAACAACAGATTATCTTGTTAGTATAAACAAATTATCTGAATCAAAGAGATTTTTCATAAAACAATTTTTTCTTTTTTATTGCAGGAGTTCAGCAGACAGGCAGACGGCCCACTTGATGGAAAGCGGTTACCATCGCCTATGGAGATTTGCAACATCAAAGGTGCTACAAATGCGCTGCTACTCTCTTAAGGGGGACTGGAACCTGGTATGAACCTACAATGCCGGAACACAACTCAAGGTCGTTATGGCGACATACTCTAGACCAGGGGTCGTAGCCATCCAGTCGGGCAAAGGCTCTTTGGGTTGTTTTGTTGCCTCTTACAACATGCCTTAGACATTCTGTCTAAGAATGAATTCTTATTTCTGAATACGTATAGATTAATTTGATAAATTAAAAATAATGCCTGGAAAATGTGTGGCAGCTTTTTGAGGCCATTGAACTTGTCATGTACGATAATAATTATTAACAAGGCAATAAGGTCTCAGGGTGTGGTCAAATATACTGGTATTTTGTCGATTTTCGCAATAGTAATTGCTGGTGTACCCAACTATCTAAAGTACATTTGGTTAATTTATTACTTTGCTCCCATATTTTAGGCTACGTACACAATAATCAAAGATTTATACGGTACTAAAACTTACCCGCTATTCTGTGCGTTTTTTATTGTAGTATTTGGTTTGTTTGCTTAAGATCAAATCTTGCAAACTAATTTTTTAGTTCCTTTAAGTTTAGACTAATTGTTTCGAAATTTTCCATAATGTCGATGTGAAAAAAGCATAAGATAAAAAATTATTGTGTGTGTGCAATTCACCGACGGCAGAAGTGAAACTTCAGAAAAGTAGCCTACGAGAGAATGAGATAAATATAGAGTATAAAGAGTGTTAGGATAATTATAAGGTTTATGATTTTTATAATATTTTTACCAAACTCAAAAATTATTTTATATTTTAATGCAAAATATTACATTTCATATTTATGATTTATTATTTGACATATTATATTTTATTTATTATTATTTTATTATGATATATTATAACACATATTTACCAGATTTCATATTTCTTTGAACAAATGGCACCAGAGGCTTATGATAACTAAAATAGGACACAAATGCAGTTTCAATTTGATTTATGAATTTCAAAATATTTCCAACTCTATCTTTATGAGGATAGTGTTTAAATTATTAAATAATAAAATATCTCTTTTTAGTGTCGCCTTTATTTCGATTCATCGAGTTTCAAATCATAACGACTATAAAATATTATCTCCCTTTCACCCCCTTTAAGATCGTTTTATGAAACAAAAGGTAACCTATGTAATTCGCCAGGATACAAAATATATCTTTTCCAAACCACATTAACAATGCTTCGACCATTTATTTGTGAAAATGTAACAAACAAACAAAGTTGACTCCTTATAGCGCCGAGCGGTTCGGATTGTCGACGATCCCGAACTTACAGACGGTTTAGAACCTTTAAGACTCAGAATGTAGACGCTGTAAGCGCGTTCTACTGTCTGTACAATGGGGATCGTTCTGAGGAGCTGTTTGTCATCGCACTGCTCGCCGGCGACTGGGAGTCCATCCACACTTCCTTGACACCTGGAAGTTATCCACTGTACGGTCGCTCGCTTCTTTGTGCCATACGTGAGCAAGCTGTGGAATGAACTCGCTCCCGCTGTTTTCCCAGGGCGCTACAATATGGGACTATTCAAAAAGGGGGTAAACAGATATCTAAAGTCTTAACGTGGTAGGCAACGCATTGGTTCCCTTAGTGTTGCAGATGTCCACGGGTGACGGTAGCCACTTACCATCAAGTGGACCCGTCTGCCAGTTTACCTATATGCAAACATAAAAAAGAGTTAATTTTGCATTTATAAATTAGTATATTTTATTACATGACAGAAACAAAATAAAAACTGTGTTGTAATAATAAAATATTAACTTTTAACATAGATAGATATGCATATTATAGACACAATTTACATAAAAAATAAATTAGTCAGTCATATTAATTATGATTACATTTATTACATATATCATTTAAATGGGTAACGATTACAGTTATTACAAATATTGTTTACTTAATTTTTATGACTAGATTATTGCTGTAAGGGCATCCGACTTAACTGAAGAACTGGTGCCACGCTATTGCCACTCCGTCAGTTAGGGATACCCACTAAAACCCCTGGGTGTTCGGTCCTGCGCCTTATGCCAGGGCTACGGGCAAATGGGATGCCCAACTCCGCGATGCCCTGGCAGGCAGGGGCCTCCTTCACGAGGCCTCTTCCATTGCCGGGGACTAAACCCCGGCATCGTCTTAGTCTACTCCGGCGTGGGGCCGGTTAATCCATACCTACCAAGACTGTCCATCCAAAGGTTGTCTGGAAGAAATCGCTCCCAGCGATAAGACCGCCCATCATTATGATTGTATGTATGAATTTATTTTGTAACATTGTGTGCAATAAAGTATATTCTATTCTAACTATATCATCTAAAGGTCGATAAGATTAAAAGTTAGTGAGACCACGCGTCAAAGTTAATATGCTCGTAAGTTTTTGTTGTTATATCATCAATCATTGTTATGTCATACATTTACTTTTCATGGCCAAGCAGTTAAGTTTTGACAGTGCGCAGTAGTGTTTCCGTCAGGCAATCGGGGTTCATATTTGATAAATTGAGACATTCGTGTAACGAAATTTAGGTACTAACATTCCAACGGACTTAACTGGGTCAATTATTAACTTGGTAGAATTCGTGCAAAATTTAATTGCGTGCTTGAAGTTTGTACTTTGTCATGCGCAGAACATAATAGGGATGCACACGTATTACAATAAATTTTAACATTATTCACATATAATTAAAATTACGTTTTAACGGTTTTAACCGTGGTATTTTATTTGATTTTAATTTTGATGTTTCGGCTACTCTTCAGGAATCCGAAGATGTTTTCTGTTATTATTCGTGCAGAAACGGAGAAAGAATACAATTTCCTGCCGCCCGGCGGCGTGTCGTAAGAGGCGACAAACCTACAGCCAGGTGGTAGAGAATTTGCTCGACTGGATGGCTATCATCCCTGGTCTAAAGTATGCCGGCTTAACAACCTTGAGCTGTGTTTCGAATTAGTGTCCAGGACCCCCGTGGTGGAATTACGAGAGGAGATCTTGCGCATATCTGCGTCTCCGGCCGCCCACAGGATGCATGCGCGCCTCTTTCGCACTTTTGCGTTCAGCGGCCTCCTTTTATACCAACACATGGCAGCTTGGAAAGGCACATTTCACTAAACAGTAAAGATTCTCAAAATAAACACACAACTTGTCCCTATAAAAAAGAATGTTCTAGAACTATTGTTTACTTTTATTCTATAGTATAAATTCTGGACACGCGTCGTTAGCATAAAATCAAGATCATCATGATATTATGGTGCAAGATCGAAAATTATCCAGTAGCCAAGTCTTATCTTGAATCTTTACATAACAATGAAACTGGCTAGCCAAATTGCATTAGGTCAGCTAGCAAAAAGTCTATCACTGTCGGCATATTAAACGTTTTATGTAACATACTCAACTATTTCCAGTTCTCGATTCTTATCTGTTATCTCGCTTAGAATTATGGTACGGGTATTTACATTTTAGGTACATTTTCTATGGGCATGTCACCGGATAGTTCTAAGTTTAGTAAATCTGAATTGTCTGATAAATTTGAAGTTTTTGTTTATAATATCAAAATAACAGCTTTTTACTAAATGCATATGAAAGTGTATATACGGTCTCGTATATCAAAAAATCATTTTTTTAAATTGTTGTCTTTCTGTCTGTTTCTTCCAACTAATCTCTGAAACAACTGGACCGATTTTGACGGGACTTTCACTGGCAGCTAGCTGGTGTTATAAGGAGTAACTCAGGTTTCTTTTAAAATCAGGAGTCTGCGAAAAAATTCCACGCGGGAAATTTCGCGAGCACAGTTAGTATATAATCAATCTATCAAGCTTAAGAAGAGAAAGAAAGAACTGTCTAATAGATTGTGACTGGACAATAGTATTTTCAATCTCTTCTATCCTTTATTCACTCCCACACAATTATTTGCCGTAGGCACAATATAGTCTTCTCTTTCCATACTCTTCTATTCTGTCATATGACCACTGTCACAGCACAAATCAGCCTGTCGTTCTTTACACAATTCATCTATCTCTTTTTTGGGACTACCTTTACGTTTGTACCTACCTACCTACCCATAACTTCTTGTTATATATAACAGCCTTGGTAAGGATGCTTTCAGGGCATATTCTCTCAAATCCGTTCAAGCTTAATGGGACTGATTATGTTACCAAATTCTTCAAGATGCAGTGTACTAGATAACAACAAATAGAAGCTACAACATAGGTGCCTTAGTATCTCCCCTATTTAGCAAGCAAAAGACTTGCTGTGTGTTAACAAAAAACCGTGTTTTTTTATAATGAATAGGTTCGCGTTTGACCGACATTCCGCCTTATCTCAGGCGGAAATGCAGTCTAAGCACTAGGAGCACGCTTACCTAGAAGATACTTGTTCACGCGAGACTTAAAGACACCTAGATTGTATTTTTGGGGAAAAACACGACGGTAAGAGTTCCATTCTTCAGCGGTGCGTATGATGAATGTGGAAGCATAGCGTTTCGTCCGCTTCGTCGGTATTTCCACCATATATCGATGGCGTAAGTGCGTACATCTGCTTGTTCGGTGGTAGAATGGTGAGGGAGGAACCAGCTCATGCAATTCCGAGGCACACTCACCGAAGTGTATCCTATAGAATACCGACAAACTAGCGACTTTGTTGTGATTTTGATTTATTGGCACTATTTGATGCATAATCTCTACGGAGGTGACATTGTTACTCAGTGACAAATAAAATAGATAAAAAATTCTTCTTTCTCTCTATTTCTCTCACTGATGCAACTGTCTAAGAAAAATGTGCAATCTTAGCGCTTTTATTTTCGTAAGTTTATATACTAACGTAAAAAAAGTCATGGTAGCGCACCACGCACGCGGCCTAAACTCAAAAGACGCGGGTTCGATCCTGACCGGAATGCACCACTTAAGACAATTTTCAGACTACATATTTTTACGATTACCGCGTGATAACGACGGTGAAAGAAAACATTGTGATGCAACCTACACATCGAGATCACCGATCTTCCTAACTTGCCAAGCCGCCTTGGACCAGCGTGGCGGGTATACTGTCCGTTCCTCTATAATGGGACGCCCGAGCACAGCACTGGGGCATTTATGGATTATTATAATATTATATATACTAACCCCGTCTAGCAGTCAGTCTGTTTCAAAAGTACTCAGTTTTACATTTTATTTTAATTCCCATTCCCATCCGATCGAAAGCGGTTATCATCGTTAATGGACATGTGATTCATCAAAGGTGCTAGCAATGTGCTGCCGCTATCTAAAGGTAGACGGAGACCTGGCCACTAATGCCAGACCACAACTGAAGGGTTGCTAAGGCTTGCTTTAGACGAGGGCTGGTTGCTTGAAACACAGAACTGGGGCATTTATGGATTATTATAATATTATATATACTAACCCCGTCTAGCAGTCAGTCTGTTTCAAAAGTACTCAGTTTTAGATTTTATTTTAATTCCCATTCCCATCTGATCGAAAGCGGTTATCATCGCTAATGGACATGTGATTCATCAAAGGTGCTAGCAATGTGCTGCCGCTATCTAAAGGTTGAAAGAAACCTGGCCACTAATGCCAGACCACAACTGAAGGGTTGCTAGGGCTTGCTTTAGACGAGGGCTGGTTGCTTGAAATGCCCTAACACCAGGCTGTGGGTTGTTTTATCGCCTCTTACGACGGGCCACCCGGTCGTAGAAATTTGTATTTTTTCTCCGTTTCTACAGGATACAGATTATATTATCCTATATAACGTTTATTGATGGTTCCACTTCACATTAACAATACTATAATACTACTATTCCTTAATGATATTACCAATCATTATATTAATACGTGAAGCAAAAACTTTGTACCCATTTTTACGAAAATTGCGCAGACGGAGGAGTATCAAATTTCGCACACTTATAGTTTATATAGAGAAGCAATGCAGTATTCTTAAAAAAATAAAAAAAAACCATAAAAATACAATAAATCTATAAAAATACATTAAACACAATTCTAATAGTTTTGTTTATTGTTAAAGTCAAATTAACAGTGTACTCTTGGCTAAATCTGTGATTATAGAAGTATGTATAGTCTTTGACACCAGAACCTTAATAATGTTCAAACTTATAATTTAAATTTATTATGGTCGAATTTCGACCACTGGGCGACTACTAGTATAAATTAAAGAGATTAATGTCGTGTGTGACAACCCTAAGATATAAAGGTTAGCCCTTGGTATAGAGACCGCTTTTGAAGCTTATCCTTGCCTTGAATAGTTACTAAACTGTTGCAGGCATGCATATTAACAATGTAACGTTCCGCCAGCTGTCTGTAAGTGTCGTAACATTGCCACGCAATAGTCTTCAAAGGTATTGTCGGTATTGGTATATACTTTTAACAGTACCTTATATAGACAGGAATTTGCCCAATATAAAAAAAGCCTTTTTTTTGGTCCATAATAAAGATGCCATACAATATTTTTATTTTATTTTATTTGTCAATTAATTATTTTTGTTCTTCTATTTTTGGACCCTCCGTCCGGGTAAAGGCCTCCTCCACTTGTGCCCAGTGCTCTCTCTCCGCGACCATTATATAAACTATATGTCCAATATAAACATGTTTGTATTCTCATTCTCTTCTTCTTAGACGGAGTCTGTAGTTGGGTGGAGAAACCGTTTGTTAGCCTACCTCACTAGCACGCAGAGATTCTGGGTTTGATTTCAGTATGGTTAATTTCTTAAATAACGGAATTATTTATTTTAATCTAAGTGTCTAGGATTGGTCCATTGTACACATGGTACACATACATACTACTAACGTGACTTGCTTAGTTTAAGGATATATCCCCAGATGGTCCTCAACGCCAGGACCCAATGCGCGCGGCGCAACAAAGTCCTAAGCGCATAACTCAACTTTCTACAATAATTATTTTACCCTTAAGGCTATACAGCTTTGGAATGTGCTGCATATTGCTATCAGAGAAGCAAAATCGCTACCCATATTTAAAACTATGATAAAAAAATACTACTTGTCGTTGGAATATTATATTTAAATTCATCTATAAACATTTATATATTTTGTTTATATTAAGTATATATCTATGTAATATCTAAAATTTCTGCATATCTATAAATATAAATAATCTAAAATTTATTTATTTATTAGCAGTTCTACTATTGTACTATATGTTACGTATACCACTATTGCCATTAACATCTCAATTCATTCCTGGGGTTGTCTGGAAAAGTTCGCTTTTTAACGATAAAACCGCCCTTTGTACATAACTAGATATAATTTTAGTCTTTAAGTTCATTTTTGTTTTGATGTATAAAGTGTTATCTATCTATTATTTTATCAAATTATATTGTATTGTAAACACGCCTTTGATTGCTTGCTAATCGTAAAACAATCATCGCTATATTTGAAGTCTTCACAGCATGGCAATAATATTCCAAGAACGGTTTTTTGCAGACAAGCCTACATGGTTGTTTTTGTAACTAAATTATCTTTCTATTGATACCAATTTTTATTGGTTAACGGTGTAGTTACCTATATTGACTTACCTATTCATACCTGCTTGGCAGGTAGCCATGAACAGAAATAAGTAGGCAAGCCTATCAAGGCATATTCTCTATGTTAATAACTAACAGTTGAAACTTTTATTCAGCTATCAAAAGATTAAAGGTTATGAAAAAAACATTAACAGAAATTTAATTAAAAACAGCCATGAACACTTTTGGATTGGCAAGCTATTGTTACAACTCAGGTTCCGACAAAAACAATATCCACCTGCATATCTGAAACAAAGCACATTTATTATCCGTCGGAATTTGAACTAATAATATTGATTTTTTTTGTGGTCGTCTTCTTTTGTTTACTTATTGGCATACGGTCCACTATTGTATTGTAATAATTAGGCAGGTGTTACGGATTTAAAGCACAAGCTGATTCTAGGAAATTCGATCCACGGTGCCGGGCGGACATATTGCATTTGTGCAGTATAAAGCAATGACCCGATTGAGGGAGGACTTAGTCGAGCGAGAACCAACAACGTAGCGAGACATGTGTACTACAATCGAGAATCTAAAAAGTGACGGACTTTGTGCGTTTTATTGAATTACGACCTTATGCATTACGTTTGGACTTGTTGTGCTCGGTTATATTTGTACCTGTGTTATAGGTGTTTGTATAGTTTTAAAAACTCTATAGTAATTCGAACGGCATTTTAATTCGAGTCCCGCAACTCGTAACACTATCATAGACTTGTTTATAAATCAATATAATTTAATAAAAAATATGTCTCATCTGGGTATCAGATGGGAGAAGGTCGATCTTCACCGTCTCCTCCGCATGCCTGTTGCCAGGCTCACGATAAAAAATAAATAATGTTTCGTTATTAAAATCTCAGATACTAGAGCAGTTCGTAACTACAATATGAAACAATTACACAGTTATTTCTCACAAAGATTATTGACTATTTTATCAGTCGACCTTACCTTGAGGTCGCTTTGGCCCGTTATTCAAACATGTAAGTCATATTAATTAAATTGATAATGAACAAACGACCGTGTGAGAGTGTTATTTTCGTCGTCGTTAGCCATTTGCAGTCCACTGCTGGATGTAGGCCTCCCCAAGACGGCGCCAGTCATCCTTGTCTTCTGATTTCCTCATCCAGCGCCTATCAGCGACCTTGCACAGGTCTTCGGTACATCGGGCTGGAGGGCGTCAGACACCACGTTTACCGAGACGTGGTCTCCACTCCAGGACTCATCTGCTACATCGACCATCGGTTCTATGATAAACATGATCGGGCCACTGTCACTTCAACTTGCTAATTTTATGAGCTATGATATACTTATTTCTGATTCTATCCATAAAATAAACACCCAACATCCCAATCCAAATAGCCCATTGAGCGACTTGGAATTTTTGGCCCAATCTTGTCGTCAGTGTCTACATCTAGACCCCGAAGATCAGATCGGGAAGGATGCAGTGCTCGAAGACTTTCGTCTTCAAGCATTGTTGGTCGATGAGAAGACTTAAGAAGCTTGCGCAATACTGCTCGGCCTAACTGAATCCTCCCTCCCAGATTTCTAGTTGTGTCTGCCTACCTGCATTTTCTGTCCAAGATACAAGCAGATAAACAGGCAGAAGACCCTGTTTATGTAAAGAGGTTACCGTCGCCTAGAGACGTATGCAACGCGTTGCCAATGCCTTAGCAAACACTTAAGAAAATTTTGTGACGTCTTTCTTGTATACAATCCCATGTCATAGCACTTAACGCAGGCTATTTAAAAAACCTAGTTAGGAAGACAGCGCCTCTTTCAACTACTCGGGCAATACCAAGTACCCTTTCAAAATTGTTGGTTTTGACGTAAATAATATTATGTTATAGTCTTTATAATTATTGTGAGTTGACTCACTCAACCCTGGGCCTATGTCCATACTATCTGTATTTAGGGCTCCAGAGACAGGAACTTCTCACAATTCATGCCTCATTCAAGAGTGCTGCCTTCTGTGTCTAGTCGTTCATTCAACCTCCTACCGAAAATCTTTCAAGTGACGGTGGAAGCTATTCGCTATAAGACCGTTGTTATATTGTATGTCTTTGAAGACCACGGGCCATAAAAATGGCCCGGACTTTTGGAGGGCTTGCATGGGGCCATGAGAAGGCCACGTAGAGGTCCCTTGACAAAGTTGATGTAAATGCGGCGTGACACTGACTGGCGATTATCCCTGTCTACAACATATACTAATGCACCCACGGACAAGCCTCGGCCAGTGTAGGGCTATTGTGGGAAATGAGAACAAATAGAACCGGGCTATTAGGGTGAACTGCTAGTGGTACTAGGAGTCTGGAAATATGTACACTATGGAGTCTGCCCGTCGCAATATTCAGGAAATGTGGAAAAATAGACAGACGGTGAATTACCACTCCCAGGGCCCAAAAAAATACCATAGAAGAGGAAGCGTATTATAACGCAGAGGAAAACCGTTACGCGAAGTTCCTTCGACATGATTATAGTCAATTTTCACTAATACACATGTCTTCAGGGCAACGAGAGCAAAGTTTCTCAGGCACTATTAGTCTGGTATAAATATAGATAGTTATGCTACTATGTATATCTTGCGAAGTTAAATATCGCGTGTGCATTGACTATACAACTTAATTGAAGATGGTACGATTATGCCTGAAATATGGCTCGTTACACAAGTAAATTGTATAAATAGTTGTATTAGGCAATTAATTGGTGTTAATTATGATACTTTGACCCAAATACTGCCGAGTTAAGTGTCTGTGACATATTTTTATTTGTTCACGGACCATTGTTTCTGTTGATGATGTTGCATTAAATGTAAAACATAGTCTTTAACTCTCTTTACTTTAATTGAAAAATTGTTAATTGAATTTTTTTATTGCTTGAAGCAGGCAAACAGGCGGATGACTCAAGAAGGTGGTAAAGGATGGTGGTTGCTGGCCTGTAAGAAATTTTATAACGCATTTCGTAAACGACCCCATGTCGTAGGGCAGGGGGAAAACCTCCGCGTCAAGCTCTCTCCAGATCATTGTTGTACACGGAATAAACGTTCTATAGAATCGTTGCGTACTTGAGCGTGGGAGCTCAAAGAAATGGTAGTGTACATCCCGTTGAAGGCGAACAGTGCGGTTGTAAAAGTGAGGCATTGCCGCCAGCTCAAGGAGTTCCTCGGAGCACTCTGTTTTATACAGGCGGTAGAATAAGCAGAAATATACAACTACGTTTTAACGGTTTTAAGCGTGGTCATTTATGTGATTTTTGTTATTGAGACGTTTCGGCCACTATTCAGTGGCATTCAGTGGGACAATGATGTCAACTATCAATGTTGTTCATTCTAATTATTTCGTTTTAATTTTGTTTATGGTTATTATTTACTCCATGGGAGCCTAATCTAATTTATCACCGTTTCGCAACATGTTATGACTTGAAGAGAAGAAGCGGTGCAAGAAAATCTTCAACAAACATGCCTAGTTCAAATAATTTTATATAATAATATTAAAATGGGTGGAAGGAAATATAAAAGAAATTATCAGTCAAGTTGGTTTGTGTTCCGGTGCACGCAATACTGTCAAATAAAGATGGAATGATGTGGAATCTATAATATAAAAATGAATCGCAAAATGTGTTGGTAAGCGCATAACTCAGCAACGCCTGGACCACTTTGGCCAATTCTTTTTTAAATGTTCGTTGAAGTCCAAGGATGGTTTTTACGGCGAAAAATTTGAGTAATTGCCGGGAAAACTCAAAAAACAGCCCTTTTCTTTTCCCCATACAAACGTTTTCTCACTAAGATTTAGAGTCAATTTGCACTTTATTACTGCTGCACAAAGTTCAAATTCAATAATATTATTATCTATCAAAACAGTGTGCGTGTGCGCGTTGGAGGATCTAATGTCGCGTGCCGAAACTAAAACAAACGAAATAACATCGCGAAGCCCACCAAATTGAAAATCAGTAAGTACTTTCTTACTATCTTTTTGACAGAACGAAGTCTGTCGGGTCTGCTAGTCTTTAATAAGACGCTGTGGGTGCAATTGCGACTAGCTCTATTTCATACAGAATACACTCTCCCGGTCGTCAATACGCTTACAGTTCTATCATACTACTACCGGTGTGAGAGAGTGAGCATTGATGAAATGACATTTCCATCAAGTCTATTCTTGTAGCGGAGAAGCGTGATAATACATAACAATGTATATGTAAAACCTATGTTCTAACTCACGGAATCGATAATAACGTTGCGACATTTATTATTTTAAAACTGGTATTGTAAGCTTGCACTTTCAATAGTTGTACTTGCCGACATGTTCATTGTTGTACAAAGTACAGTCGCCACGAAAATGGTTCTAAATAACTTTTCATGGCTAAGCAAATTAAGCCAGTGTAATTTTTTTTGTTGGAGTATAGCTTTAAGGCTCACTGTACCTCTCTGTACTAGGCAAGTCTGTGGTTCAAATATACCCAAAGAGCTTACAATGCCCGACGAGTTTAATACAACAATTCCCTCAGGGTGTTGTTGGGGCGACCACGTTTCTGCAGTGCATCGTCTATGGACGCCGAATCACATAGATGGCATTTCATTTTTTAAATGGCAATACATTTTAAGATTTACACAATATATACAATAAATACGTTTTTGATGAAATGTACAAAAACATATTGATTTAATAAAAATCAGCGCTGTGTCAGAATATGCTTCGACACACTAAATGCTGAGTGTCAACCACATTTGAAAATTGCTGCATACAATAATCATTGTTGTATATATTTTTTATTTTGTTGTATTACTGCTTGTTTTGTGCGTGTCGCCATTATAAATAAATATCTTGATTTCTTTCACATATTAAATTGATTTAATTTTGTATCTGATTGTACAATTTGAATTGAATGAGTGTGGGCCGATTGCTCAAAGTGTCGTACTGCTTTCGCTCGTCTAAAATTGTGTCAATAAATTAATTGTATCAAATTCAGTACAATATGTAGTATTATTAGACTATTTTAAATCATTTACCAATCACTTCATGTTCTTAACCCTAAACATCCATATCTGAAGTAATCTGCTGAGCTCATTATTGTTCAAAACACATTTTTAAACTCCTGCTAGATCCTTCATTTTTGATTACTATATAACTGCACATAAAATCAATATAAAACAAAAATCCTTGCCTATTCCTTGCCTGGAAGAATGGCCAGAACTCACCAAAAGAATATTAATTAAAGATGCTAAAACATTCAAGAATCGTTTCGATGCTTGCGGAAAACATGACCCCCTAGGGAGACTTAACACAGTCAGTGCTAAAGTAGTTATACTAAAACGTTATATTTCTTCTCCTAAGTTAATTGATTTAATATATTATATACTAGTGGTTCCGGCAGACGATTCCTGCCCAAAAAAAAAAAAATCTAGACCCCGATTTCAGTTCTAATTGTGAATCTAAACCATCCCAGGACCCACTCAAACACTATTTTTTTAGTTATTATTTTTCCTATTTTTTTCTAGGTAGCTTTTTTAATATGTATTAAGTATATTTTTATAGATAGTTCAATCGTAGAAATATTTTATTGTACACCACCCTGCCGTTTGTTTGTCCCCTTCTTACTAGACCCATAGGTTTGCTGGAAGGATAACCCTTTAGAGTTAAGCTCGCCTTTGATTATCTTGTAGTGTACTATAAAGAATGAAGAGAAAGTGTTAATTTGATTTGAAAGTGTGGAATCATGAAGAAAGACTGCGCTAGGAATTCTCGCGTCTGCAACAGCCTTCTTTTTCGTGATACAGTATCGAGACGTGGGCACTGACAGTGGGACTGGTCCAGAAATTCAAAGTCGCTCAACGGGCTATGGAGCGAGCTATGCTAGGTTTTTCCTTATGGATAAAATTAGAAATGAGGACATCCGTAAGAGAACGAAGGTAACTGACATAGCTCGCAAAATAAGCAAGTTGAACTGGTAGTGGGTCGGTCACGTCGCAGGACCGACGGCCGATGGAGCAAACGAGTCCTGGAGTGAAAACCACGTCTCGGCAAAGGTACCGTAGGACGCCCGCCAGCCCGGTGGACTAAGGACCTGCGTAAGATCGCCGGCAGGAGCTGGATGAGGAAGAAGGGAGACCAGGATATGTGGCGCGTACTTAGCGAGGCCTACGTCCAGCAGTGGACTGAGATTGGCTGAAGAAGAAGTATATCTACGAACTGCAACCAGCCTTAGTAGACTTCTCGGTTCCGTGCAAGCTACGTAGCATGAAAGTTCGCCGTCCCGGCCTCTAAGAAGGGACGGAGAGATATACGCACGGCGATTTTCTATGTTCTGTGACGAGAGCGGAGGTGTGTAGCCCTGGGGCAGTGCTCAAGAAGGCACCTCCTGTGAGGTTCAACCTCGGCTTGATTATTGCAGAAGAGGGACTTTGACGGGCGAATTATATGCGGAGCGAATGTCTAGCTTCCGCCAGATGCTGCTTTGACGTTGTGAAGGACAATATGCGTGCCAATGCTCTCACAATAAGCAACGCCGAAGACAAAAAATATAAGGAAAGGTAGTTAATCACATGCTTCCACAATTTCCGATTATTCCGTAGTGCTCATATTTCCTGCACACGCGACGATATGCCCCGTTGATAACTTGACTCGCATAAAATTCATTTCTCTGCGTCACATTGATAATATTTTCACAATAACATAAATTATCTACTAGGGACGGCGCTAGACCAAATGTAGACGTCAGTGACACTAGCTTTGCAAGGCCTTTTTCTTGTCCCAGTCAGAAAGCAAACGTAATAAAGAAAGAAAGAAAAAGTTCATTTCCAAATGCGACACACATAAAACAACCAGAATACATATAAGAATAAAAACCATATTTCAAAACATTGTCCCAAATTGTGAAATAAGGTAGGCACTCAGTATTTTGCTATGCTGAAACGTTGACCAACATAGCGCTGATTTTCAGTGCCAACCCCCATAATCACATGTCATGCGACTAGTATTCCCAATAGTACACTAATATATAGTATCTTACTATATTTTTATCCGTGCAGGAACGGAGAAAGAACACAATTTCCTGCGGCCGGGCGGCCTGTCGTAACAGGCGACGAAACAACCCACAGCCAGGTGATAGGGTATTTGCCCGACTGGATGGCTATCACCCCGAGTCGAGAGTATGCCGCCATAACAACCTTGAGTTGTGTTCCGGCATTAGTTACCAGGTTCCAGTCTCCCTTAAGTGAGCAACAGCGCATTTGTAGCACCTTTGGTGTTGCAAATGTCCATAGGCGATGGTAAACGCTTTCCATCAAGTGGACTGTCAGCCTCTCTGCTGAACTCATGCAATAAAGAAAAAAATAGATAATTGTATTATATATTGTAGACAAACGATATAGTAGGAGGTGTACTATATTAATTCAATTGTCAAAAAAAATACTATATTTTCTTCAAAACAAAGGTGGACAGCCCTATATGCGACCCACGCTAAAATTTAATTACTTAAAATTAATGTACAAGTGGCTTGTTTCTACAAAGAACAAAACAAACAAGAAAAAAAAGATAAACAGAATCAGACTGATGTCTGGGTATCTGAATTTCAAGTATCACAGTTTAACATAATTTTATTTATTGTAAATAACATTAAAAAAAAAAAATTTACTGCGACTTGCCTGCTAATGCAAATAACATTATGCAAGTACTAAAATGGTTCACTGGTTCGATGATAAAAAAATGGTAAAAATTTTTGAGTTCCAACGCAGTCAAGTAATGTTTCTTGCAATAAAAGGAAATTTCTCTTGCACGTGATCATTCTTGCGTAGCTTTATTTTTTTAAATAACAGTTAAAGCAGGTTTGTTATTTATTCTAAAAGTCTACTATACTAAATTATTTCAGTACGGATAGCAAAAAAATAAATTGATTTTAAACATAGACAGAGACAACACTTTATAGTTCACCAAAACAAAAATTACAAAAATGTACAACAAGACAATAGTTACTTGGTAAAACAAAAAGCGGCCTTATCGTTAAAACCGATCTCTTTCAGGCAACCTAAATCAAAGGAAATTCTAAAATTATCTGGAAATATTATGCAAAAAAGAAAAAGGAAGAAAAAATATATATCCAAATGCCTAATCAGCGGTCAAGGTGATCAGCAGGCTGGTGTCTAGTGCCTATTTTGTTCAACGGATTAGTACTAGACCCAGCGACTACGTAGCCAGTCTTCCAAACACCTTATAGTAAGGCATTTGACTTAGCACCGACTTCAAAATGGTGCAGAAATGTTTATTCTTTGTTTTCTAATTACTGTTGAAGTCGTTTTTTTTTCTATTCTGTTACAAAAAAATCATAACCTACCTACCTACCTACCTACCCTAACAACATAAAGTCTAAATACTTTTATCTATTGGTTGGTTTATTTTGGGGGTACTCAATGGAAAGCCACTACTGCACCTTACCCAATGAAAACAGTGATCTAGGGTCAGTATTCTACTTTTATTTCTTTATTTATTGAAAAACCAACGCGCATATTACAATAATACAAACAAACAAAAAAGTTCTTAAAATGTAGGGTTAATAAAAGGTTTTTCTATCAAGTTAAATTGTGAGCACAAGAGCGAAATAAAGTGTACAAATGCAATAAATATATACATAAGTTACTAAGTCAAATAAGTATATACTTACACACATACAAACATACATACAGACATACATACAATAATAATAACAGTGTCACGCCACATTTACATTAAATTTGTCAAGGGTCCTCTACGTGTTGGTCTTCCCATGGCCCCACGCAAGCCCTTTAAAAGTCCGGGCCATTTTATGGCCCGTGGTCTTGATAAACAATACTTACAGTCTTACGGGATTATAATTAGTATATTACGAATAAGAGAATAAATCGGCAGACAATACACACACATTGCATATCCCCAAACTCGGCAAGTTACGCTTGTGTTGTGAGTAATATACAACGGACCACTCTGGACCGATTCCACATACCCAGACCATGCTAAATAAAAGAGAGTTCGTTTTTGAAATTTACTATGCTAGAAATCGTTCTGCGTTCCAAAGTTCAGCCGGCTTAGACTTAGCTCGATCGACCACAGATGCCGTCAAGTAATATAAACCAATTAGGTTAATTATTGATAAGTTTTTTTTTTATGTATTGATGTATTGTGACAACCTAGGCGCCGACTAAGACAGGTTCCACGTACAAATTTGTAGAAGCACATATTTTATTACCCGTCGGCATTTAAACTAATAACATTGAAACTATTATAATTATTTTATGATCGTCTTCTTTTGTTTATTTATTGATTGGAATACGTTTCTAGAAAATAGCCCATTGCTTTATTGTAGTTATTTATGGTCGTTTGCTGCCGAGTCATTAGCCAGGTGTGGTGGATTAAGTCGACTAAGATACGGGCACATTGCATTTGTGCAGTTTAAAACGATGTGCTGATTGAGGGAAGGGCAGTCGAGCGAGAACCACGATCAAAGCGAGACGTGTGGACGTGACAATAGGGAATCTAATAGTGACGGACTTTGCGCGTTTTATTGAATTACGACCTTCTGCATTACGTTTGGATTTGTTGTGTTCGGTTATATTTGTAACTGTGTTATACGTGCTTGTATAGTTCTAATAAACTCTATAATAACTCCAACGGCATTTTAATTCGAAAAAAATCATTATAGCCTACTTTGAATAAAAGATTATAAATTTGAGAAAGATTATAAATAGACGAAGTTACCCAGTGTAAACAACATGTACCTATTTAAAATTTTATTAGTACGTTACATAAGCAATAGAAAATAAGCATTATATAATCCCTTCACCGAGCAGTTATATCTCATGTAATAAAAGAGATGCTGTATATATTTTGGAAACAATGAAGAAATATGGAATAATAAAACAAGAAAGTTATTAATTATATGAACTAGCGAAGCATTGCCGGTGTGAAGATTTTACACTCGCGATTTCGAAAGCAGTAAAATATTTCTAAAACTGTTACAATTTCTATCTGACACTAATTTCTGTCTAGGAAAGTGATATCATACACACGACGCAATACTTCCAATTAATTAAATGATAGACTTTCAGTGAGAGGATGGAAGAACATCGGGACTGGCAATTGCTCAATCTTCGTCCACGTTCAACGGAATGAGCTAATTCCTTGTATGTCCTAACAACTTGAAATCGCTCCCGGGAAACATTCCTCGGGATTTCTGTGTTAAAAATGCGCGGGATATTTAAAACGCAAAATGTACCGCTACTGATCAAATGAAAACATGACGTCATTTTATATTTATAACCGACTTCGAAAAAAGGAGGAGGTTCTCAATTCGTCGGGATCTTTTTTTTGTGTTGCTTTTAATGTATGTTCGCCGATTACTCCGTGATTTATGATCCGATTTACGTGATTCTTTTTTGTTCGACGCGGAATAGCTTCTAATTGGTCCCCTAAAAATTTTACATAGTTTGGCCCAGTAGTTTTCATTTTATGAACATTTTTCATGAAAATAATTTTCACTCCGTTCCATATGTATACCGATTACTCCGTTATTTTAGATCCGATTTACTTGATTCTATTTTTGTTTGGCGCGGAATAGCTGCCATGTGGTCCCCTAAAAATTTTACATAGTTTGGCCCAGTAGTTTTCATTTTATGAACATTTTTCATGAAAATAATTTTCACTCCGTTCCATATGTATACCGATTACTCCGTGATTTATGATCAGATTTACGTGATTCTTTTTTGTTTGGCGCGGAATAGCTGCCATGTAGTCCCCTAAAATTTTTACATAGTTAGGCCCAGTAGTTTTCATTTTATGAACATTTTTCATGAAAATAATTTTCACTCCGTTCCATATGTACACCGATTACTCCGTGATTTATGATCCGATTTACGTGATTCTTTTTTTGTTCGGCGCGGAATAGCTGCCATGTGGTCCCCTAAAATTTTTACTTAGTTTGGCCCAGTAGTTTTCATTTTATGAACATTTTTCATGAAAATAATTTTCACTCCGTTCCATATGTACACCGATTACTCTGAGATTTATGATTCGATTTACGTGATTCTTTTTTTGTTCGACGCGGAATAGCTGCCATGTGGTCCCCTAAAAATTTGACATACTTTGGCCCAGTAGTTTTCATTTTACGAACATTTTTTTGTTCCCGGTTCTTGGGACCTATATTTTTTAAGAAGCGCGGCACCATTCGTACGTCCACCCATACATAGCTAGACACTAAAAAGTAACAAATAAAAAATAAAAACTTCGTTTAAAAAACCGACTTCAAAAACTAAAAAACTAAAATGTATAACTTATTTCTAAAGCTATTATTATTAATATATATTATCTAAAACATCTTGAAGTCGGTGCAAAGCAAAACATAAAAATTACTATATTTTGAAAATTACTAAGCACCGACTTTAAGATGTTTTAGATAATATATATTAATAATAATAGCTTTAGAAATAAGTTATTTTATACATTTTAGTTTTTTAGTTTTTGAAGTCGGTTTTTTTAAACGAAGTTTTTATTTTTTATGTCATTTTGAGATTGTCAAGAAAGAGCGCGTTACTCTCGTAGCTCACAATGCTCGAAAACTCAAGTGGAACGGATTATGGAGCGTTGATGTCATTCAAAACGAAATACACAAATGCACAAAAATACGCCTCTATCAATGTATCGATAGATATATAATTAATGCTCTGTGGTTAACGCCCACTTCAACCCACTTGAAATGGGTCGTTATGAGCGCTGCGTGATCGAAAATAACGATGTCCTTGCCGTTTCGCGACCATAACCACCGTGGTCGGTATGTGTAATAGCTGAAGGAGCATTTTGAGCGTTGTGAGCTACAAGAAGAACGCGCTCTGAGAATGGACTATGTCGTAATCAAAAGCCCGCGAAAATAATGGTGTTTAACTAGCTCAAATTTGTTTGAGATTTTGAATATTTAGGTACTTAAAATTAAATTGGACTTTTACAACAATACGATAAAACGATGTAAATAATGATTTAAAAATGTAATAAAAAACATGCATATTCCCTGTTGTAAAATAATCAGTTTGATAAAAGATGCAATTACTATGCGCTTGTGAAAGTATTTGCAGTCTATGCCATGAAAAGATATACATATCTAAGATAGGTGACTTTCTACCATTTGCGTAGTGGGAAGCTGATTCACGTTATCACGCTCATCTCAGGGGAAACGATGCGTGACTAAGAAAGTAGCGTAAGGAAATGAATTCACATATTGTAATAGGAAATAGCAGAATCACTCAAGCGGTGTAAATATGCAACCCTCAGCGAGTCTACTTCTTTTATGGCTGAAGTATAGTGGAGACATTGGCTGTTCATCATCATAGTTAAATCCCGGTGACGTTCAGAGCGTCTACCTGGAAGCCCGGGGTACGTTTTCCTACTTTCGCTTCTCCACTTCTCCCGGTTTTCTGTATACCTAATAAGGAGACTTCTGGTACGCGTATCCTTTACGTCATTAGGCCAGCATTTCTCGGACCTTCCCTTTAGACCGGACCTGACAGAAGCAGCATCTCCAGACATTTATTCCCCACGTAATTGGCCGCTTTCCATAAAACCTGGCTGTACCAACGTTGGCGATATGTTTGAAGTTTTTAGCCAGTCTTCAGACCATACTTCACTATGATAGAAAATGACAGGTCTAAAGATAAATTTATAGAGAAGACATTTTTTTTGCAGAAGTTCAGCAGACAGTCAGACGGCCCACTTAATGGAAAGTGGTTACCTTCGCCTATAGACATTTGCAACACCAAAGGTGCTACAAATGCGTTGCTGCTCTCTTAAGGGAAACTGGAACCTGATTACTGATGCCGGAACACAATTCAAGGTTGTTAGGGCTGCGTACTCTAGACCAGGGCTAATTATGTGGGGAACAAATGTCTAGCCATGCCACCTCCGCCAGGTCCCGGTCGAAGGGGAAGGCCCAAGAAATGTTGGCTTGACGTTGTGAAGGATGACATGCGTGCCAATGGTCTTAAAACGGGGGATGCTGAAGATTGCGCGAAGTGGAGTAGAAGAAGTAGGAAAGCGGACCCTGAGCGTCGGAGTGAATGCTCCGGACGCAACCGGGATTTAACGCTCGGATGATGATGATGATGACTCTAATCCAGGGCTGGGAGCTATCCAGTTGGGAAAATACCCTACCACCTGGCTGTGGGTTGTTTTGACACCTCTCACGATAGGCCGCCCGGTGGCAGGAAATTGTGTTCTTTCTCCGTTCCTGTACGAATAAAATAGACATGTTTTCGGCCCATTTTATGGAAAGTATGGATATTAGCAACAGCAGAGGTGCTGCCTGCCAAGACGCAACTAGAACCTGGCCACCAATAACACTAATCAATGGTAAATTAGATAAGGCTCCCATAGAGTAAATAATAACCATAAACAAAATGAAAACTAAATAATTAAAATAAACAAGTTGGCGGTAGGCTAATTAAAACTTTAAACAATACTAGTTGCACAAATGTCATCTTTGTTGTCCGTGACCACGGCCCCTGAAAAGCGGCTGAAACGTCGGATAAACCAAAACCATTTTGCGCATTTGTAGCACCTTTGGTGTTGCAAATGTTCATAGGCGATGGTAACCGCATTCCATCAAGTGGGTCATCTGCCTGTATGCTGAACTCGTGCAATTAAAATAAAAACCCAAAACCAAATAAAGTACCTCGCCATAAAACCGTTAAAACGTAGTTTTATTATGATCAATAATCAAGATTTTTATGGTGGCATACTCTAGGACTTTAACATTAATACTCGTCAAACAAGAGTCCTCTTCTTGCATTCAGGATTCAAACACAACCTTCTTGTAATGTTTTGTTTGCAGCTTAACATATCTTTACAAATGAGTGAAATTGGCTAATTTTAGATGTAGAATGTCTGTAACAGGTCATGTAACCTCATTAGAACCTCATTAACAATTAGAGAATGTACGAAATCATTTCAACGTTCCGGTATTTAGATAAAAATAAAAATTAACTTTTGTTTGCAGACCACACTCGTTTATAATGGTTCAGAGATTGTGTTAAGATTCTAAGTAAAAGTCGTGAAATATCAGCCAAGTGCGTGTTGGACCGTGCACATGGATGGTCCCGTAGTGGCGAGGAACGTCTTTATCACGTCTTTTTTTAAATGAAACTTTTTTAGAATTTTTAGAATCTTCTTCTTCTTTAGAAACTCCATGAAACAGAAACGGTCCACTTAAAAGAAGGGATACGGAAGATGGCAGTGGGAAGATGGCATAGCGAAGTTGAGATAGGAAAGATGGGACGGGGAACATGGGATAGAAAAGATGGGATAAGGAATATGGGATAGGAAAGATGAGATAAGGAATATTCCTTCCCTATCCCATATGGGATAGGGAAGATAGCAGAGGGAAGATGTCACAGGGAAGGTGGGATAGGAAAGATGGGATGGGTAAGATGGCATATGGAAGTTGGAATAGGAAAGACGAGACGGGGAAGATGGGATAAGAAAGTTGGACTAGGGAAACTATGCTGGGGAAAATGGGATAGGGAAGAGAAGATGAGATAGAGAATATGGTATAGGGAGAGGGGGAAGTGGGCCATCGGAACCCTCAATTATTAACTCTGACACTAAAATAGAAATACTTGCTAACAAAGTACTTATTGACTGGAATTGGTAAGAGCCTGCTATCAGTAGAAGATAAAATCCTGTATGACTGATCTCCATGGCACGAAATGAAGAAACTATATGTGTAGGTACCTTATTAGCCCCTGATTTTATAGTCCCCTAAAATTTAAAACATTGACGTATTTTGTTTGTAATATAATGTTTAAGAAATCTTGCATAATTTTGATATAAGAATAATATGAATAGAGAAGAAATGGTAATTAGAAAACGTAATTTCAGTATTGTGTTGGTTTATATTGGGGAAAGTTTTTTTGTTGCAATGAAATTAAAATAAAAATTAATTTCATTACGACTGTTATGATAATGTAACTGTATTCGTAAACAGTTGCATAATTATTCATATTGTAATTTACAGGCGAGAAATATCCAGTCGCAAGCCTCATACAATACTGTTACATATTTATGGGATTAGAACTTAAACTGTCGTTGGAAAGATTCCAATTTAATTAAAAGGACACACAGTTTTCACAAACACTGCCAAATATAACAAGTCCAAATCATAAGGCAGAAGATAATAATAACATAAGAATGTTTATCGATGTGTGTTTCACTTTCCGAATGTACACTTAATAATGCTCGATCGTATTCGAAACTAAACTAACATGTATTCATGTATTCGCAATGACCCCCAATAAACATTCATAGATTATCTATCGGAAGTTTCAAAACTGGTAAAGCTTTAATTCAAAACAAGATTATTTCCAACAGCTTTCATTGAAAGCTCAAATTTGAAGATTGGCTATAAACAATTATATAAATAAAACAATTCTAGAGAAAATATTTATTTTGACTTTTATATGGTGCCCAATAAAAACTAATGATTTACATAAACTAGCCTGATGCTACTGAATCTGAAGCAAAAAGAATCCTGAAAATCGCTTTAGAAACGAAAAAGTATGGTTGAACATTCATAAAAAATATTCACATGAATTGAACATCCTCCTATTTTAAAGTTGGTAAAAATAATACATACATAATTAGCCCTATTCAATCTGAACTTAACTGTACCTGCGCATGCCTTTGCTTGCAGCTAATATCGTAGCCGCCATAAAGTTTGCATCGAACTATACAGATAATTTAAATAACAAAGGTATTAAATATGTGTTTTTATAAGGAGTTAAAGGATTGTAAGTTTTCTGCATACGTTTATCGTAGCAATATAAGAGTGTAAACGCAAGGCCATAATAATTTCTTATACTGGAAAATCCATCACGAAGCGTGGAAGAAAACTTTTATAAGTTGTAGTTGCACAAATAGATGCTTCAAAGATTACTATACCGCTATAATAAATGCTCTAATTTACTCCGAAGTGCTTTCGTGTTGCGGGAACGTCTCACGACGGCTTTCTTGGTCCCGTAAATTAGACGCGTGAAATTGAATATACCTTTCTTAGTACTACAGCAGACGAGCATTTAGTTCGTCTAGCGTTTTATTGATTTCATTCTTAATATTAAATTTTGATAGTTGTGTCCATATCGGAAGTTTTTAAAGATTTCTTTGAATAAGAAATATTTCACATTCATATTGAATAGGATGACGTACCACTGGTGACAGCCTATGGCTCAATCGCCCAGGATTGGAGAACAAAATAAGTACAATCATATGTTTATAAATCAGATCTTATACAAAACTGTAAAGACGGCACAAACAAATTTAATGTGTAGTTGTATAAACAATTTTAATTTTTCGAAAATCATTTATATATTGTTATACAAATATATAAATGCAATTACGTATATTGTGCATATATAAATAGCCATATTTATACATGTCAACCATACATTGTATTATAGAAAAAATTATATTGTTTAGACGACTGTACATAGATAAGTCTATCTATACATTTAGTAACATTGATTGCAACACTATAGACAAAGTGTTGCAATTAATATTATCCTCTGTGAATAAATAACATGTTGCAGGTATTAAGAGCTCCTAAAGCATAGGTAATTATAGTACTGAAAATTTGTTCCAATAATAGTTTAACAATAGTACGGTTGGATTTTGTCCGTAAACATATTGTGGTAAGGCCTAATTGAGAGTTCTATCTCTTTAGCTCTGGATAGTATATATATGAGGAAATATAGATATTTCCAGTATTATATATGAATACCTAATTCTACAAACAATTATTTGAGTATATAAATATGATATTGATACGGTAAATTAATTATATAAGAACTAAACTAATTTTAAAAAACCATTAAATACTAAAAATAAATTAAATTATAAATAATTTAATATAAAGTATTAGTATTATAGTATTTAATTAGAATACTACTAACTTGTAAGTTGTCGGTAACATTATACAATAAACTATCTGTTTGTATTTGAGGAGATTGGTTTTCCAAAATGAATTGATACGTCGTGTCATTATTACCCTTCAAAGTTCGGCGTTTCAGCGCTCGTCTGCGGTTGTACGAATGACATAATTTGTCACAGGTTTACGCTCGTGTGATGACACTCGCCACAATGCGCGCGACGGAGCGCAATTAGTGACGCTTTGACTCACTTTGAGGGTACCTTCGATTTGATAATCGTTGAGATTTTTTGTTGGTTGTGCAATTTAGCCCTCAGCTCGGTATTACGATAGTTAACGGGTATAACGGACCTGTAGTAAAAACTGTAAACATTATTTTAAATAACGTTTTATAACCAACTGCTTGGATTATTGTTAAGACGCTTTTATATAAGAACGGAAAAAGAATACAACTTTCTGCGGCAGGTTGTTGTAACAGGCGACAAAATAACTCATAGTCATCTGGATAGCTACCACCACTGGTCTTGAGTGTAGAGCATGCCGTCATAACAACAAAGAGTTGTGTTCCAGTAAAAAAAAATATTGCAGGAGGTCAGCAGACAGGCAGACGGCCCACTTGATGGAAAGCGGTTACCATCGCCTATGGACATTTGCAACACCAAAGGTGCTACAAATCCGCTGCTGCTCTCTTAAGGGAGAGACTGGAACTTGGCTACTATCGCCGGAACACAACTCAAAGATGTTATGGCGGCATACTCTAGACCAGGGTTGGTTAGTTTTGTCGCCTTTTACGACAGGTTACCCGGCCGCAGGAATTAGTATTCTTTTTCCGTTCCTGCACGGATAGTTTAATGTGTTTTATATCCGTTAACGCTTCCTAAACCGCGCAACGGATTTTAAGCGGTTTTTACCATCAGTTACTTTTGCTTTCGTGATATATAATAACCTAAATTAGTTTTTTATGTAAGTATAATAGAGTTACTTACTTTCTCTCTTTCTTTCTCTGTTCTCTTTGTGTCTGATATTTTTACAACGGTAAAGGTCAACGAGAGTACTAAAACCAAGCTCAAACGAATTTCAAAAATAACAATAGTCTGAAATAAAATATCTCCATTGTTCAGTACGTGACAATTCGCTGAACGCACCAATTGTCATATAGGTAAAGTGATTTGGTTAATGCGCTCTCTCGGCTGAGAATTCGTTAAGTACAGTTCCTGAGAGTCGTGATTTGATATTTAATTAGGGTTCTGTAGCTGTTTTGGTTAAATCTAAACCTATATAAATATAATAAAATATACTTCATTGCATAACATTATGATACAATTCAAGAAGTTCAGTTCAGGAGACAATGGGCAGTTTTATCACTAAAAGCATTTTTTTCCAGACAACCTAAGGATGGATTAGAAAAAAATTGTGTAACATGTGAGTTTTGCAATATAACTAGATTAAAAAAGTATATATTTAACATTTTGAAATGGCAAGTATAATAGACATAGAAATAAGACAAAAAAAATGTTTTCTACCCTTCGAGGGTGGGCCTCAGATCGAAAGTTATTGAACAAAAACTTTGTTTTGGAAAAAGTAATTTCGGTTCTTCCCATATTTTCGCGAGGTTTAATGTTTATTACACTTGAATGGACTTTATCGTTAGCTGATCCAATGAACTCGATTGTCCAGGCAAAAGTTTCGTTTGTCCACCCTCAGATCGAAAGTTATTGAACAAAAACTTTGTTTTGGAAAAAGTTATTTCGGTTCTTCCCATATTTTTTGCGAGGTTTAATGTTTATTACACTTGAATGGACTTTATCGTTAGCTGATCCAATGAACTCGATTGTCCAGGCAAAAGTTTCGTTTGTCCACCCTCAGATCGAAAGTTATTGAACAAAAACTTTGTTTTGGAAAAAGTAATTTCGGTTTTTCCCATATTTTACATGAAATAAATAAATGCCTTACATGAAATCAAATGTTATGCAGTTCAACTAGCTGATAAACACAGAATATTCATATGAACACTTAAAGTCGTAAACCACCGCTAATTTAATTCTCAGTACAAAAAACTGTAAACTTTCGAGTTCAACACATCGCTTATGTGTGCAAATTACTTGAAGAAGTACTTACGTCAAGTTTAACGCCACATTATTCAGCTATTACTTCTGTATTATTATGCAAATGTTTATATACAGAAATTCAAAATAACAATTGAATTATTAAATAAATAAAAATATAATAAGTTTTCACAAGCGTGAGTAGTTTCTTTTATTTATTTATTTTTTATTGCAGGAGTTCAGCAGACAGGCAGACGGCCCACTTGATGGAAAGCGGGTACCATCGCCTATGGACATTTACAACACCAAAGGTGCTACAAATGCGCTGCTGCTCTCTTAAGGGAGACTGGAACCTGGTCACTAATGCCGGAAGACAACTCAAGGTTGTTATAGCGACATACTTTAGACCAGGGGTGGTAGCCATCCAGTCGGGCAAATGCCCTACCACCTGGCTGTGGGTTGTTTCTAGGCCAGTCGCGCTATTTAAAGTGATAACTTCTTATGGGAGGGTAAACCGATTCGTTACGTAACGCGTTACGGCGCTAGTCGGTCTGACTTCCCTTCCTCTCAAGATAGATAAGTTTAAGTTATCACTTCTGGCGGGCGTCCCAAGACAAACACCGTCTTCTTTTTATAACCTACTAGTGTTTTGATCCTAGTTCACTATGAAAGCAAGCATTCCTACAGGGCTTCGAGTCTAGAGTCTAACTCAAATTGTCAATTGAATCGGGATCATAACCTTTGACGCTTTTGGTAGTCTGTGAACCACCTCGGCTCAATATTGATTCAATCTTGAATCGACTAAGATTGATTTAATATGAATAATAGAGACTACAGATATTTGACAATCGTCATTCGAATGGGTCTTGACTTGCACTGGTATGTTTTTTTTTTGTAAATGTTACTGTCTTGTGGGTTACATATGATGGCCCACTTGTCGCTCCTTCTATCCCGTTTTTCTCATCCCCTTTATGTAACTTTTCCTTTTTTAATAACAGGTCCCACTGCAGGTCTCGGGCTTTCCGCTATTGGGAGACGGCCAGTACACACGCCACGTTTATCCAAGGCGGTTTGGCAGCTTCGACACATCAGTTATCTCAATGTGCAGGTTTCATCACTTTGTTTCAGGTCAGATAACTTCTAGTGGTGCATGCGTTTCTCCCAGGATTTGATTTGAAAAATGCTAAAAACGGAGTCAGGTGGTCAGATGGTCAGGTGTCTGTCTGTTTGTACCGGCTAATCTCAGAAACGACTGGACCGATTTACATGGAATTTTGTATGGTGATAGCTTATATCCCTGGTCAACATATAGGATACTTTTGATCCCGAAAAATTCAAGAGTTTCCGTAGGATAGTTAAAAAGCTTTAATTACTTAAACAGCTTATTACAGACTGAAAGTAATTTCTCTGCAACGTAACATAATAGAAACGGAGATTTTGACAGGGTGTGGTGGCGGTGAGTGAGGTTTATCTTATATATATATTAACATATAAAGCTGATAAGTTTGTTTCTTTGTTTGTTTGCTTGAACGCTCAGGAACTACTGGTCTGATTTGAACAAAAAATCAGTGTTAGATACCATCACGCTAAGACCAATAGGAGCGGAGCACCAATGAAGAATGTTTCAAAATCGCGGGGACTTTTTAACTTACTTTATTCTTTAAATTATTCCACGCAAACAAAGTCGCGGGCAGAAGCAAGTTAATCATAAGTTATGATTCTCGTACAATAATAAGTTACCCTAGAGTTACCTGCGTGGTCGGGGATGCACATGTCATAGGTAGAGACCTATGACATGTGCATCCCCGACCAAAGTCGCAGTGAGAATGATATTTTGTCGCTACGCCCGCTCGCTTTTTTATGCGATTAGTAAACACAACTACCCGCAATTATTAAAATAGTAGCTTGTATTACTGAAAACAAATGTTATTAACAAATATCATAGTTTCGCGTGATATAATTAGAATAAAATAACTATAAACCTACTGAATCGTGACTAGCCGCAGTTTGGCTTATAAGCATTCAGTATTAACACTTATATTAGTTATAGTTTCTATTGCAAATATTTTTCAACTTGAATTATATACAATGAAAGCTTTTGTACTTGTACAGTTCTTGCAATACAAGAAGTCGAGCGGGTTTTATTCGTGGTCGAACATATCGCAAATAGCGATATTGTTCGTGTCGCTTGGAACGACCAGTTGCGAGCGTGTCAAACAATTATATCTGCTCTTGGTCACACGTACACTTAGGCACTTGTTTACCACAATTAAAGCCACCTCGTCTTCATGAATAAGGAAGCGGACAGTCACATCAACTAAGATCCATACTATTATAAAATTCTAAACATGTTTAAAAAAAAACAACTGGGATAGACTTTATAGTTATAAATGATTTTCTCCATCGTATATATAGTTATTATACACTATGCGTGAGTGGTGCCGTCTTGGGGAGGCCTTCGTCCAGCAGTGGACTGCGAATGCCTGGCGACGACGATACGATTAAATTAAATGTCATATTTTCCCAATCCCACAGGAATCCCACAGGAATTTCTCCGGGAGCGGTTTGTAGTTGCTCGAGTGCTGTGCGGTTTATTTTTAAATTCTGCGGCATATTGTATCCTGGGAATCCCTCGGGGAATATAAGTCAAGCGCAGACAAAGTCGCGAGCATACTCTAGTTAGACAAACTAGAGTATGCTCGCGACTATATATATACTATATACTTACTTAAAGAACGTCGCAACATTATACATTTTCGACGAGCGAACCTCCTTATGGCGGTATAAGTATATAAGGTAAGAGTAACAAGAGTCAAATAGCGCATTAATTATTGTTTGAAAAATTATTTATATGATGATATTTTGAAAGTTAAGCCGCGTACTCACCTGCAAGCCGTAACCGTAACCGTTGCAGTTACTGTAATCAAAAATCATAGTGTGCCACGTATATACTGAAGACATCCTAGACCCTAGAGTGCGGGTCTGAGCCGAACTAGCTTTATGGAGACATAACTAAATGTCTGGTAGATGTCTCACTTGCTCAAAAAGCTTATTTTTCTGATAACCCAAGGGGAATACCTTTCGTACTATACTGGGTCCACTGTGCAACGTGTGCAAGGACTCTAGTAAGTTAGTTAAGTAAAGTGTTTGCGTTAAAATATTATCTTATCATCTGGAGCTGCATACTTGTACTAGTCTGCGAACCGTAACTGTAACCGAGCGGATACAGTAACGCACGCCGACATTGATCTTCGTTGGGTTATTTGCGCGCCGTGTGTCGCTCGCCTCGAGTTCAAAAGCCACTTACACACTATTGTTTTTGGTTACAATAAGTACCAACGGTTACAATTACGGCACGCACGTGAGCACGCGGCTTTAGATACATAAGCCTGTTCAGAGTGATATTTTAATAGGTTATTGTCTTTTCTAGAGTTCTTCTTCCATGATCTCATTCTTCAAAAATAAAGGCATTGTTAAGATTAAGCCTTGATTAATTAACATAAAATCATGTTCCATTGTTGTTATTATTATCAATTGTATTAGTTTTATTAGGTGCACAATTATACGAAAAGTGTTCACCTTGCGCCAGAACAGATTTTTCAGATAAGTACATATTGTGGCTTGCACAATGTGCAGTATACCACGGATTCCCATCAGTTATGTCGAAAGCTTGCTTGCGAAAAATTAAGATTATAAAAGATGTTAAAGAATAAATTGATTATTTTCAACGAAGTTGCTGCAGAGGCGATTATGGTTTATTTCATGCTTCGTATGATCAAGGATACGAAAGTGAATCTTTGTGAATACACGATAAAAAGTTGAATTGTTTCTATTGAGTGTTTTAATTAGAGATGCTACGAATATTCGGTTGCTATTCGGTATTCGGCCGAACAACTTTGGTGCTCTGCTCCTATTGCTCTTAGCGTGATGGTATATAGCCTATATATTCCATTCCTCGATAAATGGGCTATCTAACACTGATTTATTTTTTAAACTTATCAACTTTATATATTATATATAAGATAAAATTCTCTCACCGACACCACACCCTGTCAAAATCTCCGCTACTATTATGTTACGTTGGAGAGAAATGACTTTCAGTCTGTTATAAGCTGTTTATGTAATTAAAGCTTTTTTTAAAATATTACGTTTCGGCCAGTATTCAAATTTTCAGAATTAAATTATTTGAAATTGCGCTTCAAACCGTTAAAACATAGTTTGAGCTATGTGTACCTATGATTCGCGAGAACGTAAGAAAATACTTCACAAATTATCGCTTCAATACTAATTTGTTACTCGCGAATAGCACATATCTTACGCCGAATCTTGGCTTCCGCTCTGTGTTCTGGTGAGGTTTCCTTTTCTTCTTCTTTGATTTCTTACAAGCTTTTATTTAACTTGCAATGGATGTATGTATGTAAGTTCGGGTGGAATCTTGCAAGTCAAATTTGACCAACTTCCCAGTTTCCGATTGAGCTGAAATTTTGCACGCATATGTATATCGCGTGACAAAACAATACAACAATAATATAGTACCATGGAGCTGATCTGATGGCGGAGTCAGAAGGTGGCCATAGGAACTCCTGTACTAAATAAGATAGACCCGTCATGGTTGGGCTCGTTTCACTTGTCTTGGCTAGCACTCTGCTTCTATACGATATCCAGGATCTCAAAAGCTTGTGTTTAAAAACCTTTTCCTACGAATTATTTTTTAGTTATTGTATACAAACTTTTTTTTCTCTCTCTTTTGTTTTTACTTACGGTAGCTAGTATATTTTCAATTAATCAATATGTGGCAAATGATTGTTATTGTATTAATTGAAACTACTTCTGTATAAGACTCATAATACTAAATTCTGTACAATACAATACCTATTATTTTCCGTGCAAGAACGGAGAAAGAATACAATTTCCTGCGGCCGGGCGGCCTGTCGTAAGAAGCGACAAAACAACCCCAGCCATGTGGTAGGGTGTTTGCACGACTGGATGACTACCACCCCTGGTCTAGAATATGCCGCCATAACAAATTTGAGTTGTGTTCCGGCATCAGTGGCCAGGTTCCAATTTCTCCTTCAAGGCGGCACCAAATTGGCAGCATCTCTGATGCTGCTGATGTCTATAGGCGACGGTAACCACCTTCCATCACATTTGGGCCGTCAGCCTGCTGTACTTCAGCAATAAAAAATATTACAGATTTACAGTTTCAATAATAAATGGTAGCCAATGCCGTTTTTCACACAAAGCCAAGTATTGCGTTAATCACATTTCAAGTGGTCTACTTTATATATTCGAGCATAAATTAAAATACAGTTTCGAGACTTGTTAAAAAAAAGATACACAGAAAGCAGAAGACAGCAGTGAATGTAGTGATAAACCAAATAGCACGTCTGATATAGCAAATATACTATATAATGCATTAACTTCGAACACAGCGCACATTTGCATTCCAGACAACGGAGTACCTAGAAGCAGGTTCTCCGTTCAAGGTTCTAGCCTACTAACATATTGTCGCATAAATTCCTCTGAATGTTCAATTTATGTAGCTCAGATTCGAACTGCTATGACAAATTAAAATAATAACGCATAGAAAAGAGAAATTAAGAATAAAATTAAGTAAAGAATTTTATCCCAAAATATAGATTATACAATTAGCAGAATTATATCTATATTTTGGGCATCTATGGTTTAGAGTGTTAAGCTTTTGCTGGCCTATCTCACTGCAACGCAGAGGCCCCGGTGTTGATTTATGGTAAATTTCAGAAAAACATTTTGTCCGTTATTTAATATGGTCTGGACGTCTGGGATTGGCCCCATATTAGTCCGTTGTATATCACCCATAAAAAGTCTCGCTTAATTTGGGGATATAAAATGTGTGTTTGACTGCCGATTAAAAAAAAAAAGTAACTGCAGTGACCAGAAATACAGAAATAAACCTAATTAAGAAAAATGTAATGATGAAACAAGTGTAGTTAGTCCACTTGGACTATCGGCTTGAAAGATTTCTATTTATTATTTCAAGAAAGTTATTAAGGTGGTAAGAGTAAAGTTTTTCTTTTAATGATGTCTCTCAGCAAATAATTTTGCGGGCATCTTTAAGAGTTACAAATTGATATTGACAAAAACGGAACCAAAATACTATTTTAATAGCCGTTCATTCATCTGTGTATGTCATAATATCACATCTAAAACCATTGTATCTATAAAGGAAATTTGTCAGGAAAATGTATTATGCCGCTACGATGATATGGCGTTAAAATAATTCCAGGGAAGATGAAGATGATTAATATTCATCAAATATTATACTAATTCGGTATAGGAGAACCTGGAAACAACCGGTCAAGGTTTCAGCCTACGATCATAATGTCGCATAACTACGAATTCCTCTCATTGTCCGAGCACTTTAGCCTTGACCTCTCATAGGCCAATATTCTAAACCAAAAATACGTACACGGTATTATGAAGGAAATGTTACGTGCACCAAATTTCACGTGGGTTTTTTATCGTTTCTAAGCAAAGGCGTTTGACGTCCGCATTTTAAAGAATTCTTTTAGCATCAGATGTTAAAAGTAATCATTCAATATCATTGAATAACATCGTATACTTTTCAGATCAATGCTTTTTTTATCACCGTATAGATTCAGTGCATCCAGCTCGTCGATAGCATGAAGCTGCTGGGCCTTGCAATAGACAAATGGCTTACTTTTTCCACTCATGTGAGCTTTGTCTGCAATAAGGCTCTTAACATCTATAAGCGGGTAGTTATGACGACCAAGATGGGGGCTGAACCCGGAGATAATCTGAGCCATCTACGTAGCGGTGATCGAGCCAATAATTTCTAATTCCTTTGTAGGGATCATTGGCGGGAAGGAGTGGAGATCCGGACCTAGCGAATGAAGCTGGAGCCATTTTGCACGGTCTTCCAGGCCAAGCTGCTCGCAATATGCGATGCAACTGAGTACATGTCGTGAAGCAGTCTATTCTCGGTGGCCGCGCAGAGCGATTAAAGGTACTTTGCTCGATTTAGCCTGCAATCCAGACACGGTTCACTCCCTCGGCTTCGCTATTCGTCAGAACCTAGCGAAGCTGATTGGGAAAGGGTGCAACATCAGGCTGTTATGGGTTCGGGCTTATGTCGACATCCCGGTAAGGAACGGGAAGATGAAGTGGCTAGGCAAGCGGCGACGCAGCTCGACGCGGTTCCTCTGTACAGCAAATGTCCCGTTTCCTACCAGAAACAGTCCATTAGGATGGAGTCGGTCTAGCAGTTCAATCCAAAATACGTGAGCTGTCGGACGGCGAGCGTCACGAAGTAGTTCTTACACCCTATTTACGCAGCAAGTCGCATAGTCAAGGACGTCAAATTAACGTGCTTTAGCATTAAATTGCTGGTTTAGTTAAACAGGAAAGATTCACGGCCTATTTACACCGATTTATACTAAAATTGCCCGGGATGCGTGTGTGACAGTGATGGCGATAAGAAAAACTAAAACCTTATGCTCGAGATATATGATCGACTTAGGTACGGTCTCGAGACGGCCACGCGTAATAAGATTACCGAGGAGTCTTTTCTTTAATTGATCTCGGAGAAGGACTCGAGGCTTACTCGGAGAGGTGCTGCATGCGGCTGGGCAAGGAGGACGTACTTCAACGTCACTTCAGCTTACTTTAAAATATTTAAGTTAATTTTCTGGTTCGGTTTAAAAATTGCAAAGCTTTATAATACTTTTGTTCTCTGAGCACAATCAGCATGTTTGCCATGTGTTGACAATAGAAACAATATTTCATAATGAACAACAAACACTTACACCAAATAATATTCGACAGAAAATCTTTGTTTAAGGTAATGACCCTGCTGCGTTAGTGTCAGTGACTGACCAAATGCGATTTTCTCATAGTAAAATTAAAAATCAACGCGTTAACAGTTAGATACATCTGTAGTAAATACATCAATCTGTTAATGTTTAACGTCATTAATAATGTCACATCAATTCTTGGTTAAATCTGCGTAACCGTCACTGGCACTAATATTATCCCAGGTGAAGCAGGGTCATCCAGATATTATTCACCGGTGACCGGCTAATTATGCGGGGAACAAACGTCTAGCCATGCCGTCTCCGCCAAGTCTCGGTCGAAGGGGAAGGCCCAAGAAATGTTGGCGTGACGTTGTGAAGGACGACATGCGTGCCAATGGTCTCAAAATGGGAGATGCTGAAGACCGCGCGAAGTGGAGTAGAAATGTAGGAAAGTGGACCCTGGGTGTCGGTGTGAACACTCCGAACCCAACCGGGAATTAACGCTCGGATGATGATGAGATATTATTTACATTCAAATCCGATCCATTGACACTAAATCACGTATCCCCCGTTAAAACCATCGTAGGAAAAGTAGCTAAGCGCAAGAATACGCTTATAACATAAAATTGTATCGATTGAATTTAGGCGGATGAAACCGCACATAAGTCTAGTAGGTATATAAGATAATCGCGTCAAGCCTGAACTTCAAATCTTGTGTAATTGTGCGAAAAGGAATCATTGAGAATATCACGTTGACATTGACATTGAAAAAGCTAATCGAACAATAATCGAAAATCTTAAATTAATCTCATTATATTTAAAAGAAAAACTTACATTTGGTCTAAAAAACTGCTCGCTATTAACATCCAAAACTGAGGAGAGCGCTGCGGCCAAAATCACATTTCTCCAGTACCACATAATTTTAACAAAACACTAATATAATCTGTATTATTACAAAAGTTACAAATTCATTCACATTTTTAATTTAATAAAAATTAATTAATACTATCTATTTTATTACAAACTAATTTAATTATTAAAACTGAATAACTTGTCAAAGAAACATTACAGACAGACTCGCGCTTTTTTTCCAGTCAACTGTTTATAAAACAAATGTTATTTAACCAAACAATATCGATAACAAATTAAAATTCGGTTTTAATGACTACATTGACACTATTCAAAATCATATTATTCTAAATTCGATTTTTTTATTACAGGCCAGTATCTAATTTGTATCGATTAAAAGTAAGTTAAATAATCCGAATTGATTTTTTATCGTAATCGATTCTTCTCTCGCGTTTGTTTTGTTTGGTAAACGACAGTTCGCGCGGTTTCGCGTACCGCGACTGTGTTGTTGTATGCAGTTGTTTTTGAACGAAGTTAGAATCACTGCAAAAGTGTAGACACGGTAGAGGTGTGATTTTATCGACAATACACTTTTTTACATTTATTTGTTACAATTTTTGGATTTGGTATCCATGTAAAAATGTGTATAGTACGTTAAAATGACTTTGTGTTGTAAAATTTTTGGTCAGTACTTACGGTCCTAGGATTGAAAAGATAGTCATATTTTTTTGGTATATTTGTTACTGGGACAAATATAGGATGTTATTATCTCGAGAAATGGTATATTTTTGGAATACTGTAATTCAAAATTTTAACAAGTGAAACTAAATGGACCAATTATAACATTTGGTAATTATTTACTTTACAGGACATTTTTATTCCGGAAATGTTCCCGCAGGATCTAGATCCGAAGTTTGCTGCACATCAACTTATTATTTAAGATAATACTTTTTATTATTACAAGTATATTATAATTAATCTATATTTATAATTTTATTAATACTTATAAGTTTATTACAACGGGTCCCTTTTCGAGGTTCCCACTACAAATTGGATTTTATAAAAATCTACACGTGACATTGACTAAATATAAAAACTGCGTTAAGGCACAAATCAAATAAACATATAAAATAAATAGATTTTTTTTTGTCGATACACTGTTATTTACACAGCACTATGCATTGTGAACGAGCAAAAACTATTACCCAAATTATGCCGGTGGTTTGTTGAACTATTTCGTTTTACTTTCGTTTCAATTAACTTTGTGGTTTTGGTAATAACACTGAGGTCGAAATAATTGTTTACCAATGTCAAAAATGAAGTCGGTGCAAAGCAAAACATAAAAATTACTATATTTTGAAAATTACTAAGCACCGACTTTAAGATGTTTTAGATAATATATATTAATAATAATAGCTTTAGAAATAAGTTATTTTATACATTTTAGTTTTTGAAGTCGGTTTTTTTAAACGAATTTTTTATTTTTTTGACATATTAAGTGTTCAATATAGCTCAGCGGAATTGTAGTTTGTAGATAGACGCAAATCAATGGAATTCTTATAACAACAAGCAAAACCATACTTGAGTACACAGTTCACATTTCTCAAAAATCAATAAAATGATTACTCAAAACTACAATTATCCTATAAACTATTGTCCATGTTAAACTAATTTTAGACATTTTTAGAAAGTAAAAGTGTACATGTCTATCCTTTTCAGTTTTCGCCAAAAACTCCTTTACAAGAGTTAAATATCTTAATGCTGTTAACTTTTAAATACGTAATTAATCGAAAGTCAGTCCTTTGGTCCAAAAAGGTACCGAGCGGAATTTCTTAAAATTCGCATATCACATTTGTGTAAGTAGTTCATTAATATTTTAATAGTCCCACTTTATTCGATATAGGCCTGATAAAAGATATCCGGCATGTGACATAACCGTTACTTAGCAATAACTTAGCCGAGTTAAGTTTAAGCTATTTCGGTATTGCAAGAAATGCATTCAATATTGCGAGATTATCACACGCGAAAGTTGTATATTATAATTTCATGCACTTGAGAAATCTGTACTAGACTAATTTTATATAAATCAAAAAATTGTATGTTACTTCATTTACAAATAGATTTCCTTAAAGAAGACCAACTTTCACTGTTTTGATGACTAGGCTAAAGAACCTATCTATCGATACCCCACACGCCTACTTACATTAATCTTTTTATCGATAATTATTAATTTAATTTATTATGGCCATCACTAATGTTTAGTTTTGTATAATTTTACTACCAGTAAATTGTAATATACTGTATTATAAATGAGATTTTTTAAATACAAGCTTTTGAGATCCTGGATATTATGTGGCAGCAGAGTTCTAGCCAAGACAAGTAAAAGAGCCCAAACACAAACAACGGGTCTACCTTGTTTAGTACAGGAGTTCCTATGGCCACCTTCAGACTGCATTATCAGATCAGCTCCATGGTACCATATTACTGCATTGTCACGCGATATTCATATTCGTGCAAAATTTCAGCTCAATCGGAAACCGGGAAGTTGGTCAAATTTAACTTGCAAGATTTCACCCGAACTTACATACATACATCTATCGCAAGTTAAATAGAAGCATGTGAAATCATAAAACCTTTAACTTGTTATGGCAAAGAGACGTTAGCTCAAATATTCTGTAAATAATTACTTTCTCTATTACCATACCACTGAAAGCGACAGTAGTTCTAGTTTCCACAATTAATATGTCCGTCAATAAAACAAAACAACGTAAATGAACATTCGTTACCAAAAAGAGCGCTTTCACCCAAAAACAATAACACATCCGTGCGCACACGCATAATTATATGGACAGTGGTTTCCAAAGTTTTCCGTGTAAGTGGACCCACATTTCTGTGTGAACAAAGACAGTCAATTGAACAACAATATGAAACCATCTTTGATAGAATTCTTCTTTGAGAAATGGCTGGCTTTATGTTATCTAAGCTAAGAAGATAAATTTCTAGTTTAATGTTCATACCGTAACCACAAGAACAACAACTACTTTATATGAATGACGTTTAATGATTACCTGTTTTTTTATCAGTTTTTAAGCATAAGAAAAACAGCACTTAGTTAATATTACCTTATTTTACTATAGAAATAGAAAAATATTTGCGGATTTGTATCCTCTTTAAATAAGCTATATGAGTACGTGTAGTAAATAGTTATAATAATAATTGAAATTAATGTTAAACCTTCGAAAATATTCTTTATGAGAGTATAATAATTTAAGTGTTTTTGCAAATTAAAAAAAAACACATATAAACTGTACCCATCTGATTTTAAAATAAAAATAATTATTATATATTAACTTTGCAACAGGGCAAAAATATTCTTATTTTAGTTAATCTTTTTTTTTACTATATAAAGGAAAACGTAAAAATATAAATAAAGTGAGTAAGAAATATCAGAAACTGTACTCCAAGACCCACTTATCCTGATATCAAAATTTAATTCAATAGGATTAGAGTTAATTCTCTCAAAATGCGAAATTTTCTTGTCCGATAGCCTGTCTAAAAACGAAAGCGACAATATTAGGAATATGTTCAATGTCGTTGCACCCGGTATTAAGGTCCTGGAGAAGGATTCTCTTCGCTTACTTGGAGCCCCTATTCTAGATGAGGCCATTCCAATTATTTGTCTGAGCAATCAGCCAAATTTGATCTGTCACACTCTAAACTTTTCGATATTCACTCTCAAATTGCATATCACATTATACGACATTGTCTGTTTGTACCAAAATTAACATATGTCTTACGATGCGCCCCGCTTTGGAAATTTTCTATTCTTATAAAACCACTAGATGACCGCATCATAGATGTGCTTAGTAAAATTTTAAATTCTGAACTCTCAGACAACTGCTGGATCCAAGCTTCCCTACCCATTAGGTATGGAGGTTTAGGCATACGCAAAATCTCTAGCGTTGCTCTACCGGATTTTCTTTCATAGGCCTACAGCACCAGCTCATTATTTAAAAAAATTATGCAACACTGGGATAATGTCAATACATCCTTTTTAAATGAAGCACTAAACGCTTGGAAAATGGTCTGCCCTAGTGAAGACATTCCCACGATCATGAATTCGCAACGATGCTGGGATGAACCGATATGTAGAGGATTAAACACAGAACTTTTAAATTCAACTAACTCTACATCGTGCCGTTTCTCGCAAAGAGTCTGGTTTTTGGCTCCAAGCTATCCCCTCCCCAAAAATAGGTACATTAATGGATAATACTTCCTTTTCTTTGGCTATATATCTGCGCTTAGGTTCTCGCATATGTGCACCACACACATGTGTCTGTGGAATAGAAGTAATCGACCATACCGGGATACCACGGTCTTTCTTGTCGCCGCAGCGCCGGCAGATGGTCACGCCACGCCTGAATGATGTCTTGCGGAGGGCGCTTGCCACCGCTAACGTGCCGGCTCTATTGGAGCCGAACGGTATTGCACGTGATGATGGTAGACGCCCTGACGGAATGACTCTAATTCCCTGGCAGCGTGGCAAGCCTTTGGTGTGAGATGGGACTTGCGTAGACACGTTGGCCGCATCCTGTTTACCAAACACGTCTAGATCGGCCGGTTCGGCGGCGGAAATAGCGGAATCACTCAAGCGGCGCAAACATGCAACCCTCAGTGAGAGTTATATGTTTGTGCTGTTTGCTGTCGAGACGCTTGGACCGTGGGGTCCTGAGGCCATGAGCCTCTACCAAAATTTATCGAAACGACTCATTGACTCTTCAGAGGAAACGTAGCCAGCCTTCTGGGCACCTTACCCATAGAAGACGGTGATCTGGGCTCAGTATTCTACTTATAGTCTTGAGGGACTATGGGTAGAATACAATACAAATAAGTTAAGTTTTCTTACATTGTATTCAATAGTATGTAATGTCATAATTTTACTGTTAAAAAGAAATATCAAATACTATAAAAACCGACTAATTTATTCTGGGCTAACTTTTTGCTTAATAATATTGGGGGTCATGTTAGCTGTTATAGTTTGAAAATCATGGTTTTAGACCTTTAGTGGGTATAAACTGTGTGCCATATACATAATTGTATGCTTTAATTAAGTACGTGCAATTCTTTGGAAAGAGCAAAAGTGAGTTAAAATATTTATGTAATTTTAAAGTTATTTTATGGGTTTCTTTGCTCCAAACCACAGATAATATATCAATTTTGCCTATAATTTTTTTTAGGAATTTTATGTCTTGGAAACAATGATCTATTAGTTAATTCTTATCTTATTTGATTCATTCAGTACTTTATTTATTATTAGGATATGCCCGCAACTTGGTCTACTATTGACAGGGAATTCCCGGGATATTAAGTATCGCAGGATTTAAAAAATAATGTAAGCTATCGCTTGAGTGGAGACTGTGTCGGTATAAGCAAATTTTTATGCGTCTGAAGAAATTACTACTTAAGTCTAAGAATTAGCTGTTGATCAGAGAAAACCGCATCGAAATCGGCTTAGTAGTTTTAACGTGAATCCCGAACAAACAGACACACTGATAAGAAATCTTAAAAAAAATTCATCGTGTTGTCCATCTTTTATATAATCTATTCAAGTTGTTTTTTAAACAGCTTCAATGTACAGACAGGGCATATTTAAAAATCCACATCAGCATGAACCCCTAATAAGACCGCTTATTCATATTGTATTGTAGCCACGAGACTCGATTTAAAATGCCTTTAGAATTACTATAGAGTTTATTAGAACTATAAAAACACTTATAACACAGGTACAAATATAACCGAACACGATAAGTCCAAACGCAGAAGATCGTAATTCAATAACACGCGCAAAGTCCGTCACTAAATAGGTTACCGAATGTACACAAATCTTGCTTCGCTCGTGGTTATCGCTCGACTCCTGATATCTCAATTGGGGCATTGCTTTATACTGTACAGATGCAAAATGTCTGCCCGGCCGTGTGGACCGATTTTCCTAGAATCAGTTTGTACTTTTAAATCCGAGACACCTGGTAGTGATCACAATACAACAACAGGCCGTAAAAGATTACAATACACAATGGGCTATTTTTTAATCACAAATTTTAAGCGAAAAGTAATCAAAAGAAGTTCAAATGCCGAAAGGTAATAAAACATGTATCTACAGGTACACAGGTGGGAATTTGTCTTTTGTCGGTGTCTAGGTGGTAACAATATCGAGTTAGAGTCAACGTTTCCTGCAGGTTCTTAAAGAAGCGTTCAAACTTACTTAGTGTTCTTAAAGGAGCTTTCAAACTCACTTAAGGTTCTTAAAGAAGCGTTCAAACTTTCTCTAACTCGATATTAATAAAACCGCTATTCTCTATTTGAATCTTTATTTAAGTCTAATTGCAGTATAAGTTGTTGGAGTAATAAATCACCAAGAACAAACGCTTCTAAAATAATCTCTCCAATAACAGTCACTTTCGCTACAAACTTACAACTTTCAATTTTATATATAGCTATTGTAGAATACTAATACGGAATTTTCCTCGTATATTCTGAAAGTCAGACGTGGCCTGAATTTCTTATTATGGGCCAGTGATTCTAAAACCAAATTATAAGTTTTATTTAAGAACTTAAAAGGCGACAAAGCACCCCTGGGGCCCACTTCTTTATTCTTTATTTTATATAAAATACACAAACAATCAAAATTATATAATAGTAGTGATGTACAAAGGAGAGCTTAACCCTAAAAGAGTTTTCTTCCAGCTAACCTATGTGTCTAGCGAGAAGGGGAAAAGCAAAGGCAGGGATTTAGGTATTTTTTTTTGCTGTTTTTTATTTTCAATTTAATATAGTCATAATTTTGGTAAACAGTTATAAATAGCATAAATAATTAAAGACTATGTAATAAATCGCTGCCAGAGGGGAGCGTGTCTAGAAGGCTGGTTGCATTGCCAAGCTGTATGGTAATGATTATTTGTTGGATGCAATACCAGCCATTTGATCATGGATGGCATCAAAAAGTTAAATGTAAATTCAGGCACAATCGGCCTCCGCGTTCGGCAGCGTAATTGACATAATTGTATTTATACGTACAAATAAATGTAACTTGATCAATTCAATTGTGATTTCCATTTACCTCCTTCTCTTTATCCATACAAAATATCTATCAAACAAATGAAATTAAAATTTTCTTTTGAAAAATGAAACAATTCCATCAGTACTTTCTTATGACGTTGTCACGTTCAACTGTCGTCAGTAAACCGACTTTATAGACAACCGATTTTTTAAATTAAATAATGCTATATAAAAAAAAGAAAAAAATATTATTAGGTATTTTAAATTTATAGATAGGTTATATATACGATAATAGTAAGAATGCGTAGAGTTTTATATCGTGTAGAGAGGGACAATCACCGGTCGGTGTCACGCCACATTTAGATTAAATTTCTCAAGGGGTCGTTCGTGTTGGCCTTCCATGGCCCCATGCAAGCCCTCCAACAGTGCGAGCCATTTTTATGGCCCGTGGACTTCAAAGATATACATTACAAGAATGCATAGTAATATATATATAGAAATCAGGCATCATTCCTATAATCCAAAAATTTCTTACACTAATGACCTAATGTCAAAATTTATAAAAAAAATGGTACCGCTATATTGTCCAATTAGAAACATTTGGTCCAATGTTGTTGTTTTAATGTGAGAAAAAAAATATTTTCAATTGGTACGGATGAGCAAGAAAATATAGAGCTAAGTATCATTAGAAAGGGACTACAATAAATAGTTTATGGAATTGTTTTACATCCAAAAAGAAAGAAAGAAAAATATTTTATTCAGAACTACAACGCAAATGAGAATATATAAGCAAGCATAAATAAATTAAGTGCAATGTAACATGCAGTAAAAAATAAACAAAGCAAGTGTAGCTCTAAATTGGTTCTAGCGGAAATGGCGACATATTTACACTAATAGTACAGGTTCCCTGGTACATTTTTCATAATTTACTACTAACAAGTTGGTTTTTCGTGAGTAGCTTCCTTTTGACTAGACGCCCAACTTTTTTCCTTACAGTAACGTTGGTAAATGGTAGCTTAATAGGGGTAGTAAGGATAAAATATGTTGATTTCACGAATTTAAAAAATGTATTACTAACCAATTTTTTTTTTGTTAATTGTCGAGATAATTATCTAAATAACGTGAAAAAATATTTGTCCTACAAAATATAAGGTTTTGTTAGGGAGTCCCCCCTCTCCAACATGTATCATAAACAAGGTCATGAAAAATAATTACTAACCAGCTGATTTTTTTTATATTGTTTAGCTAACATTTGCATAGTTTACTACCCACATTGTCCTACAAATTGCGTGGTATGTCATCTTGGTCCTACACTCAAAAGTTGTAGTACTAATACTTCCTGATGACGCCCACTAAATATATATATATATATATATATATATATGTATATATATATTTCATTTCATTTTGTATACTCAAAAATTACAAATCTTGTAGGACTAATAAAACATACCTTTTCTTTGTAGGACATTGTTTTATTTGGACGAAAAATATATTACCTATCACGTGATACCTTTGTCCTACAGTTGCTAATAAAAAAAAGTCCTGCGGTATTGACAACTTTTGAGCGTAGGACCAAGATGTCATACCACGCAATTTGTAGGACAATGTGGGTAATAAACTATGCAAATGTTAGCTAAACAATATAAAAAAAATTTGCTGGTTAGTAATTATTTTTCATGACCTTGTTTATGATACATGTTGGAGAGGGGGGACTCCCTAACAAAACCTTATAATTTGTAGGACAAATATTTTTTCACGTTATTTAGATAATTATCTCGATAATTGAAAAAAAAAATCGGTTAGTAATAAATTTTTAAAATTCATCAAATCAACACATTTTATCCTTACCACCCCTATTCAGCTACCATTTACCAACGTTACTATAAGGAAAAAAAGTTGGGCATCTAGTCAAAAGGAAGCTACTCACGAAAAATCAACTTGTTAGTAGTAAATGGTGAAAAGTGTACCAGGGACCTACCTACCTACCTGTACTATAATTACAAAACATAGTAAAAAGAAAGAAACAAGTTTGGAGAAGAGTTACTCTGCATTTTAGCAAATTAGGTTTGCACTCATCTTATTGCCGTGCCGGAGTTTTATTCGACACAATGCTGGCTTTAAGTGTAAGCCCCCCTTCTAATACAAGAATAACTCAACTACAAACTAGTTAAGTACAATTTTACTATCATTCTTTTGTGTTTCACTGACATCAGGAAACATTCCATATATAACATATTAAAATAAATAAGTAATAATTGTATTAATAACAACAGCATTTTGCACTTTTGTAGATACACCATTAGGAAATTTGTCAAGAATTGCTTTGTTCAGACGGAGTAATAATAATATATCGTAAGAGTACCAATTTCTGCGACCGAGCGACCTTTTTTATTTCAGGAGTGCAGCAGATAGGCATACGGTCCACTTTATGGAAAGCGGTTACCATCGCCTGTAGATATTTACAACACCAAAGTTGCTACAAATGCGCTGCTGCTCACTTAAGGTAGACTGGAACCTGGTCACTAATGCCGGAACACAACTCAAACCTGTTATGGCGGCATACTCTAGACCAGGGGTGGTAGCCATGCAGTCGGGTAAATACCCTAGCGCTTGGCAGACCTGGCGTGAAAAGCGACAAAATAACTCATAGCTAGGTGTTAGGGCATTTGCCAGTCTGGAACACTAACACCCCTGGTCTAAAGTGTGCCGCCATAACAACATAGAGTTGTGTTTTGGCATTACAGGCCAGTTTCCAGTTCTCCCCTCGAAGCTGGCAGCATATTGGTAATACTTTTAGTATTGTACATGTTCATATGCATACTTTCCATCTGAATAGCAGTCAATTTGTCTGTTTTACTCCAGATATAAATAACAACGTAACCACAAGTCGATATTGATCCTTTTTGAAATTAAATTAAGCAATATTGCGTGATTTTCTAAATACAATATAGTTTTTAAACAAATTCAAGAATATAATTTAGTAGTATGGAGTACAAGTTCAGTAGAAAGACAGTTACTAGTAAATTCAATTTCAAAACTTTTGATTCAAACTGTGTTTTCCATTGAAGAACTTTTGTGAACGTCATAAATATAAATTAATAGTGGACAGATAGATGGAAAGAAATGTAGGTAATATTGTAGAATACAATAGAATATAATTTATTGTATAAACTGTCACAAACATAAATTACCGAAATGGTGTTTTGTTTGACACTTGTCATCTTTGTCTTCTTAGATTACGGCGACTAGGAAGTAGTCGAAACGTCGGAATAAAATACCACGCTTAAAACGTAGTTTTAATTATGTGTAGGTCTATTAGCCGTGAAAACCTAAGAAAATATTGGGTATTGTGTTCTTTGTCATCATGTCATATAATGCTCCTTGTTTTTAGACTTTCGCCACTTCTATTCTGTATTCATCTCACAGACCCAATAACTCTTCCTTTCTCTCGGCGCAAGATTGTGTGAACAATGCCTAATATTACACACGTAATTTTAATGGAGAAAGCTGGTAAACAATGGCGAGACCTATTGAACGCGATCTGCAGTATTCAGAGCAAGAAAGTACAAATTTTAGGTGATTAACATCACACAATCCAACAAGGTTTAATATATTTAGTTGAACAGCAGTAAAGAAACTCAACGGCATTCAATAATATTGAATCACTCAATTTTATGGGAAATAAAGGAATTCTTATAAATGTTCGTAAACGTATATTTTGCTAAACAGTCAAGATTTCCTACTAAACATACGATTCTTAGTTTAAAATGATAATATAGGTACTACAACTATTGTTCATATGTAACCGATAATATATTTCGTAAAATAAAATGCAATAAAAATCACCTTCAAAATTCGTCAAAAACTATCAGGCGCTTTACATTTTTTAGGTCAGTTTTTTATTTATTTAATAAAAAAAATACTTTAATATTATTTTAAATCTTGAACATACAATCATGAACACTATACAGTGGTTAGATATAAATTTAGTAAAAAGCCATATTAAAAAAAAACGCGCCTGCCACATTTTTCTTCGCAAACTTTATTATAGGGCATTGTAACTATTAATATAGTATCAGGCTTAAAAATACACTTTTTAATCTTATCATTTAATATCATATAATAAATAACAAGTTTTAACTCTTTTTAAATGCATTTAGGTTATACCTACTTATCTTAATAACTTAATTATTTCTCAGCAATGTTCTAAAGGTTCTGTTTTATTAACATTAGTACAAGAATAATATAATTAAATCTATAAATAAAAAATTGACTCTAAATCGCAATAACTTAATTATTTTATTAGTACTAAGAGAAAATATTAAACCTTCGTTACATGTACTTAAAATTAAGATAAATGCTGTGTTTCATATGTACGTTTTAGTATAGGGAATTAGTCGTTTATTTATATTAAAATCATGTTCCGTTTTTCTGTATGAAGACACCAAGCTTTGTTGCTACTGAAAAATAAAAACAGGATTATGTATCAAGTCTTGGCATCCTAAAATATATGACCACATAATTACAAATATATGGAAGCTAGTATGAATAGGTGTAGTAATTACTCATATAATTAAGCAATAATTTAAGATATTATAATATGAAACTATGTAAGTAATTGTATAAAATCGATAATTTTGACAGTAAGTAGTTATATTCTTATGAAAACGTTGTTTGAGCAAACATTCGCTGTTTAAAGATGGCGCCACTTGAGATACCAATTGCTTACGGCAAATCTGTTGGTTATGTCGGAAAAATATAAAAAAAGTTAGTGTTTGTTGGGAACGATTATCCGACCGCAGTTTATGTATTACCTGTAGAGTTTAAAGTGAAGTGTAAAGTTGATAATTAAAAATGTGTTTAGAGGTGAAAGTGAAATAAATAATGGTTGTTCAAGACATAAATAAAACATGTGAATTTTACAAGTAAGTCTGGCAAGAGTAAAAATCTATTTTATATGTGACAACACCTTCTTTATATATAAAAATGAATGTTTGTCTCTATGTCCTTTATAGAATCGTAAACTATACATTTGATCATGTGATGATCTTTAGCAAAGTTGTTGTGCATGAGCCAGAGAAGGTTTCTGAGTTGGTTCACAATTGGACCCGGTAGGTGGCGCTGCTGTCGGCATATCGATTGAAGCTTGTCCCGGCAGGACCACGTCTGCCGGGACAGCTAGTTTATAATAAAAATTATCTTAAACTCAAAATGGCTTCCTTATTTAACGTCCCCCTAAATTCTTCACTTTGTTAAATTATCTTAACTTAACAATGTTGATATAATGTTAAAGTTCGGTGTACACAAAGTAACGGCCCCTGTGGTTGAGCGGGGTAAGTCTTAGTCCGTCAGAGGCTCCAGGTTCGATTCCTGCCTGGTAAATTTTGGAAATGTCTTTTTCCGTTATTACTGGTCTGGGTGTCTGGGATCGGCCCCAGCGTAATTTGAGGATATAAATTATGTGTGATTGTCTGCGGATTTAAAAAAGTATCAGTAATTTTATATAATACTTGATTCAAGTACATAATCTGTTATAAGCCCCGTAGGTTGCGTAGGGCCTGACAATGTATGCATCAATAAATGCTTAATTTGAAAATGCAATGCGTCGCAACTTTCCGCCGTGTGCAGGGTCCTTTAAAAAAAACAAATAATGATTACGTAGGTTCCGCATTAGGACTAGCCTGTATCGCGGGACACCAAGTACGTGTGTGACTGACGTAACAATTTTAATCTCTAAAATTAAATTATTTTTAAAAATAGATGTTGTTGTTTCCGAGTGTGTTTGTGCATATGATGAATAACAATATACTGTTATCTTATACTAATATATAGAGCTGAAGAGTTTGTTTGTTTGATTGAGCGCGCTAATTTCACGAACTACTGGTCTGATTTGAAAAATTCTTTCAGCGTTAGATAACCCATTTATCGAGAAAGGCTATAGGTTATATATCATCACGTTAAGACCAATAGGAGCGGAGCACCAATGAAGAATGTTTCAACATCGCGGGGTTTTCAAAACAAATTCCACGCGGACGATGTCGCGGGCACTGTTAGTATATAATAAGGTTGATTTATATGATAGTAGCTGTCCCGGCAGACGTCGTCCTGCCCAAAAAATCTTCAATCGATATACCGACAGCAGCGCCACCTACCGGGCCCAATTATGCACCAACTCAGAAACCTTCTCTGGCTCATGCAAAACTTTGCTAAAGATCATCACATGAACAAATGTATAGTTTACGATTCTATAACGGTCATACAGACAAACGTTCATTTTTATATATAAGATTATATAATAAGTTTTCAGTTTTTTGGCATTTAACTTCCATAAGCCACTTTAGTGTGGTTTCATGTTTGTTTAATTGAACAATCTCACATCAGGAGTCTGTGAGAGAATACCTAGTGGTCGACCGCGTATAGCGTCCAAGAATCATTTTGATAGACGGGTTGAGTTGGTTTAACTTAAGCTTATGACAATAATTACTTTAAAAATTGATGCAACGCCCTCCTTGTGCATGCTGACCAGTTTTTGGCTGGATTTGATGGTTTGTACTTCGCATTCATGATGTAGTTTTGATCTTGACATTCGTTGTTTGGCGGGCCATCATGGGGAATTCCGAGACTGAAATGTTAAATCATAATACAGACCATTTTATTTGGGCATAACGATTATACTGTTCTATATAACTGAAGATAGATAGATAACACTTTAATGTACACTATTACAGAAAACTTACGAACTAGTATTATTCTAATTGTGTACAAAAGGTGGTCTTATCGCTAAAAAGGGATCTCGTCCACATAACCCTTGGCAAGAATATTGCTGATTAGGAGTGGCGATGGTGATACATAATTATGGTACGATTACTTACATTTTAATAATAAATATATAACTATACTATATTTACAATTACATAAAGTTATAAATATACAAGATAGAAATAAATATATTATCTTTAAAATTTAATACTATTTATATTAATAAACATATATACAAATAAAAAAATGTAGTCTACTGATCGCTGTCGGTTGGTTTGATAAATTATTAATATATGCATCAGCATCATCTTTTTCGATATTTTCGTCTATCTTACGGAAACGACTTCATTCATCTCATTTCATATATTGCGGCTTTCTTATCTTCTTCTTATTGTCATTTTCTTTATGAGTATGTAATGTGTGAGTCACAATTTGAAATAAATATTTTTCTTTCTTTCTTTAACAGATAGAAAAAAATTCTAAAATTCCATTTTTGGAATCTCCTGTTCTGAATTATTTTTGACGACCTGATTATTTATTTTTTACATTTTTAAATATTGTATAAACGTTGTATAAACTTGGACCATTTACAAATTTATTTAAAGTACATAATAAGTATAGATTATTATATTTCAAATATTTATTTATTTGTATCAACATGTCTGTACACATTGTTTTTTGCAGTTTGCTGCTCAAACCCTTGGGTCTTGAGCCCTTACAAAGAGCTCTCGCAACGTGTAATCGGCTCCTCAGGTGATTAGAGGGCTGGTTCCTACCTCTGACGACGAATCAGTTTTTTGATCCGGCAAGGTAGTCGATGACCTAGGCTCATTATTCTACTTATAGTATTAAGGGATTATAGGTAGAATATAATATAATATAATATAATATAAGTTTTTCTTTATTTTACTGATTTAAAATCTATATCGTAGAAATGGAAATCTTAAGAAAATACTTTTGATTAATCAAAAATGCGTACCTATGTGCAAGTTCGTGAGCTAGTATGTATGGCAGGTTTTTCGGATGCCACTTGAGCATAGTGCAGCTGTTTTTAACACTACACATGCCCTTCATATATCCTCGGCCTGAAATAAAGCATTCAAAAGTACTTAATTATGTCATTTTTTTTTTTAATTTTCGTGCATGTCCGCCGAAAGCGTAAGAATGCATCACGAATTTGTCTATTTGTGACTTTTAAACATAATTTCGCATACTTTCATACATCTTATCACGTTGGTTTCCCATAGGGGTAGGCAGAGACTGGATTCCACTTGTGACGATCCTGAGAAAAAACTCGCTTCACCTACTTTCATTAACCTCTTCATAACTTAAAATAATAACAGTCCATAAACGCCCGACTGCTGGGCTCGGGCCTCCTTCTATAGGGGGACGATAGTATACCCTCCACGCTTGGCCAAGGCACACAACACACAAAATATTCAAGGCTAATAAAGAGTCATAACATTTCAAAAATTGTATGCCGCAGTTGGACAAATGAGGGTGGCACTCAGTATTTTGCTGTGCCGAAAGTTAATTCGACACAGTTAGACACACCGGTTATCTCGATGTGCAGATTTCATCAAGATGTTTCCTTCACCGTTGTTAGTCATAAAACTGCCTAGGTGGTGCATATGTTCCGGCCAGGATTCGAACCCGCGCCTTCTCAGTTTGGGAAGCGTGCATTAGCCATGATCTATCTAACCTTACCTGTACTACTTCGAATCTTCTTATTGGTCCCATCTAAGTAATACAAATCCAAACCAGTCAACAGAATCGAATAAAACCACTTCCGCTTCAAAACTTTCTTCTCTCCTTGCCAGTCACAATATCTCTTTAGATACACGGAAACATTTTCATCCATGACAACTTTACTGAATTTACTTCTCAAAACTTTCACGTCTAGCAACACTAAATGGATACTTTGATTCAAACTTGGCTGCCTGAATATCTTTTCTACGTTTTTCAAAATGTTCTTGGTCATCCTCTTGAATTTTTCCCTCTTCATGAATTTGTTTTCTGTTCTATACCTGGGTAGTTTGCTTAATAAAGGTCTGTCTAGGTGTACCATTATTGGTATAGTTATGACATTGCTGGTTTTTGTATAATATTTGACTGTTGTGAGGTTGTTATCAAAATGTTTTTTGTGGTAGGCCTGTAAATATAAAAATTAAATAAATTACTCGCTAGACAAACAATCATGGTATATTCCTAAGGTACAATACAATATAATACTTTTTATTGAGAAAAAAATTACAGAAAGATATACGATAAACTGGGATGTATAGTCAGCGTCTTATAGAAAGGAGCGGCCAAATTGGTCAAATAGATAAGAACGTCGAAAGTGATCATTGATATCCATACAACCAAGGTCGTTTAATTGTTCGAATCAGCCTTCTTGTCCAAAAATATCGGTACACGAAAACGCCAACTACATGAGTTTATTATTATTATTATACAACCCCCTAACTACGCAGCCAAAGTATCCAGAAGTACGGTACACTCTAGAAAAATGGACTATTCTAAATTTGATTAGAGTCAAATGTATGTAATTTAAATAATGTATTTCAAATTGAATTCGCTATCGTCGCAATCAGATCTTGTAGGTAATTTGTCGTATGAATTATTTGCAGAAGCCCATATCAATAATCCATATATAAAAATATTGTTTTTTAATTATCTTAAAAATTATAACTAAGTAGAAAACTTCGCGAGCCCTCATAATGCATCGCTTTTTACTAGTGTAGAGATTAAAAGATAGATCTCAGTTTCTACTAACGGCAACTTTTATGACATCACTATGACGAAATAGTATATATCTACATATATCCCTTATTGAAACCTGTAGACCTTGGTTATAAAATTTTATGACTTCATACACATATTTTACTAAGTACTGATGACCTAGATATGAAATTTGTTTATCTTAAACCGCCTAAAGTTAGAAGTTCGTGGTATTTAAATATAATCTCACACATGGTATTAAAGTATTTTAATATTAACATTTTAAAAAATTAGGACAAAATTATCAGCATTAACGGATATAAAAAACCGAGTCTTTTTGTTGATAAATTAATTCAGGGAATTTAGTCATATTGAACAATCTATGACTGTATTTAAATATGACAATAAGTAATTTTATTCGTGCAGGAACGGGGAAGGAATACAATTTCCTGCGGCTGGGTGGACTGTCGTGAGAGGCGACAAAACAACCTGCAGCCAGGTGGTAGGGCATTTGCCCGACTGGATGGCTACCACCCCCGGACTAAAGTATGTCGCCATAACAACCTTGGGTTGTGTTCCGGCATTAGTGAACAGGTTGTGAGAGCAGCAGCGCGTTTGTAGCACCTTTGGTGTTGCAAATGTCCATAGGCGGTAGTAACCGCTTTCCATTAAGTGGGCCGTCTACATGTCTCCTGAACTCCTGCAATAAAAAAATAGTATATAAAGTGTTTGAAATATCATTTCTAATATTCTTGCATTTTTTATTGCATGAGTGAACTCATGCACTCAATTCAACTTTCTATCTACCACCACACCTATAGCCAGCGATTGGAAGTCTATCCACTTTCATCGACGCTTAGCTAGATATGCTGCTGCAAGTAGAATGAGCTATCTGTAAGTATTGAATTCATTATACCTTTTTCATTATTCATGCAAATTCAGTAAACAGGCAGAAGCCCACCTGATGGAAAGCGGTTACCATCGCCTATGGACATTCGTAATAACTAAGATGCTATCAATGCTCTGCCGTTCTCGAAAGGGAGACCTGGCCACTAATACCGGAACACAACTCAAGTTTGTTATGGCGGCATACTGTAGACCAGATGTGGTAGACATCCACACGGGCAAATACACTACCACCTGTCTGTGGGTTTCTGGAAATTGTACTGCATGGTGGATCAATGGTTCCACCTTCCTTAGTTATTGTACTTTTTGTATGGTAAATTACATTTTCGAAATCACCATTAACCTGGTGTTAAGCTCTGGCTGTTTGTAGAGCGTTTGCTTTAGAGCCCGATATTTGTTTTCGTACTTTTTCTTTTGCACCTCATAGCACTGTTAATTTTCAGTAAATTTAATGTTAATAAAAAAAAAACTTGTGCGTCTCGGGGTACCCGTCAGAAGTGATAACTTAAACTAATCTAAGTTGAACTATTTAATATTGAAATTGTTTAATTTGAGAAAAGCTTAGGTTATTACTTAAATTTAATGTATATTAATATGATAATGTAAGAAAAGTTATTTATTGATAAAATCTTTTATTAATTATAAAATATATTTTATTCGTTGTTAAAAATCTTGAATATGTACATTAGAATGTGTATGCACATTATTAGTATCGTTATTTAATTATCGAAATACGGCTAGCTGTGGGTTAGAGTGAGAGAGGAGAAGCCTGCCTACCGCTGCCGTATGCGTGAGAGAAAGGGAAGCCAGACAGACTAGGCGCTAGTAAGTAACGCGTTACGCAACGAAGCGGATTGCCCTCCCATTAGAAGTTATCACTTCAAAAAAATTAAAATTTTGTCCGGTATTCTTTTCAAAAATAGCTGGCATCCCTACATATAGTGAAGATTTTTGCCATTTTTTTTGGTAGATAATTAGACAGTAATTACCAACGAAAACTTGTTGTCTGCACCGATTTACTTTCGACCTTTTGCGACAGGATTTTGAAATTGTAACCACTTTGTTTAATTATGTTTTTGAAGTAGTACAAAGTAACCATTTGAACATGTTTTCTGTATACGTTCCATGCTATTACGTAATCAGACTAATATAGGCAAACTGTCATATTGTTTCACGAGAAATCGTTTATTACACGGCATTGAGTTGGATCAGTGACTGTGTATGGAGTCATATTTATCAGAAATTTATCACTATGAATAATCTTATAGCTAAAGTTGTTTGCTTGTTTTGTGCAGGTGAATTTAGAATTTAGTAAGTAAGCCTTCAGGTCCCAATCCTAAACTGCTAATAGCGAAAACCACTCAAAGAAGTGTCGAGGCCGATTTTGACCAAAACTAAAATGGAATCATTAAGTTTTTGAAAAATCAATTACAGTTGTCAAGAATCGAATTTACATAAACGGCTAATTTTGAAAAGCTTATATGAAACAAGTTCTTTGATGGAATGTCAACAAACAAACAACAAACCAAGGGAAATGGTTGTTTTTGAACAAAAACTTTCCATACATTTTGTGACCAAACACACGTACTATGTTTCTAAGTATCTGTGCAGAAACGGGGAGAGAATACAATTTCCTGCGACTGGGCGGCCTGTCGTAAGAGGCGCAAAATAACCCACAGCCATGTGGTAGGGTGTTTACCCGTCTGGATCGCTACCACCCCTGGTCTAAAGTACCTATGCCGCCTACCAACTTTGAGTTGTCTTCCGGCATTAGTGGCCAGGTTCTAGTCTCCCTTAAGAGAGCAGCAACGCATTTGTAGCACCTTTGGTGTTTGTTACAAGTGTTTATAGGCGACGGTAAGCGCTTTCCATCAGGTGGGCCTTCTGCTTATCTGCTGAACACTAGCTATAAAAAAATACTATTTGTTGACTGTGAAAGTAAATAATATGAAGCCTACCCATCTGGATGTGACATCAGCTCCACTTTAAACAAGCTTGGTGGGCACACCGTTCTTAACCAATAAAGGAGAAAGCCAAACCCAGCAATGGGACTCATGTATCTATGAGTTCAATATCTCACCACTTTTAATACTGACGTATAAATGAATTTAGCCTCACGAGAACAAACTTTATGTAAGTGGTCTGGTCCAAGTGAATGCCCTTTAGGCTTAATTTAGATGTACTTAATTCAAGTGTCTGTTTGTAATATCAAAATAAGAGCTTTTTTCTAAATGCTTATGAAAGTATATACGGTACTTATTTCAAATTTCAATTTTTAAAATTTTGACTGTTTTCTGGATGTTCCGGCGAATCTCCAAAACGGCTGGACCGATTTTGATGGGACTTTCACTGGCATAGCTGATGTCATAAGGAGTAAGTAAGGATATGTTTTGTAAGGTTCCGCAAAAAAAAGCCACGCGGACAAAGTCGCGGGCACAGCTAATTTTGATTATAAATACTTATAGTACTATACTAAATGATGTCCGTGGGTTTGCTTGCCTTGTTTCCAAATATGTATATCAATAATATAATCTTCATATACTGTATTATCTCCGATATGTCATCACATACCTACTTTATTAATATTTTCTAAAATGAATAATCATTTCATTGTTAATTGTTTTCCTTATTTTGTTCTGTATTTGATATTTAATTAATAATTTAAACGATATAATTATGTTTTTAAAAGCTATTAATAGATAAAAAATTAAATTATATCCCTTAATTTTTGTTTAACATTATTTAAACAGTAATTAAGTTTGTTAAGTATTTTTCATGAAAAGAAATAAGTATTTAACTCATCAAATTAACATAGATTATACATAATCTAATATATAATTAAAATAGCTTTAATAATATAATATATGTTAATTTGATGAATTAAAATACCTAATATAATCGAATATAGATTCAAAATACCTATTCCTGTTCTTGAAAGATGTTTAACAAATTTAATTACCGTCTAATAATAATTAATGTTATAAAAAATAAGAGACTACTTTTTGTCGATTTTATTTTCACTTAAGTAAAAAGTATAATTTATTTAAATATATAATTCCAGTTATATGTTTGAATGCGTAATAAACAAAGTTACTTTCTTGTTATTTAAATCAATTAAAATTAAAATTGCGTCAATCAATTAATCAAATAAATTGAAATCAAAGTGAGCATGGCTGTTGAAAAGTGACCGAATTGTCGAAATTAAAAAAAATGCCGCGCTTAAAACCGTTAAAATGTACATTTAATGTCTACTAGTCGTGAAAACGTTTAAAAAATATTAAATAAAAATTGCTTGTAAGTAACTGGTAGCTAAGCTAAATTCCAAAAAAAAATATAGCCTTAAAATTATATTATAGTCAAACTTAAATATGATTATTTGTTTCGTTACAATACTATCATTAAAAACTGTTTAAATAACGAAAAATGCTTACAATTGTACAAAATCCAATATCAAAACTTATCACAAATACAAACAGCACACACTTCATTACAAACATAGTCCGGCACGCGGCGTCGCCTGAATAACACTAAGCTCGCAGCGGGAAGCAAAAGCTGCGTAATGTAGGCCATTTTATAATTGTGCTTTATGTATTGTATACTATTTTGGGTTGCGACAAGCACACATAACCGATGTTATTATTTTTATTAACTAGCATGTGCTAGCAAATCTTCGTTAGCGTTGACATAGCGACGCGATTGTTAATAAGTTGAAACGGCAGCACCAAAAAATGCGTCACCTTATTGACCATACCCTATCGTTCATGCCACGAAAACGACGACATTTTCCAATTATCCGTGCAGGAACAGAGAAAGAACACATACGACAAGTAACGACAAAACACCCCACAGCCATCACAGCCTGGATGGCTGTGGGGTGTTCAAGAGCATGCTGCCATAACAACTTTGAGTTGTGTTCCGGCATTAGTGACCAGGTTCCAGTCTCCCTTAAGAGAGCAGCAGCGCATTTGTAGCACCTTTAGTGTTGCAAATGTCCATAGGAGATGGCGACCGCTTTCCATCAAGTGGGCCTTCTGCCTCTCCGCTGAACTCCTGCAATAAATAATAATAATAATGTTAAAGAGGGATTACAGTCACGTGAGAAAAAAAAAATTCAACTACAAGATGAATGGATACAAATGAAAAGGTAAACCAAAAAAGAGATGAACACACACATTGTTACACGCCGACAAAGTGAATGTACATCTACAGTTTATTAGCTTTCCCGCATTTGGACTTCTTTTGCTTACTTTGTGTTTAAAATTTGTAATTTAAACACAAAGAAAAAAAAACCCAAACTATTGTTATTGTACTCGTTTATGGCCGCGGGTGGGCAGATTACGTTTTCTTGGAAAATTCAGTCCACGCGGTCGATTTTTGTATCGTATAGTTAAGTATAAAACAATGCCCGAACGGGGGGTAAGGTAGTCAAGCGAAGATTACGATACGAGCAAGACGTGTGTACAATTAATGAGTTATATAGTGACGGACTTTGCGCATGTTATTGAATCATGCAGTTTCTACTGGTTGTGTCCAGTTATATTTGTACCTGTGTTATTCGTGTTTGTATAGTTCTAATAAATTCTATAGTAATTCCAACAGCATTTTAATTCGAGTCCTGCACGCGTAACAATATGCTCATACAACCTTAATTTTCATCCTCTCAATTTTTCAGTCACGGGTGGAACTTTCAAAGATCACCTTATGTACTCATTTTTCACCTTATCCATTCTTCGAACACCACACACCCATCTCAACATTCTTATCTCAGCTGAGTGGAGACGTTTGTGTTTTATCACTTTAGTGGCCCAACATTCGGACCCGAACAGCATGACTAGTCTTGTGACAGGTTGCAGCTATATCTATGAAATAAAAGTTGGAATAATATATATCAGGCATATAGAAACAAAAATGGCAGTCCACAAAATTTCAAAAGTGACATTTAAATATAATAATAGTTATTTACAATAAAAATATTGATGTTTATCTTTTCCAGAAAATTTCGTCACTGTGGAAGAACCATTTTTGATTCTAGACCCCTGATATGCACCAGCTGGTAAAGTGCTATTATATTATTCTTTATCCCTTTCTGCGCAGACAAAATCATCACCTTTTAGAAGGACTATGATACCTTAAGGTTACGTACCAATTATATTTGTTTAAACTTTTAGTGATGAATTTCAATAATAAATATAATTAGCACTATGTTATAAACATAATAAATGGCGACCTATCCAGGTCCTAAATTTCGTACATTACTGCTAAATGCTGAATAAACTTGTCAAAGAAGGCCGCGGTAAGATAAGTAACATTGTTTCAAATAATTTTAAAATTACATTATTATCTCCAAGTCTACAGCATGACGCCATAACTACATTGAGTAGCGTTCTGGCATCAGTAACCAGGTTCCAATCTCCCTCCAGAGAGAACTTCCACATTGGTAGCACTATTACAAATGTCTATAGGCAATGGTAACCGCTTTCCATCAAGTGGACCGTCTGCCTGTTTACTGAATTTGTATGAATGATAAAAAAGGTATAATCGATTTAATACTTACAGAAAGCTTCTTCTACTTGCAGCAGCATATTATAAAAGAGAAGGCGCCAGGTGTGATTAACAGCTGCTGAGCGTCGAAGAAAGTGAAGAAGAAATAAGAAATAGCGACGTACTTACTTTTTAAGTTACTTAGTTTTTAAGAACATTTACGCCGCATTTTCTGAAAATGGGTAACAAATATATTGCAGTCTTTTTCTCTTTTTAATTCATCATCATCGGATCGTTAAATCCCAGCAGCGTTTGGAGTGTTCGCTTCGACGTCCAGCCTGCGGTCTTCAGCATCCCCCGTTTTTGACCATTGGTAAGCATGTTATCCTTCACAACGTATGAAAGGACTCTTTTTGTCAAAAATCTAAGGAGAAAGGCATCTGGTATGCAACAATTCAAAGGGAACCAATGAAAGTTCCTTGGTTTATAAATTCTTTTTTAAACAGATCGCATATTAAGTTAATGTTAAGATTACGTTCTGGTCACTATCCATCAGCAAAGTTTGCATATCTCATGAGAAAATTAGATTCACCAAACTGCAGTACCTGTGGTGATTTGGAAGATATCCAATATTTGCTGATGAATTGTGTCAGAAACAAAAAGGAAAGACAGGCACTGATGAGAGACTTCAATCTAAATCCTATGGATGTTGGTGTCATTCAAACAATTCTGTCTGAGCCCACATCAAAATTATCTCAACGGCTGGATGGTTTAATTGGAGTCCGTCATCAGTGACGGCCTTTGTTTTTATAATGTAATGTATTTAGAGTAAGTAAGATTAGGTTACGATGGGGTTGACGTATCCGTGTGGATAAACCCCCCCCCCCCAAAAAAAACAGAAAAAAAAAAAACGTCAATCCAGCATTTCTTAGGCCTTCCCCTTCGTCCTCAATCTGGTGGGGACGGCATGGTTAGACATTTTGGCTTTAATTATTATTATTAAAAATATTATAAAATTCTAAACATGCCTTGTCTGTATATAACATGTGTTTAATAAATACTGGAATAGACTAAATAAACGACGGAGAAAACTATGCCTTTAAAAATAATCTTGTCTGTTTGTTTTCATTCACGTAAAAACTGCTGAGCCGATTTCGATGCGGTTTTCGCTGCTCGACAGAAAATTCTTAAACTTAAAATTTGCGCTATTTTTAATCCCGTGAATCCCACGAGAAATTTTCTGGGAATGATTTTAAATGACCTAATAAAATAATATCGAATTACAATGTGTTTTTTTTACTGATGGATAGCAAATTTTATATTTATAATAAAATGTGTGATTTTTTTATCCCGCGGGAGTTTTCCCGGGAATGGTTTGAAGTTATTCGGGGTCATAAAAATTAGCTTATTCTGGCACAGTTTTCACATAGCTTACAATCTTTTTAATGCGCTTTTATTAGCTTCATACGTATGTTAGTATGTAACGGAATCTTTCAAGTTAAATTTGATGGACTATCCGGTTTCCGATTGAGCTGAAATTCTGCACGTATGTGTATATCGCGTGATAATGCAATAATATGGTACCATGGAGCTGATCTGATGATGGAGTCGGAAGGTGGCCATAGGAACTCCTGTACTAAACAAGATAGACCTGTCGTGTTTGGGCTCGTTTTACTTGTTTTGGCTAGCACTCTGCTGCTACATGATATGCAGGATCTCAAAGCTGTATTTAAAAACTTTTTAAAAAAAGCTTATTTTTACATAACGTTCCATTTTATCATAAGTGTGTTTGATTCTTTTTTCAAAGTTTCCACGGAGAAGGGAATTAAATCACTAAATAATCACTAAAAAAAGAAATAATAGTTTATAATAGTTAAAAAAACTAAACAATACGCTTTTATAGAAAATCCAACTGAAAAATAGAAAATAATTTTTAATAAATTTGAATTAAAAATAGTGTAAGAAAAAATTATTTTATTGTAAAAAAAGCGTGGGGTGCTTTTTAGGATATTATCAAAATAACCCTTCTACTCATATCTGTTCATTAAATATTTATAACTATTGATACCATGCACCCCACGCTTTTTTTACAATAAAATAATTTTTTCTTACACTATTTTTAATTCAAATTTATTAAAATTTATTTTCTATTTTTTAGTTGGATTTTCTATAAAAGCGTATTGCTTAGTTTTTTTAAACTATTATTTTTTATATACTGTAGTACTTTGTTTCCCGGCAATCCCGCGGGAACTTCAAGTCAATTGTCAATATCCTAGTTGTACATAAAATGTTATGATTGCCTATAAAAAATCCAAAATAGATTTGTCTATATGGACTATGATTGTACATTATTATATGTTCTTTCGCAGAATCTATTTAGACTTGTTTATAGGAACGTGTGAAAAATTTGGTCTCATGAATCGCACGTGTAGACCGAAATAATTTTGGGCTAGATCATCTTTATTTTGGTTTGGTTTGGTTGTCCTATTAACTGAATAGTTGGAAAGAATTGGAACAAAATACTTATTGACGATTTGATAAATTAATATTTTATACCAATTCTTTTCAGTCTAGATATAATGATAACACTTTTCTTAATCTAATTCTGTTATAGAGAACATATACTGATGTTCAGCAATTATCTATGCAAGAAGGGAGAAAGAATACTAATTCCTAAGGCAATGAAACAACCCACAGCCATGCGTTAAGGTATTTACACGATTAAATGGCTACCATAGAGTATATTGTAATGAGTTTGCAGGACTCGAATTAAAACGCCGTTAGAATTATTATAGAGTTTATTAGAACCATACAAACACGTATAACACAGGTACAAATATAACCGAATAAAACAAATCTAAATGTAATGCAGAAGGTCGTAATTCAATAAAACGCGCAAGTCCGTCACTATTAGAGTCCCAGATGTACAAACGTCACGCCTAGATCGTAGTTGTAGCTCAACTGACCCCCTCCCCCCATTAGGCCATCGTTTTATACTTCGCAAATGCAAATGTGACTGCCCGGCAACGTCGACATAATTTCTTAGAGTTACTTTGTACTTATAGTCCGCAACATATGGCTAATGATGCTCCTGAGCGGCCGTAAACGAGTCCAATAGAACAATAGGCTGTTCTCCACAATAACTAATAACGTATGCTAATAAATAAGTGAACAAAAGAAGACGATCATAAGAGGATTACAATATGCAAATGCCGACAGTAGTGGTCAGGTTCCAGTCCATCGTTCGAGGCCGGAAGAATATCGGCAGCACCTTTCATGTAGCAAATATCTGTAGGTGACAGTAACCACTTTCCATCAGGGTTAGCCTGTCTGCCATCCTCCAACAATAAAGAAAACAGTACCTTCCTTTCTGGTGGACGCATGGTCACTGATTTAGTTGTCTAAGTACCTTGTATTGCAAACGATTATACGCAACAGTAACCACTTTCCATCAGACGTAAGTTTGTCACCTTCAGCCAATAGAATTGAAATAAGCATAAGAATGCCAACTGGTACAAAAACATGTTTAACAACTAAAAGCGAGCGAAAATTCAGTTCTACCACCAGGGGGTCTATTTCTTAAAGCTGGGGGAATACATTTGCGCATATCCTCAGACCACGGTGGAGGTCGCCGAGGGGTATGTGTATACTCCCGACAGCCGACGCTACACACAAGTTTCTGGTGATAGAATGATTTATAAGCACTGACCACCAGACTATCCACTAAACGTTCCAGCGTCCCTCCACATCTGATAATGAGGCGCGAAGGGACCGTTATCATGGGTATGACTGATGTGACGTTTCAATGCAAGCCGACAAGACGGGGTAGCCCAGAGACCAGGACACCTCACAGCTTTGGGTTCAGCTCACTGGGAGGGTTCCCCGACCCCTCCAGTCCCACTACATTACCGGGAGGAGATGGGCATAGCTGCGCCTACGACCCCCCCCCCCTTTGCTGACTGTGACAGAGTTCCGCCTGCTCATCCTCTTCCCTTATTCTTTCGGCGGCCTCCTTCTGGGACATCACATCATCTCACCACCACGGGGCCTTTAGTGGTCACTTTTAGGAGGATCGAATTGTAAATTGACACATATCTAAATATACAGGAACGTGTAAGACGAATAAAGTTAAACTTTATTTTAACACTTGTCACATTCGTAATACGAATCTGCAAAAATACATAGATAAATACATACATAACTTCACGCCAGGTCCCTGGTGGGGTAGGCACGAACAACAGAGCTCCATTCAGGCTTATTCTTACACACCTCACTTGCTTCTTTGACATTGATAGCTCTTGTCGTGCACGCTCGTCTGTTCTTAAGGCTCCTGACATCACTGTCTGCTAGTACATGATCAAATATGGAAGGTGTGTCGTGGCCTTCTGCGACTTCTGCATTCTGAATCTGCAAAAATAGTCATTACAGGTCGTTTTAAACTTTGATTATGTACTTGTCACCTTTGATTATATACTTGTCACCTTTGATTATGTAATTGTCACCTTTAATTATGTACTTGTCACCTTTGATTATGTTCTAGGTTTAATTTAATACGATAACTAGGTGCCGTATTCCATCCAGTCTTTTGAAACTTCTATGCATCATTAATCAATAGCCCGACACTGCCCTGCCGTTATACATGAAATTAAAATACCATCAGCAATCTGTAAAAAAGCCATTGTAGCTATAATTACTATAACGTTTTCTATAGTTATTAAATTGAATGATCAATGAGTGTGTGAGAACTGGTGCTTGGGTTATCAGGGCATCAATCGCTCCACTCTATGTGATAATAAGCAAGAGTTGATGAGCTTCCTTTATTAGACGCAACAATGCTAATGATATAAAAAATTGTTGAATTACTAAGAAACTTTGTCCAATAAATATTTTTAATGCATTTATGGTTTGACAAGTAGGCCTTTAAGCTAGGTCTTAATTAATATATATACTCGTATATACAGTAAATAGATCGATATAACTAGACTAAAAAAATATATTATTTATACGATCTATAAGTAAAAAATAGACTCCAGGTCGCTGTCGGCGGGGAGAGTGCCCAAAATGCTGGCCGCATTCCCACGTTGGATAGCAACACTGATGCGTTGCCCTAGGTACAAGCCAGCCTTTTGGTCACGTGAGACCTCAATAAGACGCGTTGAGAGGTCTCGATAGAGGTGATGAGCTCCAGGCCCCCACGGCCCCAGGGTTTCAACCCCGAAAGCCACAAATATGTACCCATTACCAATGGACACATATTTGCGGCGTTTCAGGGCCTCCTGGTTTGCGGCGGCGGCCCCGGCAGTCACGGCTGTGACTGGGAGATGGGAAACCGCCAAAGTATCAACACAAGTTGCGTCCCATACTAAGGGGCGTCCCATCTTCCATGGCACCAATGACATCCCATCTGGTCTCTTGCCATCGTCGCGGCATAGCCCATTCGGTTCGAGAACAGCAGGTGCACCGGCGGTGACAAGAGACCGACGGATAATGCCATTAAGTGTCGCGTGCCGTGATGTTCTGCCGGCGCTCCTCATGCATGACAAGCCATGGTGGCCTAACTTATCAACTCTATCTCCACACCGACAGCGATGTGGTACTACCACACTTGCCGCCAGACGAATGCAGATAGCTATCCTGAATGTTGTATCATCCAAGAGAGTTCCTAGATTCGCCGAGGGCAAGGCCTGGAGCCACAAACCCGACTCTCATTTAGAGACAGCTAAGTGACGGGCGCGGTCAGTTTCGCCAATGTAGGAAGTCAACAGGTTTTCATGTACTAGCATAGATCGATTAATTTCACTTTTTTGCTTGTTTCATATTATAGTTTACCGTTAGTGGTTTTTGATATATTTAAATAATGAATGAATGAATGAAAACACTTTATTGTTCACCAATAATTAAAACTATGTTCTTAAAACTAAGTACAATATACATGTTGAACAAAGGGCGGCCTTATCGCTTAAAGCGATCTCTTCCAGGCAACCCCCTAAACTAAGGAAAACATCAAGACAACAGTGGCGGTGAAAACAATAAATAATAAGAAACATACCAAAAGTAAGTAAATAAATAAATAATAATATACTTTATATACTATACAAAAATAAGACATATCATACTATATATAAGATCAGCAGCATGTTTTAGACTTGCGAGGACCAAAAATATTTAGTAACCATTAGTTTAAAAGACAATATAGATTTAGCTTGTCTGATGTTGAGTGGCAGGGAGTTCCATAAACGGACAGCCTGTACCGTGAAAGAGTTATCAACAAAGGAAGAAGTGTGTACAGGTCTCATTAAGGAGAGATTATTACTAGAGCGCAAATAACGGGAATGAGAAAGATGTAGGAAATCAAAACGTTCCTTTAAATACGGAGGGGTACGAGGATCAAAAAGGATATTGTACAAAAGAGAGAGCAAGTGAACATTCCGGCGAAGGCGAATAGGTAACCATTTAAGCTTCTTGCGATATTCGGAAACATGGTCATATTTGCGCAAACCAAATATAAACCGTATACAGACATTTTGAAGTCGATCGAGCTTGTTCAGTTGTTCTTGTGTTAAGTCGATATAACTGGCATCAGCATAATCAAATATGGGTAATAACAGAGATTGAGCAAGCATAACTTTTGTAGCAGTAGGGAGGAAATTTTTAAGTCTTCTAAGCGAAGCTGCCGACGCAAATATTCTTCGGCTGAGATTGGTCAAGTGAGGCCTCCAAGACAGTTCTCTGTCAATGACAATCCCAAGATTCTTTACAGTTTCACTAATATCAACTATCTCGCCATCAAATTCAATCTGAGGAAGATTACACCAGTCTATCTTAGAGATTAGCCTACAACTACCAACTATTATCACTTTTGTCTTTTGAGGATTTACAGATAGACCGTAAGCTTTACTCCATTCAACTATTTTAGAAAAGTCTCGGTTAGTAGTTGCAACTGCTTTATGCAGACCATCTAAATTAGCCTGGGTGTAGATTTGCAAATCATCTGCATAGAGGTGGTATGACGAGGAAAGGTTTTTGGATATAGAATTAATAAAAATAGCAAATAAAAGAGGGGATAGAACGCCGCCCTGAGGGACACCAGCAGACAAGTCACACCACGATGAGTAAACATCATCAATACGAATTCGCTGCCGGCGTCCAAACAGGTAACTACGAAACCAGCCAATAGACGTCGGAGATATGTTAAGAGAGCATAAAATCCCGAGTAAAATGTCGAAATCGACATTATTGAAGGCACTGCTAAAGTCAAGAAGCGATAGTATAGTTAGCAGACCGTTTCCCATACCGTAACGAATATCATCAGTGATCTTTACCAATGCAGAAGTAGTACTATAACCAGGACGAAAACCGGATTGGAGAGGATTGATTAAGGAATTTGTATTAAGGAAGATGCTGAACTGCTGATAAATAAGACGCTCTAACACCTTGGAAAGGAAAGGAAGAATGGAGATGGGACGATATTCGGAAAACAGGACAGGATTTACCTTTTTTGGTAATGGAATCACTTGTGCTTGTTTCCAGGAGTCAGGAAATGTACTAGAGGTTATAGAACAGTTAAGAACGTGAGTGATCACTGGAGTGATAACGTCCAATATGGGAACTATCATATTTCGACTGATACTGTCGCAACCCACAGCATTGGAACTGATGGACAGAATGCTCTTCCTAACATCACGATCAGAGAATTGACTAAAAGCAAATGAAGGATAAATAGGAGTTGACAAGTTTGAAAGACAACGTAAGGTGTTCAATTTTGATTGCCTATCTAAACTGGCGGAAGATGAGAAGTGCATGCATAAATAATGGCTTATAACAGTCTTGTATTTTTAAAATATCATGTAAGCGGCGGGAGTCGTCATTTTTTAGCACTTTCATTATTTCACTGGCAAGAACGAGTCTATCCAACGAAAAATTTACACACTTGAAAATTATGTGCTCCAAATCACCAACTTCAGTTTCACAGGCTTTGCACTTATTGTCGGCAATTATTCCCAGTCTAGCCAAATGAGCAGGTACAGACGAGTGTCCAAATCTTAGCCTATTAATAGTTGTTATAAAACGCCTGTCTCTGTTGGCTTCAGTCAGTTTCTGGTACCAAGGCTTACGAGTCAATGGGTAAGCTTCCCAGAAGGCTGGCAACGTTACCTTGCTTCGTCGCCATACCAATCTGTTGACCGAGGTATGATGATTTCGATCTCCATCAGTCATTCTCGTGATTCACACACACATCTTCGTCCACCCTCGACTTGATAAAAGCTTTTTTATGCGCCCGAAAAACTTCGAACCACTACCGGGAAAATTTCCCCGGGATTACCGGAATAAAAAATATCACATACTTTATTATATAAAATTTGCTATCGATCAGTGATAAAATCACATTGGAGTTCAACTTCTTTGATTTAGCCAATTTAAATAAGTCGCAAAAAATTGATTGCAATTCCCATGATAAAAAGTGGCGCAGATTTTAAATCTAAAGGTATACTCTCGATCAGTGAAAACCGTGGAGATATCGGTCCAGTAGTTTTACGTGAATCTCGAACGAAAAAAATAAGAAAACTAAAAAAAAATGCACGATGCATTTATTTAGATTTCTTTTTCTTTTTCATTTCTTCCGTTTTCCATCGTTTATATAAACTATTGTATTTTTTTTAAATACCTTCTATGTACAGCCACGGCATGCTTAAAATTTTATAAAATTAATAGCTGTACGCGACAGACGTTGTCCTGCCTTTAAAAAATAAAAATCTAGAACCCGATTCCAGCGTCATCTACCGGGACCAAATGTTAATCTAAACTATTCTCAAATCCACTTGAACAAACAAAAAAAATCATCAAAATCAGGCCTAGCGTTTAGGAGTATCGCGGCGCCACCTACTGGGTCCAATCATTTATTTAAAGCATTCCGGGACAAACTTCAACACATACAACAACAAAAAGAACACCTAAATTCTGGTACCCGAAATTAAAATCTAAATGATCCCAGTAGAAAATTATAAAAATACTAATAACGATATTAAAAAATAGGGGTTGATCGTAGAGGGTTGAAAATTTAGGGTTATATGTATTTTTAATGCTGTATCATAAAAAAAATATCTAAAAATTAAAAAAAATATTTAGACCTACCCAATATGCACACAAAATTTCATGAGAATCGGTCAAGCCGTTTCGGAGGAGTATGGGAACGAATATTGTGACACGAGAATTTTATATTAAAGACAGACCAATTTCAGAAGATCTCCAGTCACATTTATAGGTCCCGGCACGTAAAAAGAACGCTGAGCGGTAGTGGAGGGGATGTGCCTGCGCAGGTGTACGGTCGTATCCTAAAGTAACCCCGCCTCGCTCACTGCGCAGGTCCGAGCCAGCGTTCTTTTTACGTGGCGCGAACTAAACAATGCGATTTTCATTCATAGTATTATGTCAAGGTCTTCAAATTAAGGGCTCTAATGTTTTGTCCTTCACATGTCGCAGAAGATCAGAATTTGGCCCAATACTCTTAATAAGTGACTCATATCAGATTTAAAATCATGAGACCACAGACCCCGCCGTCTAGGCGTGACAGATGAAGATTTATTACCGTGAAATCGTTTACAAACGTCCACAAATCGTTTGAATAAGTTTGAATATACGCGCGTGGTTTTAACCTTAGTCACCTCGGTGTTTAAATGGAACAGGGACGTAGTTGGACCGGCTTTGGTTTTACTAATATTTAGAATCCCTGGAATAGAGGCGTGGAGTGTCAAAGTCAAATCAACTGGAAGTCGTTTATAAACTTCAGCTGCTTGTCTTCGACCTAGATATCCTCAAAAGAAGCCCCTCTTCTCCTATCTTAAGCTTCCCGAGTTCATAGTGGTCCTTTAATCTTTTTTATGTTGTCTTCTCATATTAGCGCTTGACGATCCCTGCCTCTCTTTCCATCCTTTGTGTACCATTCAAGTATGTTTTTGGTTCATTTTATTCTTTTTAGTGATTATTTTTTATAACCACCCAAAGGTGGTTACCTTTGTGTGGTTATAAAAAATAATCACGAAGGTTAAGTAGCTTCTTCAAGAATAGACCTTATAAAAATAATTTAGCAAATTATAATTATTAAGTTCGTAATGCTATGAAAATTGTATAAGGCGCTTGGGTAATTATTATAATGTTTCTATTATGGAGGGAAAGTAGTTTCTGTTCGACTTTTCTCGAGTAATCAGTTCATGATCGTTATTATATTGAATCTAACGACAGTCACGCGGCTTTGCTCGTAATTTTTTTTAACGCATATTAAGAAAAATTATATCATTTTTTAAATCATTTTGATTTAAAAAATGATATAATATTCCCATCCCAATCCCTTTATTTGTTCATTTGAGTGCGCGTACACAGTTTCATCTACAATAAGTCATTTCAGGGCGGAACAAACAAGCATACAATACTGAATTTCTCAACGAAATCACCTTTAGTTGTTTTATTATTGTGGCATATGTATTTAATAGATTCAGTAAAAGCAATAAAACAAAATTAAATATTTGAAAAAATATGTACATTTTTTATTTGTATAAAAAACAACAGTTACGACAAAACACAACACACAAGATCTGCTTTGATATGTGGGATAGTTCTTGCAATTCACGAAAGCGAGGGGCCTTAAATTACTTGTGATGAACACCCATCTGTAAGTGCGTGACGCCCAAAAGCGAATATAATTAGACGGCAAGCTCGCAACTGATCGTCCTTACAGACACACACGCCATCGCAACGTGCTTGTATGCGTTCAACTACAACCCGCAAGAGTTAACTTGAGACTTCGCTCGGATGACGTAAGCGCGAGATACTGACGCATCCATGGCGAGAGCCGTAAGAAGGGAAGGGAGCACGCATTCCACTCAGGTCTCAAGTTAACTCTTGCGGATAATACTAGTAAAACCCGGTTGCCTTAGTGAATTACAAGAACTATACAAAAAATGGACATTTATTAAAACATTATATACATTTTTTTATGTCTGAAAATCAGTGGGAAATGTTATATAAATAGAAAACAGTTATAATTTTGATGATACAGAACTGGCAGATTCTACATACACTCTCATCATACATGAACACTACTGGCCATACTGTCCATTGGAACACAATTAAGCATTCTTTACACTGTTATCTATTATTGCAATTGAAATGCAAGGCTGTTGCATAAAAAAAACAACGTATTTTGTGTCCATATGAAGCGCCCCTTGCGACAGTCTTTGAAATTAATATTAGTACAGACATACAGATAAATTTGGTTCGAGACGTTATTGCGTTTGTAGTAGTGTACTGTTAACACCTAAATAAATAAACTAATGCTTTTTATATATTTATATAAGCAAGTATTTAATATTGTTACATACCGACAAAGACCGCACATTTATGTATGTTGTAAAAACGAATTCCTTTATTTACTTCGTGTTTAAACTTTAAAAACATCTATTGTTAACGTACTTGTTTTTTGGCTGTCATTAAGTGTCGAGCTAATCCTTGTTTTTATTGCATTGCGCCGAAGCTTTCCAGATGTGCAAATTACTATTTCTCGGAAACTTGCCGGTGTTTCCGAGAAATAGTAATTTGCACATTATACACATAAAATATTATTATGTATACATTACTAATAGAAAAACAAGTTGCGAAATTTGGAACTTTTTACAATAAATAAAGAAATGAAAGCGAAAAAGCAATAAAAAATCACTTATGACACCTTTTTTTTATTGATAAACACTGTTTAATTCTTTTGTCACATTTCTATACAAGTTGAAAGACAGAAATAACTCTTTCTTATTTTGCGTTTATAATAGAGTTCAGTGGCACTTTGAACAAATAAAACTATTATGTACCTGACTGTACAATTACAAGATAAAGACAGCATAATTTATTTTAGTATCCAGCATCAGCATCGTAACTGCTCTTTTTGCTGTCGTATTGTCCTGAAAGTTAAAAAAAATGTAAGAACAGTTAATATTATGGTTAATCTACCAAGGAATAAAATATAAATGTTTAATATTTTCTAAGTTTTTGCGACTTGTATACATAATAAAACTACGTCGGAAACGTCGGAATAACAAATATCAAATAAATTAGCGGTAATTAAAACCGTTAAAACGTAGTTTTATTATAGAAATGTTTGTCTGTGTCTCTGTATGATTCCTATTCATACGAAGCCTAATTACTGCACGGAGAAAATAATTCTACTATAGCTGTGCCCGCGACTTCATCTGCGTGAAAATATTTTTCAGTGGAACTCTAAAAAGGAAGTAATAAAAATTAGCACATATAACTTCTTATAAGATCAGCTATCTGCTTAAAGTCCCGTCAAAATCGGTACAGCCGTTTCAGTGATTAACCGGAACATCCAGACAGCCAGCAGACAGATAAAAAAAAACTTGAGAGGTGTCAAGGGACACCCGGATGGAACGAAGTTCCATATTTATTATTTACAAAAAACCTGTATACACTCAACAAAATAGTAAATGAGTAAGTTTGAATCCTATTTACTTCAATATAAGAAACAATTTAAATTTAAAATATAAAAATCGAATCACATCCTGCAATTCGACTCTTGAAACAAATTTAACTTTAAACCAGATTCGCGATATTGCTCCTTATTTTAATGACATTAAGACTCTATATGTCCGCAAATGCTATCTGTACGTCAGCAACCCATGACATTTAAATAATAATGTACTCCAAATTAAACTCTAACTGCGTGGGCATAAAGGGTTATGCAACTGCATTTTATCTTGGCAAGTTCAAAAAGTGTCGTGACAACTTTTTTCGTAAGAATTTTTTCCGTCTAGCCCTCATTCGTACCGCGCGATAAGGAACTACGTTCCAAAAACAGGAGTATCCTGATGAGTGACTTGATTTTGTGCTTACGTCGCCATTTTACCATCGCACAGCTCTCCGGTGATTCGGAGTTCATCCATACTTCCTTGGTAAGTTCCAGAAGGGACTCACAATGACCACTTTCACGCCCGCGATTATCCCCGTTCCACTGCTTGCGGATGTTACAATTATAAACTTTAGTTGAACGGATTATGAGGCGTTGATGTCATACACGATGAAATGCACAACTGTCATTGGCTGATTTGAAAATCGCGCCTTTTTAAATGTCAATAGATAGAGAGAATTAATGCTCTGTGGTCAACGCTCACTTCGACTCACCTCTTGACATGGCTGTGTGATCGAAAGTGATAACGTCAGCAGTGTCGTTTTCGCCACGACCATAAAGACATGATACCATAAAGATTGTGGAACGGCAGACGGAGCATTTTGGGCATTGTGAGATACTAAAGAAAACGCGTCCCTTGACACTTGGAAGTTGTCTACAGTATGTGGCGTGCGCTTTTTCATGCCTTAAGCGTGCAAGCTGTGGATTTATCCAAAGGGCTACAATATGCACCCTCCAGAAACAAATGCAATGAGATAGACAAAGCATCGGCTGCCTTGGTGTTACAGGTTACATGAAAGACAGTCACCAATTTGCATGTAAGCAAATATGAAATTGAAGAATTTTTAAACACTCACCTTTTGTCGATGCCGTGAGCTGCAAGCTCTTCAAGATCTCCTCAGGAATAGGAGGTGGGGTGGGGAGGTGCGCGCCTTCCGGATGATATCCAGTCTCGTCCGCTGTGTAAGTAATGGCGTAGGTCTGGCCGTCATCACCGACATAGGAGTAAGACCCTTGGACCTTAAGAGTTCCCTCCTCGGGTACCGGTCCTGGGACCACGTGACCTGAAATGATAGAGTGAATATATCAAGAAAGTATTGAGGGGCAACTTGAAAGGTGATTTTTGATGAGCAGTTTTATTCGAAATTTATAAATAGTAATTAATCGGCAGACAAACACTCACATTGTATGTCCCCAAAATAAGCAAGTTTTTTATTATTATTATTCACTCATGTATGCAGATATAATAATAAGAAAACCTAAATTCTGTTTGTCACGTTTTTCCGTGACAGGGTCTCTATGGTAAAAACATGTGTGCGTGTACTAGTGGACACACGTAAGAAGTAAAACTTCTTTAAATTGGTTAAATACATAAAGCCCCTACCAACAAAAAATGGCGTGTAACGGGAAAATTGTGACGCGTAACCGAAAAATGTGACGGCTATTTTTTTTCCAACGCCGATAAAGAAGTTTCACTTCAATAAAGCTCGAGATACATCACAAAGTAGGGAAAGAGTAACTGTATTCAAGGCACAAAAACGATGTATTAGAACAATTTGTCGATTAACCCCCGGTTTCTATATTTTACCGACAGTTGTCTGTAATAGTAACTGATTGATTTTGAAGCTACCAATAACCGATAGTTGAGAGGGATAACCCTCTCAACTATCGGTTATTGGTAGCATCAAAATTTATACGAGCGTTTCACAAGCTCATTGTCAGTTAAATACTGTCGGTTATCAGTTACCAATTTCCTCCCAAGCGTTTTGCTAACACATCATAGTTCGAGTAACAACACGCAACGTAATTCAATGAGTTGATGTATAACTACAAAATAATATACATGTATATATATATAAATATATTTTTAAAAGAAATGACTTTTGTGATATACGATTGTCATTAAAAAGCTTTCAAGCAATCTAATTAAAAAATACTTACAATTACAGAACCATTTTATATGAATGTTGCATGTACAAAACGCAGTAAGTTAAAAACATATTGTTCTAATGTCATTGGACTTGTTTTTTTTTCTTCTTGATATGGCTAGGCACGGCTTGTGCATTCGGCCAGAGTCACGTAGTAAATGTTTATTTGACTATCATAAAACGAAGGAAACAAATCACGAAAAACACAATATTATAGCGAAAATTTTGAAAACATGTATCAGAATAATTAGTAAGTATATATACAACTAAATTTAAAGCTTTATTTGGTTATTTACAATAAATGAATTTAATACACTATATACATAAAATTTACAATCGACGGCCTCTGTGGTTGAGCGGGCTAAGCCTTTGCCGGCCTACCTCACTGCAACCCAGAGACTCCGGGTTCGATTCCCGGTATAGTAAATTTCGGAAACGTATTTTCTCCGTTATTTACCATGGTCTGGGTGTCTGGGATCGGCCCCAGAGTGGTCCGTTGTATATTACCCATAACACAAGCGTAACTTGCTTAATTTGGGGATATACAATGTGTGTGTTTGTCTGCCGATTATTATTATTATTTGTATGTCTTGGAAGACTACGGGCCATAAAAATGGCCCGGTCTTTTGGAGGGCTTGCGCGGGGCCATGGAAAGACCAACACGTAGAGGCCCTTTGACAAATTTAATGTAAATGTGGCGTGACACTGACCGGCAATTATCCCTGTCTACACCATATAATAATGCACCGAAGGACAAGCCCCGGCCAGTGTAGGACTATTGTGGAAAATAAGGACAAAAAGTACCGGGCTATTGGGGTGAACTGCTAGTGGTACTGGAGGTCTGGGAATATGGGGACTATGACGTCTGCCCGTCGCAATGTTCGGGGAACATGGAAAAATGGGCAGACGGTGACTCGCCACTCCCTGCATGTGTCCCAAAAAATGCCATAAAAGGCAGGGGCAACATGGGTATGAGTGGCTAAGGGGTGTAGAGAGGTGGGCTGCAGGTTCACCGAAGCTACTTCCGACGTTAGACCATTTATCACTTCCACCCCTGGAGCTTGAGTCTTAGCTCTAGCGATCTCCACTCCGTGCCGGCTGGTTAAGGCAAGCACGGAGGTGGGGGCCTTGCCTTGGCCCCCGGAGTCAGGTACGAGGTGTCGCTACTCACCTAAGGCTTCGCCACAAAGCCCCCCTGCGGGTTTTATTATTATTATTCACATATATATTTAATATCCAAATCTTTTACATTTTTTTTATAAATAGCTTATAAAATATATATACATTTATTTATAAAAAAAATATAAAAAACTGATCTTCGCCGGCAGTGGGGCCTCGGGTCCAGACTACCGGTGGTTAAGGCTCCAGACACAGGAATCTCCTCACAATACGGGCCGTGTCCAACAAAGCTGCCTTCTGCATCCGACCCTTCAACCAGATACCAAGCGAGAGCCTTTCAAGGTGGCGGTCAAGGCTCTTCGCTATTAATCCATTCACTGACACCACTATCGGTACTATGATTGTAGAGTCCAGGTTCCACATGGCGGTAACCTCGTGAGCTAGATCAATATACTTTATTTGTTTATCTTTCTCGGCATTCACGAGGTTACCATCATGGGGGATCGCGACATCTACAATTAAAGCACGTCTCGCAGACCGATCAACTATGACAATGTCAGGCTTATTGGCAACAATAGTCCTGTCTGTGATAATTGATCGGTCCCAGTAGAGCAGATATTGACCATTGTCAAGAACTGGCTCGGGCTTGTATTGGTAATAAGGTACCTCCGACGAGACAAGTCCGTATTTAAGAGCAAGTTGTTGGTGGATGATCCTGGCTACTAGGTTGTGCCTGTGCAAGTACTCGCTGTTAGCAAGACGAGAACAACCAGAAGTGACATGTCTGAGAGACTCACCAGGGCGGTGACACGCCCGACATATGTCAAGCGTGCCGTCCTTCAGAATGTACTTCCGGTAGTTGTTCGTCTTGATAACCTCGTCCATAATTGCACAGACAAACCCTTCGGTTTCCCCAAATAGGTCACCGAAACGTAGCCAGTTCACCGAGGCTAGTAGGTCCACATCAGGCCCTGTTAAAGCCTGATAGAACCTGCCATGCAGCTCCTTGCTCTTCCATACGTCTATACGATCAGAAGCACTCATTACCAACGGTCTCTGCCAGTTCTGTTTTGATAAGGATAGCGGGGTGAACCCTTTGTCTACTGACACTACATCGTAATGCATACCCGCTGTCTCGCCTACTTTGAGAAAATATTCTCTGAGATTGTACACCTCACGGTTGTGGAGGTCTTTGGTATTTAAAAACCCCCTACCTCCACACTTCCGCGGGATGTACAGTCTCATCACAGACGAACGCGGGTGGTGCATCCGATGTGTTGTCAGTAGACAACGAACCCGTCTATCCAGGGCGTCTAATTCAGTTTGAGTCCATCTTAGTATGCCAAAGGAGTATGCTAATGCTGGTATGACCCAAGCGTTGAAGGCTCGAACCTTATTTCCACCTGAGAGAAGGCTCGTTAAGACCTTTCTCAGGCGGTAAAAGAAACGATTCTTCATCGCCTGCTTCACATCAGCATCAGGAATACCCAACGACTCTGACATACCAAGATACTTGTAGGTTTCACCTTCAGAGAGAGTCTTGAGGGATATATTTTCAGATAGTTGTAAATTTTCTGAATTTACAACTCTCCCTCGTTGTACATGCATGACGGCACACTTATCTGCACCGAATTCCATACTAATGGAGTTGCTAAAGCTTTCAGTAATCTTTAGCAATTGCAAAAGATCTGGCTTTTTCGATGCAAATAGTTTCACGTCATCCATGTACATAAGGTGTGATATAATCTCACCCCCTCTCCGAAGTTGAAAGCCTAACTTTGACTCCCTAAGTAGAGTACTTAGTGGATTCAAAGCTAGACAAAACCACAGTGGACTCAGACTGTCACCCTGGAAAATGCCCCGCTTGATCCTTATCGGGTCGTGCAAAACAGAAAGATTCCCTCTGTCCCCTGGATGCCTAAGGACCGTGGTCCACTGCCCCATACATGAACTGAGGAAAGCACGGAGAGTTGCATTTACTTTATACAGCTCTAGGACTTTCTCCAGCCATGTATGGGGCACCGAATCATAGGCTTTTTTGTAGTCAATCCAGGCTACAGACAGATTTTTTCTGTTTCGCCGTACCTGATGACTAATGGTCATATCGATGAGGAGGAGCTCCTTAGTACCACGGGACCCATCCTTACAGCCGTTTTGAGTATTGGCCAAAATGTTATTATTTGTCAAATGTTTCATTAATTTAGTTCTCAAAACAGATGTAAGTAGCTTGTATATAGTTGGTAAACAAGTGATGGGTCTATAGTTTTTTGCCTCCGTGGTACTGCCTGACTTATGGAGCAGATGAGTGACTCCAGTAGTCATAAAGGAAGGAAGCGAACCCATGTTTATAGCTTCCTGGAATTGAACGGCCAAACAAGCATGCGAACTCTTGAACCATTTAATCCAAAAGTTGTGCAATCCGTCTGGTCCAGGACTTTTCCAGTTTTGAGCCACACGAATTACACAACTAATGTCAATTGGTTCAAGAGCCAACGGTTCCATTTCTGGAATCATTTCACAAGCCTGTTCGACCACCCTAGTCCAGTTGCCTTCTCTGTGGGTGACAGGCACCGACCATATATTACTCCAGAACGCTGTCATAGAGTCGATATCTGGCCAGTTACCATCATCCACAGAAACAGATGACTGCTCCCATCCTCTATACACTCGTTTTTGGTCTCTTTGGAAAAAGCGGTTTAGATTATAACGATCTGCTCGTTTTTTATACCGACGTAATCGATTGGCCCACGCACTAATTTTTTGTTTATAAAAGTCGATGCGTTCTGTAACTCGAGGTAAATAGTCACTGGGGTTGATGTCAGTCCCAGTGAAAGCGCGATTTACAAAACGCATGACTTTTGGCCTGGTGTTTCCGTTCCTAAAACAAAGTAATTTGGCTATGAGGGTCCTGGCCTTACCAATACGACATTCGATTCTCTTCTGCCAGGCAGGCCGTCCATCACTAGGCCGTGACCTCTGTTCCAAATTTGGGAATTTGGTACCAGAGACACGACATGCAGCAACAGCGCCACAGTATAGAATCGAATGTGTGTCGGTAAGATCTTTACTGGCTCTAAAATATGGAGCCAGTAAGGAATCCAAGACCCCCATGAGCAACAAATTACGTTTGTGAGTGGGTAACCGTGGTAGACGTGGTCTACTTAATATAGGCATCTCCTTATAATCTTCAATCGCTTCCTCCAAAGCCCTCCTCATAAGCTCATTATCCTGGCTACTTACGCTACCAACCGTAGTATCGTCCATTTCCATCGGCGACAACGCCGTCACCCTAGATGTTATATTTGGGTGTTGTGGGGAACTCGGAGTCTCGCTGATTCTACGGGTGGTTCGTATTTCAATGCGCAGACGATCAAGTGTAGACTCATCCAACAGATGTCGTCGTTGAATAGCCCGCACTTGATCCGACAAGCGCTGTGCCGTGACATTGGTATCTGGTTGAAGGATCTGAAACAGAGACAGCATGCGGTCACGGTACGCAGTGAGGTTGGTTCCTATATCTGTCGCCTCGTAGTACGCTCGCATGACGTTCTCATTCATTTGTTGAGTCCATCGCATGCGGCGCACAGCACCACCGGTAGCGGGGGCCGGGCGCGGGATACGTCCCGCAGGCCCCAAGCGTGCCGACGGCGGCCGTCCTCGGCCTCGCGCAGGTCTTCGTCGCGGGGCTGACGGCGCTGGCCCCTCCTCGCTGGTGCTCGACGCCGCGGTGGCCGCCGGTGTGAAGAAATCTTCATCCGTTGACGACGACCTAGGCGTGGAGCCAGGCGAGGCGGGCACAGCAGGTGGTGGGCGTGCGTGTCTGCTGCTCCTCATGTTGTCTGCTTGATCCTACTTCATTATTTGTTTATTAAAAATCCGTTATTGTTTGATTCTCGTAATTTTTCTCCGATGTTTTTTCTTGACATATCTTGTCATCATTGATGTTTGAAAATTTTCGTTGTATTTATTTGATAATTTTGAGACAGTTATGGAGGTTGCTTTAATGATTTGTTATTATGTACTTACACGGTTTAATATTGTTTTAAAAGTCCAAATATATATTGTTAATTACAATCACTGCAGAATTTAAAATTTTTACGGAAAAAGCAGACAACCCGTCATGACAGTTTTTTTTTTTTTATTATTATTATTATTACAATCCATAAGTAATAGAGATATACAAGTTGGAAGAGGAACAGAAAGGAAATTAAAGATTCGTAAAGAGAAGTGTGATCGTACATAGGACAGGAAAGGAAGACATGGTTCATATCACAGTAACTCTCACCGCATTCACAGGCAGGACTCGAGACAATTCCAAGCCTATGTAAATGAATTGCAACACAGAGATGTCCAAGACGCATGCGAATTAAAATGGAAGTAACAGTTTTACCAAACGAGAGTTTGGCAAACCATGGCTTCTTGGGAACGGCAGATTGCAAACCATAGAGGAAGGAAGCTACCCTTGATCCGACCACTCTCACATTGGACTTGTTATTTAAAAAAAGATGTAACAGTGTTGTCACTTCAGAAATTTTTCGGTAGTTAAAGGGTTTGTGGTTTTCGATCGCAATTTTTTTTTAAGTTGAGACTAAAATAACGGTTTTTGTGGTTCCAGAGTCAAATGACGTAAAGTTTGTGTGAACCTTGTCCGATTTTTTTGTTTTCATTCAATTGTTTTAGTGAACTTTTTGTGACGAGACCGTTTCACACAGATGTAGCGCTGGGTTTAATGTGTTATTTGAAGCTATGTTGCAATTTATTGTTAATGACGTTAATATTTACAGTTAGTACGTACTAATATATTATCTTTTAATAATCTTATAATTATTCACGGTGTTATTTTTAACGCTATATTTAAGACTCATTAGGTCACAATCAATAATTATAACGTTATCGCAGGTGAAGCCCAAGAATACCAAAAAAATGTAGTCTAATTAATGACTTTGGAACCTTTGACCTTATTATTAGAAAAGTGGCATTAACCATATAAGATTTATCTGTGTGGGCAACAACTGAGAACTTTGTTATTATAAACATTTGTCGACTAAAATTACGAAAACATCACACAAAACAAAACCTATCCTACATTCTGGGATAAACTACATAAATATATCCCAAACTCTATCTCTTTTCCGGAATGAAAACTATCTTAAGTCTCTCCTAGATATTGAACTTACTTATATACCAAGTTTCAGCCAAATCGGTCCAATAGATTTTCGTGAAAACATTACAGACAAACAGAAAAATATACTTTTGTCCCGGAAACTATCAAATTTTTCGGGACAAAAAGTATTGTGTTCATCAAATCCGGCATCAAAAAAGTATATATACTGAGTTTCAGCTAAATCGGTCCAGTAGTTTTTCCGTGAAAGGGTAACAGACAGACAAGTTACTTTAGCATTTATAATATTAATAGGGATGAATAGTGGAGCAATACTGGAATTAGAATTATAACTGTTAAAAGCAGAAATAGAAAATTTGAAACATATAAATAAGAATTAAATCCAACTTAAAAGAAGAAGTAAAAAATTAGAGTTTAATTTAATTTAAAATTACCTATTTATAATGACAAATAAACTGGTAACCTCGCCAAACAAACAAAACTGACCGAAACGGGTGGTAATAAAATTCCTACGAATAGTAGTGTTGACAACCATCGGTTATAATATAGAAACACTTCATCTGTCTTTTCCATACAAAAAGTCTACCGATCGGTTAGAATCCCTCCCATCGGTAGTTGGTACTTTCATGAGTAACTAGCTACGGACAGTTCATTATAGAAACACCAGTAGAGTTACCAGGCGGTAATATTATAACCGTCGGTATCAAAAACGAATCGTTTTTGCAATATTGAAACCGGGCATAAACGAGAGGGAGAGCTGTAAACCATTGTTTCAAAGTTTCAAAATTTTGACAGTTACTTCGTTTTATATATATATATATATATATATATATATATATATATATACGAAATCATAATTTTCCTTCGATAAAATATAAAATTATTTAATACTTTTAATAGAGAACGCCAAGCACATAAAACACTATGTCCTAAGAGTCGGACAAATCTGCTGAGTAGTAGCGCGTTGTGTATGGCTCTTAGGCTCTATAGTCACCTACTAAAATTGACATTCGAAACACTAATAATTTTAAGTATAGATTAAAGACATTTCTAATTGACAAATCATATTACAGTGTTAATTAATATTTTAATGATAGACTGAGGTGACTTAATTTACTGAGGTATTATACAATTTATTATTATATAGACTATAGTAGAATTATTTTCTCCGTGCAGTTTGGGTCATAAATCAAAGCTCGGCCTCAGCCCGGCTAAGGCGGTGAGCATGTTGCGCGGGCGCAACTCCATTATCGATAAAATCTCATTATTATCAAAGATAGATTATCATTCTTATAGAAATCATTATTATCTTTTTTACTGTTAATTTTAACCTTAGATATAAGTATTTATATTTATTTTTGATATAACTTGTTACATTCTAAACTTTTTTACGTTACGTTTTTTAATACATAGATACCTAATTAATAATTTATTTTAAATCATTATTATTCTCATTCCTCATTCCACATTCCGCGGGTAGTTGGAAAATTAGACACGAAATTTTTGCTCTCGATATTTTAATTCAAAATAAGTATATATAATTGTTATTCAAGTTTGATTAATGCATAAAGTGAACAGTTGAGTGTTTTTCTTTACTTGTCAGTGAATGTAATCTCCTTTCAAATCACAATACAATCAATTTTTGGTTACGACAAAATCAACACAATACGAAATGGAGTCCCTTCAAGGCACAATGACCGAAATGATGGAGTTGTTTCGTAGTAGGACGACTGCTATCGAAACTCAGTTACAAAAGACTACAAGTCCGATGACAATCGAAGGTTTGGCTGCTGAATTTGCTTCGCTCAAAGCGTTTATGATACAAGCTCTAACCGGGCTACAAAAACAAATCGAAATGCTTGCTAATGTTACGGATAGACTGGAAATGCAAAGTCGTAGAAAGATGCTATTAATTCATGGGCTAAAGGAAATTAAGGATGAGAAATTAGCGGAAAGTATTACAGAAACTATGAAAACCCGACTTGGCGTCATCGACTTTTCAGTAGAATATATTAAACGTTGTCATAGACTTGGAAGACCTGATGAAAACCAAAAAAGCAGACCCATAGCTATTAAATTCCATGATATCAGTATTCGTGATAAGATTTGGCAACTTAAAACTAAACTAAAAGGATCAGGCATTACAATGTCCGAATTTCTCACTAAAACTCGTCACGATATATTCATGGCAGCCCGAAAGAAGTTTGGTCTTTCAAGATGCTGGACCTGGGAAGGTCAAATATTTGTCAAGGACGCTGTTGATGTTCGTCATCGAGTTTTATCTTTAAGTGACCTGAATAAGATTTCCGTAGACGTAAATTCAAAGGAGACTGTCCCTGTCAAAGCTACAGTCACCAAAGTTAAACGTGCTGTTAGAAAGTGAAAACGAAAAGATTAAATCTCTTACTCTTTTTTATTATTATTATTAATTTATTCTTTTTAATGCAACCCGGGTCGACATTGGTATTAAATGATATGCTGCTTAATTGTATTTGTTCAGGTTATATATTTTTTTTTATTTTTTTTTATAATGTTAAATTGTAGTAAGTAACTGAGCATACTGAAATATTGTTATTATAAGTGTATTGCATTAAGTACAGCAGTGGCTTATACCATATTTAGTTAAAAGTAGTGGGTTAATAAAGGAGACGGATACACTTTCATCACCCTTGGGCCCAAACTGTAAAAAGGTCAATGTTTTTCTTTTGTAATAAAAATATAACATTTCTTTAAGCCATATTACTACTCATTATTTTACTTAAAAAGTATTCTTAATCTATTTTTATGTTTCCCTTTTTCTTGTTTGACATTGACTAGTATGTATTTAGTAGTTATTTAAATGGATATAATTTGTTTATGTATAGAAGTGTAGAGGATATGAACACAATTTATATATAAAGTATTATCTATGATCAAGTAATTGCCTTAAAATACAATTGTTAGGCGTAAATTTTAATATGAATTGGTTATTAGGGTTGTACTTGAGCAATGAGAGGTATTTAAATTAGGTAACATGTTCCGGGTTGTGTTATTCTAGGTATTGCAAAATATAATATATAATTATATCCTTAACTCTGTTTTTTTTTTCTTAATTATTGTTGTAGTTTTTCTTTTCTCTTCTAGTTGCTTTAATTGTTTTTCTTTGTATTGTAAAAACTATTAAGATGTCATAACATGTAAATACATTCAACTGGCAGGTGGAGATTATTTTTATATATTATAATTATTTTTGCTTTTGTCTATAATATATATCATATTTATTTATATATTTATTTTACACCTACTTATATATTTTATACATTCATACCAATTTTTTAGCTTTTTATTTCTGCTTATATTTTTAAATTTGTTATTATATGTCCAGCTTGAGTAGTAGTAGTAATGACGATTTTCGATCTGCATGTAGCGATGATGACAGCTTCAGTAGCATTCCATCACTCAACGATGTTTTAACCGCACAATTCTCTGACAAGACGAGGAATTTCAATGCTGTTCATATAAATGCCCAAAGTATTCCGGCTCATTTCACAGATATGCTGGCAACATTCAATTGCATGAACATTCATGCTATACTTGTATCCGAATCATGGCTTAAGCCAGTTCTTTCGTCTACCTCGTACAATTTGCCTGGCTACCGACTAATACGCAATGATCGAGTTGGTTCCAGGGGTGGAGGTGTAGCCATCTACTTACGTGACCATGTCCCCTTTAAAATTATTAATTTGTCGACACAACCGCCCCCGCCTGACGCCGGCGAACACATTTTCATTGAAGTAGAGATGCAACATACCAAAGTACTAGTTGGTGTTTATTATTGTCCGTCATCAAGTTATAATTTCTTTCCTTCTTTTGAAAATTTCTTAGAAAACCTAGTTCCAACATACGCTCACACAATTATTATGGGTGACTTTAACACGTGTCAATTGAAAAATGATAATCGGTCCATTTCTTTTAAATCCACTTCGGAGTCCTGTAACCTTTCTGTTCTTCCTTTATGCGCAACTCACCATTTTCCAAATTCTACTCCCACTCTCCTTGACTTAATCCTAGTATCCTGTCCACATCTAGTGTCCAACCACGGTCAGTATTCTGCTGATGCGTTTTCCTATCACGACCTAATTTTTTTGTCCTATCAAGTCCGACCCCCCAAAGTGAAGTCTAAGATACTTCTGCAGCGCAATTTTGGTGGTATGAACTTTGATAGTCTCCGTATGGATGCTTCAAACATAGACTGGTCTCCAATTATCAATAGCCAATCTGTTGACCAAAAAATAATTTTATTGAATTCTGAATTAACCAGGTTGTACGACAAACATGCACCTATTCGTGCAATTAAAATTAAACACCTACCTGCACCCTGGTTAACAAATGAGATTAAGATCTTATTAGCCAAAAAGGCCTGTGCTAAATCTAGATATAAATGTCGCCCCAGTGGCCACAACTGGGAAAAATACGTGTCGATTCGTAATCATTGCAACAAGGTGGTTAGAGATGCTCAACGTCGCCACATACATGATTCTGTAGAAAATGGTGAACCTGCCAAGATCTGGAAATTTCTAAAATCATTGGGTGTTGGTAAATCACAAAATAACTCTCATTCCTCAGACTTGGATGTCAACTTACTCAATAATCATTTTATAACCTCGTCTAATATTGATCAGACATCAAAAGACAATACACTTACATATCTTTCCTCATTACCAATACCTAACTTCACACCGTTTGTCTTTACTCAGTTATCCGATTGTGATGTTGAAAAGAGTATAGCATCAATTACATCTAAAGCTATAGGTAGTGACAGTGTTAGCCGAAACATGATCATTCCAATCCTTGATATAATACTTCCTATCATATCTCACATCCTCAATTTTTCCATCTCTAGCAGTACCTTTCCAAGTTCCTGGAAAGAAGCTCTAATCACTCCTATACCAAAGAAAACAAATCCCTCTTCCTTCTCTGAATATCGTCCCATTTCCATACTTCCTTTTTTATCCAAAGTTCTAGAGCGTCTTGTCCACAAACAACTAAGTATATTCCTCAATAAAAATTGTCTCCTTAATCCCCATCAGTCCGGTTTTCGCCCTGGCCATAGCACTGTCACTGCACTAGTTAAAATCACAGAGGATATAAGACTAGCAATGGACGATGGCAAACTGACTATACTCACCTTGCTGGATTTCAGTAATGCATTTAATACCGTAGATTATGACATTCTGCTTGGTGTGCTTTGCTCTCTCAACATATCTCCAACGGTAATTGAGTGGTTTCGTAGTTACCTGTATGGTCGCCGGCAAAGAATCCGTATCGACGACTTGTTTTCGTCTTGGTCGTATACATCAGCTGGTGTACCTCAGGGTGGCGTTCTTTCTCCTCTACTTTTCGCTATTTTTATTAATACTATTTCCAAACAACTTCAAAGCTCCTACCACCTTTATGCTGATGATTTACAAATCTACACTCATACCACCATCGAGGGACTTGTTAGTGCCATAGACACTACAAATACAAATTTGTCATCTATAGCTGATTGGAGTAGATCTTATGGATTAACCGTCAATCCAAAGAAGACGCAAGCTATTATTGTAGGGAGCTCCCGAATGATGTCGAAAATCCAATGGCCTACATTACCCTCTGTTGTGTTTGATGGGGTCTCAATTCCTTTCAGCGACACTGTAAAAAACTTGGGTATTTATTTAGATAAATATTTATCATGGGGACCACAGGTGCAAGAGGTCAGTCGGAAAGTGTTTGCGTCGGCTGCTAGTTTGCGGCGCTTACGGAACTTTTTACCGTGTACCACCAAGATCTCACTTGCTCAGTCTCTTCTCCTTCCCATCCTCGACTATGCTGATGTCAGCTATCTTGATCTCGCAGAATATCAACTTGATAAACTTGAGCGGCTTCAAAACTTTTGCATACGTTTCATATTTGGGCTACGCAAATATGATCATATATCTGAATTTCGCATTAAACTCAAGTGGCTTCCCATCCGCCTTCGCCGGAATGCACATATCCTATCTCTTCTTCACAACATTTTGTTTAATCCTAAGTCCCCAGCTTATCTTAAGGAACGCTTTCAGTTCCTTAATTACAGTCATTCAAGATTCTTAAGATTGTCAGAGAATTTGAAACTGAAAACGCCTGTAAACAGAACAAGTTTTTACAACAAGTCTTTTACCATCCAGGCCATTCAACTATGGAATGCATTACCATTAAACATCAAGCAGACACGATCATTACCTTCTTTTAACAGATTAGTTAAAGATTACTACCTTAAGCTATAGTGTTATTGTTTACTTTTGTATGTATATAATATAATATGTGTATATATTTTAGTATATATATTATCATATATATTACTATTTTTTTTATATTTTTTTATTAATAAACGAAATTATTGTACGAGTGCTGGTTTAGCAACTACCGACTTTAGTTGTCCTTCCTATACTCCATCCAAAGGTTGTCTGGAAGAAATCGCCATGGGCGATAAGACCGCCGATTGTACTTGTATTTAATGTTCTTGATTTTATGTAGCATTTTTGTACAATAAAGTATATTCTATTCTATTCTATTCTATTCTTATTTGAATAAATACGTTGTTTTATCTATTTTTTTTCTTTCATTTATACCACTAACCCACAAAATGACAAAACTAAATACACTATCGATAACGCGTATCACTATGCCTGCCCATAAAGCCCGTGAGTGGAAGAGAGAGCGAAATACTCGCTTCACCGCTCCGATTATTCATGACCCAACTGCACGCACAAAAAAAATCTACTATAGTGGATAAATTTTTATGACATTTATTTTAAAGAATGACTAAATTTAAAGATTATGGTTAATTTATTATTTTAATATTAAGGTAATTAGTACTGACAGAATCGATGAGAATTGTTAATGATGTAGAACATTTTGCACGCCCTAGAAGCAAAAACTATGAAACAGTCCTACCATTTTTTTTATGTACCATTCTGTGCAATAAATGATGATTTGATTTGTTTAACAACATAATTGTTTGAAAAACAGCTTATTAAGGAATAGAATTCTAAAGCAAACAAAAGTTTTTTTGTGCTAAAACTTAGTTATAAAGTCAAGCACAAATCAATTAAAGCGGTTATATAATATAATAAATAGTTTTGGGTGTTTGTGGAAGAAACAAAAAATATTTATTCTTGAAACTTAAGTAAGTATACAAATTATTTTGCATTGTTATAGATTATATAATAAACTATCATCCAAGCATCAAGCCATATGTATCATCTTTATTGTGGTGTTCCAAAAAATAGATAAGGTGAGTAATGAGTATATGAGAGGATCCTAACTGAAAAATTTAGGGGAAGAAGACTGAGGTGCTGTTGGCATGTAATGAGGAGGGATGAAATTCATGTGACAATAAAAATGTTATAATGAATGATTTATCAGTGCAAATGTACAGGTGGATCAAAAAAGAGATAAATGGATGATTTGTGGTGTGACAGAGTATGTTTATCAAAATAGTGAATTATGGAAGGATAAAACTAAAAAGGAGGAAGATAAAATATATTATTATAAGAGCATATTCACTGCATTTTGAAGTGCTGTTAGATATGGTAAAACTTCTTGTTCCTGAGGCTGTCTTTCCGCGTGGCTTTTGTTAAGGTATATGACCTAATTCAAAGTTCATGCGAAAGCGAGTCACTTCAGTAAAACAAAATAGAAATCCTAGTTCGGCACCAAATTTACTTACATAGTCTAACTAGTAAAACAGAAACCATACCGCGGATCTATTATTTGACTACCGTCATCGATCGATCTACAAAATAACTTTTTCTCAATACTCAATCAATATCAATATGACATATAACTTCTAACTCACGTTAAAGTATATGACCAAAAAGTTTTTAGTTGACATACGATCAAGTTGCTATTTTCTAATTTAATTTGAACGCACATCCGTAGCAGTTGTACACGTATCTAATATGCAATAGGAAAAAAACTATAACAGAGTCGCCTACATTGGGACGGCCACGTTTTACAGAAACCGGTTCCGATAGAAAATGTTGGCTTGACGTTATGAAGAAGGACACTAAGACCTCGCGAAGAAGAGAAGGAAAAGTAGACAAGTAGACCCCAGGATTGCAAATGGATCTTACGAACTCAACCGGGATTTGACGCTCGGATAAGGATGATGACCGAAAATTTTGAAGTTGTTTTAATCATGCGACTTTAAATAAAATTATTAAGCAATATGTTCGTGATATTCTAAGTGTTTGTTTGTTGTTTTGTATGTATTGTTTTCATCACTATTCCAGGAACGATAATTGTATTACGTAAAGAATTGAGTATAGTTGCGCAAATTGTGTAATGGTGACCCATATTCACCATAAATATTGACATAAATATTGACATAAATATTGACATAAATATTGACATAAATATTGACCATAAATATTGTTAGGACGAATCTAAACTATTATTACCTGTCGGCAGTAACGCAACTTACACGTAGAAGTCGTATTTACAAAAAACTCCTGCATCCTTTATAACTAGATTTTCAAAAGTTATCATGTAATCGGTATTACATAAGCAATTTTTTGTAGCCTAAATAATAGCAGGTAAGTTAATCGTACATACATACATAACTTCACGCCAGGTCCCTTGCGGGGTAGGCACGAACAACAGAGCGCCATTTAGGCTTATTCTTACACACCTCACTTGCTTCTTTGACATTCATAGTTCTTGTCATGCACGCTCGTCTGTTCTTAAGGCTCCTGACATCACCGTAAGTTAATCGTTCTATCGTTCTAAAGGTCTTGGAGTGTTTTAGAGCAAGTCCCAAACGTGCTAGCATTTAGTCTCTTGAGTTGTAATTAGTGTGAGGGCGCGTTCCCACTTTGTCGTGACGACAGATAATCGTGTAGTTTTAAGTTTCGTGGCTTATATGTTTAAATGGAGGTGTTCACATATAGAACGACACGATTTACTGTCGTCTACGACATTTTTTGCAGTGACGACAGAATGTCATGACAGTGGGACAGTCGTAAAACGATAAAACATCGCGAAAAGAATAAGAAGAAAAGCCACGATATATTCTTTTCAGAAAGTAACATTATTTAAATTTCGTCTTCGTCCATTGAAATCAGGAGCATAAATGCACTACTGATCTCCAAGAGAACGAAGAGCCGACTGTAGATTTGTAGCTGGCTAATGATGTGTAAACGACAAAGCGACTGCTGTGAAACGATAAAATGTTGTCGCCATCCAATGGGAACAGCTGGATACAATAGTCGCTAAACTATAAAAAAATTTAACGACAAACAATCGTTATAATAGGAACAGCTAGAGACGACAGTTACGACATAGTGGGAACGCGACCTTACAGCTAAGGTTGTATATGGAAGATGTTTTGTTACTTGTATGATTGTATAACTAGATAGCACAATAAGCTGTCGTCTTCAGAGTCATTGGGAGTGATTTCGTTCTTTTTAATTGGTGGGACGCAGCAAATAGGCTGGTAAATAGGTTTTACCATATCACATTATGGAAAGTAGTTATCATGTTTTATGGTTATCTGCAACACCAGATATAAGTATAACACCAACATGCTGCCACCGTTCAAGCAGTTTAACCCCTTGTGACGTAAAAACACGTCTTGAAAATCCGAGTTCGAATGCTTTAATTCGATCCGATGGAACATCAAAGTGGTTTAGTTGCTAAATCAAAGCAAGATATTGCGAGTATTATGATCTTCTACTTTTATCCCGAAACAATAGAATAGCATCAACGATTTTCAACTCAATAAAGAAGTCTTAAAACTTACCTTCCTGCTCAACCTGGGTTCCGTCGCTGGTCTCAAAGGCGTATCTATATCCCTCTTGGTTGATTTCGTTTTCATACCTGACGAATTCTACATTTGCTCTGAGTCGACCTTCTTTGGCTGGGTCGTATGGGGTTTGGAGACCAGCATTCGCGCCACTAGACGATCCGGCGGTGGGTGGTAGGTATATTTCTTTGTCCAGACGGGCTGCTGCGGCGAATGACACCAGGGTAATAATAATGAACTGAAAATGTAGAAAGTTCATAATGTATCATAATTGTAGAGAATTGGAAATCAACATTAATATCGAACACCGGATTGGCTAAAAGATAAAGATGCAACGCATCAGCCATTTGTCATCCACATATGGATATAGTCTATCCCTATTCTGCGCTTGACTCATCCAATCCATTCGAGTGCACTCTTTTTAACCGACTTCAAAAAGGAGTTCTCAATTTGATCGGTATGTTTTTTATGTATGTAAACCGATTACTCCGAGAATTATGATCCGATTTACGTGATTCTATATTTACGTGATTTCTATATATCTATATACATAGCTAGACACTAAAAAGTAACAAATAAAAAAAAACTTCGTTTAAAAAAACCGACTTCAAAAACTAGTCGGTTTTTTTAAAGGAAGTTTTTTTATTACTAGAAACGTAAACGTATGGTCACTGACCGTTATTGGTTAAATCAAATTATTGCATTACATGAATGTATCTATTGTTTGAATGTATACGAGTATATATCTAATTTATAATATCACTGTATATATAAATATATATGTATATATAATATTTTATTTATATTTTTTTTAGTTTGGTATACCATCAAAAATAGTTTCTTGTAATTTTCTTTAAAATCTCCTTAGTCACTTGGTTGCCTGGAAGAGATCGCTATAAGCGATAAGGCCGCCCATTATTCTAATACAAATGTATGGACATATCAATAATAATTGTGTAGATTTAAGATTGTGATGAACAATAAAGAGTTTTCATTCACTCATACTAGAGTAAAGCTGATGTAAAGTGGTTACTGCTTCCTATAGACCTTCGCAACATCAGACGTGCTGCCGATCACGAAGGAACCTGACCACTAATGCCAAATATCCCTCAAGGTTGTGTTCTTGAATTTGCGAAGTACATCGGTGCACCAGTCTGTAGTGTCTTACACTACATTAATTACCGAGACGTGATCTCTGTTCCAGAAACCTTCTGCCCCACTTACCATCATGCCCGCTATAGACGTCACCCACTGGCATTTCAGCTTTGCTTTCAGCATGGCACCGTTGGTGTTACTTATATCTGAAGGTGATGGTATCTACCCGCTTTCCATCAAGTCGCTGAACTTATGTTTAAAAAAATAAAAAATAAAAGAATTTCGACTGATTCTATATACCTGCTTTTAGTTAGAACTAAATAGTATACACTTGTATCGACGGTTTTACAAATTCAACCTCCAAGGGGGTGGAGTATAAAAAGCCGTCATTTTTAAAGTAAGAAGCAAGACATGTATTTCCGTGCTTCTGGTTAGAAATAAATGAACACGTACATCAGGGTTTTTTTTGGAAATTCAACCCCTAAGGGGGTGAAAAAAGGGTTAATTTTCAACTTTTTTGAGTACTGAAACTATTACCATTTTTAATCTACGCGACTAAAGCCGCGGGCAACAGATAGTCATTAATAGATTGACGATGCGATAATGGATGAAAATTTCATAACTTTATTGAACATTAGACTTTAAAAGTTTGAGGTAATTTTAGTGTTTTATACTATTTTCAGCTCGCAACTACGCCTGTGGTTTTGACTGTTACAACATTTTAGTAGGTACATTAGCAACAAAGTGTTATAAATTAATTATTTTGTAAGGAAATAAGCGGTTTTATGGTTAATATGTTTCTCGCAGCTTCAATTATGTAATAATTTCAAGTATAAAACGAAAATATTTATATATTTATGCTTTTACATTTACTATAGCAAACTCTATCGTAGCGGTGAATTTGCTTCGTTTATTTTTGTACATAGCAAACTGAAAAATTTAATAAAATACAGGTAAACAAAACTAACCTAAAATTTATAGTTACAAACTAAAAATAAACTAATATATAAATAGCACAAGCGATTATAGATTATAGACTGTAAAGAAATCATGCCCAGAAGGCTGGCTGCATTGCCGCGCTGTATAGCGATACGGTCTTCTGATCACGGGTGGCGTCGAACAGTTTCTTTGAAGAAACTCTTTGCCTGATAGACTCCACGGACCAAATGTTTTAACTCCAAACGGCACAAATACGTAACTCCTTTCGAAAATACCATCATTGCGTCGCCATTGTTTATTTGTTTCGTCTTTTTTTATTATTATTTAGAAGCATCCTACAGTATTTTCATATATTTAAGGCCAAACAATACATAATAAGACATCTAAATAAAAAAATGAATACTTAGGGCCGCTTGCATAACGATCGCCTTTAAATAAAATTAGTTAATCATATTAAACTGCCTAAATACGTTTTACACAAAACGTATTGCCAGTTATTTAAACATATTTAGCGGCAAATTTTGCGTAGTGCAAGATGCTAATTGTATTTAAGGATGTTAAATACGTTTTGAGTTTCTTAAATAAATTTAAGCAACCTTGTGCAAGCGGCCCTTATAATCTAGAAAAAGAACAGAAATATAAAATTTTAAGTTACATGTACACTACACCAAAACTAATTATGCGATCTATTTATTACTGTAACATCTCAAACGGGAAACTAAACATAACTAAATTTTATAGCGTATGAGCCAAATCAATAGTATAGAAGATAGTAGATACAATTACTAGCCATAGTAATAGATATACTAGATATTTTACTATAAAGCCCTAATACTAGAAATGGAGACACGGTAGATGTAATAACTAAAACTACCTCGTATTTATTAATTGTACTTAAAGCGCAGACTTTAACATCTTCTTCAAACCTTTTCGGGCTTTAAGATGTAGATATATACAAATTAAGTATATTTTTGTTTGAATAAAAAAATATTCTGGAAATAATTTCATTCAGAATACCCGCGGTACAGGTTCTAAATATAATTTAATCAGAACAATTCTGATATGTATATGTGTTTGGACAAAATCGTTTCTTAGTTAGTAAAATGTTAGTATAATAGTGCTCGTGACTTCGTCCGCGTGGATTTTTTTTCGCAGAACCCTAAAAAAGTTGTTCCTATCATCAGCCTGCGAAAGGCCTGTCAAATTTGGTCTAGCCATTTCAGACATTACCCGAAATATCCAGACATTCAAATTTGCATATTCAGATTCTCCTGGTCCCAAATTTTCACACTTGATTTTTTGCACATTTTTATTTTGAAATTTCAAACAGACAAGTCAATCTTAATTTATAAAAAAATCAAATTCTTAAGAATATCTTAAACCTAAAAGAACAAAGCAAGAAAAAATATAGTATCTATTATGGGTGCCATGCAAACCCGTTAAAGCTATGTTATATTTTGTTAATAATAATTATGTTAATTATTATGAAACACTGTTATTAATATTTTTAATAACGCAAATATATTTTTTTAAAGATTAAGAAAAATACAATCATATATTATTATTATATTAATAAATATGATTGAAATGTCTGTTATTTGAATTACTTAATTATATTTTTTATTGATTATTACTCTTGAATACCAAAACTCCGATACAGCTCTACTGATTTTAATTAAAGTATTCGGGGCCTGTTTATATTGAATTCATGTATGTTTTATTTCAATATCTCACAGGACTCAGAAGATATCTATTCTTAATATTATAAAGAGGTACAGTTTGTGAAGTTTTAGGGGGTAATCTCTGGATCTACTAAACCGATTATGAAAATTCTTTCACTAGTGTAAAGCTACATTATTCCTGAGTGATATAGGGTATATTTGATAGTGATTAATCATTATTTCTGATGCCCCGCGAAGTGGGCACGGGTCAGCAGTGTAAAATCTAAAAAAGTCGTACCTGAATGAAGTGGCTAGTTAAATAAATTAGGTGACGTATACACTAATGAAAACACGCGCCTTGTACCTTACCGGTCTATTACTTAACTATTATTTCACTAAACACTTGAAAATTGACATTTTTGAAAGGTCGCACTTTATGCACTTGTAATATTCCATAAATATACTAACATGTCTCATTTCTGTTGAACTTCTTCGACTGTTTACTCTCAAATGTAGGTGCAGTGTGAATCTGCCTACATTATATACTTGTGCATACGGCGATTGGGTCGATTTCGTTTCGGATTACGACGAATTCGGCTTTTTATGTTATTGATATTTTTTTCTGTACAAGACCTTGAACAGGAAGTGAGTTTAATAAAATGTAATATAATTGGTACTTAAAGGTCAGAAATAAAAGATTATATAATCCAATACGTAAAATATAGGAGTGGTTGGATTTAAGTTGATTTAATTAGAACAATAAAACATAAAGCATTTTATTTTGTTATCGATTTTTTTCTATTCACTAAAATAGTTTAACGATGAATATATTTATAATATTTATTTACAGTCCAATAAGGAATAACAGGAAAATTTGCAAAAGATAATAACGCTTTTTTTTCTCTAAGCTATAAAATAGAAAATACTTAGCCGATTATTAGGCCATCCATAAATAACATCACACGAATTTCATGATTTTTTTGACCTGATAAGAAATTATTAAACTGAAAGAGCAGATCCATCATATTAGTTTTACTTCCATTTAAATTCCTTGTTTAATCATTTAAGTAAGTACTATGCCCATGTAAAAGTTCAAAATTCGTGTTTTAAAGTTTAAATATATATTAGACTTTGAAATATAACGTCCGCCCCCCGGCGGGGGGTTGTATTTCGTGACGGGGAAAGGAAAGAAAGGGGTTTAACGTTGGCGTAATTTATGGATGCCCCATTAGAAAATTTATTTATTTTTTCACAGAATAGTTTAAAAATATTATAATACCTGTTATATGAAACTGGTACTTATTATAAATCTATGCATCTGTATTACAGGTTACTAGCGTTAATAAACTCTATGGCTAATAAAAAAATAATTATTTAGTGGTTATAAGGCATAAGAATGTTTTTATAAATACAATCTTACCCAACAATATCTGCAAATATACAAAAATATTCATTTTAAATATATCCATAAATAATAAACTGTACTGCAGCAGGCCCTATCAATTTATAAAGAAAATATTGTATATATATTTTTTTTACTAACAAAATATGCTTTAATTAAATACCAATTTAATCAAACGCCGAAATGCGAAACTGCCAAATCAAACTATCCCATGCGCTACTGTTGATTTAAATTCAGATGTTTACATAAACATTCTTCACTAAAAATAGAAGTAAAAAACAACTTTAATAACTTCTAAATGAGTATATTTCTCCTTGATAGGACAAGAGACAAGGCCTAAAATATTATATTGATAGCCTTTATTAGTACAATAAAATTTAACTTGACCTTTGGCATAATTAAATGTTTCATTTAAATCTAATAGCAAGGTACAATTTTAATTAGAGTTATTTTAAACATATAACTACCGTAAATAGAGTTCTTAAATCTTTTGAACGTAATTAAGTAAATATGTATAAAATTCTAAACATGCCGAATTTGTACTTTGAAGCTATTAAAAAAACAACTGGAATGTACTATATAAACGACGGAGAACACGATGCGTTTTTCTCAGTCTTGTCCGGTTGTTTGTTCAGGATTCACGTAAAAACTACTGGCCCGATTTTGATGCGGTTTTCGCTGATCGAAAGCTAATTCTAAGACTTAAAATCTGCGCTACTTTTTATCCCGTAGGATTTTTCTAGGAATTATTTAAAATGTCCAGATTAAAAAAATCGAATTCCAATGCGATTTTTTTTGCCGATCGATAGCATATTTTATGTAATAGATCGTGTGATATTTTTTATCTCGGGAATTTATGCAGGAGAGGTTTGTAGTTGTTCGGGTGCATATTTTTTTTAAATACAGTTTTCACTAAAACGATAGCTTACATTCGTTTTTAAATGCTGTGGTATTTTGTGTCCCAGGAATCCCTAAAACTTAAACTATAATATTAATGTACTAACAAGGTCAGCAACTTCGAGGGCTGTGATAAACTATAATGGATAAAAATATGAATAAAGTTAGTATAATTGTAATTATTTATTAGAAGCAACATGACTTTTGTAAAGTATTATAGTAATTATCTCGAATTTGATACAACCCAGTGATAATATTATCTTCATTATTCCTATCTATGAATCATTCCCCAAAAATTGAATTTAATTACTTGTCTTTATTATCTTTTGACATAAAACAATACTCTAATTTTATTTTACGTGGTAACATTAATAATATTTTAATTATATCTTATATAAGACAATGTAATATTTGCACACCCTATGGGCAATGACATGTGGATAAGTCCATAATATGTATAATTTAAGACCTTCTTTTCTTTCTTCTTCTTTCTTTCTTTCTTTACCTGTATAAATTTTATGTACAATGTCATATGCAAATAAATTTTCGTTTTATTTTCAATGAATTGGATTTAAAATTTCTCATAACAGTTCCCCAAACAATGTACTTTGCTTCAAAGTAGCGATGTATATCTCCAATTTAAAAATCCAGATCTTAGCCAACAGATGCTTCAACGAATTATGCGATTTATTTAGTCCGACTCACGACTGGTTAGCCGACAATTTAAGCAAATAACAATTTGATTCTTTCAGTCAAAAAGTGAGTCAATTATTCCCTTTTTTTTGCAATTTATTTGTTTGATTATACTTCTTGACACCACCCATCACTGTCGCAACGTAAATTAAAATGTGTAATTTTGCATTATTCTGTTGCATCCAATATTTCATTTGCTTGTAATATTACAGATTAAATTCAATGCATTTACAAACGGGTGATTTCTCACGATAATCAGCAACATTATTTTAGATAATTAAACTGGTTATTATAAACATTACAAGTATGAGCGAGCAACCTGATTTTTTTTTGATTTTTTCTTTTTTTTTGACATTTGTTACTCCCGGAAGTACATTAACATGTCTTAATAGAGCTTTTGTATGAGTTTTAATATTCGATTTGTTGCTACAATCGAGAACGAATATAAATGAGATTTTAATACTGACTGACGATTTCACTATTGAAACGATCGAAAAATAATTCAAAGTTTGAACCATAGATGAAGAGTATTAGGAATGATAATTCTTGTAGTATAAAGCATCGCCTTGGCAGTTACGTTAGAGATTTTGGTTCCTAGATATCGCTGGTGTTTAATAATTATAATATTACGGAGATTATTGTTATTTTTTGGAAAAAATTCGGGCTTGAACAAAAAAATATTATAATTCCTGCGGCCGGGCGACTTGTCCTAGAAGATGACGAAATAATCCACAGCCAGATGGTAAGACATGTGCCCAAACGGGTGGCTACCACCTTGGTCTAAATTATGCAGCCAAACTTGAGTTCTATTCCGGCATCAGTAGCCAGGTTCTAGTCTTACCTTCAAGGCGACGGTAAACACTTTCTAAGAAGTGGGTCGTCAGCTTGTCTGCTGTACTTCAGCAACAACAAAGATAGCATAATATATGGAAAATTACAAATTTAGTTCTGAAAAGGAACATTAATTTTATTTCTTTTTAATTGAATATTTTTTATTTACGGAAATGACGCCAACGTGATTCGTGCGTGTTCCGAAACAAGAATTTACCCCGAAGTATAAAAAACATATGTTTAATTTTTTAAACTAAAGATCATATGATTCTATTAACATAGCAATTATACCTGCTGCATTAATATAAAAAACTAAATAAGACACGATACGCTAATTTCAGCTTTATAAAGTAAAAACTTAAACGCTAAGTGCTAAGAGCTAAGTGTGTAGCTCTCCTACGGTAAACGTTTTTCCAGGTTCCAGTCTGCCTTTAATTTATTTACTTGTTTTACTAAGTAAATATTACATAATATAATTAGTTTTATTAATTACTATCGGCCCCGGCAGACGTTGTCCTGCTATGAAAAAATAAAAATCTAGGACCCGATCCCATCGCCACCTACCGGTTCCAATTGTGGATTTACTCCCCCTATTAGTATGTATAGAGTTCCACTCTTAATTAAATTTTTTCCGCAATTTCACTGCACTGCTGTCAACATATGCCTAGTCCAGCCATAAGTTCTGTTACAAATGAAAACGCATTTTTTAAAAATGAAGTAATGTAATATTATTAAAATTTATACCTACATATTGATTGAAGTCTCAGAAAAAAAATTGGCCACAAATCTATGGATTTACGCACTGTTTCCAAAGGAAATTTCGGCACTGATTGCTGCAAATATTTTTGAAGAGGCTCAATGTCGCCGTGTCGTTTAAAGCAGGCCATGTCCTCTAAAACTGACCATAATTTGAAGTCTAAAGGGTTGAGATCTGGGCTAGATGAGGGCCAGTCTTCAGCTCTTATAATGTCCGGAACGTTGGTTTCAAGCCAGGCTTGGGTAGTTCGTGTCTTGTGACCAGGTGCAGAGTCCTGCTGGAAAGTCCACGGTATATTTTTAAAAAGTGTTATTGCTGAGAAGTTTCACAACATAATCCAAGACAGTATCTTGATACACTTTGGCTGAAGTTTTCACTCCTTTTTCACAAAAATGTAGTTTTGTGACTCCTTGATTTGTCACGCCCCACCAAACCATCACTGACGCAGGATGATGACCACGTTGTACCTTTCCGACCACTTGAGCAGCTTCTTTAGAACTGTGAGCGTACACTTTATCATTTTGCTTATTGAAGTGTTCTTCAATCGTGAATTTTTTTTCATCGGTAAAGAGGATATTTCTGTGCCTTTCACCTGCGTGTCGCGATAGAAGGCGTTTTGTTCGATCCACTCTCTTTAATTGTAAAGATTGATTTAGGGCATGTCCTATATATCGACGATAAGCACCAAGCTTCAGGTCTTGTTTTATAATACGCGATAGAGTCCTAGCGGCAATCTTCATTTCTCGCGAGAAGATTTTTTGCTTCCTAATGGGGTTTCGATGAATTCTGGCTTTAACAGCATTAACAGCCTTTGTAGTTCTAACAGCACGCGGCTGCCCGATCTTTTTTGGTCTTCGACAGACGAAGTGTTTTTGTATCTGTTGATAATACGATACACGAACATACGGCTGATACCAAGCTTTTGAAGTGTCTGGAATATGACCGACGGCTCCATACCCACTTTGTGCAAGGCACTGCATTCCTATTTTCTTTAACACCCCATTCCATATTGTAATTTGATAATGAACACGAAAAAATATGTGAAATGGCGCAAAATCGAAAGAAGTTTTTAAAATAATATATGTGTTTCAAATTCGAATTAATTAAAAAGTTGAAAAAAAGAAAAGTTTTTATGTAACAGTATTTTTGGCTAGACTAGTTACATAGTCCATATAGAGCATAATTTCTCTTCTAATATTATATTATGTAGAACTATTTCCAAGATTGCTGGCATACCTACACACTACACAGACTAACACACATGGCGAAATTATTATGGGTTCCTTTTTAGTTATTTTACGGAACGCTAAAAACATTTTAAATCCAAAAATTGTTTTTCATGTCCGCATCAACATTAAGGAAACTGTTCTATTACATAATTGATTTTAAAAAATCAAATATTTTGTAGTTTGTTATTTACATCTAGAAAAATAAATTACGTATCTTAACAAAATCGCAAAATATGTTGGTAAGCGCATAACTTGAGAACGACTTTACCGATTTTGATGAAATTTTGTGTGTGTGTTTGAGTGGGTCCCGGGATGGTTTAAATCCACAATTGGAACCGGTAGGTGGCGCTGAGATTGGGTTCTACAATCCTCCTAATCATCTGGAGCGATTTTGGTGATTTTGTTTTTGTGTGTTTGAGTGGGTTCCCGGATGGTTTAGATTCACAATTAGAACCGGTAGGTGGCGCTGAGATCGGGTTCTAGAGTCCTCCTAATCACCTGGACCGATTATGGTGATTTTGTTTTTGTGTCATGAAACAAAGTCTTTTAGGAATTCAGAAAATATGGCAGTACGAAGTTCGCCGGGTCAGCTAGGATTATAATATTTGAATACGATGATCCAACACATTTTGAAAGTGAGTTTTTGTTTTTTAAGTATAAACACGCCCATCCTGGGCGTGGGCATTTTGTCACGGGTAATGTAACAAAGTTTGATCCTTTTATTCAAACTTTGACCAATCAATAACGACAAGGCCGCGTATTTCCACATGTGACGCTATAAGAACACTCGTGTGACCAGAGAGGACTTGCATGTTGGAGATACCAGCTACAGAGAAGTGTCCAAATTTAATTACCTGGGCTGTACTCTAACAGACACTAACATCTAGGAGGAAGATATAGACATTCGAATTCACAATACCCTACGATGTACCGCGGCGCTTCATACGGTGTTAGTATCCAAGCCGTAAGACCAAGATACGTATATATAAAACTGTCATACGTCCAATATTGATGTACGGATGTGAGGCTTGGACCCTAACACTGTAGGAGGAGAACAAGCTTGGTGACTGAAAGAAAGGTCCTAAGAAAGATCCTGGGTCCAACACCGGGAAGCGATGGCAACTGGCGGATCCGTAAAAATGCCGAAATCGAAGAACTGGTGGATGAACCCAATATATAGGGCGGGAGCAACGCACATCGCTTGCGCTGTCTTAGCCACCCACACAGAATGGGGGAGGATCGCGCGGTGAAAAGAGCCTATCTGGGCAAACCAACGGGACGGCGACCAGTTGGTAGGCCCAGATATCGCTGGAGGGACGAAGTGGAGGCTGATCTGCGCGAGCTGCATGCCGATGACTGGCAGGAGACAGAGCTGAACAGGAAGGAGTGGAGTATTCTCATTTCGGAGGCCAGGACTCATTTTTGGTCGGTGAGCCGTAGCAGTTGGTTAGTAAGTTAATGTAACAAAGTTAACGCAAGTGAAATAGTTGACAATCAAATCAACTCAGACACTATAACTTTGTACGAGCGTAGCAAGTTATGACGCCATGTCTTTATTTTTGTTTAAAGTTTAAACGGTAATTAAAATTATTTTTATTATGAACTTTGAAAAGTAGAATGAAATATTTTTTATTCCTAATAGCTAGCGACACTTAACACCAAATAGTAACGGAATAAAATATAGATATATAATTATATCGAAATTATGTGCCACAAATGGAATCGTCCCCAGATTAGTTCGTTGTATGTTATAACATAAGCGTAACTTTCTTAATTCGGAAACATACAATATGTCTGTTTGACTGCCGATTACAAATAATTCATACCCGCTACGGTCTACCTGCAGAGTCATATCTGAATAGACAAATCTTTCCAGTGCACCGTACCATGTGAGACTTCCTTAATAACCCGGTTGATTTGCACAGCCACCCCTGTACAGGGAGACCACTCCTGTAGACCGTATCGTGTGTGGTTATCTTATTTTTCCGGTTGACCTCCTTATTAATCCGGTTGCTATGGGCAGCCAGACTTACACAGGCAGGCCTCTCCAGAGGACCGCACCTTCTATAGTCCGATTGATATGCACTTCTACACCTTCATAAGTAGACCGTGCCATGTATCGCGGTCTTATGGATTCGGTTGTTCTGTACAGTGCACAGCCACACCTCCGCTGATAGACCTTTCTTTCCAATGGACCGTAGCATGTGTGGCTTTCTTACCGATCCAATTGATCAATCTGAGCAGTCACTCCAGCACAAGTGTATGGCCGCCTTTAGTCACTTAGCCACAAGTTAGAAACCACGTGAAGTTGAGAAATTCAAGATAATTAATCTAGGTGCTCAAAACGAATAATGCGCAACGTTTGCCATGCTGTAGTCTACGTTTCGAACGCGAACTAGTACAAGGCCCTTGTTAGAACTGTTTCATTACATCTGACATACGTACGTCAAATATAATAATTTTAGCAATTTTCTAACCAGATTACTGTTACTACGACTGTATAAAATAGACAATAATCAAACCACTACCTCAAGCGAAATAGAAATAAAATGTTGTATATTATATATATTTTTTCTATATTTAATTCAAAATGTCCATAGGCGATGGCAACCGCTTTCCATCTAATATGCCGTCTGCCTGTCTGTTGAACTCATGCAATAAAAAAAGCATAGTAAGACAAAAGATCATATTTTGAAACAAAACAAAAGACTAATAAGTAGTACTTACTAGAAAAAAATGTTGATTGTAAAATATAATCTATTGATGATAAATAAATAATGATGATGATAAAATAAATACATCGGATAATATATATAGGTATATAGACATAAGGCACACACTGCATATGCACTTCCTCACAACACCAGCATGTAACAGATACACTCTACATTAGTATAAGTTTAATATTAAAACAAGAATAAATTAATATAATTAAGTTATTCGTAAATTACACCTCAACACAAAAATCACTAAATTAATGTCACACACAAGAAGCAAAATAACCAATATATATATATATATATATATATGAAAATATTACCCATAAACTCCTCTTAAGGATAAGAGGTGGTGGTAAAGTAACTCATAAATAACTGTCAAAAATGACCAACATCGAGAGGTAGTTTAAGTGACTGCTAAGAGGCAAGATGGCAAGTTTTATTTGAAACAGCCATTGATTAGGGGCTTAAAAGTCTCTTATTTAAGAGATAGCTAATCCTTTCTTAACTTGAGATTATAAGTAAGACCCTAAGTTTATAATGTTTCTACAATAAACATTAAATATATTGTTACACGCCGACAAAGTGAATGCACACCTGTAGTTATTTTATTACCTTTCCCGCATTTGGACTTCTTTTGTTTACTTTGTGTTTAAAATTTGTAATTAAGAGAAACATCCTATTGTTATTGTAGTCGTTTATGGCCGCAGGCGTGCAGATTACGTTTTCTTGGAGATTTCAGTCCACGCGGTCAGTTGTTATATTGTACAGCTCTTAGTATAAAACAATGCCCGAACGTGGGGTGGGGGGGGGGGGGGCAGTCAAGTGACGATTACGAGCAAGACGTGTACATTCGATAAGCTATATATTGACGGACTTTGCGCCTGATATTGAATCGTGCAGTTTGTACTGGTTGTATAATAATATCAGCCCATAAATATCCCACTGCTGGGATCGGGCCTCCCATTATAGAGCGGAACGTACAGTCAAACCCGCCACGCTTGTCCAAGGCACGTTTACAACATCGCTTATGTCGGTGTGCAGGTTGCATCACGATGTTTTCCTTCACCATTATTAGTAGGTACTTGGTTATTGTGCGGTGTACGGGGTTCGAAGGATTGAATGACAATAACTAAGTGGTGCATGAGTTTCGGCCAGAATCGAACCCGCGCCCTTTGAGTTAGGGACGAGTGTGCTAGCCATTACGCTACCACGACTTTTTAATGATTGGTAATAAATGCATATAAATTTGCAAGACCTTTATCGTAGCCTAGGCCGCGGCCGCTGCCTATATTTGAGTCTAGACCCAAATTAATGATAACAAGACCTCCATGCTTCTTATTATTATTATATAAAGTTACATAATTTTCCGCTGGTCTAAGGTTGACTTCTGATAATATTACATAACGTAGTGAAAAAAATAATTAGGTCTCTTTGGGACACCTGGTTCCAACAGAGTCCTCGAAAAACGCAATCAAACAAATTATATCAAAATATATAAGTATTAAATACTTGAAATTGGATTAACTCGAATTTAAAAGCATACAATTGGAATGAGACACTCCTTTTATTGGACCAACTGGTAAAGAACAGTAAATTATATAAATGTGTGCACGTGAGCGGCGACAGCGCCCAAATGCGGCCGAATAGCTATGGCGGTTACAAGACCTTCTAGTTTAAAACATTAATATAATTATATTGTTTTAGATCTTTTGTTGCATTAATGTTCGAAATGTACATTATAATATATAATATATGTATATTCATATAACATAGAATGTATTTTAAAAGGTACCGCGTTATTCGTTCCGATATAACTATTTTTTGAAAGTTATATAAGCTTTTTTCAAAAATTTCAATTTTCAAGATAACACATCAGTGAAGCAAAGAGGCGATGTCAACTGTATAATACCCTGAATCCAAAATTTTGCAGACGGTATATTGACCGCAAAGTGATTCAAGTGTATGAAATTATCACCTTGTTAGATCGTTACATTGCCTTCGCCAAAATTGTTGTGAAAACGTATTTCGTATGTTTTCGTGGTTTTATAATATTTCAATAGTGCATATTTCATTCCAGTGGTATTCGTTAAATATTATCGAGAGATGAAAAGCTATCTGTTTCAAATGGTATTTTATGAGACATTTAATATTGTTACATACCGACAAAAAGTGAATGCATATCTGCCTGCCATAAACCTGGTTTATTATCCTTCCCGCATTTGGACTTCTTTTGTTTAGATTGTGTTTAAAATTTGTAATTAAGAAAAACATTCTATTGTTATTGTATTTGTTTTATGGCAGTCATTAGGCAGCTGTGTCGAACTAATTCTTGTTATTATTGTTTTGCGTCGAGGCACATCGTATTTGTACAGAATAAAAGGAATGCCCGAACGGAGCAATCAGCAAGACGTACGATAAAAGATATAGTGACGGACTTTGTGTTATTGAATTGTGCAGTTTGTACTGGTTGCGTCCAGTTATATTTGTACCTGTCTCATACGTGTTTGTATAGTTCTAATAAATTCTATAGTAATTCCAACGGCATTTTAATTCGAGTCCTGTAGCTGGTAATAATATACAAAAATTATAAGCTAGTACAATGAAGAAATTTATAAATAATCTAATACAATAAAAGAAAAATTAACTTCTTTGTATTGTATTTTACCCATAGTCCCTGAAGGATATAATAGAATACTGAGCCTAAATCACCGTTTTCTATGGGTAAGGTTTCTTCAAAGTTGTAAGAAACCCTTTGATACCACCCGTGATCAGAAGGCTGATTCGTATTTCGTGCTGCGAATCAGCCTTGCCATATACCGTAGCAATGCAGCCAGCCTTCTGGGAACGCTTCCCTCTACCAGCGAGTTGTTACATACTTTATACTTAACTAGCGGCCCCGGCAGATGTTGTTCTGCTCTGAAAAAATAAAAATCTAGGACCCGATCCTACCGCCTCCTGCAAGTTCCAATTGTGGATTTAAACCATCCGAGGACCCACTCAAACACACAGAAACCAAATCACAAAAATCGCTCCTGGTCATTAGGAGGATTCTAGAACCCGATTTCAGCACCACCTACCGGTTCCAACGGGACAAAAATTATCCTATGTCCGTCTTCTGGTTCTAAGCTACCTCCCCACCAATTTTCAGCCAAATCGGTCCAGCCGTTGTTGAATTATAAATAGTGTAACTAACACGACTTTCTTTTATATATATAGATTTATTTATAATTTTGTTTATTTGTAAGTATTTAGTATAATCTATAAGTTTTATCTTTCATAATAAATATAAATAAAAATATAATTTGATAAATAGCTCTTCTGCAAAATGTTACACATGTCAGTTACGATGTTCTTCCATTAACAGGCGCCATATGACAAAGCCATTCTAAATATGTTAAGAATGTTGGATGTCTGTAGGTATCACGATCGATAATGTCATAGCATCGTTCGGATCTATTTCGGTGCTTAAAACCTTTGAGGATGTCGTCTTTGAGCCCTTTTACTTGACAATACTACAAACAAAATTATACCTTAATACTTGACTTCTAAAATTTACAATATCTTGCAGATAAAATTCGCGCCAACAATATTACACTGGAAGAAATTCAACCTTATTACAAAGAAATAGAGAACAATATTTGCAGACCTTTAGATTATGTATCTAGTATATTTGTAATTGAAATTATAAGCTAATTGCACAAGTTTGTATTTACCTTGTATTGATATAACATGAACTTTTCGTATAATGTAATTTCCATTAACGCCAGTTTATTGAAACGTTAAATACTTACATATTATCAGAGATTGCTTTGATTTAAAAATGTAAGATTCCGTCTCAATATTGGTAATATTGTAAATTTATATTATTGTTTAATGATAATATTGTTACAACTTACCCCCCCGATACAAACAAATTCCATCTGCATATCTGTAAAAAACAGATTTTATTACCTGTTGGCATTGGAACTAATTGTAATTCTTTTATGATCGTTTTCTTTTATTTACTTATTTATTGGCATACGTTTCTAGTGTACAGCACATTGTTTTATTGTACTCGTTTATGGTTGCTTGCGTCCGAACCATTAGCCCGGTGTTACGGATTACGTCGACTACGATACGGGCACATTTGTATTTGGGAGGTGTAAAGTGACGGCCTGATGGGGAGAGGGACAGTTCAGCGACAACTACGATACGGGCGTGACGTGTGTACATAACGAGAATCTAATAGTGACGGACTTTGCGCGTTTTATTGAATTACGACCTTCTGCATTACGTCTGGATTTGTTACGTTCGGTTATATTTGTACCTGTGTTATACGTGTTTGTATAGTTCTAATAAAGTCTATAATAATTCTAACAGCATTTTAATTCGAGTCCCGCTAAACTCGTAACAATATTGTAAATACATAATATTGTAGATTGATAATGTTGTAAATTATTGTAATTTGTGAACCGATTTCGGTTACAGGGACCGGTATTTATTTATCTTGTGCGGAGGCATGAAAGTCACGTGGCAAAAATAATGTTAAACTGCAAGATTGATGGGTAGACCAAAAAAGATGGATGGATTGTGTGAAGGATGACATGATGATTTGTGGTATGAATTGTGACAGAGGACGTATGCCAAAATAGAAGAGAATAAAGAGAAATAGAAGTTACAAAGTATTTTATTGTTAGTTTTATTAAAATTTGTTTTACTAATTAAATAATACATAAGTAGAATTAATTTTATACATTTTTTTTATTTAACAAAATTGGGTCGTTTTGGTCTTACGCCAAAGGAAGGTTTGCACTGAGAACCAGCGTGGTGTCGGATATAATTCCGGCACAGCAATATGCTGATTGCAAACCTTGTTTGCTGAAAATGCGGAGTAGAAATTCTCAAATTATGCTCGGTGTAAATCTTTCTCTCTGTTTAATCAAATAAAGATTTTCTTGCTTCTTTCTTTCTAAGAGTACGGATGGAAAAGACATATTGTGCCGACCCCATATAATTGCGAAAAGGTGATAGAAAAGAGAGATAATTAAATTGGAAAAAATGCATAGGAAATACTTGCTTTCAGTCTCCGACTGTAGTTGAACCCACGCGAGATGCATAATTACTAAGCCACATTCACTTCACCTTTATTTTTTTACGTAAATGGCTTTATACATTTTACTTTATTTGCCTGTCTATCGAACTAGTTTTGTAAAAATGTTTTTGAAATACTTTTCTATCACAAGCTTACTTATGATGTAAATGGATGTAAAATAAATTAATATCAATACTTAACCATACAATCACGATCATGAAAATTACATACATAAATTTTAAAATATTTACGTAATACTTAAGTACATCTGGTAGTTTGAAAAACCTTTTTATATGAAATGCGTCAGTGTTTTTGGTGTAATGATTAATTTGATTACAACATTCTAAGTAGCACGATCGGATTTTTATTATAGTTTGAGGGCATACACTTGATCTTAGGTTATGTTGTGGTGTAAGTTAAAGAAGTTTTGTTTATATATTTTATATTATATATAACAACAGCCCATAACTGTCCCACTGCTGGGCTCGGGCCTTCCACGGTAGGGGAATGGACGGTATACCCGCCACGCTTGTCCAAGGCAGCCTGGCAATTTTGACACATCCGTTAACTCGATGTGCAGGTTGCATCACGATGTTTTCCTTCACCGTTGTTAGCACGTGGTAATTGTAACAATATGCACATTAGGTCTGAAAACACCCTAAGTGGTGCATGTGATCCGGCCAGGATCGAAACCGAGACCTTTGAGTTTAGGACGCGTGCGCTAGCCATTACGCTACCATGACTTATATATATTTTATAGTTCCACTCTAAATCAAATTTAAAAAAATTTAAATATATACGTTATATTTGAATTACGATCAGTTTATTCCTCAAACTTCTAATTGAGTATTTGACACATATTACAATAAATTCAAAACTAGTATTCATATAAAAGAAAGTGTCAAGTATTACTTTATGGGTGACGGCTTATTTTCAACAGACTCCATACCTCTTTAAACTTAAAATTTAATTTGGAAAGTATTAAAAGTTACACGCTTTGATTATTGTTTTTGTGTTGTGTGTGGCATATTTTGGGTTTGTATGTGGTGGACGTTAAACTCATCCTAATTATATTTTTAATTTATATTACTGTGATACTTATTCTAATGTGCTGTTACAGTGATGTGTAGTGAGATTGTTACGGAGATATGTTGAAGTATAATTTTTTAGTAGGTCATGTCATTACCTTATATATAAAATTCTCGTGTCGCGGTGTTTGTAGTTCGTCGTTCGTTAGTCCGAAACGACTTGACCGATTCTCATGAAATTTTGTGTGCATATTGGGTAGGTCTGAGAATCGGACAACATCTATTTTTCATCCCCCTAAATGTTAAGGGTAGTCCACCCCTAAATTTGTTTTATAAATTTAGTTTGTTTTTGATACAGTATTAAAAATACATACAACCCTAAATTTTCAACCCCCTACGATCAACCTCAATTTTCTATTTGTTAATTAAAAACTTTAATATATCATATCATATCGGTTGAAGCTTTTCCGGGCAGGACGACGTCTGCCGGGACAGCTAGTTATAACGATAATAATATTTTATCTCTTATTATGTCTTTATCTTACTGACTATACACTGTTTGCTACGACTCCATTAATTCTTCGAAAAGTTGTGTGACATATTTTCGTATAAAATTTATAAAAAAAAAAAATTTTAGCTAGACGTGTAGCTGGGGAGTTTCTTGCCGCTTCTTCTCCTTAACACCAATAACACGTTGCGAAGCGGTGTACAAGAATAGGAAGTAAAATTAAATTCTAACTTGTATATGACCTTTAAAATGTTCTCCAGTGGAACTTAGCTTCGTCATCTTCTAATATATAAAAATGAATGTTTGTCTGTATGTCCTTTATAGAATCGTAAACTATACATTTGATCATGTGATGATCTTTAGGAAAGTTGTTGTGCATGAGCCAGAGAAGGTTTCTGAGTTGGTTCACAATTGGACCCGGTAGGTGGCGCTGCTGTCGGAATATCAATTGAAGCTTTTCCGGGCAGGATGACGTCTGCCGGGACAGCTAGTTTAGGATAAAATCTTTTCAATTTGAAATTAAATTTGATTTGTGCATGTGGAGTGTGTTGCTATGTCTATAGACGACGGACTTCCCATTAGGTAGAAGTCAGTTTCGCAATAAAAGAACCCAAAAACGTTTAAGACAGCTTTAGTATTTGACCAATTTTAATAATCGCTCACATGTTATAACTTAGACCCTACAGCACGAAATGTCAAAAAACCTAACAACATTCAATTAGAGTGAACCAATTGCGTTCGCTAAAAGTTTATTGTCTGTATACACGAATATTTGGCCACTTGTAGAAGTGCAATCTTGACACGTATTGCGTAAATATATGAAACTCTTTATTCAGATGGGTATAATTGTTACGATAGTTTAGATGCTGTATTCTGTCTCATATTACATTTCGACAAAAGAAAGAATAGATAGAAGATAGAAAATTCTTTATTGTTCGCCACATATAATAAATTTACAGTCATATCATGTCAAGACAGGAACAAAGGGCGGCTTTATTGCTTTGAGCGATCTCTTCCAGATAACCCGGGCTGTAGATTGTGTGAAAGGAATTGAAAGAGTAAGACGGTGGTGCGCAAATTAAATACATGTAAATAGGATACATCAATATTACGCAATATAAGGCGTATAAGGGTGGCGCAATAGAACTTGCATATTGCATCATCTTTTTTCGCGGGGTAGAAAGTGCGCGGGCGGGGGGAGCCTGCATCGTTGGGTAGGCGGGCTCATGGAGTTTTAGTCACTATGAGTCACTTCGACGGGAAGCGTCGCGCATTTTGCGTGCGCGCATTTTACGAGAACTCTCGTTCATACATCGTTACTAGGCGTTTATATTGTTCTGAATATGGACTACGGCAAATTAGTGAAGCTCCGAGTGCTAATTTAATTAAAATATGGGTACAGCGTTTTGAAGAGACTGGTTCAACGTTTAAACCACAAGCAAAAGGTCGTTCAAGAACATCTAGGACCGACGACAATATTGAGAGAGTTATGCAGTCTGTACGAGGAGATCCACAAATGTCTACTCGCAAGAGATCGTCTGTCTTACACTTATCGCGACGAAGTTTGCAACGAATTTTAAACTTGGATCTTAAACTGCATCCTTACAAGCTGCAGTTAACACAAGAATTGAAAGAGTCTGACTTCGGAGCAAGGCTCGCATTTGCTAATGAATGCATGCTTAATCGATTTTCCAATTTTGACAATATCCTTTTCTCAGATGAGGCCCACTTCCATATCAATGGGTTCGTAAACCGTCAAAATTGTCGTTACTGGAACAGTGAGAATCCCAAACTCAAGCACCAGAAACCACTGCATAGTCCTAAAGTGACAATATGGGCAGCAATCTCTGGTAGAGGAATAATTGGACCGTTTTTCTTTGAAAATGCGCGGGGGCAAAACGTCACTGTTAATACCGAACGCTATGTTGCGATGTTGGAAGGTTTTTTGGCTCCAGAGCTTGAAAATTTAAGAATAGTGAATTCTAGGACTTGGTTTCAACAAGACGGAGCTACCTGTCACACATCAAATGACTCCATGGCGGTTGTGAAACAGATGTTCCCTGGCAGACTGATTTCGAAAAGAGGTGATATCCCATGGCCCCCACGTAGTCCAGACGTGACGCCTTCTGACTTTTTTTGTATATACCTCAAGAACAAAGTCTACAGCAATAATCCAAAAAACATCGATCAGCTCAAGGAGAATATCCGTGGTGAAATGGCAGCAATTACACCAGCATTGCTGAAGAAAGTTTTCAAAAACTTCCGTTTGCGATTAGAGGAGTGTCGTCGTAGAGAGGGTCATCATTTAGACGATATTATTTTTAAAAAATAAACTTCAGTTATTTCTTAATAATACCTCAGTTTTATTTTAACTATACCTTTTGTATTTATTTTTTAATCAATATTTTAAATATGCACGTTGTATTGCGCCATCCTGTATATAACAAGAATAAATAAAGAAAAAAAATGGACGATAAAGGAATACATAGACTCTTAAAGTTAATGTACTACATGAGTAAATTATTATTGTAACATGTTGTTACGAGTTGCGGGACTCGAATTAAAATGCCGTTAGAATTATTATACAGTTTATTAGAACTATACAAACACGTATAACACAGGTACAAATATAACCAAACACAACAAATCCAAACGTAATGCAGAAGGTCGTAATTCAATAAAACGCGCAAGGTCCGTCACTATTAGATTCGGATTGCACACACGTCTCGCCTTGATCGTGATTCTCGCTCAACCCCCCCCCCCCTCTCTCCATCAGGTCGTCGTTTTATATGTCACAAATACAGTGCCCATATCGTAGTCGACGTAATCCGCATCACCTGGCTAATGATTCAGCTGCAAACGGCCGTAAACAATAAAACAATGGGCTGCTCTCTATAAACGTGTGGGTTTCAAAAATCACCAAGAAACGTTTTTTTTATTAAAAAATTTTCTCGTAATAATTTTATAAACCAAAAAATTTGAATTTTAAAAGGTCATCATTTTTTATTATTTAATAATGCATTACTTTGGATTTTTCGAGCGACCTTTTAATATTCATACCAAAAAATTTTTTTATGCTTTTATTTGTTCATACAAGTCTTATTTAAAAGTTTCAATGCGGTTCACTCATTGCATATAGTTAATGACACGGCGTGGTGTTTCATTGATGCAAGAGCATCTGCAATTTGTGGTAAAAAATAAAAACCTCATTTAAAAAACCGACTTCAGAAATTAAAATGTATAAAATAACTTATTTCTAAAGCTATTATTATTATTATATATTATCTAAAACATCTTAAAGTCGGTGCTTAGTAATTTTCAAAGTATAGTAATTTTATGTTTTATTTTGCACCGACTTCAAGATGTTTTAGAGCATATATATTGATAATAATAGCTTTAGAAATAAAAGAATCACGAAAATCGGATCATAAATCACGGAGTAATCGACGAACATACATAAAAAAAGCAACAAAAAAAAAGATCCCAACGAATTGAGAACCTCCTCCTTTTTTCGAAGTCGGTTAAAAAACGAAGTAAGATAATGTAAGAAAAAATGCAAAAAAAATATATTTTATTATATTTTCTGCATCTTGAAATCGGTGCCAACTAAAACATAAAAAAAGTATGCGTCTCGGGACATCCGACAGAAGTCATAACTTAAACTAATCTAAGTTGAACTATTTAATATTGAAATTGTTTAACTTGAGAAGAACTTAGGTTATTACTTAAATTTTATGTTATCAATATGATAATGTAAGCAAAGATTATTTTTTAATAATATGTTATATTGATTATAAAATATATTTTATTCTTAGTTACAATTCTTCAATATGTACATACATTAGAAATTTGTGTATGTACATTATTAGTATCATTATTTAATCTAATTACCGAACTACGGATAGCGCTGTGGGTTAGAGTGAGAGAGAAGGAGCCTGCCTAACGCTGCCGTATGCGTGAGATAAAGGGAAGCCAGACAGACTGGCGCCGTAACGCGTTACGTAACGAAGCGGTTTACCCTCCCATAAGAAGTTATCACTTCAAAAACAGATTTGCAAGATATGGTAATTTTTATGTTTTTTATGGTAATTTTGGAAAACAGAATCCTTACTGAATGTATATACGAGTATTCAGAGGGGACTTGACAAGCTGTAATGTACAAAACAACGATGATCAAACTGGTCGTAATTATTAACATAATGACAGTCACTAAATGCTTGTAAATTTCTTTACGGGTATTAAATCAAATCGATTCATCATCGTGACACAATTAAAACGATTAATCTGTATTTTTTAATTAAAATTCAGGTCTTAAGGAAGTGAATTCAAAACAATTTTTAATTATTCCAAAATAAAATTGTTTGATTACGGTCATAAAATGTAAAGTAAAACATTTACGTGATGTTTTAAACTATTTATTGGTGTTTAGATGCGTTTTATGTATGAACCAATTAAGAACTTCAAACGCAAGGTCAAAATTCAAATTAAAAAATATACTTCAAATGTAACGCATGTCTACTACTCTTATTATAAATATATTTAAAGAAAGATACAACGTACGTAATGTAGGAAACACTACGTATCAAAAACATTACACAATTTCACAAAAAAAAAGTATTAAAACTATCTGGTAATGAAAAACGAAGTACAGTTAGAAAAGGTGAATACTTGCATATTACAGAGTAGGAAATCACGCGTGTCAAGAACCTTACATAATTTAACAAATAAAGAAAAATAATTAAAAAGTACCAAAACTACCTGTTAATGAAAAACGAGTATACTTAGAAAAGGTGAATACTTGCATATTACAGAGTAGGAAATCGTACGTATCAAGATCCTTATATAATTTAACAAATAAAGAAAAATAATTAAAAAGTACCAAAACTACCTGTTAATGAAAAACGAGTATACTTAGAAAAGGTGAATACTTGCATATTACAGAGTAGGAAATAGCGCGTGTCAAGAACCTTACATAATTTCACAAATAAAGAAAAATAATTAAAAAGTACCAAAACTACCTTTTAATGAAAAACGAGTATACTTAGAAAAGGTGAATACTTGCATATTACAGAGTAGGAAATCGCGCGTGTCAAGAACCTTACATAATTTCACAAATAAAGAAAAATAATTAAAAAGTACCAAAACTACCTTTTAATGAAAAACGAGTATACTTAGAAAAGGTGAATACTTGCATATTACAGAGTAGGAAATAGCGCGTGTCAAGAACCTTACATAATTTCACAAATAAAGAAAAATAATTAAAAAGTACCAAAACTACCTTTTAATGAAAAACGAGTATACTTAGAAAAGGTGAATACTTGCATATTACAGAGTAGGAAATCGTACGTATCAAGAAACTTACATAATTTCATAAATAAAGAAAAAAAAACACATATTCGAGTTTACGGAAGCGAATACTCTTTTTACAGATTATAAAATATAGAGATGTGATTATGCATTTATATTACAGGTGTGATTAAGCTATTTAAATGCAAATTTTTATTGAGTTTAATTTTTTAAGTGAATTCTCCAATTAACTCATATAGGCCATATACAGTTACTTTGGCGTTTCTCATATTATGCAGTGCCGAAGTATTTTTGCTCTAGTTAAAAGTTTATCCTATGTAATCATGTTACAGCGTTCTTAGGCTAGTTCTTATAGTGAAGGAATTTTGGTGCGCTCAGATCATAGCTCCGTAGTTTTTAAATATTTCTGATTTATTTTTAATCTAAAATGAGGAACTAGTTGGCTTCTATATGGGCACTGAAATTCAGCTTGGTTCGAATATGTCCTTTTGGAGAAAAATGAGCAAAATTGTCACTTGCCTTTGGGGCGATTTTATAAAACAAAAAAAAATCATAAAAATCGATCCCACCGTTAAAAAGGTCTTCAGCGGCGCCACCTACCAGGTCCAGTCGTGAATCTTAACCATTCCGAGACCCACTTGAACACAAACAAAAATAATTCACCTACATCAGACAACTGAAAATAAGTTTAAATGCAGTGACCATTGCCGAAATTTGCCGGAAATGATCATAATAAATGATTGGCTAGCTAGACTGATGTTTGTTCAGCCGAAGCAAAGCCCCCTAGTGAGCTCCATCGAGCAAGTTGCCTCCCGGGCTGGAGCGCCTTCGCTTCCGAAGACCACGATAAAGTTGTGAGACAACAAAGTGAAGTACATCAAAAAAAATAATTATGATTAATCGATCGATTGACCTATGATAGTCGACGCCTTATCAATCAATGGCATCCAGATGTTAGCATATGCAGCGTGCTAGCAAATCACGACGTGGAAAGTTCACGAAGGTATGCACTCGACGACGTTGGTATTATGAAGGTACTGTTCTAAAACAGTTAAATGTCCATGATAAACAATCAAAATGTTAGGGACGAAATTATTTAACTCGATTAAAAGTTAACTTTTAAATAAAATGAACGTACATTTTACATTTTTTTTACATATATATATACATATATATATATATATATATATATATATATGTGGAAAGTGGTTACGCCAAATAAAAAAAATGACCCATATAAAAGTGTTTAGGGAAAACCGTACGTGCTAGAGCTACGTTGGAATCATTACTTTGATTACAGCTTTTAGGGTCGGCTTGATTATTTGATAGCACGCTCTCACAAAATATCAGTTTGAAACGGTTAGCTTTGTGTTTGTAGCGTATGTATATTATATAATTATGTAAATGAAGAGTAACTTCATTTGATTTGAATTTGGCGTGCATTATCATAGTATATGTCAAGAGTCAATGTAATGTCACTTTTACATCACACTTGTCAGAGTTTTTGTCAGTTAGAACAATAGAACAAATTAAGTGCTATTTTAAATTCTTAAACTATACTAGATTAATTGAAACTGTAAATTAATTACTTTGAAATGTTGTTTCTCTTTTCAGGTGAGTTGCGTAGTTATAAATTCACATATAAAAACAGTGTATAGCGTATTATATTTAATAATAAAAATTCTCTTTTCAGAGCAACCGTTAGTTTTTTAATTTAAGTAAATTAATTAATTAAAGTAATACACATTATAATTATACAAATAACAAATACACGTACGAAACAAAGAGTCAATAATATACTATCAACACTAGCGACAGCTATACAGTATATATCAGAACAGTATTCAAACCTATGCAAGTGAAATTTGTTGGAAGGCAGTATTGAAGGCTCTTGTCCGGTTTTATACATTTGACACTTATTTAACAGATGGCGTTACACGTCAAAATAATAGTATGCTCCGATTTATACTCGGTCGCACTTAGAGATTTTAATCAACGATTAACTTTCAATGTCAGGAGCCTTAAAAACAGACGAGCGTGCATGACAAGAGCTATGAATGTCAAAGAAGCAAGTGAGGTGTGTAAGAATAAGCCTGTATGGCGCTATGTTGTTCGTGCCTACCCCGCAAGGGACCTGGCGTGAAGTTATGTATGCATGTATGTATGATTAACTTTAAGAGCAATTAAACTTAATTCACTTTAATTTTTTGAAGTGAAAATGTTGTAAGTTAAAACACGTCATGTTTATTCCTTATGGGGATAGTTATTGAATGATTCAAGTTTCTATTTCTAAATATAGATATCACTTTAGTTGTTTCATCTATAATATTAATACGTGAAGCAAAAACACAGCAAAAACTTTGTACTCCTTGTTACGAAAATTGCGCGGAAAGAGGAGTATGAAATTTCGCACACATGGTTTATATAGAGCAGGAGTACAGAATGCTAATATATTTCTGCAATTATCCCTAAAAAATATATTAAATCAATAAAAAAGATTATACGCTTTTGTTTATTGTTAAAGTCATATTAAGAGCCTTTGTGAAATCTGTGATTATAGAAGTATAGTCTTTAACAACAGAACCTTAATAATGTTCAAACTTATCATTTAAATTAATTATTATGGTCGAATTTCGTCCACGAGCGACCACTAGTCCAAATTAAAAGACAGAAATGAAATTTTTAATATCCGCTTAATTGTACATTATTTAAGCCATTATTAAATTAGTACAGATGGTGCTGAGGTTTCTACTTAGGAATCCTCCTTTATATCTTCTTGTGTATGGGGGAAAAATTCTTTTTTCAAATTCATCATGATTATTCTATCGCTAAGTCGTGGTAGCGTAATGGCTAGCGCACGCGTGCTAAACTCAAAGGTCGCGGGTTCGATCCTGGCCGGAACGCATGCACCACTCTTAGGGTGTTTTCAGACCTAATGTGCATATTGTTACAATTACCACGTGCTAACAACGGTGAAGGAAAACATCGTAATGCAACCTGCACATCGAGTTAACCGATGTGTCAAACCTGCCAAGCCGCCTTGGACAAGCGTGGCGGGTATACCGTCCATTCCCCTACCGGGGGAGGCCCGAGCCCAGCAGTGGGACAGTTATGGGCTGTTGTTATATATATATATATATATATATATATATATATATGTCGGAGAAGGCCTCGTTCTCGTGATATCTTCTTTATTGCTTGCAGGTTTAGTGGGCGTCATCAGGGTAAAATGCGAGCATAAAACACGATGGCCACGGTTTATACACTTTTAATTAAGATTTGAACAGCATTTTGACATAGTTTAGACCGAGCAGCGGTTCAGGGCACCGCACATAATTCCAAGCTTCAATACTTTCTTTAAAATTCTCATTGGTCCAACTCGACCTATTGGCATCAACCAAATATGCCACAAAAACTCCTCCGTCTACCGAAGTAGATACTACTAAAGTATAGAGGGCGTATGACCCCGCTCGGAGCCATATGCTCTGCTCTGATTGGTCGTTTATTAAATTACAATATTCATAACTTTTATTAGGTTAGAACGATCTTTAAGTTATAGAAACATTTAACAAATCAAATTAAATTAAATTAAGAATTTTAGAAGTAATTAAATGTAAATAAAATGTAAACAAATGAAATTATGCGTTATACATCCAAACAACAATCCATCCAATTATAGCTTCCCTCCGACATATATACTGACGGACTCATAAACTGCATCAAAGTAATAGACGACTTTGAAATAAATATTTTAACCAAGTATGCAAACTTTCTATACAGATTTAAATTGAAACCTCTAGATTGGTTCGTGAACTTTAAAACAGCGTAGGGTCATATCTTTAAGTTTAAGTTTGTGTACTGGAAAGGACCTTAAGACTTTTTTTGAAGAAAAAACAGAAATTTAAGGATAATTGATTTAATTAAAAAATTGGTTTTAACAATAGACACAAACTTTATGCAAGGGTTTATTTATGTGTGTGTTTTTAATAAGGTGTATTACCTCCATGTGCCCTTATTATGGATTCTAATCGGTTCCGCATAGATTTTATTAGGGTTATTAAAAGATCTTGCGGAATATTGTCCCATTCTTCTGAAAGTGCTGTTCTTAGTGCTGCCACTTTCGTGGGCAAAGGGTTTCTCGCATATACAGCTCTTTTTAAATTGTCCCAAACATGCTCAATGGGATTAAGATCCGGGCTGCGTGCTGGCTAATTCATTGTACGTATCCCAACCTCTTCGCAATATTGTCGAACTTGTGTAGCAGCGTGCGGCCGGGCATTATCCTGCATTAAAGTAAAATTTACGCCTATAAATCCCATGTAAGGCATCACGTGATCTTCTAAGATCTCTCTTATGTAGCGATGTGCAGTCAAACCCCCTCTATTACCGTTTTGACGGACCATGTCTATGAACACAAGTTCTGTTCGCCCGTTCATCGATATGCCACCCCAGACCATACACGAACCGCCTCCAAAAGGAACACGCTCGACGATGTCGACGATAGACTCTTCTGCGACCATCTGCACCATATACACATGTCCTACACTCGTCCGTGAACAATACGGAGGTCCATTACTCTTCTGTCCAATTCAGGTGATCACGCGCAAATCTTAAGCGAGCTTGTCTGTGAGCTACAGACAACTTTGGACCATTTGCTGGTCTAAAAGGGGTTATATCCGCTTCCTTTAACCTTCTTCTTATTGTTTGTGCACTCACGTTTACTCCACGTACTTCATTAAGCTCTGTTTTGATGTTAACAGACGTGAGGAAACGATTTCGAAGGGAAGTTGTAACAATAAATCGGTCACCACGACCGGTGGTTGCTCGAGTCCTGCCTGTACCACGTCTCCTTCTGTAAGAACCTGTCTCCACAAACCTTCTGTATATTCTAGAAACCGTAACTGGTTTAAATTTAAATTTCTACCAATCGTTCGTTGATCCAAGCCCTCCCGCACCAATGCTACAATTTGAGCCGCTTGTTCGGACGAAGTATCCATATTATGGTTCAAAATCTACACACTACTACTATATAAATAAATAAATATTATATATATATATATATATATATATATATATATATATATATATAATATTTATTTATGTCGGAGGGAAGTTATAGTTGGATGGATTATTATTTGGATGTATAAAGCACAATATCATTTGTTTACATTTTAATAACTTCTAAAATTCTTAATGTAATTTAATTAGATTTGTTAAATGTTTCTATAACTTAAAGATCGTTCTAACGTAATAAAAGTTATGAATATTGTAATTTAATAAACGACCAATGAGAGCAGAGCATGTCTTGAGCGGGGTCAACGCCCTCTATACTTTGAGTAATATCTACTTGGGTAGACTGAGGAGTTTTTGTGGCACATTTGGTTGGTGACTACAGGTCGAGTTGGACCATGGAGTATTTTAAAGAAAGTATTGAAGCTGGAAGTATGAGCGGGTGCCCTGAACCCGCTGCTCGGTCTAAACTATGTCATAATGTAGATCAAATCTAAACTAAAAGTGTATAAACGGTGGCTATTGTGTTTTATGCTCGCATTTTATCCTGATGACGCCCACTAAACCTGCAATAACTAAAGAAGATGTCATGAGAACGAGGCCGTTCTGCGACATCAGAAGTGGGATCTCAGCCTGTGCCCACAATGAAAGCAATGACTGCGAAGCCTTGCCAGTATAAGAAGGCGTGCTGATGGATTGAAGGATGCCCACAGTGGAAGCAAAAGCATTTGAGGACGATTGACATGTCGGGGCCCTCGGCGGAAATAGCGGCGACGTAGTGGTGACGTCCTGAATGTGCCTGTGGAGCGGCGGTGTGTCGGCTTATGCATGGTTTGGTCACCGTTGGGCCTCACACAGTAGGCCCAACGGTGACCAACCAAACCAGCAATGGTTCAAATTCACGTTAGTACAGCGAGTAAAAAGACAATTTTATGGATCGTGAAGTCTAATCTAAGGTAAAAATTACGTGCCTATTCTACTTGGCACAGGAGGTATGGTAATTTTTTATTATTATTTTAGTGCGAATTCTGAAAATGAAGAAAGCGAGATTTAAAAAAATTATAGTTCATCGTTTGTGGTAGACAATTTTACTACCCTCATATTTAAGTGACATTTTTCGTGTACGAAAAATTACGATATGGTTGCCAAAAAATGGAAAACAAACAAATTACGTAGGTAGTTTACTTTTTCATCATTATTTTTGGGAGTTGGTTGCTTGCAAGAAAATTTGTGTTTGTTGTAAACGATATGCGTGTATTCATTGTCTTTTCAAGTCTACCTTCCAAGAGTTTTTATAATGTGTAAATCGGGTCTAGTTTTTTAAATTATTTTACTTGGATTATGTATGGTAGACAGTTGCCTTTGACATATTATTCATATGCGACGTTTTCCTTGGTTTTCTGATTAAGGTAAGAAAACTTGTGTTCGTTATAAACGATGTGCGTGTATTCATTGTCTTTTCAAGTCTACCTTCCAAAAGTTTTTATAATGTGAAAATCGGGTCTAGTTTTTTAAATTATTTTACTTGGATTATGTATGGTAGACAGTTGCCTTTGACATATTATTCCTATGCGACGTTTTCATTGGTTTTCTGATTAAGATAAGAAAACTACTGTATGTTATAAACGATGTGCATGAAATTCACTGTCTTTTCAAGTTTACCTTCCAATAATTTTTATGTGAAAATCGGATCTAGTTTTTGAGTTTTTTTTACTTAGATAACGTATAGTGGAAAGTGGTTATGACACATTATTGCTACGCTATGTTATCTTTCTTGTAAAAGTAAGTTTACAGGCATTATATGAAAGACATTTTAGATTCAGATGATTAGAATTTTACCGTGAAGAAAGTGTGGCTATGAAGAAGTTTGAAAGCCACTATAAGGTACTCAGGGGGTATTTACGTTAGTAGACACTTTGGTAAGTTGATTTTTTAAGATTATTTTTGGGATAGTTTCAAATTCGAATTAGGGTGAATACCCTAGTTATTGAACGCATTGGAAATTGGAAAATTATTTTGAGTTTGTTTGTTCCTCTATTATTATGAGTTTTCATAAGTTGTCGACTCTGGAGCCCGTAGTGACAACCTTGGTTGCTCTGATTGTCTATTTTGGTCAAAAAGTGTCATCCGAGCCACGCCCAGCGGGGGTTGGTTGAGAGTACATCACTCATTTAGATGTATTGGTTTGATTGACTGATTGAGAAGTGTTGTTAGCGGATTGGATGACTGATGCGTTCACACGGTTTTTGAAGTTAAAATAATGGAATTTCAATAATTATTAAACTTGGTAAATGCAGTTGACTATTATAATGGGTAGTTTTTAAATTTAGAGGTACATATAGAGTGAAAGATTTTAGTCTGATAGTTAAAATGATAAAGGTTTACAATGTTCGTGTTTCTTGAGTCTCTGGGTTTATTTAACCTTTGTAACAGGCGCGGTGGCCAGTGAAATAGAGGCGAGGTGGCCAGTGAAATAGAGGCGAGGTGGCCAGTGAAATAGAGGCGAGGTGGCCAGTGAAATAGAGGCGAGGTGGCCAGTGAAATAGAGGCGAAGTGGCCAGTGAAATAGAGGCGAGGTGGCCAGTGAAATAGAGGCGAGGTGGCCAGTGAAATAGAGGCGAGGTGGCCAGTGAAATAGAGGCGAGGTGGCCAGTGAAATAGGTGCGAGGTGGCCATTACAAAGTGAAATCAGTGGAATAAAAGGGGTAGCGATTGAAAATTGGTATCGATAGAATGAGAGGCTGTATACTATTTGGATATTTTTGTGTTTGATGTTTTGATGTTTGACCCAAAATGCGTATCTCGATGGGCGACGAGGTGGCAGTTTCGATACTGCTGACTTGATTTGGTGTGTAGTCTGGAGTCTGTTAGGACTCAGATCTCAGAAAAAAATCCAGAATGAAGTTGTTGCGCAGAAGATAAAATGTACACGATGTCCTTGGTCAGGAGTGGCCGAACTATAATATCTCTTTCTTTTTGCAGATAATCCATAATGGGCGGCCTATTACACGAGGGCGTGTAATACGTCAGGAAGGCCGTGTCGGAGGGAAGTTATAGTTGGATGGATTATTATTTGGATGTATAACGCACAATATATTCTAAAATTCTTAATGTAATTTAATTAGATTTGTTAAATGTTTCTATAACTTAAAGATCGTTCTAACCTAATAAAAGTTATGAATATTGTAATTTAATAAACGACCAATGAGAGCAGAGCATGTCTTGAGCGGGGTCAGCGCCCTCATACTTTGAGTAATATCTACTTGGTTAGACTGAGGAGTTTTTGTGGCACATTTGGTTGGTGGCAACAGGTCGAGTTGGACCATGGAGTATTTTAAAGAAAGTATTGAAGCTGGAAGTATGAGCGGGTGCCCTGAACCCGCTGCTCGGTCTAAACTATGTCATAATGTTGATCAAATCTAAATTAAAAGTGTATAAACCGTGGCTATTGTGTTTTATGCTCGCATTTTATCCTGATGACGCCCACTAAACCTACAATAACTAAAGAAGATGTCGTGAGAACGAGGCCGTTCTGCGACATATATATATATATATATATGTATTCTATCGTTAAATCCTAGTTGCGTTGCGAGCATGCGCTTCAGAGTTTCGGATCCACTTTGGAGATTTATTGCTGTCTTACAAAAAAATAATTAGTAATGTAATTAAATTTTTAACATCAAAAATATTAGCCAATTAAGAGGTTTCCTAATTGAATTACTGTTAAAATAATGCAATGACGATTGTAAAATTAATTGTAGCAATAGCGAGTGCAAACAGACGGCGCAGTGGGCGTATGCGCAGACGCACCTTGCGCGATTCATCATCGATGACCTTTCACATACCCGGTGTTCGGAACAATTTCTTATTTGATACTACTTTTTTAATGACTAGCTGCGCCCGCGGTTTCACCTGCGTGGTGATGGGAAATCGTTATAATTTGGATAATTATCACTATATCTTTATAAATTATAGCCTATGTGTTATTCTAATGTGTAAAATATACTACTTGTAATGTATGTGTTACTTTTTATATAATGTAATACAGGGTAGTTACGGATAATTTAGTCTGGTAATAAATAAGTGTGCGAACAGTCTGTTTATTTATGTATCCTTGAATCTTTATTTAAATATCAGTCTATAGCAAGCTAGTGCCTGGATATATATCACTACTCAAAAGTTTAATCAAAATTCATTCAGTAGTTTTTGCCTGAAAGAGTAAACATACATCCATACATCCTTCTTACAAACTTTCCCATTCATAATATTTATATGGAGACTAGAGATTTCAAACCCTAGTAACTAGCTTAATTTGAGTTATATAAAAACTTAATCAGGATCTATATATTCCAAGTGAAACCCTATATATCTATCTAACTGATGTTAAAAACCGCTTCAAAATCCATTGTGTCGCTATTAGAAGTAGTTAGCGAATATACAGACAGGTGGAGAAAACGACTTATTTTTCTACTATATAATAAGGAAGATAGAGACTAGTTGCCGATCGCAAGTTATTCTTTTTTATTGCTGGAGTACAGTAGACAGACTGATGGTCCACCTGGTGAAAAGCGGTTAGCGTTATCTATGAACATTAGCACTAAAGTTGCTACCAATATGCTGCTGGCCTTGAAACTGGGATTGACACCTGGACATTGATGCTGGAACAGTACTTAAGGTTGTTATGGCAGCATACTTAAGACTAGGGGTGGTGGTTATCCAGATGGGCAAAGGCCCCATTACCTGGCTGTGGGTTCTTTGTTAGTGTAGTATTTCATACGGTAGGCTACCCGGACCCAGGTATTAGTATTCGTTCTTCTTCCCTGCACTAATAAATTTATCGCAGATTATCTGCGTTTATTCTATCAATCAATCAATATATTTATTTGCAAGAATGTAGTTATATACAGGTGTTACACAATTCTAGATGCACAGTACATTCTACCACATAATGGTGTACAAAATGAATGAAATCAAATTTAAAATTAAATTAATATAAATATTCTAATAAAAAAAGACAATTTTCGATAAAATACAAGTAATTAATGTCAAGAGAAATAATAACAAATAGATCACTAAGCTTTTCCGTATAGATAATAACGACAAGCACGTTTTTAAGATAAAGTTAATAAAAAAAAAATGCACACAGACTTTAATGACTTCTTCCCGGTTTTGGGCCGTGCACACGACGATGACGCGCGATATATACGGTGCATCACGAATGCATTAATGCGCCTTCTGACGCCATGACAATGACTCATCATGGAGGCTCTATGTATGTGTTATTCTGATGTATATATAATCTATGTTACTGCAAAGTTTAATCAAAATCGGTTGATTAGTTTTTGCCTGTAAGAGTACTGAATATCCATCCTTGCAAACTTTATCGTTTGTAATATCTTATATATAAAATTCTCGTGTCACAATGTTCGTTCCCATACTCCTCCGAAACGGCTTGACCGATTCTCATTTTTTTTTTTTGCATAATTAGTAAGTCTGAGAATCGGCTACTATCTATTTTTCAAACCCCTAAATGTTAAGGGTAATCCACCCCTATATATTTTTTAATTTTTAGATAATTTATTTTTTATGATACAGCATTAAAAAGTACATACAACCCTAAAATTTTAACCCTCTACCATTAACCCCTATTTTTTACCGGGCAGGACGACGTCTGCCGGGACAGCTATATCTATATATATATAAAAGAAAGTCGTGTTAGTTACACTATTTATAACTTAAGAACGGCTGTGCCAATTTGGCTGAAAATTGGTGGGGAGGTTGCTTAGAACCAGGAGACAGACATAAGATACTTTTTATCCCGTTGGAACTGGTAGGTGGCGCTAAGATCGGGTTCTAGAATCCTCCTAATCAGATGGAGCGATTTTGGTGATTTTGTTTTTGTGTTTGAGTGGGTTTCCCGGATGGTTTAAATCCACAATTGGAACCGGTAGGTGGCGCTGAGATCGGGTTTTAGAATCCTACTTACCACCTGGAGCCATTTTGGTGATTTTGTTCTTGTGTGTTTGAGTTGGTTCCCGGATGGTTTAAATCCACAATTGGAACCGGTAGGTGGCACTGAGATCGGGTTTTAGAATCCTCCTTATCACCTGGAGCGATTTTGGTGGTTTCGGTTTTATATGTTTGAGTTGGTTCCCGGATGGTTTGAATCCACAATTGGAACCGGTAGATGGCGCTGAGATCGGGTTCTAGAATCCTCCTTATCACCTGGAGCGATTTTGGTGATTTTGTTTTTGTGTGTTTTAGTGGGTTCCCGGATGGTTTTGATTCGCAATTGGTACCGGTAGGTGGCGCTAGGATCGGGTCCTATTTTTTTTTTTCAGAGCAGGACAACGTCTGCTGGGGCCGCTAGTTAATAATATACGATTTTGAAGGCGAATATGTTACTTTTTCTGCTGATTGGTGCCCGATATTTGAGTTGGATTTTATAATGTAGGTCGAAACTAAAAGTATAGTAACTCCTTTTTCTAAAATTCAAACCTACATATTTTAATCATCTAGATTAAATTAGATGTGTTTTGGGGTCCTGAGGCCACGAGCCCCTACCAAAATGTATCGAAACGACTCATTGACTCTTCAGGTGATCAGAGAGCTAGTGCTTACCGCGGCCAACGGATTAGTATGGCGATCCAGCGAGGAAACGTAGCCAGCCTTCTGGGCACCTTACCCATAGAAGACGGTGAACTGGGCCCAGTACAAAACAGAATAATTCATTTTTTTTTAAAGAAGATTTCTTTTATTTTTTTCATAAATAATATATTTTCTGTTATGTTTACCACCCCTGTCAAATATAACGCGTTCACCACACACCTGAGGCATGTAGGCCACCGATTCGCATCTCAAGTTATGTCATTATAGACACTAATTGCTAGATAGGTATTTTATAATGAAATACTCTATCATATAGGTCGAAGCTTTTATTTTCGTTTTAACACATTAAATATAATTTATCATTCTTTGAAAATAACTTATTTATACCTACTAATATAGTAGAATGGTTAATGAGGAAAGCCCTGCCCTAGCTTTTGTGCTATATTTCTCTTCTCTCTCCATTCCAAGGTTGTCTGGAAGAGTTAGAGTGAGAGAGGAGGAGCCTGCTTACCGCTCCGTATGCTTGAAGCCAGACAGACTGGCGCCGTAACGCATTACGTAACTAAGCGGATTACCCTCCCATAAGAAACTTCTTATCGAAGTGATAACTAACACTTGAATAATAAAAATAAAATGACGGCCTCTGTGGTTGAGCGGGTTAGCCTTTGCCGGCCTACCTCACTGCAACGCAGAGGCTCCGGGTTCGATTCTTGGTATAGTGCATTTTGGAAACGTATTTTCTCCATTATTTACTATGGTCTGGGTATCTGGGATCGGCCCCAGAGTAGTCCGTTGTATATTACCCATAACACAAGCGTAACTTGCTTAATTTGGGGATATGCAATATGTGAGTTTGTCTGTCGATTATTATTATTATTATTAAAATACTGAACTTTTACTGTCTTATTCGTATTGAGTTAGAGTAAGTTTGTAGGCTTCTTTAAGTACAGTAAAATAACCTAAAACTTGCTGTAACTCAATATGAATAAGACTGTTAAACTGTACACAGAACTTAATAATTTAATATTAAGTTTAATTTTGTAATAAGTGTTCCAAATTATCATACGTTCACTAACCAGAAGGCGAACATCTCAAGTAATAACGGATATTAATTTATTGTTGATTTTAATTAAATTAACATTACATTGAAATTTATTTCTCTGACGCAATCTGCTTTGGGGCCACAAAATTGGCGTGTTGGACGCTTAACGAAATTTATTCATAGTGTAGGCTCCTCCTGGATCGTGTGGGTTTCTTGTTAGAAAAAGTGAGAACTTTATTACAATACTAGCTTCTGCCCGCGACTTCGTCCACGTGTTGCGGTTTTTTTAACTATCCCACGGGAACTCTTTAATTTTTCGGGATCAAAAGTATATGTTGACCAGGGATATAAGCTACCTCCATACAAAATTTCATTTAAATCGGTCTAGTCGTTTCAGACAGACAGACAAACAGAGAAAAATGAAATAATGTAGTACAACTTTCCAGAACACATCATTACCTACAAAAAGTGTCGCGACAGCATATGTCTAACATTATAGTTATGCCACAATGAGTGTTCTTTTATTTTAAAAAAATAATTAAAATGCCGCCGCTAGAAAAGGCGCTTTGTTTGTATCTTGGTATTAATCTTTATCAAAATAAATTACTTCATATTAAAGACTGCTTCAATAATTATATATAACTTTTTGAATTATTCGAATCGGACATTTCATTCGAAAGATATCACGAGTTTAAAAAAGGAAAGTATTCGACCACGTGACCGTGACGCTTTTTCGTGAGCGAAAAATCGTAAGACCCCCTCTATATAGAAATTTCACTTCATTAAAAATTTGAAAAAAATCTAAGTAAGTTTTATTTCACTATTTACATCCCCCTGACTCGGTTTCTAGCATTTTTCATTGTACAGAAATTCGACCTCTACATACGTATATGATTAATGTATGAGTCTCCTGACGATGTGTGGCGGACTAGTGGGTCGCGGCGCTCCCCTCTCTCCCCGACGGAGCCGGTTGGCGTTAACACATAGCGTTCGACAAAATAAATATTCTTTGAAATACTTGTTGAAAGTGTCAAAATTTTCGGGTGTAAATGGCCTATTAAAATTTTTGTATCATCGTAATAGCTGTACCAAGTACTACTGCATATAGGTACGTGATAGAAAAAAATAAGTGTAATTATGTATAGAACGTTGTATTAACATGTGAAGAAGAAATAATATCTAAGCACGTTGATGCTGGATAAATATACTTATTACTACATTTTGTACACTTGTAAATTCAGATCAAAAATTTGTAAGAAGCATGGGTTTTGAAATCATATACAGCTAAGACTTAGCGTATGACGCATGACTAGCGATTGTCAAATTGCTCTATTAATTCTCAAAAACAATACCGTAGAAATCTATACTAATATTATAGAGATAACATTTGGGAGTATGTTTGTTGGTGTGAAGTAATCTCTTAAACCAATTTTAAAAATTCTTTCACCAGTGGAACACTACATTATTTCAGAATGACATAGGCTATGTTTGATTATGATTGAGAATATTTTTTAATGACGCACAGTGAAGTGGGCACTGGGACGCTTGTTAAATATGTAATAGCAATAACGTTCCAATCAAGAATTGCGCACACCTTTCTGCGAGGCACTGCGAGTGTTGCCCGCATTAGTAAATTAATTAAAGGTTACAAAGCTTGATTTGCGTCCTTGTGTATTTTAATGACGCCTAGCGAAGTGGGCACGTGTCAGCTAGTATCTATGTATAAAACGCCTTAAAATAAATCGCTTATTTCCTAGCCACTGCCATTATATACCAACGTCAATTACATTACGTACCGATGGGTAATGTATGATTACAGTCCTCAGCAATAGGCAACTAACATTGTAAAATATCGACGCGTTTCATACCTTAATTACTAATTACCATGATTTGAATTCCTTTTCAATTGATTGATAATGTGGTTATTATGACACATTGTTCCTAATGACCGAATTTGGGTGCCATAATTATTAATGAAATCATTATTAATAATATAGGCATTTCTTCATAACGTTAAATAAATAGACCAAGAACATAAATTTCCTGTGATCTATGTAATTAAGAGCATATTTCAAAGGTAACCTCATTTAAATACATATTATAAATGGGAAAGTTTGTATGGATGTTTGTTACTCAATCTCGCCAGAACGGCTGAATGGATTTTGATGAAATTTGGTACAGAGATAGATTATAATCTGGAATAGAACATAACATTTTTGTAGAACGATGGGACGTAAAAATGTCATTTTGGTATACATGTCCCTTTGACGCCGTGGAGTACAAACATGTATATTAATTATTGTGTCGCGGTTTTAATGCCCTAGTATTTGTTTAATTAATTAATTGTTGTGCCGTGAACTAATTTGATATTAAAAATTTGTTAAAAGTGAAATAATTTAGAATATAAAATTATATGGAAATACTCAATTTCTGAAATAAATGAATTATTATTTTTATAAGATACTTTTTATTCCGGGAAAATGTATAGTTCCCGTGTATTACACATTAACATTAGCACAGCCGTGGGCAAAATATAGTAGGTAATGTTATAAATGCGAATGTGAGTGTGCATGTTTGTGACGTTTTAACGCCCTAACTACGTAACAGATCTTCACGAAATTTTGCATACACGTTGTTAGGATTGTAGAAAAGTGCATAGGGTACTTACTGGGTACCTTTCATCCAGAAAAAGTACTTGTCAGTATAGTCTAAAAGATGGCGCTCCGAACGCATTTTATTGACGCCATCGTTGTAATTCATTAACAAAATATGGTCATGGCAACACGAAAAAAGTTCGCCAGCACTATTAGTATTTGTTTTATTCGTACCCCTTGTTAAACTGTTATGTTTCTTAACTCTGAAGACAGAAAAACTAAAATTCTAAAAGTTACATTTCGAAATCTACTGGTTCGAATTAGACCCCCTAATTTTTGCAAATTTTTAAATTCATTATACAAACCCGACCACCTTCCACAGATTTATTTATTTATTGTACTATAGACAACTGCATATAATCATAGAAAACAATTGGTTTACTCGTGAGCATATATTATGTAGCTAGTACATTTGTATAGTAAATACAATACGTTACTTGCATTGTTTCATTGTTTCGTGAGACACCTACAATTTTCATGTTGAATAGGTTATGAGTTTTCAAAGAATAAAAAATATACAGACGCTCCTGTCCTCCTTATAACAAACGCAGCACTTGCAAATGGAGATGCGGTTAACATATATTTAGATATAATATTTTCTTAAGTTTTCGCGACCTGTATACAAAATAAAACTACGTTTTAACGCTTTTAAGCTCGGTAATTTATTTCATTTTGGTTTATCCGACGTTTCGGTCACTTACGGCCACTGAAAAGCGGCCGAAACGTCGGATAAACTAAAATCAAATAAATTACCGCGCTTAAAACCGTTAAATCTTAGTTTTATTATATATATTTAGATATCTAAACAATATATCTATCATGTAATATTTTAGTGTATCTAAAAAAACAATAAAAAAGTCAAGCTTTATGTATAGATTAGCGCCTTGGAATATCATTAGTTTGGTTCAATTATTCGGAAGTTTCGTTTAGCGATTAAATAGATATATGTGGATTTTGGGTTTTGGAGAAAATGCCTACACCGATGCGTATTCAAGAAGACTTTTTTTAATTTATTATTTATTCATGACCATAGAATCAAAGTCTTTCAGTCGGAAACATGTTAATTAATAGGTCTTCGTATAGTAGCGCAGTTGTATTGCAGGCTACAACCGACGCCATTCAATGGAGTTCTTGTGAAAACTCGAAAGATCACATCTGACTATACAGTTCACATTTCTCACAAAAACACATAATTTCTACTCAAAAACTATCAATATCCTGCAACTATTGTTCATTTTAGAGTAATTATACACATTTTTAGAAAATAAAACTGCATAGCACAACGTCTCCTTTCAGTTCCCGCCAAAAACTCCCAAGAAGACTTTATTATTGCGGTGTTGCCACTCTTATAAATACAATTTGCGTGACCCTTTTTCGTGTTAACAGTCTAAGGAATATAAATTGCGCAACCTTTTAGTGTTGCCACTTAAATATTGGTTTTTATGCCATCTCGACACCTTGTCGTAGACACCATTTCTGCAAACAATGAAAATCTTAATAATGTTAATTACTGCAAGTGCAATTAGTAGGGCACACTTGTACGGTATATATTAGGAATAGTTTATACCTACATCGCTCACATACATATCTTAAAGTAAAACAAAGACTGGTACTAAAGAAATGGTTTTTTTTAAAATATTATATAAGGATCGGGTTTAACCACGATCACGTCCAATGCCGGACGATTACGCGGTCGAAGATAGAGCACGCTTACCTAGATAGTACCTATTCACACGAGACTTATACCGGATTGTACCTTTCGGGAAACACGGACTCTGGTAGTGCATTCCACAACTCTGCCGTACGTAGAAGGAACGTGGAGGCGAAACGTTTAGATCGCACTGGCAGCGCATCCACCGCGAAACGGTGGCTAAGACCAGAGCGCCTTGTGGTCCAAAGATAAGGAATGGTGTAGGGGGATCAGGTCGAACAGTTCATCGGCAAAGTCTCCGAAATGAATCCTATAAAAAACCGATTGACTACTTACCCACCGTTGATGCTCTTTTTTCAGATCCTGATGGGTTTCTTAGAGGAGGCTCTCACTCAATGAAGATCCAAAAACTAGAACGTTTCGATTTTAAGACATTGGCTACAGAAACCCTAATGATATACCTATATGAAAACCTTTTTACTTTCTCTACCCAATGTCCCTTTAATTTTTTTATCGATTAAGGTAAGGCCTCAGAGTCGGGTTGTTAGAATTGCCCCAAAAATACAATAAAAGTAGGTAAATTATGTAATGAAAGTATCAAATCACAATTTCAATGGTGACACAATGACGCTAAGCGTTATCCAAAATTGACAATACAATTGTGCCAAGTAACAATTTTTGTGCAACGAATTTTATGTCACGAATGTTGTGTTACATATTTTTATTAGAAAACAATATAATACTGCGCTTAAACCATTTAAAACGTTATTTTACTACGTGTACTAGTCGCAAAAATTTAAGGAAATAATACATATTTCTGTTAAAATAAGTAATGTAGGATTATATTAATTTGTCGTAAAATAATAGACTGTCAATTTTTTATTGTTTTAATGTACGAGTTTTTGACAAAATTAAGTGTTGTACGTAGAAAGAAAAACGTTAGTAATAACAAATCTAAAACTTTAATAGGTTGACTTGATTGTTATTTCGTTTGTTATAGTATCAATTCATCGTTATTCTCTTCAAAAACGGTGTAACACTATTTAACGTATAATTATAAGTATAAAATTAAGAATACAGTGTTTTTTTATACTTTTTTTGCGTATTTAAGAAATTTTAAATTACATAACACTAGTTGAAAGTTTTAACGATTTCTATGAATGAATGAATGAATGGATGACTGACTGAATGAATGAATCTTTACTTGCATAGATACAAGTAGTGGTATGTCGACAGTAGTTAGTAAACAATATGACTAGTATTAGTATCATCATATCTGACCTATGGTCGTATTATATTTAAATTTATGTCAAATATATATAACTTTAATGGATTAATAAATAAACGATAAACGGTAAACAATGTTACTAGTATCACCGTATCTGTTTTAAATTACAAAACATTAGTTGAAAGTTTTAATGATTTATATCGACGAATGAATGAATTGATGAATGGATGACTGACTTCATGTATGTCGACAGCAGTAGGTAAACAATGTGACTAGTATCATCATAATTATTATTATCTGACGTATGGTCATAAAAATATTTAAATTTATGTTAAATATATGTAACTTCCTACACTTCTATACTAAAAAGTGAAATCAGAAATCTTTTATTCATAGCAAAGATAGACGTCAATTTCCACATTACGTATAGTCACAAATACACTTAAAATTAGGTCATATTATAGGACATTAAACTCTTCATGGCTATAAAAGGTGTGCTAGACTAACCATTCCTGAGCCGTGTTTTAAATGAGCCGATGGATGGTGACTCCGATAATACTACTCAGTAGTTTATTGTATATTAGCGGTCCTATGACATGCGTCAATCTCAATGTGATATTGATGACTTGACGGCGAACTCTGGTTAACAGTATAAATGTAACATTTAGAGGCTTTTCAGAATTCGTTTATTAGGTGAGTCATTCTTAAAATTGTCTTGCATAATACAAAACATTAATTGATATTCGCAAAATATTCTACTACAGATTACTAATTGAAAGTTCTCAGTTCTTCTTCTGCTTTCAGTCAATGCAATTTTAGGAGGAAAATGACACATATAGGAATATTTAATTTTATCCATTCCTACAGTAAGTGAAGTGCGTCAAGGCAAATTTTAGTAGATTGAAGTTTATAATAATGTTACGAGTCGCGAGACTCGAATTAAAATGCCGTTGGAATTATTGTAGAGTTTATTAGAACTATACAAACACGTATAACACAGGTACAAATATAACTGAACACAACAAATCCAAACGCAATGCAGAAGGTAGTAATTCAATAAAACATGCAAAGTCCGTCACTAATAGATTACCGAATGTACACACGTCACGCTTTGATCGTGGTTCTCGCTCAACTGCCGCCCCCTCTCCATCAGGCCGTCGTTTTATGCTAAACAAATGGAAATAAATTCGTAACACCTGGCTAATGATTACAATACAACAATAGGCCGTATGCCAAAAAGTAAACAAAAGAAGACGATCATAAAAGGATTTGAATGCTTTACTTAAAATGCCGACGGGTAATAAATGCGCTTTGTTTCAGATATGCAGGTGGATTTTGTTTTTGTCGGGACCTGAGTTGTAACATGTATGAATGATATTTTAAAATAAGGTAGAATGGGATTGATATTTCTATAAATAAAAGTCCCCTTTAAATAAAGAGAAATAAAATAACTGTTTTGATGACAATTTTTTTGGTATAAATCTTTAAGTAGGTCACTTGTATACCTCTGACTTACTTACTCTTTGGCAGGGTGAAGGTCATGTTTTCGTGCCATGTTTGTATACATTTGCATTAGATTGATATCATTATTACGAGGGAAATGAAGCGATTAGAAAACAATCGGCGGCTGGGTGTGTTTTTGATAATGGGAATATGATATTTTGTAGGTTCACAAAGATGATTGACAAGTACGCACGAGACAAGGACTCGTTGAAGATAAATAAATAAATAATTAATCGACAGACAAACACACACACATATTGTATATCCCCAAATTAAGCAAGTTACGCTTGTGTTATGGGTAATATACAACGGAGTACTCTGGGGCCGATCCCAGACAGCCAAACCATAGGAAATGACGGAGAAAGTACGTTTCCGAAGTTTACTATACCAGGAATCGAACCCGGAGCCTCTGCGTTGCAGCGAGGTAGGCCGGCAAAGGCTTAGCCCGCTCAACCACAGAAGCCGTCAAATAAATTAATATTGGTTGGATTCAGTATATACTAAGCCATCATATAAATAGTATATAATAATATCAGCCCATAAATGTCCCACCACTTTGCAACACCAAAGGTGTTACAAATGCGCTGCTGCTCTCTTAAGGGAGACTGGAACCTGGTCACTAATGCCGGAACACAACACAAGGTTGTTATGGCGGCACACTCTAGACCAGACGTGGTCGCAAGAAATTGTATTCTTTCTCCGTGCCTGCATGGATAATGAATACTATTGGTGGCAGTTGCTTCTTGTTTTGGAAATCAAACTCGATGTTAATGGACTGTATAATTATTATTATTGAACTTTTTACATGAATCGAAATATACATAGAATAAGTACAGATTATGCGAGAGAGTAGAATTGTGAATGAAGAATTATGAACAATTGAAAATGAAATAAGAAGAAGAATGCTAGTTGAGAATTTTTTTTGCCTCCAAGGCCGCTCCTGTATCCCGCATCGCGTCCGACGCCTAGCTGCTAATTGTGCGAGCTATGGGTGTCGGCGGTATGCGGTGCGCGGAGAGTAGGTGTGCTCCGACGGGCGGGTCAGAGGGTTCTGTGTTCTGCTCTCTGTCCGCAACAAATACAATTACCACTAGTCTCTATAAATATCTAGTCTTCATTGTGCATGGAATGGTACAAGTCTGACTAACTAAAGTAGTTATCTATAAGTACTATATACAATAAGTTCAAGCCTTACCTAACATTTAAATATCAATTTCTCGGTGCATTCATGTGTACTCTGTCATAACAAATGATGGATTCGTGAGGAAGTTTAATAGACAAAAACTAATTTGAATCGATCTTGATATTATCGGTCACAGGACATCAGAATATGAATGATGAGTTTTTTGTTTCCAAACAGAATTTGCAGTGACCTCTTTATGATATAAATAAATCTATGTTAAACACTTATTGAAATATTAATTCATTGTCGAATATAGATATTTTAATTATTAAAGAAAACTGCACGTGCGTAATAATTATATGATGATTTTAATAGCAATGGAGGGAAAAAATATACAGATAAAAACAAAAAACATCTATGTTCTAAATTCAAATATTTCGTATTGGTGGCCAGTACTATGCCACACCAAAATAATAAATACTCTTTGTTGGAGATTCTAACAAATATTATAAAGTTCTAAACATGCCATACAGACATACACTGAAGTTATTAAAAAAAACTTCTGAAATTGACTATATAAACGACGTAGAACACGATGCATTTTTTTTAGATTTCTTGTCTGTTTGTTCGGGATTCACGTAAAAACTACTGGACCGATTTCAATACGGTTTTTGTTGATCGAAAGCTAATTCTTAGTATTTAAAATTTTCTGGGTATGATTCAAAATAGCCATTTAAATAAAAACCGAATTCCAATGCGATTTTTCACCGATCGATAGCTAGTTTTATGTAATAAATATTATATTTTTTATCCCGGGAATCCTGCCGGAATTTCAAGTGAAAGAAGTCCCGGGCATATCCTAGTTTCTAAATTTATGTTTTTAACCGACTTCAAAAAGGGGAAGGTTCTCAATTCGACTCTATGTTCTTTTTGTAATTTCTTTACGCCATTTATCCGTCAATTGAATCGATTTTTATTTTGCTTTCCTGAAAGAAACAAAAAGATTTATTTAGACTTACAACAAAAACCACTAAGGGCGCGGTCCCACATTGTCGTGACGACAGAGAATCGTGTATTTTTAAGTGCTTATATGTTTAAATGGAAGTGTTCATATCGACACGATTTACTGTCGTCTACGACATTGTTTGCAGTGACGACAGATTGTCATGACAATGGGAACGGCTAGCACGACAGTCGTAAAACGATAAAAAATCGTTACGACTAAATCGTGACGGCAAATCTATCGTAGCCGCGATAAAAATATCGTTTCGTCGTTTACACGTATTTTCCCTTCCCCCTCGCGACTGTAGATTTGTAGCTTGCTAATGATGTGTAAACGACAAAGCGACTGCCGTGAAACGATAAAATGTCGTCGCGATCCAATGGGAACAGGTAGATACGATAGTCGCTAAACGATCAATTAATCGTTACGACATAATGGGAACGCGTCCTAAGATAACCAGCGCTGGTCTTCCGCTAGGGCAGGGACACAGGCTAATGAGAAAAAGGTATGAAATAACCATACAACAATTAAAATAGAAAAAAAATACCATGTATAATCTATATATATAAAAATTTTGTGTCACGATGTATGTTGCCAATAAACTCCAAAACTACTGAACGGATTTCAATCAAATTTGCACACCGTGTGCAGTTTGATCCAACTTGAAAGATACTTTTTATGCCGTTGGAACCGGTAGGTGGCGTTGAGATCGGGAGCGATTTTGTTTTTGTGTGTTTGAGTGGGTTTCCGGATGGTTTAGATTCGCAATTAGAACCAGTAGGTGGCGCTGATATCGGGATCTAGAATCCTCCTAATCACCGGGAGCGATTTTGGTGATTTTGTTTTTGTGTGTTTGAGTGGGTTCCCGGATGATTTAGATTCGCAATTAGAACCGGTAGGTGGCGCTGAGATCGGGTTCTAGAATCCTCCTAATCACCGGGAGCGATTTTGGTGATTTAGTTTTTGTGTCATGAAACAAAGTTTTTAAGGAATTCAGAAAATATGGCGGTACGAAGTTCGCCGGGTCAGCTAGTGGTATAATATGTTCGAAAGAATATACTCCTCGGGAGTATACTCCATTCTCACCAGGTCGAGTCTGAATTGAAAATCTGAAATCAAGTGAAACCCTTGAATATTATAGACACGCGTTGCATAGGTTTTTTTTAAAATTGTTCAAGTATTTGCGAAACGAAAAACAACATCCTCATACCCCGCAAATTGCTAATGCGCTGGAATGGAATCTTGTCAAATTAACATTCACGTGACGTCATCAGGAACTCGATATGTACGCGTACTCGCCGGTCAGTGATGCTAACAGTACTGAGTGTTCGGCTACGGTTACGTCACCAAAATGGCGGCCAGGCGCAATAGCAATTTGCGGGGATAATATGTACATCTTGAAGTCGATGCCAAGTAAAATATAAAGTAAGTACACTTAAAAACAAGTAAATGTATAAATTTGTATATTTTATTTCTTTTTTGCCTTTTAGTTACTTTTGAGGTCGCTTTTTTGTCTTTTGTTATTTTTCTCCACTCCACATTAATTCAATTATATAATAGCTCATCAAAGACTGTCTTACGTAAATTTTTGTTCTTCTTGCAATTAATAAAAAACAGTTTCTGGGACACTATATTTTTATTTATTTGCAACATAAAACAAGAAAGAGCTAAAAGTTACATATTTCATATTATGTACAAATTATTAGGTCTAAGCTGTAACTCTAAATATGTGAGCACATACATTGACAAGATATTTAGGGGTTAATATTATTAGTATGACTTATTGTAATGTTAGTTTTACAGTGGTTAGGTAACAAAATTATTAAGCAATTCTGCCAGAAATATTGGTGCATATAATAGCCCGAATTTCACGTTTAAATTTAATGAAGGAGGAATTAAAAATATCAATGGATCTATTTGTAATTGTAATCTCATTACATAGCCTGAACATTTTTGTGACAGGATTATAAAACGATGTGTTATTTTTAAAAACTTAAAGGGAAAAGAGTCTAGGTGAAGGATTACGAGTTTTGTATCTAGTGTTAAAATTAATAATAATATATTAATGTTTTGTTTTGTTTTGCACGACCCGATAAGGATCAAGCGGGGCATTTTCCAGGGTGACAGTCTGAGTCCACTGTGGTTTTGTCTAGCTTTGAATCCACTAAGTACTCTACTTAGGGAGTCAAAGTTAGGCTTTCAACTTCGGAGAGGGGGTGAGATTATATCACACCTTATGTACATGGATGACGTGAAACTATTTGCATCGAAAAAGCCAGATCTTTTGCAATTGCTAAAGATTACTGAAAGCTTTAGCAACTCCATTAGTATGGAATTCGGTGCAGATAAGTGTGCCGTCATGCATGTACAACGAGGGAGAGTTGTAAATTCAGAAAATTTACAACTATCTGAAAATATATCCCTCAAGACTCTCTCTGAAGGTGAAACCTACAAGTATCTTGGTATGTCAGAGTCGTTGGGTATTCCTGATGCTGATGTGAAGCAGGCGATGAAGAATCGTTTCTTTTCCCGCCTGAGAAAGGTCTTAACGAGCCTTCTCTCAGGTGGAAATAAGGTTCGAGCCTTCAACGCTTGGGTCATACCAGCATTAGCATACTCCTTTGGCATACTAAGATGGACTCAAACTGAATTAGACGCCCTGGATAGACGGGTTCGTTGTCTACTGACAACACATCGGATGCACCACCCGCGTTCGTCTGTGATGAGACTGTACATCCCGCGGAAGTGTGGAGGTAGGGGGTTTTTAAATACCAAAGACCTCCACAACCGTGAGGTGTACAATCTCAGAGAATATTTTCTCAAAGTAGGCGAGACAGCGGGTATGCATTACGATGTAGTGTCAGTAGACAAAGGGTTCACCCCGCTATCCTTATCAAAACAGAACTGGCAGAGACCGTTGGTAATGAGTGCTTCTGATCGTATAGACGTATGGAAGAGCAAGGAGCTGCATGGCAGGTTCTATCAGGCTTTAACAGGGCCTGATGTGGACCTACTAGCCTCGGTGAACTGGCTACGTTTCGGTGACCTATTTGGGGAAACCGAAGGGTTTGTCTGTGCAATTATGGACGAGGTTATCAAGACGAACAACTACCGGAAGTACATTCTGAAGGACGGCACGCTTGACATATGTCGGGCGTGTCACCGCCCTGGTGAGTCTCTCAGACATGTCACTTCTGGTTGTTCTCGTCTTGCTAACAGCGAGTACTTGCACAGGCACAACCTAGTAGCCAGGATCATCCACCAACAACTTGCTCTTAAATACGGACTTGTCTCGTCGGAGGTACCTTATTACCAATACAAGCCCGAGCCAGTTCTTGACAATGGTCAATATCTGCTCTACTGGGACCGATCAATTATCACAGACAGGACTATTGTTGCCAATAAGCCTGACATTGTCATAGTTGATCGGTCTGCGAGACGTGCTTTAATTGTAGATGTCGCGATCCCCCATGATGGTAACCTCGTGAATGCCGAGAAAGATAAACAAATAAAGTATATTGATCTAGCTCACGAGGTTACCACCATGTGGAACCTGGACTCTACAATCATAGTACCGATAGTGGTGTCAGTGAATGGATTAATAGCGAAGAGCCTTGACCGCCACCTTGAAAGGCTCTCGCTTGGTATCTGGTTGAAGGGTCGGATGCAGAAGGCAGCTTTGTTGGACACGGCCCGTATTGTGAGGAGATTCCTGTGTCTGGAGCCTTAACCACCGGTAGTCTGGACCCGAGGCCCCACTGCCGGCGAAGATCAGTTTTTTATATTTTTTTTATAAATAAATGTATATATATTTTATAAGCTATTTATAAAAAAAATGAAAAAGATTTGGATATTAAATATATATGTGAATAATATATTAATAATAATTGATACAACCATATAAACATACACAGCATTAATATAATTGAATGCCTAAGAATAGTCTAAGAGGATCAGTAAACAACTATAGGTATAAGGCAATAATAAGGCAATCGCATTCAATCAATAGCAGGTGAAATACTTGTTGACCTTTCGGTACCATCAAACATTTGTTCCAGTACGTATTATAATAAAATGATCATATAACATACACGGACATACAATATTGAAGCATTATTACGGGTATGTTATTTAATTAATTTAGTATTCAAATGCCGCCATCACGGAGGCTTGGGGCATGGAAGACACGCTGCTTTAAGGAAGCGGGTTATTTGATGAGAGTAGCGGATAAAACTAATCACAAGCTTATATTTAACTTGCAATGGATGTATGTATGTATAAGTTTAGGTGGAATCGTGCAAGTAAAATTTGACCTACTTTCCGGTTTCCGATTGATATATATATATATATATATATATGCATATGTGTGCAAATATATATATGTGTGTGTGTGTGTGTGTGTGTGTGTGTGTGTGTGTGTGTGTGTGTGTGTGTGTGTGTGTGTGTGTGTGTGTGTGTGTGTGTGTGTGTGTGTGTGTGTGTGTGTGGCCTGACCATAATGTCTAGATCATTGTTTCTCAATGAATGAACACTAACGCAGATGAAGTCCAAATTAATATTAATTAAATTAGATATGAAATTCCAATCTAAGCTACTAATTTAATTTATTTCTTCAGTAAAAATGTCGAAATATTATTACCCAATCTTTTATTTAAAAGATTTTTCAATAAAAATAAATCGCTCTTCTGTCCATTGCATGATTGATGCGTAACAACTAGATCAGGGAGCGGGTTCATCTTTAAATGCCGCAACCTTGAGCTCTGTGCTTTTAGATAGGGTTGACAAATATACGACATGAAAAGTAAGTTTTAGTTTGTATGAAATAAATATAAAGTTAATCCGTACAGGACCGGAAAAAGTATACTCATTCCTACAGGGCGACCTGTCTTAGGAGGCGACAAAACAATCGAAACATGCTCCAGTAGTACATCCTTTGCCAAGTATAATATAGATCATTTAAAACTATCCGTGCAGGAACGGAGACATAATAGAATTTCCTGCGGCCGGGCGGCCTGTTGTAAGAGGTGATAAAACAACCCACAGCCAGGTGGTAGGGCATTTTCCCGACTGGATGGCTACCACCCCTGGTCTTAAGTATGTCGCTATAACAACCTTGAGTTGTGTTCCGGCATTAGTGACCAGGTTCCAGCCTCCCTTAGGAGAGCAGCAGCGCATTTCGACGGGTGCAAAGTAAATAAAGTTATCTACAAAATGATGATTTTTAGTTTATTGTACAATCGTTTTAATAAAACAATTCTTTACAATATGACATTATTTGTTTTGCATATATCACTATTTCAATAAGTTTTCGTACGTGAAAAAAGCCAGCTACGTATGTTCTTTCAAATACTACGAAGTTATTACGACCATCTTTTCGCTCTCCTGTAAAGTAGCTATTTTGCAGATATCTCTTTTTACTTTGCACCCGTCGATTTGGTGTTGCAAATGTCCATAGGCGATGATAACCGCTATCCATAAGTGGGCCATCTGCCTGTCTGCTGAACCCTTGCAAAAAAAAATAAAAAAAATATATATATTAATTTAAAGTTGAAAAAAGAATGTTAAGGTGATTTGGGCATTTAGAGAGAATGAATGAAAGCAGAATCACAAAACAAGTATATGACAGCAATGTGAGTGGTAGAGTCGGTGCTGGTCGACCGGGACGTACTCACCATGATCAAATTAAAGATGTTTTGAAGAAAGGTGATGTGAAAAGCACTTTAAATAAACGTGTATGTATGAAGAGATTAATGCAAGTTGATGAAGCCAAAAGTGTTTGTCAGGATCGTAGCAGGTGGAAATCCATCGTCTCTGCCTACCCCTACCCCAATGGCAAACAGGCATGACAATATGTATGTTTATTTATTTAATATGAACACTTGTACAGCAGATAGGCTGACAATCACTCATTTGAAGGAAAGTGGTTATCGTTGCCTATCGTTCCTATGGACATTTGTAACATAGCTACTCAGTTGGATGGGGTGATGCACCACTAGCTAGACCTCATGCCTCCTTCGCCTTCAGACGCTCGAGAGGGGAGTAAAATATAAGACGACAAGTGTTATACTCTAGATGTAATTGTTGCTTAATTTATTTAACATTAAATTTGATACTTGAGATACAGAAATCTTTAGTGATATGTGCAAATATGTCAATTTTATATATGTCCTTAATGCATCTCCGAAGGTTTTGTCTGTTTTCTATATTGATAGATTTGGGTACGTACATGGACTACTCAGTAATAAATGATTTCATGTACGTGACGTGACATGCTGCCAATGCACTACTAGTCTCCAACGGGGGACTGGAAGCTGATAACTAATGCTGCAACACAATTCAATTTGTTTTCATGAAACTAGGTCTAGACTAGGGGTAGTAGCCATCCGGACAAGTAAATACCCTCTATCGCCGATTTGTGGGTTGTTTTGTCGCTTCTTACGACTACCTGCCCGGCTGCAGGAATTAATATTCTTGTGCCCAATGCCCAAAGTGCCCAAAATACGAAATAAATAAGGGTTATTATTGAATAGAAATATAGAAGTTAGATAAGCGAAGATGCAGTGCATTTTAGGGAATGATTTCAGGTTATTTTATGTGGTGATAAACGTTGAGTTATTAATTTATTTTAATTAGTTTTCAAATGCGTGTCAACCCTATCAATTGTAGTCATACTACAGCATTAACTATGGACTTGAATAATTTTGACAAATGATATTTAAAAAATAGCACACTAAAAAATCAGGTTGATGTCAAATGTAATCCATTTTAATGGAGACTATGTAATTATTTAAAATTAGATTGTAATTAACATTTTACGAGTATGTAAATCATTTATAAATGGAAATGAGACAATATCGCATATTCTGGTGTGAATTAAGTAATTAATTTTGGATGTTTACTTTTATCTTTGGTGAAACGTATGACAATTCAAATTAAGTAATTGCTTTAGGGCTTTTTTGGTTTCTTTTTATTTTCTAAAATCTTGAACGCGACTTAGAAACGAATTGTATAGTTCGCGCCACAAAAGGAGTCCCGCGGAAAATAAAGGAACTAAAAGTGGCAGTTTCGCTAATTGATAGAATTTTGTTCGTAAAGTTGCCAGGAAATATATTGACAGCTTTAATTATGTAACATTTTATATTTATTATTCAGTAATTACCTACATCGATTTACCACTACTGGCAGCATTAAGTACGGCGATGGTAGCGCCGCGTCTGTGGGGGCTTCTTTTGTGGCGCGAACTCAACACGTAATAGAGTATAGATTACTTTATTGCTACAGGTAAGGTAAGGTCGATATTTCTGCCCTTCTTATAGCAAACGCAGAACTAGAAAATGGCGGTTTTGTTGTTTAGATATCTAAACAACATGTCCATGTTATGTAGGTTTTTAGGGTATCTAAAAAACAATAAAATATCACCTACAAAAAATAAAATATTAAAAATTGACCATTACTGCAAGTGCAGTAATCGAAATTTTTGGGGCAGTAGGACATATTTTCCAATCTACGATTGGGGTTGACAATTGAGTCAACTGATACTTGTTATCATCTTAGAAAATGCCACAGCTGGTTAGATTTAGTAAGAGCGTAGCAAGGTATGTCGTCATAACTTTAATGAGTTAAATTGTATAATATGTCAATTAGGTATAATTTAAATAATAATTAAAATTATTTCAGAAAGAAGATTCAGGAGTAAATGTCAATTTATTTGTAATATAGCTTGACATAACACTAGTCACTAAAATATCACGAACTTCTGTGGGATCTTGAGCTTTCAAAAATACTTTCCAATTTAGACGGATTATAAACGTGACATAATGTGCATTTACCCATGGCAATGAACATTTGGATATTGAATGTTGGGCCACTAAGGTGATAGACCACAAACGTTTCCACTCAGCTGAGATGAGAATGTTGCGATGAATTTGTGGTGTTACAAGAATGGATAAGGTGAGAAATTAGTACATCTTTGTGTCAAAAAATTTGGCAGGAAGAAGACCAATTATTACGCTACCACGACTGTTATATTCAAATATACATAATTGTAAACGCATCTTTACCATCCACAGTGATTGTTACTCTTAAACCACACAAGATAATATCCAAAAAAATACTTTGATGTTTCTGTATCATGTATATGAACAACCATGTATTTTTAAACAATCATAAAAAATAATAACATAATACAAATATATTAAAGTACAAAATTGAATAGCTGGAATTAAAGTTCAACAGAACTTTTAGGCTGTTGCTTCAGATCTTCGAGAAGGACGTTTGTTTTGGTATTTATGGAATCCAGTTTGTGGTCATAGGCCAGACCACACCTTAAAACTCGACTATAACGAATGCCTTGTTTTTGTCATGGAAGAAGAAATGACAATCCGCCAGTAAATAATGTAATTCGTACCTAGGGTTGCCAAGCGCACTATAATATAATAATATAGTATTGTTACGACCTAGTTGCCGACAAAGACAAATTCACACCTGCAGCCCTGTAGAAACATATTTTATTACCTTTTCGGCATTTGGACTTCTTTTGTTTACTCTGTGTTTAAAACTTGTGATTTAAAAAAAAACAGCCCATTGTGTATTGTAATCTTTTACGGCCTATTGTTGTATTGTGATTACTGCCAGGTGTCTCGGATTTAAAAGTACAAACTGATTCTAAGAAATTTGATCCACGCGGTCGAGCAGACATATTGCATCTGTGAAGTATAAAGCAATGCCCCAATGAGAGATCGGCAGTCAAGCGATAACCACGAGCGAAGCAAGACTTGTGTACATTCGGTAACCTATTTAGTGACGAACTTTGCGCGTGTTATTGAATCGTGCATTACGTTTGGACTGGTTGTGTACAGTTATATTTGTACCTGTGTTATACGTGTTTGTATATTTCTAATAGACTCTATAATAATACCAATGGCATTTTAATTCGAGTCCTACAACTCGTAACAGTATCGTAATATATTTTAACCAATTAGCTACATGATTTCTATAATGAAAAACTATATAATATAGTACGAAAATTACTATATTTTCATCGCTAATTCAACTGTTTGTGCTTTTTGTTCAGATGCTATAATTATTGTAAATATAATAGATATTTGCTGGTCACAGTAAAAAGTAATAACAAATACACATGTAAAATGCAATAATCAAATAAATAAAATAATTATAATAAATAATAAAAAATAAATTTTAGATCTTATTTCATAGCATCAAGTTCGAAATTGTATAACAATGTATAGTGGGCAGCATTTTTCGTTTCTTTTACCCTTTTTTTCGTCTAACTTACATCCGCCGAGTATCGTGCGATAAGAATATTCGTTCTAATACGGAAACAGCACTGGAACTTGTTGGCTAGCATTATGCCGAGACTGGGTCGATTTTAGGACTTATTGTCTTGCTTTTTATTTTAAATTGTGTTTTTGTCGGGAATAAAATATTGTTTTTTCTCTCTGGAATAACTTGTCAGGATGTCAATCACGTGGTGTCAAGATTGATATGAGGCGAGCTCCCTAGAACGTGTGTCAGCAGGTTTTGAAAATGAAAACTAAGTTTCGGAATCCGAAATAACTTCTTTGAAATAATCATTCCTCTCCAATACACTGTATTATTACAAAACACGTAATTACAGAAGATATGCTCCGATAATTTATTGACTATAATCGAAAATGGCTGCACATTACTGACAAATTTAACCAGTTCAGTCAGTTTAAGATAATAAACTAGTTATTTTAATGAGCTTGATATTTCTAAGATAGGTTAGTTACGAAATTTGTACCATGACTGTAATACATAGGTGTGTTTGCAGGGATATGGACGAATTATAATAATACATTGCAATAATACTTCAGGTCTATATATCGTATCTTATAACTGTTCATTTTTACATATATATGAATATACAGTGTGTGTGTGTGTTTGTCGCCAGATTATTATGTACGTTTCTGCAGATGGGCCTTAAAAATAGCCTAGATTTTTGGAGGGCGCGAGGGGCCATGGGAAGGCCAACACGTAGAGGCCTCTTGACAAATCTTCTTTATATATAAAAATGAATGTTTGTCTGTATGTCCTTTATAGAATCGTAAACTATAAATTTGATCATGTGATGATCTTTAGCAAAGTTGTTGTGCATGAGCCAAAGAAGGTTTCTGAGTTAGTTCACAATAGGACCCGGGAGGTGGCGCTGCTGTCGACATATCGATTGAAGCTTTTCCGGGCAGGACGAGTTCTGCCGGGAGAGCTAGTTTAATATAAATGTGACGTGACACTGACCGGCGATTAACTCAGTCTACACCATACATAAATGCACCCAAGGACAAGCCCCGGTCAGTGTAGGACTATTGTAAAAAAAGGAGAACAAAAGGTACAGGGCTATTGGAAATACAGATTCGGGGAACATGGATTAAATGGGCAGACGGTGAGCCGCTACTCCTTGCATGGGCCCCAAAATAATTGCCGTACAAATTGGAGAGGAGCAACATGGGTATGAGTGGCTTGGGAAGTGGGCTGCAGGTTCACTGAAGCTACTTCCAACTTTATGCCATTTATCAGTTATACCCACAGGACTCCAGCACCAGAGCTTGAGTCTTAGTTATAGCGATCTCCACTCCGTACCGGCTGGCTAAAGCAATCACGAAGGCGGGGACGATACGAGGTGTCGCTACTCACCTAAGGCTTCGCCACACAGCCTCCCCTGCGGGCTTAAAATAATAATTACTAGTATTATAATTAACAAAGTATCTTATTAATTAAGCTTTTAAAACGGAAATTATCAAATAATTAATTTATGTCGCTCGTAAGTGAATATGCCGTGTTTAATAACATAAGGTCATCTCTCACGTGAATATGATGTTTTAATGACATAATGATTTACGATGATAGCAACGATTTATATAAATTATTACTTATTGGTTATTAAAGTATTTATTAAGTATTAATCGATTTTCATTCCTTTTACTTGTGGCGGTATAGATAGATAGATAAGACTTTATAGCTCACCAAATATACAATTTTAAAAAATACACAAATACTGTCATTGTAGAAACAATAGGCGGCCTTATCACTTAAAGCAAGCTCTTCCAGGCGACCTAACTTAAGGGATAGTTTAACTTAATCTGGCGATCTGTGTGTCTCGTGATTCCGGCTAATGAAAAATATCCGAAACGTCCGATTTTATTTATGTATACCAGTCGCGTAAAATTTACTATGTAATGTGAAAATTCAATGTGTTCCCAGATAACTTCCTAGTTATCATTGAAAATGACAATAACCGTAGTGTAATCGCTCAACTATGGAGGCCCAATAATAAAAATAATAAGACAATAAAGGTACACACACATTACGGACCGCGACCATCAGACGCGTCTGAACAATGCTGAAACGGCCCACCTGATGAAAAGTGGTTACCATCGCCTATGGACATTTGCAACACCAAAAGTGCTACAAATGGGCAGCTGCTCTGTTAAGGGATACTGGAATCTGGCCACTAATGTCGGAACACAACTCAAGATTGTTATGGCGGCATACACACGGACAAATACCCTACCACCTGGCTGTGGATTCTTTTTTCCCCTCTTACGACAGGTCACCCGTCTGCAGGAAATTGTATTCTTTCCTCGTCCCTGCATGTATAGATAGGTACTTTTTTACTATTAAAATTCACAGCAGACGGACTTATGGTCCAGGTGATGAAAAGTGGTTATATCGTCTATGGATATTTGCAACACCAGAGGTGGTACCAAGGGAAATCCATTATTTTGTACAACTTCTTTTTTCTTAATAGTAAATAGGTTTGCGTTTAACCACGATCACGTCAAATGCCTGACGATGATGCGGTTGAAGATGGAGCACGATTACCAAGGTAACTATTCACACGAGACTTGAAGATACCCGGATTGCACTTTTTGAGAAACACGGACTCTGGTAGTGCATTCCACAATTCTGTCTTACGTAGGAGGAACGTGGAGGCGAAACGTTTAGTACGCATTGGTAGCGTTTCCACCACGTAACGATGGTGTAGACCAAAGCGCCTTGTGATCCGAAGATGGAATGGTTTAAGGGGAATCAGGTAGAACAATTCAACAGCACACTCTACGAAATGAATCCTTTAAAAAACCGATAGACTAGCAACCCGGCGTCAACAACTGTGTAGTATGTCAGGCGGGCCACATGCGGCCCTTGAACAGCAGATTGAGTATCGTGGTTTTAGGACGTCCAAACGCTCAAGGTCAAGTCCATGACTTACGAGGTTGAGGAGGAGGTTGCATCCTTCAACAGACTTTTCGTATCCAGATACGTTGTAAGCCGTGCCCGTCAGCCGCGTCCATCAGTCGCGCTTTATAATATGCACACACCTTAACACTTTTTCATGAATAACAGTTAAAATGGCAATTATTCTAAATAGTAACGTAACCGAAAAATTAGATAAGTATTCAAATAGACAAGGAACATGCATTCGTTTAAATTTCACTTTTTAATTATTATAAAATTCAAAGAAACAATTTGCGCTTAAGATTAAACTAAGGTAATTATATTATGGAAATGTGAGTTACGTTAGGAAGTGACGTAACTCACAAACAACAACAATTAGAAAACTATTTATTATCTTGTCACATTTATCTAATTTTAAAATAATGAATTAGTTTTTGAGCCTACTATCGAGGTTCCGTGGGTATTTGGGAAAAATAGAACCTCTTCATTTTATCCGTGCAGGAACACAGAAAGAATACAATTACCTGCGGCCGGGTGGCCTGTCATAAAAGGCGACAAAACAACCCACAGCCAGGCTAGTATTTGCCCGCCTGGATGGCCAAAACCCGTGGTCTAAAGTATGTCGCCATAATAACCTTGAGTTGTGTTTCGGCATTAGTAACCTCTAGTCTCCCTTAAGAGAGCAGCAGCGCATTTGTAGCACCTTGCCTCAAGTAGGCCATCTGCCTATCTGCTGAACTGTACATGTACAGTAATTGCTTTATACTGCACAGATGCAATAGGTCCGTCCAGCCGCGTGGACTGAATTTCCTAGAATCAGTTTGTACTTTAAATACGAACACCTGGCTAATGATCACAATACAACAATAGGCCGTAAAAGATTACATTACAACAATGGGCTGTTCTCTAATTTAAACACAAAGTAAACAAAAGAACTACATTTTAACGGTTTTAAGCGCGGTAATTTATTTGATTTTTGGTTTATCCGACGTTTCGGCCGCTTTTCAGTGGCCGTGGTCACGGAAGACAAAGATGACATTTGTCAAACGTGTATTATCAAAGTTTTTATTCAGCCTACCGCCAACTTGTTCATTTTAATTATTTAGTTTTAATTTTGTTTATGGATATTATTTACTCTATGGGAGCCTAATCTAATTTACCACCGCTTCACAACATGTTGTGGCTTGAAGTGAAGAAGCGGCGCAAGAAACTCTTCAGCAAACATGCCTAGTTCTAAAAAAAAATATATAATATTAAAATGAGTGGAAGGATTATGTGTACAAGTCGCGAAAACTTAAGTAAATATTATGTAAACAAAAGAAGTCCAAATGCCGATAGGTAATAAAATGTGTTTACAGGTATGCAGGTGTCAATTTTTTTTTGTCGGGACCAGAGTCGTAACAATATTTAGCCTTTAGAAAACCATATAAGCGTCTATCTAAAAAATGTAATAACACATATTGAAACCTCGCAACAAAAATTCATAAGTCAATTACTGAACACCATTAAAGGTGTGCAATTATTAATTACTGACAGCAAGATGCTTATTCTGTATGATAAATTAAATTATTTGCCTCTAAGGTGTGTATTCGCATAAGGCTGGCTTGTGGTAGCAAAACCTCGTTTGCTTTACCATAACGACGAAAAAATAAAAGATAAAAAATCTTTTTGTCTGTATTCCTCTATCCTATGGATACGACGTCACTTATCGAGATAAAATAGTATCTTTAAAAGCCATTTCTTAAAAATGAGAACGTCGTTTGAAATAACGTTAAAATTACTGATACGTATAAAGTTATACATACGGTTTATAATTTTATATTATAACGATAAAATTATAAAAGTTACTAAGTAACTAAATAAAAAAGTAACTAAGTAAAAAAATATAACGTTATGAGATAAGTAGGGTGGCGCGAAGACGTCTTAAAAAACAATTTTATAAGTTTATTATTCGACAGTTGTAACAAACTAAATTAATTACAATTAAAATTATATTAAAACTTATAACCTACATCGCCAGATTAGATTAAATTATTCCTTAAGTTAGGTTGCCTGGAAGAGATTGCTTTCAGCGATAAGGCCGCTTTTTGTTTCTACCATGACAATATTGTAAATATGTATTTTGAAATTGTATATTTGGTAAGCCATAATGTGTTATCTATCTATAATTTAATACTAATTATTTGCTGATACGATGACTGACTGGTCTTTGCGTAGTAAGCAGTTTGATGGACAGCAGCGTGTCCACCGTTTGCCTAGCTTATGGCAGTATCTTTTCGAAAATACTAGTAATTACCTACATTTTTAAAGGTAATTGATAACGTTTTCAAGTTCGTTTCGTTCGTTTATATTTATACAATTTACAATGTTTTACTATTATTAAAGAATAAATTAAAATTAAAAATGAAACACCTATATATACGTGTATATTGTTGTCGATACGAGCATAGCAAGGTTGTAAATTAATAGTAAACATTTTTATAGCGAATAAAGATTTGTTCTTCCTAAGGCGTTGTTCTATTACGTCAATATGATTAGAAATATGAGAAGTATCCATTACAATTGTGTCTTTTAATATTATAGTTTTAATACGATGTGTCGCTAGTATACCTTGAACTTACCCATACTGGTATGATAAATCACCCATTACAGCGAACTCATATTTTAAAGTAGCTGAATTAGCGCTAAAACTTATTCAAAATTTTTCAAATACAAATTTACAAGTTTAATCAGCATTGCCATACAGCGTGGCAATGCAGCCAGCCTTCTGGGCACGCTTCCCTCTGGCAGCGATTTGATACATACTTCATATTAATTTATTTATAATTTAGTTTATTTTTAAGTATTTAGTTAAGTTGTTCCAATTGTTAAACTGCGTGTGTAAAATTTTAAATATATTAAATATTTATAGAAAGTTTTTATTCAAAATAATAAAATCTAAAAAAGCAACCAACTTCAAGGGAATTATTAAAAGCCAATTTTTTTCCTACAAAACCTTGAAATCAGTACCATAGACATTACTATGAGCATTTTACAATATTAAATTGTTAATTGTATAATAAGTGATTAATAGTAAAGATGACAAAAAGAATTACAATTATTACAAATAAACTAACTTAAATAAAACTAATTATAAAGAAATATTAACTAAAATTAAACTAAAATATAAATAAAATAAAAAATACCATCTATAAGTAAAAAATAGACTCCAGGTCGCTGTCGGCGGGGAGAGTGCCCAAAATGCTGCCCGCATTTCCGCGTTGGATGGCAACGCTGATGCGTTGCCCTAAGTGCAAGCCAGCCTTTTGGTCACGCGAGACCTCAATTAGTCGCTTTGAGAAGTCTCGATAGAGGTGATGAGCTCCGGGCCCCCACGGCCCGAGGGTTTCAACCCCGAAAGCCACAAATATGTACCCATTACCAATGGACACATACTTGCGGCGTTTCAGGGCCTCCTGGTTGGCGGCGGCGGCCCCGGCAGTCACGGCTGTAACTGGGAGATGGGAAACCGCCAAAGTATCAACGCAAGTTGCGTCCCATACTAAGGGGCGTCCCATCTTCCATGGCACCAATGACATCCCATCTGGTCTCTTGCCATCGTCGCGGCATAGCCCATTCGGTTCGAGAACAGCAGGTGCACCGGCGGTGACAAGAGACCGACGGATAATGTCATTAAGTGTCGCGTGCCGTGATATTCTGCCGGCGCTTCTCATGCATGACAAGCCATGGTGGCCTAACTTATCAACTCTATCTCCACACCGACAGCGATGTGGTACTACCACACTTGCCCCCAGACGAATGCAGACAGCTATCCTGAATGTTGTGTCATCCAAGAGAGTTCCTAGATTCGCCGAGGGCAAGGCCTGGAGCCACAAACCCGACTCCCATTTAGAGACAGCTAAGAGACGGGCGCACTCAGTTTCGCTAATGCAGGAAGTCAACAGGTTTTCATGTACTAGCTTACTGAGCGGCCCGTCCCATAACTTTTGTGACTTCGGTTCCACTGGTAAATTTTGCATTGGGCAAGCCAAAGACCAAGCGTTTATGGCCTCAGTCAGGTATGGGACCTCAAAGCCACTAAGTGACGGGATTAATATTTTTCCACTGAGGTCCACAGTACTATAAACTGAGGACAGAAAGGCAGGTAGTGCTGTGTCTGAAATTTTGCGTATACCCAAGCCTCCTAACCGTATTGGTAAGGATGCTTGGGTCCATGAACGATCTTCCAATGGTATGTTTATAATGGATGTTAAAGTTTGTCGAATAATGTTGTCAAGATTGTATAAAATAGTTGGGTTTCTCCAAAGGGGAGAGCTCCGCAAAACGTACGTGAAATTTGGTGTAAACAGGCAATACCGAATGAGAAAGTATGCACTATGTGCGCTTATTTCTTTTAAATTTACTATTTTTGAATGGAAATTTTGGATTTTGTCATCAACGAAAGAAGGAAAAGATTCATCGAAGATAGGAGACCCTAGGAGGCTTAAGGTATCTTTCGTTACTAATTTCAAATTAGATGCTAAATCTTGAAAGTCAGAAATAATATTGCTGTCATTTCCGGTGGTATTGGCTATAAAAAGTTCGCATTTTGAATAATTTAGAACAAGACCTATTTTGTTAAATTCACTTATTAAATAATTTAGGTCATTTTTTAATGTGTCTCCTAAAGTCCCATCGTCAAGATACCATACGTTAAATTTTGAATTTAGCTTCTGTATGATCGGATGAATTGCAAGTGAAAAGATGGCTGGCCCAAGAGGGTCACCCTGCTGGCAGCCAGTTGCCGAATGTATAAGGTTCTCTTGGTAAACCAGAAAAGAATTTTCACCATAGCATTGCCTAATATAATTGTAAATTTTGGGAAAATGGTTTTTAATTTCAGCCAGCAGGGTGCACCTGTTAACTGAATTAAATGCATTTTTCACGTCCACCTTGAGGATTGCCTCGCAAGAGTTACTCGTGACGAATGTTCTTAGTGCATGTACCGCCGCTTCGCAGCCACCTTTAATTCCAAATCCTAATTGGTTGGGAGCAAAGTAGCTGGAGCTAAGATCTCTAATGGCTCGACAGCATACTTTGGCTGCGAGACGCCGGTAAGTGGTGCCAACTGCTATCGGACGGATACCACCATCCTTTTTTTTTAGAGCGAAGAGGTTGGCACCGTACAATATGGGTAGTATATTTTTGTTTACATTACCAGAGAGCATGAGATTAATCAAATCTGTTATATCTCTCAGAAGTGTCCCGCCCGCGATGCCAGTGGCGCCAGTCAACAAATCTTTCAAGTGTTGTGGACTGAGGCCGTCTAACCCTCCAGCCGAGTCACTTCTAAAGGACATAACTGCTCTGAGTATTTCCTCCGGGGTAGCGTGGATGCTACCCACATTGCCGTCATCGTCATCCGGTAACTGTGCGTTTTCAGATGGTGGATGTTTATCCTGTAAGGCACGCAGAGTGGTCTCGTCATTGGGAGCTACATCGTCGTTTGAGAAAAGAATCCGTGCTGCTCCCTTTATATCGCCATCTGATAATTTTGATTCCACAATGTGTCTCAGACGAGTTTTAGAATTTTGGTATTTTTTTGGTTTGTTAATATCTAATCTATTTCCAATAGTTTGTATTATTTTGCAGTTTTTCTTAATTTTAGATGTAATATTACCATGATCTTCTTTATTTATGTTGAAGATTTGATAAGGGAGTAATAACAAATCCTCCCAAGTACGCAGATAGAGAATTCTATCAACAATACCTTTTTTATGTGTTTTGAGAAAAGTTCACATACAGTGGTTCTTACTGCTCGAGGGATTCTTTTTAAAATTGGTGTCGATTGTTTTAACTTCGAAAGTTTTTGCCAAAGTGGAATTTGGGTGTTATCCGGGGTAGAGTCATCAAAAACAGTTTGAGTGCTAGGCAAAGAGGCTGAGTGTTCATCTCGATCCTTATGAGCTTTCCCGATATGGATCCTCAAACCTCTTTGCCCTTTGAAATATCGTGCCTGAGAGCATTCATGACACTGAATTAGGTTCTCAAACGACGATTCAGGTTGTGGCTGTGTCATCTAGAACTATACCTAAAACTTAAACAATAATACTGTAAAAACTTAAAATGTATCTTAAATATAATATTAATAAAAACTCTTACAAAATATATACAAAAAGTGTTCGCAGTATTATTAAAAGCACAAGTAGACGCCTTTCGTCTTGTCTTAATAGGAATAATTTATTCTTCTTCTTCTTACTGTAGTAAATCTCACGGGGATAACAGTCTTGTTTACCTTAATTGCCATAGTATATATGTACATGACAAAAGCACCTCCCTTTCATTGATTATTCCTTTTTTATAGCTTACAAAACTGTTGCACGTCGCTGGCGTGATATATTTTGGTAATTTACTGAATCCACAGTTTAAAAATGAATGAGGAACATTTCTGAGGAAGTCTTGAAGCAACCGATCCACTAAATAGGTAATATCCACAATAATCCACTAATAAGTAATTTTTATGATTTCGCACCGACTTCAAGATGTTGTAGAATTTTTATTTTTAGTTACTCTCAAAGTAAAAGTTTTTTGTGACATTTTTTTTTCATGTTGAATAAAAACTTTTAAATGTGAATATGAAAAATTATAAGAAATTTTGGCACTTACTGAATCGAACGCAAAAAGAATCATCAAATCGGTTCGGAAACAAAAACGTTATAACTGAACATATATAAAAAAGTTACACGACAAATTGAGGAAAATCTCTTCTTTTTTTAAAGTCGGTGGTTAATAAGTTCCACTGGGGAAGACTTTTAAAGGTCATGCATATAAGTAGAAAATACCAGTTGAAGGTTGATCCTCGACCATTTGTTAATTAAAATTGGCCTCCTAGCTGGATCTTAAAAACGTTAATCAGCCTAATGGCTTCCAAGAATTCGCATGAAATACTAACAGAGGAAAGAAGGATTTATGATGTCTTAGTGCGGCGTGAACAATACTCAAATTCAAATGGGTAATAAGACACCTGCAATGGATTAGTATTGGATTGCAATATTGAAAACTACCTAGAATAGGATATAATTATTCTATCAATCAAACAGACAGAGATGCGGTTGTTTACTCATTCAGGATGGAAGGTAACGCCACACCTACAGATCTCAATAGATAATGTGGTATTGTTCATACAAATTGCTTTAGTCAATTATCTAATACTAATAAATTGAATCGAATTGTTTTATGATTTAGATTTTATAAATATATTTTAATTTCGCTTGACTTTAAATTCTCGCGGGATTCCCGGGACATAAAGCATCGCAGCATTTAAAAAAAGAATGTAAGCTATTGCTTTATTGGAAATTGTGTCGGAATAAACTAATTTTTATGCATCCAAAAAACTTGAAACCGCTCCGGGAAAGTTCCCGAAAAAATATCACACATTATGTTACATGAAATTTGCTATCGATCAGTGAAAAAACATATTGGAATTCGTTTTTTTTAACTGGCCATACTAAATCATTTCCAATAAAATTTCCAGGTAAAAAGTAGCGCAGAGTTTAAGTCTAAAAATTATCTGTCCGGCTCAGTATGTTTTTCCCGAAACCTACAAACTCATTTTCAAGTCCAGTGTGAATACGTACCATTTAGGGTAGGGTGCTCTAGTTTAGACGAATCATACAGGAATCTGTAATATAATAAAAAACTTCAAAGTGTCGGTTGACTATAGCTAACTTCAGGGTGTCGGTTGACTATAGCTAACTTCATGGTGTAGGTTTTTCGTGTGACGGTGTGCGCGCGCGCATCGTAAAAATTTATTCTCATCATTTTCCCTAACGCGCCTAAAGAAATACAACTTCAAAAATATTTATCAACCAGAGGACTTACTCTCAAACGACTCTCGTTTTTAGAAAGAAGAAAGAAAGAAAGTTTTTTTTTTCTTCGTCTCAAATCAGATTCAACGGAATCTAACGCCGAAAGGCAATCGAAGGTAAAGCCTTTGTATCTTCAGAGGCAGGGGAAAAAGCAGATTTTTTTTATTACCAGGGGAATTCCGATTGAGGACCTAAGCCGCAACAAGGGCAGAACCTTGAGAGGATAATTCGCGACCACCTATTGCCACTCCCCAGTTAGGGATACCCACTAAAACCCCTGGGTGTTCCGTCCTTCGCCTTATGCCAGGGCTACGGGTATATGACCTAGCCTCTCCGCAGCCCTGGCTGGAGGGGAAAAAGACAAAGCTAACCAAAACCTAAAATAGTCTATATCTGTCCACCCTTTCCTAAAAAATTTTAATCCTTTTTTTATTGCAGGAGTTCGTCAGACAGGCAGACGGCCCACTTGATGGTAAGCAATTACCATCGCCTATGACCATTTGCAACACCAAAGGTGCTACAAATGTGCTACTGCTTTCTTAAGGGAGACTGGAACCTGGTCACTGATGCCGGAACACAACTCAAGGTTGTTATGGCGGCATACTCTAGACCAGGGGTGGTCGCCATCCAGTCGGGCAAATGCCCTACCACCTGGCTGTGGGTTGTTTTGTCGCCTCTTACGACAGGCCGCCCGGCCGCAGGAAATTGTGTTCTTTCTCTGTTCCTGCACGGATAAAATTCAGTTCCTACATTCGAAACTATACTCGTACAATACCTTAACGTCTAAACTAAAGATTCGTTCTAGAGCTTTAACTTTCATTTCTTCTCCCTGTTCAATGTCAAGACTATCGGATACTCCAGACATACCATCATGATCTCTCACGCCATTTACATAATGATACATCCGAATCTAAAACGAACACAGAACAAAATGTGTATGTAATGAATCATAAATCCTTGGAGTATATGTGGGTGTAACAATAGTTTAGTATTAGACATCAGTATTACAATTACAATATAATTATTAAGTAACAATCAATGGTTCCTCTGCCTTTTTAAGTTGTCTACGTAGGTTTTTATGGCTTAAGTTAAGGAAATATAAGTGATTGATTGTATGTATCTACAGGCTTCTAGTAAATCTGTACTCTTGCTATCAAGATTACTAACAAATATCGTCTTAGAAACATCTCATTTTTACACGCTTTTTATTAGCTTCACTTGTATGTCAGTCAGTATGTCAGTATGTCAGTATGTCAGTAACCGACCCCTTTGAGCTCGATTTTGTCCTACTTTGAACGATCAGATTTAATTCATACTTTGCACACCTGTCAAAGGTCGATGACAATGCAATAATATAGTATCATGGAGCTGATCTGATGATGGAGTGGGAAGGTGGCCATAGGAACTCCTGTACTAAACAAGATAGACCCTTCGTGTTTGGGCCCGTATGTTTATATCGCGTGACAATGCAATAATATGGTACCATGGAGCTGATCTGATGATGGAGTCGGAAGGTGGCCATAGGAACTCCTGTACTAAATAAGATAGACCCTTCGTGTTTGGGCCCGTATGTTTATATCGCGTGACAATGCAATAATATGGTACCATGGAGCTGATCTGATGATGGAGTCGGAAGGTGGCCATAGGAACTCCTGTACTAAACAAGATAGACCCTTCGTGTTTGGGCCCGTATGTTTATATCGCGTGACAATGCAATAATATGGTACCATGGAGCTGATCTGATGATGGAGTCGGAAGGTGGCCATAGGAACTCCTGTACTAAACAAGATAGACCCTTCGTGTTTGGGCCCGTATGTTTATATCGCGTGACAATGCAATAATATGGTACCATGGAGCTGATCTGATGATGGAGTCGGAAGGTGGCCATAAGAACTCCTGTACTAAACAAGATAGACCCTTCGTGTTTGGGCCCGTATGTTTATATCGCGTGACAATGCAATAATATGGTACCATGGACCTGATCTGATGATGGAGTCGGAAGGTGGCCATAGGAACTCCTGTACTAAACAAGATAGACTCGTCGTGTTTGGGCTCGTATGTTTATATCGCGTCAAAATGCAATAATATGGTACAATGGAGCTGATCTGATGATGGAGTCGGAAGGTGGCCATAGGAACTCCTGTACTAAACAAGATAGACCCGTCGTGTTTGGGCTCGTTTTACTTGTCTTGGCTAGCACTCTGCTGCTACATGATATGCAGGATCTCAAAAGCTTGTATTTAAAAACATTTAAACAAAAATCAACTAAAAAATGAAAAATAAATAATAGTTTAAAAAAACTAAAAAAAACACGCTTTTATAAAAAATCCAACTAAAAAAACAAAAAATAAAATTTAATATAATATAAAAAAGCGTGGGGTGTATTCAAAGCGCTTTTTAAGATATTATATTATTAATTGAATACACCCCACGCTTTTTTATATTATATTAAATTTTATTTTTTGTTTTTTTAGTTGGATTTTTGGGTTTGGGCTTCTGGGGATTGGAGGATATATCTACCACGGTGACTAAGGTGGACTTATTTCATATATCCGTAATGTAGATAGGATCGTGGTAAACCTATATTTTCTTACAATGCTTCCCTACACGGACAGCACTCGATAAAACAAGAAGAAAGTTGCTACCGTAGTAATGGTAAATGATCATACGACACCGCCTTGATTGACGTCTTAAGAAGTTCACTGAGTACTGCTTGAGTTAAGATCTTCCGTACTCCACGAAATGTTGCCAAATATTCTGAAGGAATGATTCCAATTTCCTGGTGTTGTCAATGTCAATGTTTTCTTGAACTTACGCAACGATTCTCTGGAACATTTATACGGGGAATAAATAACGATTTTCTGGAGGAAACTTGCCACCGCAGTTTTCCCCCTATGCTATGACATGGGGTTCTTTAAGATAGGTGTTATAACGTTTCTTAGAAGTCGGCAATGTGTCCTCTACGCCTTAGGAGCTCAATACTGCAATTACTATCTCGTCAACATAGCCGGACCCTATCGTCTGTATTGTATGTTTGTCTGATATAGTTATCCCGTTAATCGAGAATTCAATGAATATACTAAATTTGCACCATTACATGTTGAAAGGAAAAAATATTGCATTAAACAAAAATATGATGCGCTCGCTGTTTACCCTTTATGTAGGTGGATGTTGAAGAGAAATATTGCTCCAACTTCTATTGCACCTATTTCGCCTACGTATTCATTTTTTCTTGCGAATATGCGGGTGTTTATTTTCGACAAAATCGAAGGACTGTATGATTAAATCAATACTAGTAAGGAAAGGGTAGAAATTTCACCACGAGAGATATTTAATTAATTTATTAAATTTGCACCATTACATGTCTGAAGAAAAAAAAAATATGACAAAGTCAAATTTGTTGGTGTTGCGAACAATTTTCTTTTCTTACATTTCTATATTAAATAAATGTATAATTTATTAAAATGTTTTCAGTATTATTTCTTGTACTCGCCAAAGTCGACTTTAAGGTGACGAACATTTTCATTCCGCGACTGTACTTGAACCATGGTCCATTGAATTTCACTTTTACGAAATTAATAGGACATAATTATGTTGTCAAGGATGTGTTGCAGGAAACCGCTGCACATCGTCAGTGTACCCCAAAATGGTCAAGACTTGATAATTATCTCAACGACTTTTAACATGCTTTTCGTGTATCTATAACGGCAATTAAAATAACTCGTTAACCCGGAACTAATTATTTAAGATTGTTTATCATTGTTGTACTAATATGATAATTATCTGCCATTAAAGAAATAGCTTAAAACTATTCTAGATCTTATATAGTTTTTTTGTGACAATAATTTATTTATTCAAAATATTTCCATTAGCTATATAAATTCTTCTGAAAAAATCGAAAACAAATATTTATTTCTTCAAATTCAAATTTATTTGAACTAACTTCTCATTAAATGATAAAGCTATAACAAAAAATGGTGCTAAGGATGTACCTTAGCACCATTTTTATCCTGTTTGTCAAATTCTGAGCGAGATATGGTTCCTAAAGAACCTTGCACTAGACAAAGCCTGTACCGAGGAATCATGTAATTTTAAATATACATAAAATGAAACATTAATCAACACATCTTTGTATTAATACGTGAAGCAAAAACTTTGTACACCTTTTTACGAAAATTGCGCGATCGGAGGAGTATGAAATTTCGCACACTTATAGTTTATATAGAGAAGGAGTGCAGAATGCTATTTTTTAAACTATGCATAAAAAATACATTCAATGAATAAAAAAAACATTACAAACACTACCATGTATTTCACACACACGCATATATAATCTTTTGTTTAGATAGATAACACTTTATTGCTCACCAAATGTACAATTTCAATAATACACAATTACAATATTGTCATGGTATAAATAGACGGCCATATCGCTTAAAGCAATCTCTTCCAGGAAACCTAACTTAAGGAATAGTTTCACCTAATCTGGCGATGTAGGTGGTGCAGATCATTAAAATATATATCATAAATAAACATACTTAAACTTTGTTTATTGTTAAAGTCAAAATAACAATGTAACCTTGGCGAAATCTGTGACTATAGATGTTTAGTCTTTACAACAGAACCTTAATGATGTTCAAACCTATAATTTAAATTAATTATGGGCGACCACCAGTATTTATAATTATGGAAGTGTGAGCGCTGAATGCTTGTGTTGTAGCTTTTAAATATAAATATTTTTCTTTCTTTCTTTCTTCTATAATGATTTTGACATAGATATATATATATATATATATATATATATATATATATATATATATATATATATTTATTTATTTCTCCTTCTCCTGGCGCACACGCTTGTCAGGTAATTGTTTTCTTACTCTCTACTTTATACAATACTATATAGAATAGAATAGAATAGATTAGAATATTCTTTATTGCACACAAGAAAATAATAATACACATGAATTTAGAATCTTGTAACTAGTACAATCGGCGGTCTTATCGCTAACAGCGATTTCTTCCAGACAACCTTCTGGAGATAATTTACATATACAGGGTGCTTCAAAAAAATGTATACACACTTTAAACTATTGTAGTTTTCCCGCTCTACAAGGCTAATGTTATATTTCTTCGCCAGGTGCCAGCATAATCGTCCCTCTATGTTATATTATCAGTTGGAATTTGTAATATCAACATGGGGGACGTACGTTTGAGTTTTGAAGAACGTAAGCAGGTTATTAAGTGGTACTGGAAGTTTGAGAATGTAAATGAAGTTCAAAGACAGTGGAGAAGGGAGTATGATACAGAACCACCTTCAAGATTAACAATTACACGCATACGAGACAAATTCGAAGTTCATGGAACAGTGTGTGATGTGCATAAAGGTCATTCAGGTCGGCCTCGAACAGCTACAACGTACGAGCTTACCTGGATCAAAATTTGTCGGGCCAGTGGATAGGACGCAGGGGGCCAATCGAGTTTCCAGCACGCTCTCCAGACCTTACACCACTGGATTTCTTCTTGTGGGGCACAGTAAAAGATGAGCTGTACAAACGTAAACCACGTAACCTAGACATTCTTTGGAATGAGATTCAAGCAGTGTGTAGAGAAATCTCATTGGACGTTTTGATACGATGTACAGAATCTGTGGTGACTCGTACTCAGAATTGTATTGATGCTGCAGGTCACCAATTTGAACAGTATTAACATTTGTTATTTATGTTTCATTTACATTGGACTTTCAGCTTTCTATTTTCCTGAAATTTAACTTTGTAGAACGGTAAATAAATTTTCTATGGAAGTTCAAAGTGTGTATACATTTTTTTGAAGCACCCTGTACTTATTATATACTTATACTACGCTCTATTATACTCTTAATTTTAATATTTCTACTGTCTTATCTCATTACTTATACTATAATTATTTATCTTTAATATGTTTTCTATTTCTCTTTCATATTAAAAGACAGTGGCCTCTTGTGCACTGCTTACATTATTTATACACCGTCACTATTCCTAATTTGCTAATTATTCGCTATGTTATGCTACGTTTGTGATATATAAACTAAAGTATATAGACAAACAGTAAGTTATACATCTTTATTTCTTTTTATTACTTGTGTAACTATTTTAATGCAGTACGTCACAAAATCCTCATAGCCTTTTGGTCATTAATTCTCTCATATTATTATAGCTTATCTCCATCTTTGATTTGCACTCAAGGCTGTTGCGCTCCCGGCAAATACTGTGTAATAGTAGAGGAGGTGCGGTATTGACTCAATTTCTTGCGGATCGCAGATGCATGAGGGGTCCTCCTCCAACCCGAACCGGTTAAGGTATTCGGAGAACCCCCCACGTCCGGTAAAAAAGTGCGTCTTGACGCCCGTAATGCCTATCAATCCCATCTGTTTGAATGCGCACATGACATCAGGGAGACATAGATATATTAAATAATTAAAATTAAATGAATACTCCTGAAAATAAAGTATAATAATCTTACTGTAGCTAGATAGCACCGTAACTGAGATAGCGATCAAACGCGAAACTAGAATAAATGCTGACGAAGGCAACTACGTCAGCATTTAGCAGGTAACAGCTATTAGTAGTAGTAAAAAGAACTGCAAATCTTAAAAGAATCATCTCCTCTTATTATTCTTATCCTTGCAGGAATGGTGAGAGAATAGAAAATTCTGCGGCCGGGTGGCCTCTCTTAAGAGGCGACAAAACACACAGCCTGGTGGTAGGGCATTGGCCCATCTGGATGGCTACCACACTTAGTCTAGAGGTTGTCGCCATAACAACCTTTAGCAGTAGCAGCAGCACCTTTGGCCTTACAAATGTCACTAGGCGATGGTAACCTCTTTTCATCAGGTGGGCCGTATGCCTGTCTGCTGAACTCATGCAATACAAAAAAGACAATAAGAAAAATACTAATAGACACTTTCGTCGTATGAATACTGTTAGATAATCTATACTAATATTATAAAGAAGTAGTTTGTATGTTTGTGACGAGGTAGGGGGTAATCTCTGCATTTACTAAACCGATTTTGAAAATTCTTTCACCAGTGGAGAGCTACATTATTCCTGAGTGATATCTATACTTAATATTATAATGAGGTAAAGTTGGTGAGTATGTGGGTTTATGACGTTATAGGGGGATAACTCTGGATCTACTAAACCGATTTTGAAAATTCTTTCATCAGTGCAAAGCTACATTATTCTTGATTGACATAAGATACCTAAATGTGATTAATATTTTTTTTCTGATGCCCAGTGAAGTGGGTACGTGTCAGCTAGTAGTTAATAAAACAGTGCGACTAGTATCATCGTATCTGGTCTATGATCGTACAAATAATGAAATATGTGTATTTTATAACTTTTACATTTTAAATTATACTAATGCCTAAACATTATAGTGTTACGAGCTACAGGACTCGAATTTAAATAAAGCCGTTGGAATTGCTATAGAGTTTATTAGAACTGTACAAACACGTATAAAACAAGTACAAAATAAAACTGGGTGTAACCAGTTCACACTGCACGATTCAATGCAATTCAACATGAGCAAAGTCCGTCACTATGTCGCTAATCGAAAGTACTACACGTCTTAATCGGATCGTAGGCGTCGATTGACTGCCCATCCCTCCGTTCGAACATTGTTTTATACCAACTATACAGTACAAAAAAATCTACCGCGTGGACTGGAGTTTCCGAGAAACAGTAATTTGCAGACCTGGTTATCTATTCCTGCGAACGGCCAACAAAGTCGAAAACAATTACAATAGGCTATTGTCTAATTTCAAATTTTAAATACCAAGTAATCAAAAAGAATTCCAAATGCGGAAGGGGCAATAAACCCGGTGCGGTAATAAACCCGGTGCGCGGAATTTCTTTGTCGATATGTAACAATAGGTTTGCAGGTAGCCCAATTTGTAACAATATTTTAAGTTATGAATGCAATTAAAGTCAAATATATTTAATATATAAAAAAGCAACAAAGTTTATTATTCAATCAACTATTGATAATATTTTGTTTTTAAAAATCTTTATAACCGTTAACTAATAATTGAATAACAAATTGATTTTACTATTTTAAAAAAGCTATACCTACTTGCTAAGATTAATCACTAGCCTCCTTATGATATTAAATTACAAAACACCTGAATTTGTAACAAGATAGTAGTCTATTAGAATGTTGAAGGGTTCTGGCCACAATTTAACGCGTTTAAAGCAATATTTAACTTATACTTAAGAATTATACTCACGTCGTGGTATCGCATTGGCTAGCTTGGTAATGGTGAAGGAAAACAGTGATGACACCTGCTGCACATCGAGATAACCAATATGTCAAACCTGCCAAGCTGCCTTGGGCTAACGTGGCGGGTATAGATAGGTACTGTCCGTTCCTGTATAGTGGGAGGCTCTACCCCAGCAATGAAACGACGTAATTCTTCAGTAATTAGTAAAAAGTTCAAATAAACTATTCGTTTACATTACTTTGAATTGTTTTATTTTCATTGGTCATTTTAATAAATTTTACAAGTATTCACAGCATTTAAAACATTATATAAAAATCTAAAACAAACAACTGTGTAGATTAAGAGATGGGCTCTGATGTGCTAACCTCATTTGTCGAATAGCGACATATAACAACTAAAAACATGTTTCGTATTGTCTATTTTATTGTTTGTCTATGTCGCATTTGGCAAATGACTGTTCACTAACTTTCTTTCTAAATTTTCTGTTTTTTCAAATTCAAATTTTTTTTTTTTTAATTAATTCCACTGGATAACACTTTTTGAAGGTCACACATACAAGGCAAAATTTAATTTTACTTCCCTAGGTACTACTTATATATACACCGCTAAGCAACGTGTCATTGCTGTTAAGGAGAAGAAGCGGCAAGAAACTCGCCAGCAACACGTGTAGCTAAAAATTGTTTTTTATTATATTTATATCTCAAGCTCTTTTATTAAAAGTTTTATACAGAAGTATGTCACAGAATTACATTTTGAAGACTAAATGGAGCTGTAGCAAACAATGCCTGTTTAGTAAGACAAAGCCACAGCACAGCGCACAAAGACAAGTTTATTTCTAACTATATACATATTTCTAAATAAAGAATGTATTCCAGGTCCCAGTCGGTGGGTATCATTCCCAAAATATTCACGCTGTATGGCAATACAAATGCGTTGCACAAAATACAGACCAGACTTTTGGTCAGATTAAAATCTGGAATGTCGGCAACACAACCGGCCGTGTAGTAAACTTTTTAGCTACTTTTAAGCTTAGACCATTCAAATGGTCTAAGCTTTTAAGTTACGTGCCCACTGCTGGGCAATGGTAAAATCCCCAAGCCACTAGATAAATGGTGAATATATAGTGAAGAATTCAACTAAAAACTTGCGACATAGTTTATATTAATTTATTTATAATTTAGTTTACTTTTTATATAATGATTACTATGCTAGAAATAAAAAAATTTTTTAATATAAATCATAAAATTAAGAAACATTTAAATTGGAACGGAAACAAACTATACGCAAGTAAACGGAAACAAACTATACGCAAGTAATACAATTATAAAATAAATTATTAATAAATTACACTACAAAAAAAACTTAGAAATTAAATACTATAATAGATATTTGCAATTTGCTGTCGGTCCCCGCGTTTACAACTATTTTTTTTAATTTTTAATATTATTTTTTTGATAAATAATATATTTTATATTACTTCATTTTACGAAAAACGAAGTCCAACATTCCAGAAGTTTAAATATATTATGTATTACCCCGCAAATTGCTAATGCGCTGGAACCTTGTCAAATTAACATTCACGTGACGTCATCCGCAACTCGATATATATGCGTACTCGCCGGCCAGTGATGCTAACAGTACTGAGTGTTCGGCTACGGTTTCATCACCAAAATGGCGGCCAGGCGCAATAGCAATTTGCGGGGATAATACAATGGTATACGAAGACCCCTAAAATCAAAATTATCATCCCAATACAACACAATTTAAGATCATAAAATGGTGTTATAAAAATGAAGGTATAATTTAAAAAATTCAAATCGCTCATTAAATAACGTTAATGACTATTTTGTACATCTGTAATTGGCATTTCCACACACACATATTGCGATTGTATCGGAGCAATTGCAAAGGATTCATACAATGATGTCTAGAATTTTGCTTTTTGGATGCACATCTTGTATTTGTTAATATATTATTTAATTAAGTTTTTCCGTTTTATTGATACAAAAACGCTAATGCAAGTTTTAAAACGTACGTTAAACCTGTAACACGTTCGTTAGATAAATTTATTCATAATGGTTTCATAAACCTCCGATATTGAATGTTGTTATTTTATATACAGGTGATTTTTTTCAGGTACGTGGTCTTCAGGGTCACATCCTAAAATACTTATACGAAATAGCGAAAAACACTCAAAGGAGTCTTGAGGCCGATTTTGACGAAAACTAAAGTCGTATCATAAAATTTTTGAAATATCAATTACACTTTTCGGGAATTGAATCGGCTTATTTTGAAAAATAAACACATGGTGTATAATTTCTGTGAAGAAGTGTCAAATGACAAACTGAGGGAAAGAGTAATTTAATAAAAATACAAATAATATATGGATCCGAAATCAGTCACCTGGGAACGTTCCCAGAACGCTGGCCGCATTGCCAGGTTGGATGGAACCGCTTATACGTTGCCGAAAATACAGGACAGTCTTTTGGTAGCGTGAGACTTCTATCAACTGTGTAGATAGGTCTCGATAAAGGCGGTGAGTTTCTGGACCCCATGGCCCCAGAGTTTCGACACAAAAAACCACAAATATGTATCCACTGCCAACGGATGCATATTTACGGCATTTTAGATCCTCTTGCCGAGCGGCAGCTGCGCACCTAACGCAGCCGTGTCTAGTAGATGGTGCGCAGACAGATCGTCAACGCACGAGGCGTCCCATCTTCCAGGACACCAAAGACATTCCGTCCGGGCTCTTGGAACCGTTGCGAGACCAAAGCTAATGGTTGGTCTAGCCTAGCCTAGCCGTCCTAGGACGGCTGGAATCCCGGCAGTGACGAGAGCCGGACGGATAATGTCTTTTAGTGCAGCATAGTGTGGTATTCTGCCGGCGCTCATGACACACGACAAGCCATGGTGACCTAAACTATCGACTTTATCTTTTTTTTTTATAGCTGGAGTACAGCAAACAGGCTGACGGGCCACCTGGTGGAAAGCGGTTACCGTCGCCTATGGACGTTTGCAACATCAGAGATGTCACCAACGCGCTGCCGGCCTCGAAGAAATTTTATGACACCCTTTTTGAAAAACTCCATATCGTAGCGCTGTGGGAAAACCTCGGCCGGGAGCTCATTCCAAATCCCCACGGTACGCAAGAGAAACGTTCTACAGAACTGTTGCGTACATGAGCGAAGTGGCTCAAGGAAGTGGGGGTGAACTCCCAACCGATGGCGAGCGGTGCGATGGTAGAAAGAGGACGAAGGCACCATTCTAAACAGTTCTTCGGAACACTCCCCATTATACAGTCGGTAGAATACGCAGAGAGAAGCAAAGTGTCTCCTAAGGCCAAGCGTATCTAAGCCGTCTGTGAGTATGGGATCATCAACAACGCGAACGGCTCGACGTTGAATACAGTCCAGGGGATTAAGTTGGTAGGCAGGTGCTCCAGCCCAAAGGTGTGAGCAGTACTCCATATGCGGCCTCACCTGCCAATTTGCTGAACGGCCCGTCCAAAGCTTCTGTGATCTAGATATATATTACCAGTATCTGTGGTTGAGCGGGCTAAGTCTAAGGCCGAACTCGCTGTAACGCGGGGCTCGATTCGATTCCTGATATGGTAAATTTCGGAAACGAATTTTCTGTAATTTCTTAGTCTGGGATCGGCCCCAGAGTGGTCCGTTGTATATAACCCATAACGCAAGCGTAACTTGCATAGCTTCTAGGTAAGCGTGCTTGATCTAAGACCATATCCCCGCTCAAATCGAGCGAGCTAATGTTTAAACGCGAACCTATACAGTAATTAAAAATAAAATAAAAGACGGTTGACGTCTCGGGACTCCCTACAGAAGTGATAACTTAAACTAATCTAACGTGAGATTAAGGGAAGCCAGACAGACTGGCGGCGTAACGCGTTACGTAACGAAGCGGTTTACCCTCCCGTAAGAAGTTATCACTTCAAAAAACTTGGAGATATACAATGTGTGTGTTTGTCTGCCGATTATTAAAAAAAAAACACTTTTTCAATTGGCCAGTAGTCGGCAAACTTATTAGCCAAAGAACCAAATATGTCATATTGATGAATATTACAACAATTTAAAATAAATTGGGAGCCAAATCTGCTTGTTTAGTAAACTTTTATTACACTAAATAAAACTGTATTCATTTATACCTAATTTGAATGAATTAAGTATGAATAAATATGAATGTATGAATATCTATTCATAGTTAATTTATATTTATTAATGCGAACAATGTATTATTGCATCCCCGTGGAAAGTTTGAGTAAGTCAGGTTTGTAAGTTGTTGTTTTTAATTTTAGGCAGGATTCCAAGTTATCATCAATAAGATTTACTATTGCGCCTTCGGTGGATATTTGTGCCAGAACCGCATTTAAGGAGCCAAAGAGCCACCCACATGCGGCTCTGGAGCCGCACTTTGCTGACCACTGTTCTAGGCTAATTCGAAAAATGATTCTGCATTTTGGCTACTACTAAAATAAACAAAAACATGAGCTGTAAAATTTTACTATTTCATATTGAATACACTTGGCAAAGAAGCAAGCATATCAAAAACAATGTAGTACTGAGCATAAGTGCCTTGATAATTCTATGAATGAGGCAAAAATTCATACTGTAAATTTAAAATATGTACATATGCTATTAAGTGATATTGGGTACTCGTAAAATCGCACTGTGATAATAAGATCCGGGTTAAGTGAGATAATAGTATAATTGTACTAGGGTGTGGTCACGGCTTCGCTTGCATTTACCTACAATATTTATAATTTGGTTATAAGACGCCATGGTATTTTAGTGGTTAGTGTACGCGTCTCAAACTTCAAGATTCGTAATTGAATTATATCTGGAAAACAACCACTTGTCCAGTTTTCTGCTCTAATTTGCATATTGTTACAATTACCATGTGGTAACAGTAAAGTCGTGGTAGCGTAATGGCTATCATTACCTCTTCATTATAGCCCCATACCACCTTAATTTTCTTCCTCTCAATTTTTCAGTCACGGGTGCAATTTTCAAAGATTATGTACTCATTTCTCGCCTTATCCATTCTTGTAACACCACATATCCATCTCAGCTGAGATGAGTATTTTTGCTGACACTAATAGTGTAATAATATTCGTAAAAGTGAGAAAACATTACTTTAAAATTTAAGTGAGAATGAGCCTTTAGCCGCTACAAATAGCTCTCAAAATGCCCAATCGACTCTTGAAGTGATCAAAGGGCTGGTAATTACCTCGTATCACGGATCAGTATGCTGCCCTCCTTATAGCAAATGCAGCACTTACAAATGGCAGTTTCGAGAAAAACGCAGTGAACCCATCTTTAGATCGATTCCAGCGCCACCTACCGGGTCTAATTGTGAATCTAAGCCATCACGGGACCTATACTCAAATGCAAATAAAATTTCATCAAAATCCTAGAGACCGATTCCAGCGCCAAGTATTTTGTTTAAATTCTAAAGTTTTCATTCAAAATAAGTTCCACTGGAGAACACTTTTTGAAGGTCATATAAGAAACTCCCCAGCAACACGTCTATAGTAGAATTATTTTGTCCGTGCAGTTTGGGTCATTAATCAAACTCGGCCTCAGCCCGGCTAGGGCGTGAGCATGTTGCGCGAGCGCAATGCCATTATCGATATAAACTCATTCTTATCAAAGAATGATGATTATCATTCTTATAAAAATCATTATTATCTTTTTTGCTGTTAATTTTAAACTTAGATATAAGTATTTATATTTATTTTTAATATAACTTGTTACATTCTAAACTTTTGTATTTATAGTTTTTTAATACATAGATACCTAATTAATAATTTATTTTCAATCATTATTATTTTAATAAATACGTTGTTTTATCTAATTTTTTCTTTCATTTATACCACTAACCCACAAAATGACAAAACTAAATACACTATCGATAACGCTTTTCGACAACAATAATGCGTATCACTATGCCTGCCCATAAGGCCTGTGAGTGGAAGAGAGAGCGAAATACTCGCTTCACCGCTCCGATTATTTATGAGCCAAACTGCACGGAGAAAATAATTCTACTATAGCTAAAAATTGTTTTACTTGCGATTCGAATAATTCATAAAGTAGTCCACAGGTAATGAATACGGAATGATTTATTTGGATAAGGGTTAATATAAAGGTATGGATAACATGGCCTGATGGTCCCCATTTCTATCAGCTTTTAAAATGTAAAAGAGTAGTTATAATGACATAACTACCATAGTTGGACATATGGTATCGCGAAGTTTTTTGCATATATTGGTATGTTCTTCAATATTGTAGAACATGTTTTTATTCTGTCATCAACAGTTTCCGCAACCCATGCGATGAAAGACATTTTATTACACTTTGGGTTACATTATTGATGTTTTAGTAGGAATCCCTAATTTTTTTCTAGTAACAAATATAATGTTACTCAGAGATAATGTAACATTCTAAAGGTGAAAGAATTTTTGAAAACGGTACAGTTGTTTTTGTGTTTATTTGTTACAATCATATAAAAATACAAATTTTTTCTCTTTATATTATTAGTATAGATCAGCGTCTTGGGATACCATTTGTGAAAAACATGAAAAATCCGAAATATTGATCTTATTTTTGAAGTGAAACTTTTTTATCGGCGTTGGAAAAAAATTACCGTCACATTTTTCGGTTACGCGTCACGTCACATTTTTCCATTTTGCGTAGCAACGAGTTGTTGATAAATGGATTGTGAGACGAGCATTGTAATATTTCTTTACTTTATTGTGTTTTAATTAATGTGGGTTTTGCAATATAAATAGAATAAAAAAGTGCATATATAAGATTTTGAAATGGCAAGTATAAATAGACATGGAAATAAGACAAAAATATCCATATGTTGATGTATGTATATTTTTCACAGGTAGCGCATTCCACAGGCGATTATAGATTGAATATAGAACTTATATTATGGCCGGTTCATATATTATACTATTAATTCACTCACATTACCATCGGTTGAATTTTGACATTGTTTGTATGGAGTTTTTATCAAATTTCAACCGATAGTAAGCCAAAGGCGATTGAACGGTCGATAAGTTATGGGACCCAGCCATTAATCAAATTGGTTTGGTTAAGGCTACGTTATTTTTTTGTATTAATATAAATGAGAATTAAGATTTCTGTTGTTACGTTGAACTATCGTTAATATGGTTTATAGTTTATACTTAATAGTTTTATTAACCTCGAAAATAATATAAAACAACGCTTTAAAGAGAATTTTTCTATTTTATCTTATGAAATTACCAATAAATATTGATGATTAACATTTTATTTTATTATTTTTAACAATGGACGAAGATTATCCTCGAAAAATGTCGATGTACAAGTTTCTTGGCACGCTTTTAGTGTTGTGGTAATTCTCTTTTCCTTGCAGTTATATGTAACAATATTATAAAGAGGAAATATTTTTATTTTTGTATGTTTGTAATGCATAAACTCAAAAACTAGTGAACCGATTTCAAAAATTCTTTCACCGTTAGAATGCTCCCTTCCAAAATTATATAAATGTTTATAGATAAATATACATGTACATATATTTAAATAACATCGTATTATTCATTTTAAATAACTTGTTTTTTGAAAGAAAAAAAAAATACAAGCTTTTGAGATCTTGGATCATGTAGCAGTAGACTGCTAGCCAAGACAAGTAAAACGAGCCCAAACAGGACGGGTTTATCTTATTTAGTTCAAGAGTTCCTATGACCACCTTCCGACTCCATCATCAGATCAGCTCTATTTAACCATATTATTGCATTGTCACGCGTTATACATATGTATGCATAATTTCAGCTCAATTGGAAACCGGAAAGTTGGTCACATTTAACTTGCAAGATTCCACCCGAACTTACATACATACATTCTAATATACGTATAAGATAATATAGGTACATCCATTACAAGTTAAACAAAAACTTGTAATGAAAAAAAAACATATATTTGTCCGGTGTATTTGATTATATTGAAATTTTTGAATAAATTACGAATGACAGGACTTTAAATCATGTAAAACCACCTCCTTTCTTTCTTCTCCTGAAAGAAACAAGGAGAAATCATCGCTGACTACATAAAAGTATTATGCAATCCATCCTTTATATAACTGCTTGTATTTCCCTGTGTTTTATGCAGCTATATTTCATTAATTGTGGTTTTACATCAAAGGGTAACGAACATAAGTAAACAATTACCAAATCGCGTAACCATGTATATAAATGTGCACACACAAAAACGCGAATCGTTGTAATATCATAAACTATACCCCCATTGGCTCAGCGACTCAAAGTGGGTCTTGGCCTCCGAAACGAGAGCATATGGCTTTTCTCGGTCCTGTGCGGCTTCTTGCCAAGCTCCAACAGGTCAGCCTCTACTCTGTCCTTCCAGCGATATTAAGGACGGCCGACCGGACGCCTACCTACTCATAATTAAAACTCAAAAACAACAAAAATCATAAACTATAACGTCGAATAATTAAATCCATTGAAAGTGAATATAGATCATCGATTCATCTAGATCAAAAACAAGCATAAAAACATGAATATTGTGCGTAAGAAGTTTGCGCAATTCCCAAATAATACCGGCACATCCTACTTCAGACCTTGGCATTGAGAACCACCTGCCTTGTATATAAGCGGGCTGAGCTTACTTCAGGCATCACTCGAACGAGATCACAGTCGGCACCATGCAATTGGTTAGTTTATACAATTCGTTAAATTAGTTCAGTGATGTTTTTCATATCGATTAGTGCAAGTGCTTTTTTTATTATTAATTTTCGAGTTGTGTTTAAAATTATTTTGATCTTAAGTTTCTGAATATATTTCGGGTTTATACACACCCGTGTATAGGTTCGTAAGCGTTGTGCATTTTGCCAGAATTAAATAATAATAAAAAAACAAATGATTGAATTAGTATCAATACACAATGGAAAGTATGGTTTTTAATTTCGACGTTTCGGCCACTTTTCAGTTGCCGTGATTACAGAAGACAAACGGTGTCAAGTGTTAACGATTAAACGTGGAGATAAAAATCAATTGAAATAACGCGCTAAAACCTTTTAAGCGTAGTTAATTATTTGTACTAGTCGCCAAATCTTAATAAAAATGTTAGTACAGTTGCACTTAAATTATAACCGAAATTTGACTTCATTTACTACTAGGATATGTCCACGACTTCGTCTAAGCTTTACTTGAAATTTAAAATTACCGCAGCATTTGAAAAACAATGTAAGCCATGATTTTAGTGAAAACTGTCTCGGAATAAACTAATTTTTACGCTCCCGAACAAGTTAAAAACCGTTCCCGGGAAAATTCTCGCCGTATTCCCGGGATAAAAAGTATCGCACATTTTATTACATCAAATTTGCTATCGATCAGAAAAAAACATTGGAATTCGTCTTTTTAATCTGATATAATATTTAATATTTTAAATCATTCTCAGAAATTGTTCTGCGGGGTTCCCAGGATAAATTGTGCAGAGTTTAAACATAATTCAAATATAAATCCAATTTTTTTTATTCAAAATAAATTCCACTGGAAAACACTTTTTATAGGTCATACATATAATTTATAATTTAATTTTACTTTTTATAAGGTAAAATTTTATTTTATTTTCTTATTTGCTAATAACATATATAATATTATATATAAGAATTAGCTGTCGATCAGCGAAAACCGCATCGAAATCGGCCCAGTAGTTTTCACGTGAATTTCGAATGAAAAGACAAACCGACGAACAGACAAGAAATTTTATAAAAATTGCATCGTGTTCTCCGTCGTTTATAGAGTCTATTGCCTATATGTTTAAAATTCTATAATATTATAGATAAAAATTGACATAATAAGAATATCAAAATAAAAACTAAATAGGTATTAAAAATATAGCAAATTATAACACCAATTCTTAAAGTAAACTATTTTATAAATATAAACTAACTTAAAAATAAATAAAATATAAATAAATATAATAAGTCGGTCTAGTCCTGCCAACCCTCTATTACGGCAACATGCCTAGAAAGCTGGCAGTTATGCTTGTCCACTGGACATAGGCCTCCCCAAGTCAGCGCCACCCATAACGGTCCTTTGCCTTCCCTATCCAGCGCCTACCGGCGACCTTACGCTTGTCGTCGATCCATCGGGCTGGAGGGCGTCCGACACTACATTTACCGAGACGCGGTCTTCACTCGGGGACTAGTCTGCTCGATCGGCCATAGGACCTGCGACAAATGTGACCGGCGTACTGCCACTTCAACTTGCTAATTTTGCGAGCTATGTCGGTTACCTTGGTTCTCTTACGAATATCCTCATTTATAACTGTATCCATAAGAGAAACACCCAACATAGCTCACTCCATAGCCCGCTGGGCGACTTGAAATTTTTGGACCAGTCCTACCGTCAGTTACATCTACTCGTATGTTCAATTCTTTGAGCTACGAAAGTTTCTATCGGTTGCCTAGAACCAGCTATTTGGCAATGGTCTTACGAATCCTATACTTGACCTCTATGGACCCAAAGTCACCACCACTCACCTCAATCGGCTTAATTATTTATACTTCGTTCTGAAGACATATACTAGTCTCGGGCCAAGCATTGAGAGGAGAGGGTTTAGTCCAAATGTTTAAAGTCACTCAGCGAGCTACGTTAGAGGCCATCCACAAACTACGTCACATGAATTTCATGATTTTTTGACCCTTCCCTCGTCTTTGTCATAACTGGTCACATTCTTGAAACTCCTCACTCCTTATTGTGACATCAAATATTTTGCAATTCTACATCAAGGAATTACGAAATTAAAACAGCAGTTCTGTAATTACCTAAAATATATCATGAGATTTTGAAATTTGGCATCACGAAATTACGGAACCCTCCCATCATCACACAATGTTACACTTTGTGGACCCGTTCCCCACGCCTAAACGTGTGACGTATATTTAAAAAAACCCGATTCGAAGATATTCGTAAGATAATTAAAGCCACCAACATAACTCATATTAGCAAGCTGAAGTTGCAACGCGCCGATCTGTTGCAAGACATGGTCAAAGGAGTAGATGAGTCCTGAAATAGAGACCGCATCTTAATCATCTTAACGTAGGACGCCCAGGCCTGGTGGGTGGACGACCCTCGCAAGGTCGCTGGTGGGTGCTGGATGAGGAAAGCGAGGACCGAGTTATGAGATACAAACTTGAGCACACCTACGCCCATCAGTAGATTGTTATTATCTGATAACGTGTTCAGATATTATTCATTTATTACTTGCTTGAACAACATTTTTAATGATAAATATTATTAATATTTTTTCTCTGTTTTCCCTTGGTAAAAGGTATTTTTAGTTTTGCTGCATAGTAATAGAGAACTGAAAACTATTTATTTCTTATACATTAGCTGGCTTAAATCCAGTGCCTATTTAATTTCGTGGTTCACACGCTTCTATACACTTCCAAGGGTTATAAGACACTTTTCGCAAAAAATCGCAGCCTAGATTTAGAATTCTGCTGCGACATTAATTCCGTGATACACGCGCTTCTATAGATCTCTATTAGCAGATTATTTCTGTCTAAAAATCTCAGCCTGATTTTAATCCTTCTGTCGGTTTAATTCCGTGGTGTGCGCACTTCTCTAGAATTCAGGAAGTTACAACAGATTTTGCGCAAAAAATAACACAGTTCGAATTTAATTCTGGTGCGGAATTGTTGCCATGATGTGCGCGCTTCTTTGGAGTTAGAAAGCTTTTCTTAGAAACAAATCGCACATGGTCTACCTTACGGAATCAACATTTCATTACCCAAGAGAATTATTTGAGAAATGCTCTATATAACCTTAATTAAAACCACTTAAATAAATAAAAAACAATTACCATATTAAAACAGTTTCAACAAATTTTATGGCTCCAACGCTCAAATATAATGATCAAATAATGATATTTTGTGAATGGGTTCGGCTTCGCAATGATTTGTTAATCGCTAAATCATTGAGTGTTGAATATCGATCACGATTCAAAAGGTCTCTTAAAAATTGCTATGATCCGTTAATATTAAATAACAGTTTCGAAAAAGTGCTGTTTGTTACACAATTAGTATTTTAAGCGGTTTTACTTATGTACAATAGCGACTTGGACACATGTTACAGGGCCTTAAAAATGGCCTGGACTTTTGAAGGGCTTGCGTGGGGTCATGGGAAGGCCAACACGTAGAGGCCCCTTTACAAATTTGATGTACATGTGCCACGACACTGACCAGCGATTATCCCAGTCTACACCATATAGTAATGTACCCAAGGACAAGCCTCGGTCACTATTAAAAGAAATGAGAACAAAAGATACCACGCTGTTGCGGTGAACTGTTAGTGGAACTATGGATCTGGATCTGGAGGGACTATGGCTTTTGCCCGTCGCAATGTTCTGGGAACATGGGTAGTATGGGCAGACAGTGACGCGCCACTCCCTGCATGGGCCCGAAAAAATGCCGTAGAAGATTCATCGTCGTCAGCCATTCGCAGTCCACTGCTGGACGTAGGCCTCCCCAAGACGAAGCTAAAAGATTGGCGAGGGCAAAATGTGTATGAGTGGCTAAGGGATGTCGGGAGATGAGCCGAAGCTACTTCCGACGTTACGCCATTTATCACTTCTACCTTTGGAGCTTGAGTCTGAGCTCTAACGATCTCCACTTTATACTGGTTGGCTAAGGCAAGCATGGAGGCCTTGTCTTGGTCCCCGGTGTTGGGTACGAGGTGTCGCTACTAACCCAAGTATTTGGCAAAGAGTCCCCCCTGCGGCTTATCTTCTTTATTATAATTTTCTTATACAGTATAGAATATGACTAAAAACTACCATCTATCAGCGAAACTTCGTTCCTGCTTCCATGAGGACGAATTATTTTATTGTGAATTGAAACAGCAGCACTAAAAAACGCGGCCGTTGTACCACATTTTTGCTTATATATGTCTTTCCTACGGTAATGACGTGCTTTATCGCTCCAAAAAGTATCCTAGGAGTTGAACAGGATGTAATATAGTTCCCGTAATCTATCACAGGGGGTCACGCGGACCAGTAGGGGATAGTGTAGACTCCCCCCCTGTTCTTGACCAGGGGTGACCTAAGTTCTCACTCAGCCAAGAATAGGGGTGTCACAACTGTAGTACTTATGGTCTAGTTTCTATGGCACCCCATAAAAGCGCATAGGAAAGGGGCGCCGGTTAGGTTTAGCGGGCAGCCTGACGGCCGATATCCCGGTGTCGACCGCTTGGAGGCCACGTTGGTAATACGGCCGTTCGGGAGTCCCACACATCCCTCGGTGTAAGGCTTACCCCGGCCTGGGGATGGTGTCCCAAGAAAAGACAATCCGAGGTTTTGGTGGGAATTGAAAGGTTATGTTGAGCTGTGCAGTTTTATTAACTAAAAATGTGTAAAATTACTCTAAAATGAACAATAACTGTAAGATAATTGTGTTTTTATGAAAAATGTGAACTATATTGTCAAATGTGGCCTTTATAGTTTTTACAAGAACTCCGTTGAACGGCGTGGGTTGTAGATTACAATACAACTACGCTACAATACGAAGACTTCACAATGGGCTTTATGGACTAAGATTGTTTTGCCTGCCTTTATGGCTAATTCTGCTACCACTACAATCCTCCTGCCTCATAAAAAAAAAGATATCAGCAAGTTCTGTGTAGAATTTCATTTCAATCCATCTAGTAGTTTTGACGTGATGCTATAGATGGACAGAAAAACAATCAGTCTTAGAAGTTGTAATTTTGGAAACTGCTGATCCGAATTATAGCCCCTGAAATATTTATCTTTTCTAAAAGTTTCTACATATATATTACTTTTTCTTTTCTGTGTGTTTCCCCAATAATCTGGGGGTTGACACAATATTTATTCTCCTTCTATACGCCTCTATACTAGCATATGACCCCAGTCTCTCCAGAAATCCTCACGTCATCCTTTAACACAAATCGTCAATCCTTTTTATGGGCTACCTTTATTCTGACATCCTTCAATCTTCCAATTTAACATTCTTTTGTCACAGGATTATTATCCCTACTTATAACATACCCATATCAACTTAATCTTCCTCCTCTTAATTTTTCAATCATGGGTGCAATTTTCAAGCTGCATTTTTTTTGTAACAGTCTAACTTCTGATAATCGCGACATATTTCAATTTTTTTCTTTTTTCTTATTCCATACTTATTTTTACTGTTTCATGCATTGTTTTCCTTTGAAGATTCTTGTACATTATACACACAATTTTTGCTATTAACTTTACTGTTTGAACAAATATTTTGCTCAATTTCAAAAAACGCATCCAGTTAAATATTACTATCAACAATCATCCAAAATCTAATCCCATGTAATCCAAAACCAAATTCTCATCTAAATTATGTTATTCTATTTCTTCTATATTTAATGCTAGCTTAAATTTAATATTATATTTGTAATTTAATTTACGAGTAAACCAACATGTAAAGTCCTAACTGGGTCAATCAGTTTGAGTTTGAGAGATTTTTAGTTGTACACTAGATTTGAGATTCACGATGTATCCGGGTTGTAGCAAAAAGGCGTTGGTTTGATTTATCTCGTCGAGGGATCGGCATATAGATGAGTTGTAGTACTTCAAGCGAAACTATTTTTATATGGCTATGAGCAGCAGAAGGCTTTTTAGCATGAACTTGTTGAATAATGTTAATTTATTTTTTAATCGAATAGACGAAAAGAAACCCATATTTCAAAAACTGATCTACATTTTTTGCTAAGGTTAATTTCTTAATAGCTCGAGGACCTTAAATTTTTTCAGAATTTTAGGTTCACAATTCGACATTCTGTAGAGAGATACTTTTTACACATTCAAAGCGCATATTTGTCTACCTATGGATTTAAATACGGTATCAAGAAACAGATTTTTTTCTTATACATCTACATATATGACGGAAATTATCTAAATCTGTCACCTTAGCTAGGCCTCGTTATATGGAGTAGACTTAAAAAAATACTGGCTTAATGTCGTGAAAGATAATAAAGGTCTCAAAATAACACAATTAGGATTTAACGCTTAAATGATGATGCCCTGTATATGATTGGGGCCGCTCCTAATTGTTTTCACTCGATTTACTTCATCACTGTGTAGCGGGTCTCTTCCCAAACTTTTATCTTTGATTAGTTGATGCTTAAAATGATAACATTTCTATATTTTTTTTACTTTTTATAGTTAATCTTAGCTGCTTTCATCGGAGTCTGCGCCGCTGGTGCCCTCCCGACATACATCCCTCCTCAATACAGATACAACGCTGCATACTACCAGGATGGTAGGCCCAGAGCTTCTTTGGAGAGGAGTGCGGCTATCCTGAGATCAGAATCAGAGGTCAACGAGAATGGATACCATTACGCTTATGATACTGAGAATGGTTAGTTGTTTTCATGAATACTTTTTGGCTGAACTCAATCAGTTTCGTATCTAGGGCTGTATAGGAGATTAGTGCACAACAGCTTTCAGTTAATAAGTCTTACCTTATAAATCAACGAAAGTTTATTAAGGTCATAACGTGGTAGAACCATGATGAAATATCTTGATTGCAGTTCTTAGGGGGGTACGATCGATGTGATACCTTGCTATCACAAAATATCGGCATGGAATGCTCAGTCTTGAGTCAGTCGTATTTCTTGAGTAAGAGTACCCATGTCTTCTATCTCGACCCGCCTCCCCATCGCAGCCCCTTTTAGCAATCCTAAAGACTGGTGACGCGTGTTAACACCCCTGGTGTTGCAAACGTCTATCTATAGACAACGGTAAATTTTCATTAGATGGGCCGTCTGGCTGTTTGCTAGCTACTAGCAAGTAAAAGGTGGACCACCTCGCTGGTTAGCTATTCACGCGCGGACGGTGAGTGAACCACTCGGCAACAACCCGCTGCTCAGAGTGATAAAAGTATAGACCCAGTGGCAATCATGACTAGTCGGCAATTCGTGTATCACGCGACGTTCACTCATTGACTAGGTGTGATTTACTGGTTAATAACTTGGCGTCTGCCCGTGGAAAGTAGTGCCTGTCAGGTACCGGGTGGCTGCACAGAACTGTGACCCTTAAACTCTTCCTAGTTGAATCCTAATATATATCACCGTAAAATTGTAAATACCGTTAGACTATAATCTATCTCGCGAGATTGTAAACTGTCGAAATATTGTGAACCGCAATGCTGCTTACAATGTAACGCATTATGTTTCGGTTTTTTATCGATTTTAATCTATCGACATGAAATCGTCAAATTGTGAAATGTTATGCCATGAAACGCACCTCACGCGCTGATATATTATATACTAGAACGTATCTAAATGATGAAAAGATGTCTTTAGAGGAAATCAACAAAAAAAATTATTGCCTCCTCCACTGTCATTGATCCGGACAGGGTATTATGGAATTTTTTTCGTCTTTGGTTAATTTTGGGTATCTTTTTTTATTATCTTTTCCAAATGTCTTATGACTATTACGTGTATTTCTTAATCTATAAGGCAATAAATGGAATTAAATTCATGAAAGCTATAATCCTCATTAGAGCATTTGTAAATATCAGATATGAATCCATTCTATTTTCCAGGTATACAAGCTGAGGAATCTGGAGTTGAAGCCAACGGCATCCAAGCCTCAGGTGGTTATTCCTACACAGGAGACGACGGTCAGGTATACTCTGTGAGGTACACCGCTGACGCCAATGGCTTCCAGCCCCAAGGAGCTCATCTCCCTACTCCACCACCAATACCAGCTGAGATCGCCAGGTCTCTCCAGGAGAACGCAAGGGATGAAGCTGCTGGTATCTTCGACGATGGTAAGATTTGAATTTACCTACAAAAATCCTTATTCCTGAATTATTGCTGGTTCCTATATCTTACTAATAGCTTCTGCCCGCGACTTCGTCCGCGTGGAATAGTCAAAAAAAGGGAATTAAAAAACACCCCTCCATTTTGAAACATTCTTCATTGGTGCTCCGCTCCTATTGGTCTTACCGTAATGATATATAAGTCTTTAGCCTTCATAGATAAATGGGCTATCTAACAGTTCAAATCAGACCAGTAGTTCCTGAGATTAGTGCGTCCAAGCAAACAAACAAACTCTTCAGCTTTATATATTAAAATAATAGTATAAGATTTTGTTTTATTGCCTGAAGCAGGCAAACAAATGGACGGCCCACTTGATGGAAGGTGGACACCGTCGCCTATGGACGTTTACAACACCAGGGGCGTTGCCAACGCGTTGTCGGCCTCTAAGAAATTTTATAACGCCTTTCTTATGTTTAAGAAGGACGTTATAAAATTTCTTAGAGGGCCATTATGTAGCGCAGAGGGAAAACCTCGGCGGGAAATTCTCTTCAGATCATTGTTGTATATTACTACTATTCATTCACTTGCCTTACTTACTTGGTTGTATTTTGCATTTGTCTATACATTGATAATTATCGCGCACTTGAAGTATACGGCCACTTGCAACAAACGAAACTTATGGTGACACTACCACTCAGACTGGAGCAAATGGGAAAGTTCATTAATTCGATTATCCGACTCTAAGAACTAAACCAATATAAAATTTATTTTGGCTTATAGTCACTTACTGTTTGAAATTCCAACGTCATAACCAATTTTAAATGTGATTTATTAATTACAAAAGCGAGAAAACAATAATTAATACTTCCGACATAACCTAGCATCACGATGATTAACGATCTAACACCAAAATACCATAATTAACCCCATAAAAATCTAAACAAGACTACTAAATTACAGCTTTACTTAATAGCCTTGAGTTTATCGCCTATTCGTGGTCAATGGCCCAAAGCCAAGGCCACTTTACAAGCTATTATTTAACTTGCAATGGATGTACCTATGTATGTATGTAAGCATGTATGTATGTATGTAAGCATGTATGTATGTATGTAAGCATGTATGTATGTATGTATTTAACTTCGGGTGAAATCTTGCAAGTTAAATGTGACCAACTTCCCGGTTTCCGATTGCGCTGAAATTTTGCACACATATGTATATCGCGTGACAATGCAATAATATCGTACCATGGAGCTGATCTGATGATGGAGTCGGAAGGTGGCCATAGGAACTCCTGTACCAAACAAGATAAACCCGTCGTGTTTGGTCTCATTTTACTTGTCTTGTAGCAGCAGAGTGCTACTGCTTCTACATGATATGCAGGATCTCAATGAATGAATGAATGAATGAATAACTTTATTGCACATAAAATCAAAAGCTTGTATTTAAAAACCTTTTTACAAAAGCTTATTTTTACATCTGAAAGAGAGTGTCGGGGTGAAGGTAAGGAAAGGAATGCTCCGGTGGTTCGGGCATGTGGAAAGAATGAATGATGGAAGAATGACTAAACAGATATACAATGCAAAAGTGGATGGATGCAGAAGTCGCGGAAGGCCACGACACACCTTCCATGATCAAATTGATCGTGTACTAGCAGAAGGTGATGTCAGGAGCCTTAAGAACAGACGAGCGTGCATGACAAGTACTATGAATGTCAAAGAAGCAAGTGAGGTGTGTAAGAATAAGCCTAAATGGCGCTCTGTTGTTCGTGCCTACCCCGCAAGGGACCTGGCGTGAAGTTATGTATGTATGTTATTTTTACATAATGTACCATTTTATCATAAGAGTGTATTTAATTCTTTTTTCAAAGTTTCCAAGGAGAAGGGAATTACATCACTAAATAATCTCTAAAAAATGAAAAATAAAGAACGTGATCTCAAAAGCTTGTATTTAAAATCCTTTAAAAAAAAGTTTATTTTCTTAGTTTGGGGTGGCGAAGTTCGTCAGTGGGGTAAGTTCACACACAAAAATGAGTGCGCTTTATAACTTCTTTAAACGGAATTTAACGCCAACTTTACAAAGACAGTTTTCAATAGTGTCTTGCTTCATGGACTGACTAACTTATCAAACACGGAAATAATGAAAGGTGTATGGAGTTACTCCTCTGGCGGAGTTCGCCACCTTGACCATATGGGAAAATGCGAAACATTAATGTCAGTCCTTTAGCAGGAACTGTAGATGGTAGTAGTATGTAGATAGTAGTAGTGTGGATTAACGTAGATCAATTGACTGAAATAAAAATAAAGATGGGATTTTAAAAAGTGATGAAGGTGTATGTCTTATGATTTTTTCCTATTTAAAAGAAAACCAATGTCCTTTTCTGTATCCCTGGTATCGTATCTAATACTAATATATAAAGCTGAAGTGTTTATTTTTTTCATAGAACGCGCTAATCTCAGGAACTACTGATTGTCTGATTTGAAAAATTATTTCAGTGTTAGCTAGCCTTCCTCGAGAAGTCTATAGACTATAATAATATATCATCACGCTAAGACCAATAGGAGCGGAGCACCAATGACGATTGTTTCAAAATCGGGGATTTTTTTTTTATCTTACTTTTTGTTACCTATTCCACGCGGACGAAGTTGCGGGCTCTGTATTATATAATTATAATAGAACTCTTTGTACATTGACCATTTGAAAGTTATTCTACTATCCCTTGGGAACAGTACTTTTTACTGGAAGAAAGGTATCTTATGTCCTTTTGTGTACCTATGATACCGTGTATGCAAGATTTCATGATGAGTTCAGTGATTTGACGCCCTCCGTAATTGAGCGGGCCAAACCTTTACCGGCCCACTGCACTATAACGTAGAGGTTCCGGATTCGATTCCTAGCATGGTAAATTTCGCAAACGAAGTTTTTTGGGCTTAGGGTGGTCCATATTACCCATAAGAAAAACGCATATTGTATGCCAATAACAATATTTAATCAATTACCCATCAATATTAGCGGGCTACCATTGAATCGGTTCAAACCCTATATGACAACTTTTTTACTTAATAGATTATACTATAGCGTAGACGAATATATTAATGACAATACAATAAAATAAGATAATAATGTTGACATTTTTAAGTTTAATATTTTCACTAATTTAAATTTTGTTTTTAAAATGTTTAACAATTCATTTTTATTTTTTTTGACATGTATATTTAATTAAATTAATTTGTAAACATTAGTTTAGGGTAATGCGAGTGTATTTGCACGTCATGTAAATGACAAAACATACTGGAAACTTTATATTATGTAACACCTATTCATGTACCTATGTTTTTGCAAATAAAGACTGATTGATTGATTGATTGATAACACAAGCGTTATTTGTTTAGCTTGGGGTTATACAATGTGTGTGTTAGTCTGTAAATATGTCAAGGGCTTCATAACATATACCTAGGCTTGTACGCAAAAAGGCATTTTTTTTTGTTGTTTACTAAAATCTATGCATGTTACAATTTAGAAAGTCTTACCTGTATGGAAGTGTACCTAAAAAAAAGGGTATTCCAAATTTCAGCCTTATACAATCAACTAGTTTTGTTTTATTCACAATTTTGTCCCTTGTGCAGACAAAAGTGCAGTTTTACACTTTTGTCTGCACGCCCATTTGTTATGAAGCCCACGATATATACAAAAGGTGTGATAGCATAAGAAACAAACATTGGCATATTAATTAGTATATTATTCTTAATTCCAGGAAGCTACCGCGACGCTAAATACAGTCCAGGTGTTATTCCTACCCGCACCTACCAGCCTGCTCGGTACATCGCTCCGGCGTACAGACCTGGTTACCATTATTAAGATGACAAATAGACCGACGTAGCAAAAGTGCCATTGTAATTAGTAATAAGTAATGTAAACAAAGCAAGCAAAATAAAATTTTTGATGGTTTTTTATTTGCTATTTTTTTGTTGCTATAATCCACGTGCCGTACCTTTATTATTACTTATAGAAGCCATTCAAATTTTAAACAATTGCTTAGCAGTAATTAGAAAAAAACTTTGTGGTAGCCTCTTAAGAATGAGGTAGTTAAGTAATTCTTAAATAACTGTCAACATTATAAGAACGCCGATATGTAGCTTAAGCAGTGGCTAAGAGGCAAGATGGCGGTTTTTATTTGAATCAGCTGATGATGCCGAAAAATTGTTAGAAATTAGAAATAATAAAAGTCAGCAGACAAAATCACAAGATACAGATTAAAAATCGAACTTTTGCCAACAATATTTGTTCTTTTTCTTTTTTTATTTAATTATTTTGGTTATATTCATATATATGTAATTCTTTATTATACACCAGAGCATATTAACAACCAAAGAAAATGATGCACAGATAGTGCAAAGGGCGGCTTTATCGCTACAGAGCGATGTCTTCCAGGCAACCCTAGACCAGGATTGATAGAATTTTCATTGTTTCAATAATGATTATCATTCATATTTCATTCTGTACGCCTCTAAGCAAAAGCCAATTGAAGTTTACAAATAAAAAATATACCTATTTATATTATTTTTCTTTTTTATTGCATGAGTTCAGTAGACAGGCAGACGACCCACTTGATGGAAAGTGGTTACTATCGTGTATGGACATTTGCAACACCTAAGGTGCTACAAAAGCCCTGCTGCTCTATTAAGGGAGACTGGAACTTGATCACTAATGCCGGAACACAACTTAATGTTGTTATGGCGGCATGCTCCATAAACCAGGGTAGTAGCCATCCAGATGGGTAAATACCCTACCACCTGCCGGTGGCTTATTTTGTCGTCTCTTATGACAGGCCGCCTGGCATTAAGGTATGTATTCACGCCCTTTTTGAAGAGCCCCATAATTTAGCGCTCTGGGAAAACCGCGTGAGGAAGTTTATTCCATAGCTTGGACACATGGCATGAAGGAGCGTCCGCCACGTACCGTGGAAACCTTCCAAGTGTCTAGGAATTGTGGATGAACTCCCAATTGCTGGCAATAAAATAGCGGCGTAGACACAAAATCAAATAGCGCATCAGAGCAGTCCTCTACCTGTGCGATGCTTACGAACTAATTAATCAATTTATCAAAACGATTCATATTTTAATACGATGAAAAATGAAGATTAATGATGCAGTCAGTCTAAATAGTTATACCTAAGTGCTTGATATAAATGTTCAATAACAAGAATAAATAATTGTACTGTAAGGCCTTGTACTCATCAACGAGCTGTAACCATAACCGAAAATTTGTAATAGAAAATAAGTAAATCTATACATAAGTGTTCTACTTAGTCATTTTTTGTGTACATATATATATACAACTGGCCCATAACAGAGAAGATTGGAAGAGGCCCCACTGACAAGAGCATGCTCTTAAATGATAAATGAATGAAATGAAATGAATATATACGTGTTTGTGTATTGGGATGAATCAGAAAAAGTTTTTTTTTGTTGCAAAAGTTGCTCAAAATTTTCTGCAAAGTGCCGAAATGGGCCTTGTAAATTTTTTCATTGCACTTTCCTTAAGAATAACATAGGACAAAATTGGTTTTTCTTCTTATTTTTAGATCTAATGGACAACACGTTATAATGTAAAGGTACCTATTGATATTTTTGTAGATAATTGAATACTCTACAAAAAAAATATGAAGTCAAAAGTTGTTCGACGTCAAAGTCAAGTTCACCATCAATGAAGATGTTTTCTCAAAATGTTACTAAATTGTTTTTGTTGAGCTGAATACGTACTAAAATTAATACATGCAATATATACACGTATATAGGCGCGTGAGCTGTGACCTATTACGGAGTTTGGTTACGTGCAACGGTTACGGCTCGCAGATGTGTACCCGGCTTTAGGTTTTTGACTTTGATAGATTGAAAAGATAATAATCTGCAGAATATTCACATTTTATGACTAGAATATATTAACTGACCTCATTTGAATATCATAGAACAGTATTCATCAAATGTCGAACTTATCATAAGCTTTTATACTCAATGCACTATAGTGAACTTATATTACGCAGATTAGCATTGATCAAGATTATGTGTAAGAATATTTTTTTATATACAGCCGAAATATTACACGTGCTTCTGTCTTTCAATGTGATTCAAAATAGTTTATTTTTTTTTAAATTTTGGTTTCGTATTTCTATATAAATCGAACATCAAAAGTGAAACCGTCTCGGATAGATAGACACCACTAAGTGTGTAAGTGTTATGCCAGAAATAGTTTTTTGGAAAGCGATGAAAAAAATTTGTAAATCCAATTCTATATATTTTAATTTAATAAACTAAAATTACATATACCATTTTTCATCATAAAATTCGTTGCCAAAATTAATGTATGTTTCTTATGTATATCAATTTATTATAAATATGGGTACATCCTCAATTATCACTATTGAAACTAACCTATTAATTTATAAATTATTGCTTGAAATGTTGTTGTTAATATAATTTATGAGCTTGATAAATTAATTATAGAGTTAGATTTTAGGTTGCTTGATGGTCTCTGTGGTTGAGCTACGCTTCTGTCGCCCTTCTGGCTGGGCGTAAAAAGCGCAGGGCACATGGGAGGAGGGTGGTTTTAGTGGGTATTGGTTGCTGCCCGTGCAGCTTTTTGGAGTCTCCACACAAGCTGATCGATTGCGAGCGGGTAACGACGAGAAATCGAGTTACCCCATCGCATGAGATAACGGTCTAATCCCTTGCAAAGGACCCAGTATTGTGCGTAAACAGCATTTCCCCCGCCTTTTAAAAAAAAGGTTCTGTCGCCCTTGGCGTCCTCCAGCATCTGGGGAGCAGAGGACTCATGCCCCTGTTGACGAAGTGAGTATGTCCTGCTTTCCGGGACACTCCCAAGCACTGATGTGAAGGATTGCGTGGGCGTAACTACTTTCCAAGTCTCATGATTTTCCTACCATGAGCGCGAGGCACATGGTAGGAAGGGGTTCAAATTATTTAATATTATTGACCCACCTAATTTCAGCATTAATACCCTGCAATGAAACTACCTTTAACGGTTTCAAGCGCAATATTTTATTCCGAATACTTGTGTCAATAAATTAGACGAGGCTCCATAGATTAAATAATAACCATAAACAAAAATCAAAACAAAATAATTAAAAAGAACAAATTGGAGGTTGTCTAAATAAATCTTTCATATTACTCATAGACACTTGATATCTTTGTTTCCGGGATCATGGTTACTGAAAAGTAGCCGAAACGTCGGAATAAAAATCAAATAATATACCGCGCTTAAAACCGTTTAAACGTACTTTTATTATGTGTGCAAGTCGTGAAAACATAAGAAAATCATTATAATTATTAATACGTAAAGCAAAAACTTTGTGACCTTTTTTACGCTAAAAATGCGCGGACGGAGGAGTATGAAATTTCGCACACTTATAGTTTATATAGAGAATGAAGAGTATATATAGTATACAAATATCTAGTTTATAAAGAGATGCAGAATGCTAATATATTTTTTTAAAGTATGCATTAAAAATACATTCAATCAATAAAAAAACATTACACACACTACCATGTATTTGACACACACTCTTTTGTTTATTGTTAAAGTCAAATTACCAGAGTAGCCTTGGCTAAATCTATGGTTATAAAAGTACAGTCTTTGACAACAGAACCTTAATAATGTTCAAAGTTAATTATGGTCGAATTTCGACTAATGGGCGACCATTAGTACTATTAATACCCTGTTTTTAAATTTAACACGTCTAGATTCTAGATCTAGACCAACGACAACGTAGAAGTGACTTTCAGTTAGTCGAAGCAATCAAAAATTCCTTTGAACTGTACTGGTTTACGAAATGTATGATAGCCTCGAAAACACTTACTACCGGTGTATTACAAGCTCATTAGCCAAGTTATATGAAATAGGAAAAAAGACGAGCATTGTGCCACCATCGTTTTGACGATAAACATACACACCAATATTGACTGGGTAACATGAGTGTGCAACTTTCATACAAAATGTAGAGTTGATTACAAACAGAAAGGATATCTTAAAAATATAATGCCTAATATTGGTAATACTAGTGGTCGCCTGTGGTCGAAATTCGACCATAATTAATTTGAATTATAAGTCTGGACATTATTAAGGTTATGTTGTCAAAGATTACCTATAACTTCTATAATCACAGATTTCGCTAAGGCTGCACTGTTAATTTGACTTTAATAATAAACAAACGAGTATATATGCGTGTGTGTGTCAAATGCATGGTAGTGTCTGTAATATTTTTTTAATTGATTTAATGTATTTTGTATACATAGTTTTAATAAAATGTTAGCATTCTGCACTCCTCTGTATAAACTATAAGTGTGCGAAATTTCATACCCGTCCGTCCGCGTAATTTTCGTCAAAAGGGGTACAAAGTTTTTGCTTCACGTATTAATATATCTATTTATATTCGTGTATTAATATATATAGTCTTAGAATAAAAATTGTGAATGTTTTGTTTCTTTTTTATTTATTGCAAAATTACCAAACATGCAGACGACCCATGTAGTGGAAAGTGGTTACGCTCGTCTGTAGATCTGGGCGCGAAGCCAACACTTTGTCAGCCTTTAGGATGTTGTCGTCGTCGGCCAGTCGCAGTCCGCTGTTGGACGTAGGCCTCCCAAGTCGGTGCCACTCAGCCCTGTCCTCCAACTTCGTCGTCCAATCGTCTGCTCCATGGGCCATCGGTCCTGCGGCAGACGTGAGTGGCCTATTGCCACTTAAACTTGCTTTTATACCTACCTATAACCTTATTTCTATTCTATCCTATAGGATGAGATATAGGGAATATGACAGGAGGGATATGATATAGAAAATGGTACATGGGAAGGCGGAGGGGAGTCGTCAAGGCAGAGATATAGCTACTTTTGAATGTAATCCTAGTAGTTTATGATAATAGAACTATCCTGGATTATTACAACTACGATATTGATCCTAAATGGAGTAGTAGGAGCATATATATATGTCGCAGTTTGCTGCACATGTTAAATGTTGAAAATATACTTGTAAAAATTCCCTAAAGTAATATCTGATATGGGTTTATGTTACCTGTTAACTATCACGCCTAGAATATCATGTCACTCGACATATAAAATGTCAATTGATTTTGACATTAACTTGACTTACGATGTGTCGGTTGATTTAAAAGGACGAAAGAGAGGATGCTTCCATTTGAAGACTTACAAACACAAACAAATAAGTACTGTTTTTATTTTATTTTATTTTATTTGGGGGGCTAACAGCATTAATAATAACTAAAAATAAGATAGATTTAGAGAAGCTATTAATAAGCCTCCACAGATAACAGTAAATCTAAAAAGAAAAAAAGAAAATTATACAGAGAAACAATACTAAAAATGTGTATAGATATAATGTACTTTTTATTTTGGATTTATCCGAAATAACTTTTAGATAGTCAGAAGGGACCTGTAAAGTTTATAAAATGTGCGAGGTACAAACAGTTGATTTATTGGCATTGAATACGAACCTGGACGCTCGCCGTTTCATATTTATGCTTAACCTTCGTCCATTCCCCCGCTATACTAATAATTTTCCACTCTGGGGTTAAATAAATCAGCAATATATTTCATGTGTAATGAATGGTTACGTAGAGTTAACGACCGGAAAGGAGTTTAGTTTTCTTTCTGTTATACAACCGTGATTAAATAATTAATTGAAACCCCACATCTCAAATATTTTTCTTTCTAAATTTTTTATTCCAGGAGTTTAGCAAACAGAGACGCCCCACTTCATGGGAAGCGATTACCATCGCCTATGAACATTTGCTACACCAAAGGTGTTACAAATGTGCTGCGGCCACGCTCTTAAGGGAGACTGGAACCTGATCACTAATGCCGGAACACAACTCAAGGTTGTTGTTATGGCGGCATACTCTAGACCAGGGGTACTACCACCTGGCTGTGGGTTGTTTTGTCGCCTCTTACGACAAGCCGCCCGGACGCAGGATATTGTATTCTTTCTCCGTTCCTACAAGCAAAAAGAATATACCGTGAAAGCGAAACAAATAAAAGCCTAAATATCCAAAAATATTTGCTTCTATATTTATTAAGTATGAAGAATGACTGCAGTTACGACAAATACATTGAATTTATTTAAATAAATTTATTATATTATGATTATATTTTTGAGCGCATCTATTAATTACTTACTCTACCCAAAAGACGCTCTACTTGTTCAATCATTGGTCGCCTCTCGTTACTCAACGTTACTTAAGAATATATACCAAAAAGTTCTTACTTCTGACAATAGAATTATGTTTGATCACTTTAATTGTGAACTAAGGCAATCTTAAATTAAAGCAATAAAAAAATTAAACAAGAAAACTAACAATAACGTCATAATTACTAAAAATAGTTGAGATTGTCCATTTTTGAATATTTCCCTTTTTGATAACCATTTTAAGGAATAGTTTTGACCATCATTTCTATTTAGTTAAAATGGTAAACAAATGTTATTTTCCTACATTTTGGACTTAATATGTATCATCTTCAATGACGCCATATTTTCAGATTAAAATTGAAAAGAACTTTACTTTGTGTCATCATAATTATTACGATGGGCTATGAATATGTTTTGCATTATTTCTTTGGTAAACAAAGATTTCGTTCATCAAATTGCCGTCACCGAAGTATGAGTATGAGTATGGGAATAATTCCCCGTAGTTTGTTGATTTTACTTTGTTTACTAAAAGTTTTAATGTATTTATTGTTCAGACATTACTTTTTGCGTAGCAATTGAGTACATATACAGTATACATTTTCATAGTGATATTTTGACGGCTTTTTAAGACGTCAGAGACGTCCTAAGACCGTCAGTCGTTAATGTGTAATGTTAGTGACGTAGGTTCAAATTCTAGAGAAAACGCATGCATTACTTAAATAACGTTTGACCTAGTGTTTACATTACTACAGTTGCCAGGTAATGGCGGCTAACGAAAACTACTTGAGGAAATTTGCATATCGTGATTTCTAACCGGTAGAACCCGCCAATCCAGCCGAACATATAATAAGTTCGTCTAAAATTGAGAGGTCCGAGCTCAGGCGTAGGACATTTATGATTTGATATTATTGTCTTCCAGCAATGCATCCTCCCCGTCTTGACCTTCGGGGCCGAGATATGGACACTGACGACAGGATTGGTCCACAGGTTCCAAGTCGCTCAACGGGCTATGGAGCGAGCTATGTCGGGTGTTTCACTTATGGATAAAATTAGAAATGAGGATATCCGGAAGAGAACCGAGGTACCCGACATAGCTCAAAAAATTTGCAAGATGAAGTGGCAGTGGACCAGTCACATCTGATGCAGGACCGATGGCCGATAGAGAAGACGAGTACTGGAGTGGAGACCGTGTCTCCGTTTACGTAGTGTCGGACGCTCTCCAGCCCGATGGACCGACGACCTGTGCAAGGTCGCTGGTAGGCGCTGAATGAGAAAATCAGAGGACAGGGATGTGTGGCGCCGACTTGGGGAGGCCTACGTCCAGCATTGGACTGCGAATGGCTGACGACTATAATAACATACTATCTATTTAAACCAATTTGTTTTACAACAACCATCACGTATGAGTTAATTATCAATACTAAATCTCTCTAATCTAATATACTTAAGTCCTCAGTCTAGGTAGTCACAATAAACACACGCGACTCGCGGATCTTATATTATATTTTTATGAAAGAGACACAGAGGTATATAAATAAAAGACGCGAGTGAAATTTGTTCATTATACATCTAGACTGTGTAAATAATTTACAAATATGAAGTTGGTACGTTATTTTTTTTTATTACACTTTAAGTGGTGAAAGTGATTTAAAAATATTAGTGAAAGAGTACATCTTATAAATAATTAAACGGCTTGTTAAATAATTGCTCTTGTTTAAATGTTTAATGTGGTTAACGATTTGGTGGTATTTAAAAGCATTTAATTTATTTGTCATCATGTTGATGATGCTGTGACGTTGACATATGTCAAGTAGTTTTGATTGTTTCTTCGTGTGTTATAAACTCTGTGTTGTGTGTTCGTAATGGATTGTTTATAGACGACGTCCCTTAAACAAAAATCGTGTTTTCAAATCATTCATAGTAGATAATATTTTCTGGTATCGTGTGCATTTGTAGGCTAATGTTCTTTTTGCTTAGCGATTATTAATTGCATTGTCTGTTCATAGGATCTGCCTTAATGTATTGCTTCTCAATAGGGATGTGAACACATATTATATTAAATGTGTGGAGGCGTTGCTATTTACCTTCGATCTCATATTCCCTACAAAATTATAAGCACGTCTCCACAACTTCCAACTTTTGATCCTGGGGAGTATTTACTCATAGAAGTAGTACTTGCTCATGTTAAAATTCTACTTGGAGTCTTTTATATCTCTTCTCTCTGTATCAATTACTTTTCTTCTTTTGAAACACTTTTGGAAAATATCTCAACTTCATTCGCACATACCATCATCATGGGTGACTTTAATACCTGTCTTCTGAAACGAGACCATCGGTCATCTTCCTTAGAAACTTTAGTCCGATCTTTAAATCTCAATATTCTTCCGCTGAGTGCAACGCATCGCTTTCCTAACTCGACCCCTTCTCTTCTTGACTTGATGATGGTCTCGTCACCTTCTCACGTCTCCAAACACGGCCAGTGCTCAGCGGACGCTTTTTCATATCATGATTTGATCTACCTTTCTTACAATGTACTTCCGCCGAAAATGAAACCCAAAATTATCCTGCAGCGAAATTTTGGTGATATGAATCTGGACGCACTTTTAAGGATGCTCGGGAATTCGATTGGTCTGAGGTAGCTAAGGCCGCTACCGTTGATGAAAAGTTGCATGTGTTTAATACTGCTTTATTGAAGCTTTATGACTCACATGCACCTTTACGCCGTATAAAAATCAAACATCTGCCAGCCCCGTGGCTCACCGATAACATCAAATCACTGATGCACAAAAAGTCCAAGGCTAAAACAAAATTCAAAATTAAACCTACCGAAGTTAACCGAATGTCGTTCGTAAGATTCGTAATCGCTGCAATAGAGTGTGTAGGGACGCTCAACGCCGCTACATTCACGAGTCAGTCGAAAGTGAAAGCCCAGCTAAAGTCTGGAAATTTCTACGATCCCTGGGAGTTGGCAAGCAAACAAATAGTGTAATTCCTAAAGAACTCAACATTGACGATTTAAATCGACATTTCTCAGCTATTTCTGACTTTGACGTTGTAACTAAGTCTAATACTTTAAATACTCTTTCCGCCCTGCCAACACCCGATTATCCTCCATTCTTCTTAAGTCGATTTACTGATAGTGATGTTAAGAGCGCTGTAAAATCCATTACATCGAACGCTGTCGGCAGCGATGGTATTAGTCGCAACATGATTCTGCCTATACTGGATGTCATCAATCCTCTCCTCACCCATATATTCAATGCCTCTGTAGTTTCTGGTACATTTCCCGTCTCCTGGAAGGAAGCCCAGATTATTCCTCTTCCTAAAAAACCCAATCCTGTTTCTTTCTCTCAATTCCGTCCCATATCTATTCTGCCATTCCTTTCTAAAGTCCTTGAACGCCTAGTCCACCAACAGTTAAGTATTTTCCTTAATCGGAATTCTCTCCTTAATCCCTTTCAATCTGGTTTCCGTCCTGGCCACAGCACAACTACTGCTCTCGTGAAAATCACCGATGACATCCGTTATGGTATGGATAATGGTTTATTGACTGTGCTATCGCTGCTGGACTTCAGCAGTGCTTTTAACAATGTTAACTTTGAAATATTACTTGGCATTCTAAGCTCTCTTAACATATCTCCTACAGTAATTGACTGGTTTCACAGTTACCTGTATGGTTCGCGTCGAGGATGATTATTCGTCATGGTGTGAACTCACTGCTGGTGTTCCTCAGGGCGGCGTGCTTTCTCCCTTATTGTTCGCTGTTTTTATTAACTCCATCTCTAATCAACTCACTTCAACCTATCACCTCTATGCAGACGATTTACAAATTTATACACAATCACCTGTCGCCACCTTAGACAAAGCAGTTTCTATCATAAACTTTGATTTTGAACGCATTCTGCAGTGGGGCAAGTCTTTTCGGCTTCATGTCAATCCTGAAAAAACTCAACTCATCGTCATCGGTAGCTCACGGATGGTTAATAAGGTCGACTGGAGTACCATACCTAGTGTGATGTTTGACGGGGCAATCATTCCTTTTAGTGATAAGGTAAAACACCTTGGCGTTATATTTGACAGTGAGCTGTCTTGGCGACCTCATATCACCGAATTAAGTCGGCGGCTTTATCTCTCATCCAAATCCCTTAGAAGGTTGAGGAATTTCTTACCCACTACCACCAAAATTAGCAGCAGCTAGCAGAGTCCTTATTACTTCCTATCCTTGATTATGCTGACGCCAGCTATCTAAATTTAACCCAAGAACAACTTAATAAACTTGAGCGCCTCCAAAATTTTTGCATAAGGTTCATATTTGGACTACGCAAATATGACCATGTCTCTGAATTCCGAAAAAAACTCAAGTGGCTGCCAATTCTATTTCGCCGGAATACTCACATCCTTGCTCTTCTCTATAGTATTTTATTTGTCCCTAGTACTCCTGATTACCTTAAACAAAGTTTTGAATTTCTTTCGTGCTCTCATAATTTACGCCCTTCTACTAAACTTAAGTTGAACACTCCTGCGCATAACTCAAGTTTTTATAACAATTCTTTTACTGTTAAGGCTATACAGCTCTGGAACGCGCTTCCTGTTACAATCAGACAAGCAAAATCACTAGCGATATTTAAAACTATGATTAAAAAATACTACCTGTCGTTGGAATATGATATTTAAATTCACTTATAAACATTTATATATTTTGTAGATATGTATTTGTATGGTATGTATATTAAGTATATATCTATGTAATATATAAAATTTCTCCATATACTTATATATATATATGTATATATATATATATATGTATATATATATATATATATAATTTATGTATTTATTATTAAAATTTAAGTAGTTTGTACTATATGTTACGTATACCACCATCGCCATTATCATCTTAATTCATTCCTGGGGTTGTCTGGAAGAGATCGCTTTTTAGCGATAAGACCGCCCTTTGTACATAACTAGATATAATTTAGTCTTAAGTTCATGTTTGTATTGGTGTACAATAAAGAGTTATCTATCTATCTAAATTCTAACACTATTTACATAAAAAAGAAAAGACATTGAAATAGAGAGATAATACTTTATTGCACACCAAAATATACAATTACAAAAACAGACGACTTTTACAATACTTTCTAGGCAATACACTAGGCGGCCTTAACGCTTAAAGCGATCTCTTCCAAGCAACCTAAATCAAAGAAGTTTGAATCAGGCGATGGAGGTGGTGCAGGAAAAAGGCAATAAATACTCAAACTAACTAATAAAAAAGACTAGTTTTAAAGTATCGGGTTAAAGAACTTTATTTCTCATAAAAGATTTTTCACAATTCACTTAAACTATGAGAACATTTATAAATTGTTCAAAAATAAGTTGTAATTTGTAACATGATAGAATTTCAATTTTATAATAGAAATATCATGATAGAAATCATTTTAATTACAGTTAAATAATGAATACGTTATTTGACTCCTTTTCCTTTTGCCCCTGCCACACCTGAGACAATGTCAAAGATATCGGCTGTTGGCAAATACATCCTATTTAAAGCAGTAAAAAATGCTGAAAATGACATTTGGTTTTAAATTTATCAAAATAACTGTAATTTTTGTTATCACGTAAACGAAGTCACGGGCAGATGCCCGTGTAATAACATTCCAAATGCGACCATTCTACAGAGTTATGGACCTTAAAGGGTTAGCGTGTATGTAGTGCAGAATTTGTGAGTAGGGCTTGGAATTGTTAGAGATCTGTCTGATCAGTCACAATAGATCTTTGTTTAAATTTGGATAGAAACAAAACAAACGTTATAATAGTGCTATTAATAGTGCCTGTGAGAATTAATTAGCAAAATCTCATTTAAACATATTATTATAGAATTTATTTCAGGAGGCAAAAGTTTAATATATACAGTACCTATAGCTATTAATAGTAAGCTTTTGATTGCATACATGTACTCTGTATATATTTAGAAATTTATAGTACCTAAATTTATTTAGCACTTACATTGCCAAATAAACTAAAAATATTCTATAAGTTAGCTTGCCTGGATAAAATCATTTTCAAGCTAAGCCCTCTTTTGTTTTGCCTGAAAAGTTTTGGAACTAGAAAAAACGAGTACAAGTATATCGTGTCTGTTATTTTGGTGAGCAAAAAAAACTCATTTAAAATGCTATCTATCAGTGTCTATCTTTCACGAATTTAATTGAATATTTTCACTTATTGCCCTGGTTTTTGTTATATACTACCCAGTATTCGATAGTGCAATAATAACAACGCAGTCATCTATGTATTTAAGGTCGCCGTTGTTACCCATTGATATCTATAAATGTACGCTTTGAAGAGTTTACGTAACATATATCTCGGTTTTCTTCATTCGGCCCTAACCAGCTATCTTATGCAAGTTGTAGATCTACCGGGCTGGAAAGGTTCTTTACTACACTTCCTAAGATACGATTTCCAATCCAGGACTCGACTGTTTTATCAATCATTAGCTATAAGAGTGAGTAACATATTACCACGAGTCTTCTTTTCTGGTCTATAAGAGCAACACTTTGGACTTGTGGACTATTTAAATCATCACGGCGTAACTTGTGCTATATAAAACATCAATTTACGAAAAATTGTATTTATAAAAAATACTTCATTTATATTTACGATCGTGTTAGTAGTAATTATAATTACATTTTAACGGAACGAAGCACGTGTTAAGTACCTTGTTATATTTTTACTCTCACTTCAATTAGCATAAACTGTGTGCACAGAAATAATTACATATATGCCTTGAATAAAATAAATAAGTTTGAAATTACGTCGATTGGTTGTGTAACGAATTAGAATTTGTATTAATAATAATAATATAATAGTGTACAAAACGATTTCGGTTACAGCAACTTGTTTAATGTCAACAGATTTCTGATATCCAAGTTGATCATGAGCTCGTATGCAGGATATATACCAGATAGCTCACAACGCTATAATAATAATTGTAAATTATGACAATAAGGGGACTTACCTTTTTTGTTCTTCTTTTCTTTCTTTTACTGCACTAGTATGGGCTAGCTGTACAATGAAAACTGAAAGATAGCATTGAAACGCTATCATTCTGCCTTAAACAGTTAACGCAGAAATTAACATAATTTTTCTTGGGGTGTTTACTACTTTATGCTTCGGAGCTTCTTTGCAAGCTATGGTGCAACAATAACTACCCTAGCCATGTTAATTCCTCGAGAAAATCTTCCAGCTTCTTGAGGTTGCTAAGGACTTGTGAATAATTGCCTTGTTCCAAGTACTTGGCACCTTAGTCTGCCACTCTGTATTCCACATTCCTTACTGGTCCGGAGTAATGACAAATTGGTTCGTTTAAACTCCTGTAGGTTCTATTACTACAGCTAGTGATATGCACTTGCTCTTTAGAACTTCTTCCACTCCATTAGTTGGAGTCTAATGTGTTCACTTCTCTGCGACAAGTCGTAATATAGTCTCGGGTTGTCGGATCGGGAAATAGGGCTTTCTAGAGGTCTCTCTCATGTTCGACCACCAATGGCGATCTCTACCTTTCTTTTCTTCTGATATGCCTTAAGCAATTTGTGCCACGTGATCTTCTTGGCGCACTGCGTTATATACCTCTATGAATTAATGTTTATGTTTATTTCTTTACAGCTCACTTCAATTACAGCCATCATCGCTGCGGCTTCAGCCAGTCAGCTCTACAACCAACCCACCAACTACCCTGATGCGTATCATTACCAAGGCCAAGCAAGCCAACAGGGTCAATTAGACCAATATCAACGACACTTAAACCAGTACCAGGGTCAATTAGACCAGACGCAGGATTATGCACAGGAAGCCACACTGTCTAAAAGGCCAGAAACTGAGAAGATCGCGAGGATCTCGAATTACTTATCTGAGACCGATGGCCATGGGTACAAATATTCATTTGAAACTGAAAATGGTTAGTTATATCTCTCAATAAAGCTCTTCATGCAGCATTGTCAGAATTTACTTCTTATAGGGATAACGTGAAAACTACTGTTTGAAGATTTATAGTAATAAGAGCCCATTGATGTCCCACTTTTGGGCTCGAGGCTCCCATTTATAGGAGACAAATCTCCGTGCAGGAATGGAAGAAAAAAGAATACTAATTTCTCCGGCCGGGCGGCCTGTCATAAGAGGCGACAAAACAACCAATAGCCAGGTGGGGCATTTGCACGACTGGATGGCTACCACCCCCGGTCTAGAGTATGTCGCCATAACAACTTTGAGTTGTGTTCGCCCATCAGTGGCCAGGTTGCAGTTTCTCCTTCAAGGCACATTGGCTGGACCTCTGGTATTTCTAATGTCTATAAGCGACGGTAACCGCTTTCTATCATACTTGGGTCGTCAGCCTGCCTGCTCTGCTCCAACAAAAAAAAAGAACGAAGAATATCCAACACGCTTGTTATTGAAATCCTGAAGAGACTGCGCACGCCTGAAGAGATTACGCTCGCCTGATTTTCACAGGTAGCGTGATGACCTGTGAAAGATTTATTGTAATGTTAATCACGAGTCATTTACAGGTGTTTCTAGACGTATGTTTTCCAATGATCTGAAGTGATGAAGGTGACTAAGGTGTAACTAAGGTACTTTTCAATTTAGTTTAATTTTCGTTTAAATTCTAGGAATCAAATTCCAAGAACATGGCCAAAAAGGTCACGGCTCAGCAGCCCAAGGCGCATACTCTTATACGGGAGACGATGGCCACGTTTACACCGTATCTTATACCGCTGATGAGAATGGCTTCAGGGTTCAGGGCAACCACCTTCCTACCCCTCCCCCAGTTCCCGAGGAAATCTTGAAGGCGTTAGAGCAGAACGCTAGAGAGGAAGCTGCTGGGATTTTTAATGATGGTGAGTAAGCCTTACTAATGAACAATACTAGCGAAAACCTTAGCCCAATCTTATGGTTTTTCAAAATTTCTTTTGAACCTCAGACCAATAGAAGTTTAGATGGCACCTACGTGAACAAAAGCGTTAAATGAAATTGACCATTTTTTTTACAACTTGTGTGCTTTAACTTATGTAGTAAACAGTAAGAATATTTATACATATAATAAAATTGTAGAGGTTGAATTTGGGCACAATGAAAAAAATTTGCTAAAAACCTAGTCAGTGGGATGTAAAAAGTGTAATAGAACTAATTTCGATTTTTTTCAAATTTTTTGTTTATCTGTTTGTACGGGCTTATTTTCGAAACGACTAGACCGATTTAAATGAAATTTTGTATAGTGGGAGCTTATATCCCTGGTCAACATATAGGATACTTTTGATCCCGAAAAATTAAAGAGTTCCCGTGGGATAGTTAAAAAAACAATCCACGCGGACGAAGTCGCGGACAGAAGCTAGTATAGTAATAATAGTGTATGGAAAATACAAAATTTTGTCCAAAAACAATTCCCTGATCTGCCGTTTAAAATTCATTTACAGAAATTGATTCTTAGAAGCTACACTATGATTTAGTATAATAATATAGGATATGTTAATTTTGTTTGCAAAATCAGTCCATTCTATTCTTGACAAGAAATTATTTTTCAAAATTCTAATAATACCACTTTAGTTTTTTGGGAAATCAGTCTCGAAACTCCTTTGAGTATTTTTCGCACAGCTTAGGATTTGGTCCTCATGGCCCACACGAAAAATTGCTGGTCTACCAATTTTGCTAGTCTGAGTCTCAAACTAGCATTAATTGGTTAGAATATCTCATTACCGTATGAATTTTAGAAAAATAAGTAGGTATATTTACATATAAAAATGACCTTCTATTATAATGCAACATTATATAAAAATTAGTTTATAATATAATAGAAGAGCGCATGTGCATTATTAATTTACGGCCTTACTTATAATAATCTCGTTAAGAAACGATTAGGTTTCTCTTAAGTAAGAGAATCAGAAGCAGTCCCTAATCAATGAATATCTCTTTTTTTCACTTATAAACATGTAGTACCTGTTGTGTATCTTTAAGCAGCACAGATAACCGAAATTTGAATGATTAACGTAGGTTGTTCCCAAAATATTCGACTAAAGAGGAGTTTATGGGTGAGATTTTCCTTAATCAGTTGCTGAGCAGTTTCTTTAAATTTAAGAAACGATTATAAGTAAGGCCCTACATGTTTAAAATTTCAAAGGTTAGCCAAAAACATCCTGACACCTTTAGTAACTTAATTTGATACCTAAGTTAAACTTAACAAAACCTCTTTAATCTTTTCAGGATCATACATCGGTGATAAGCAAACCCAGTCTCAAGTATCGCAAAGCAACGCGTACCCCGCAGTTCAAGAAGTACAGACGCGCACCGCAGGACATCAAACAGCTGGGTACCAAGCTGCTGTAGCTCACACTGCAGCCACTGCTTCCACTCCTTATCGTGGTCGTCGCCCCTAGTAAATTAATAAGTAGTATACTAACTAATGCGCCAAGTATTAGTATATTTAAATATCTTGAGAGATTAAAGCCAAAATAGGTTTTTGTCTGAAAAGTCAAAAATCCCTTTTTTATGTATACCTGCAAGCTGGTCACCTGATATCAAGTGACTAATATTACAAATAAAAAAATGCAATATTAAGAGAGCTGAATCAGTACAACTTCGTGGAGACCATATCTATTTACACCCGTTTAAGAGCCCCATATCGGAGTGTTTAGGATAAACCTATAGTAGGGCATTTGCCTTTCTAGATGGCAACCATCCCTGAATAGGTAGATAGAGGATCTAAAATATATCACCATAATCATTGTATACCGGCTTTCAGTCTCCCATTTGAGTTAGGAAGCACATTAGCAACACCTCTGATGTAGTAAATGTTAGTAGGCTACGTTAACCCCTTTACATTAGGTTGATCATCGGCCTACCGAGTTCATTTTTAGCTTTCATAAGGCCTGAAGGAGTAAGTGCCACATATAGTGGACGACTTCTAACTATAGAAGAAGGTAAAATAACGTCGTAGGCACCAAATCATATAGCTTGTAACTAAGAGGGATTATATGTTTAGCCACAATTATGCCTAGCCGAAATTATGCTTCTAACAAACCATCTAAAACACTCATCAAATTCATGCAAACATTTCATCTCGCGTTCCTATCTGTGACATGTCGATCCGATCGTTACATAACTTTTGATCGATCATACTAACATACGCGTAATTCAACGAATCGGTTAGATCAAATGTTATAGATATGAACGCACTTTTCGTTAAATCATTCGCGTACATGTCATCATTATGTTTCATGTCATTCATCGTCATCATATTAGCGTTAAATCCCGATTGTCTTCGGAGTTCACTTCGAAGCCTAGGATTCACTTTCATATTACATCTTCGTCATTTCACGCGATCTTTGGCATCTGTTATTGTAAGATAATTGGTATATCATCCTTCCTGGCGTCATGTGAGTTTTTCCTGGTCCTATCTCTTTTACTGAAACCGAATGAAAGTTCTATTGCTAGACTAGTGTTCCTCATATAGCTAATTTATTTCCCTAGCACGCGGCCTGTATCAACATTATCAACATAGGAGATGTTTGCAGTGTATCTACTGAATTATGCATTACAATCTTATAATTACACTAACAGATATGAACAATATATTTTAGATAAAAAAAAAACACTAAAATGTCTTGTTAACATTTGTATGTAAATACAATCACTGTATATATTTAAAATTTTAAAAACATCTGTAATTTTTCAATTTTAATAATTTAATAATTTTTAAGTGATTTCTTTACGATATACTAGAACTTGGCGTATTTTTATCATCTGTTTGACTGATTTGACGTAGTTTTATGAGTTGACTATTTTTTAGAACCAAAATTAAATTGTTTAGGAATAATCTTAGGATATTGTATATCGTTGGTCCAGATGAATAGGGTGGTAACTCAAAAATGATTTTTTTAGGAGAGCGGTTTTAAATCAATATTTTTCTATAATTATTTGGTTACGTATAATATATTTGAATAACTTTATAGTTGAGGTTAATCAAATAATGATGAATGTTTCATAAACTTATTATACTACCACCGTTTTCTCAAGATTATACGATCGTTTTCATTTGATAGCTAAAAATCATATTTTTGAGGTAATACCTTGTTTAACCTACCACGCGATATGCTCTCTTAATTAAAATTTACTTTTTTGTTCACTGTTCTCGTAATTTTACGTAAACTTTCCCGTCAAAACTGTTAAAAACAAATTACATATAACTATAGTCTAAGAAATTGTATAATAATTAAATTAGTATAAAATCAAATTATTTAATTCCATATTTCGTTTTCTAATTAAAAATACATACTTATATTTAAATACTAAGTGTAAAATAGTAACATATTTTAGAAATTAATTTTGCATGAGTGTTGTTATTTAAAATGGTTGTAAAACTGTGTTTTGATTAATTTTTTTAGAAATAATTGTATAAGTTTGTTTGTTTTTGTATTTCGTTTTTATGAATAGAAATTGATTAAATATATATTTTGTATTATATTTCACGTATTTTTTTATATGCTTAGACAAGCTTCTTTGTGGCATAATTCGTGCCAAACTTTATGGTCACCAGATTTTATGTTGGGCATCTATTAACCAGGTGCGATTAGTATAAAATAGTTTATTCATAAGCTAAATATTCCACAATTATTAAAGTGAAACTTTTTTATCGGCGTTGGGAAAAAAATATATACCGTCACATTTTTCGGTTACGCGTCACATTTTCCCCGTTACGCGCCATCTTTTTCTGGACCTTTCACGGGCGATTCGACCGTGGTAGTAGGGGGTTTATTCATTTAACCAATTTAAAGAAGTTTCACTTCTTACGTGTGTACACTAGTACACGCACACATTTTTTTTATACAACGCTCAAGATTGGTTGTACCCTGTATAACATAAAAATTCGGCGCCATGTAAAAGAAAAAACAACAACAAAGGAAAATATAGGATTTTTATATGACTATACGATAATGAAAAAAATATTTTTTTTTAAATTCTCATGTCACAGTGTTAGTTACCAAACTCCTCCGAAACGGCTTGAACGATTCTCATGTAATTTTGTACGCATATTGGGTAGGTCTGAGAATCGGCCAACATCTATTCTTCATCCCCCTAAATGTTAAGGGTAGTCCACCCCTAAATATATTTTTTTAATTTATTCAATTTTTTTTCATTTTAATTTTTTTATGATACAATATTAAAAAATACATACAAACCTAAATTTTCAACCCTCTACGATCAACCCCTATTTTTTAATAGCGATATTAGTATTTTTTTCAATTTTCTACTGGGATAATTTAGATTTTAATTTGAACCAGGTAGATGGCTCTGCAATTAGGTAACAGAATTTAGGTGTTCTTTTTGTTGTTGTATGTGTTGAAGTTTGTCCCGGAATGGTTTAAATAAACGATTGGATCCAGTAGGTGGCGCCGCGATACTCCTCCTAAACGCTGGGCCTGATTTTTGTTTGTTCAAGTGGATTTGAGAATAGTTTAGATTAACATTTGATTCCGGTAGATGACGCTGGAATCGGGTTCTAGATTTTTATTTTTTAAACGCAGGACAACGTCTGCCGGGTACAGCTAGTATAATATAAAAAAACATTGAATATCAAATACCTAATATATTATTAAATTGTTATATTTTTTAAGCTTTGCCATCAAATTTTTTCCAGAATCCGTACATCCAAGCCTGCTCTTTATGAGTATGGAAGCTACCATTTTCTCACTTGTTGACTGAGTTAAGTAAAATTTAGGTAAACATGGTAATAAGTAAACTGATGAATTAAAAAAACCATTATTAGAAATTATTCCTTACTATACCCTTATAAACTCTTACTACAAATTATAGGCCCAATTCTGCTATTACACTATCGTCAGAAATAGCCATTATGACGCCAATGGTCAAATGACAAAACCACCACACAGCCATTATAACGCCAATGATCGACCATTCTGGCGATACTGTAATATCAGATTTGGGGTGCAGGTTGGAAAACAGTCTGGTTATAAGATTAAACAAGTTTCAGTAAAAAACCTGCGACTTTAAACCTGAAGCTTCAAACGTTCAAGAAAAGCCAGGGAGTGGCATAAATGCAATAAGATTCGCAATCCAATCATCGACTGCGAGACCTCTGCGCAACAAAGGTTTGATCCACTTTGACCCACTGACATTAAGACCGGTCATGGAGAGGTTTAAATGACCTCAGGCGATTATTTAACTATATCCGTAACACTTTGGTTTAACATTAAAAAATATTACTAAATATATAAATAATATTTCTATTGTTCCGTATCATTATATCTTTATGCAATATCCAAACTACCCTTTTTTTGTTCGCTGAAGCAAGCAAACAGTCTTACTTGATGAAAAATGGTCACAATCACCTATGGGCGTTTGCATCACCAATGGAGAAGTCAACCCGTTGCCAGCATTTAGGATAGGATAAAAGGCGATGGGAAAGGAGGGATGCAATAAAGGGGATGCGATAGGGGAGGGGGGAGAGCATCGGAACTCTCACACACGACACGAAATAGTATTAGCTTACAGATATTCGAAAGAGCATGGTACCACACCCTTCGAGTCGGCTCTGAAGCCTAAAATCATTATCTTCGTCCGTCTCTGTACAATCCTTAACTGAAGAAGGAGTTGTGAGATACCTGCCGTCGGACTATCCACTTACCACTATTCTTTCACCATCTTTGTCTGTTACGGAATACGCCTTAGGCATTTGACCCGCGAGTCCTCGATGCATTTCGTCGTACTTGGGTTGTCTCTGGGAACAAGGACACCGGGTGGCACGGGTGGTCCTTCTGGGGAAAGGATCCCACTCACCAATAATGCCGTCGAGAGGAAGGCGCCTTGTGTTTTACGCGTGCTCATCTCTCCTCTTAGGGCTGAGGAACTTAGACGCCCCGCGATCAGGGGGTTATGCTTCCCCCGAGTAGTACATATGGCCGTAGGGGCCCCCACCTGCTGAAGCAGGTGGAGTTAGTCAATCTATCGCATTCCCGTAATTCTGGAATAAATTTCTTGTTTGTGGTGCTAGTGTCACTCCAACGCGGCGAATCCCACTATCCCCCGCGGTGGATAGTTCTTAAACATATTTCCCCTCGTAATAAAAAATGGGAATAAGGCCAAACCATTCCATAAGTGTGACTCGCCAGGGAGGTCCCCTGATCTCAAACCACCATTCCACTACGTCATAGGGAGGAGGTGAGTTACCACTTTTTTAACGAGGTGGGGAGTGTGGGATTCGCCACATTGGGATGGCACTAGAACCGTAAGCAAGAAATGCTATTGCCAAGCTGCGGTCGGCGTACCCACTAAAACTCATCGGTGTTTCTTTCTACGCTTTATGCCAGGGCTTCGGGAAAGCGGAGGCTAGACCAACTCCGCGTGCCCTGGCAGATGGGGAGAGGAGGATCTCCTACCACATCCTCCTCAAGCCGCCTATCGGCTGCCTGGCTTAGATATATGTATTTCGTTTATTCTCGTTGCCCGATGGAATACTAAACAAGCCTAACCACAACCGTTGACTAATCAGTACATGATCTATGAGTTATTTTATTGTGATATTGCTTTATACATTTTATTTGTTGCGTGTTAACGTGTTTATTATAAAGTTAAAATTATTATTGCAATATAAATTTTATTGTGTATTCATCGTACTTACTTGCACAGATAGTAATACAATTCTCCACAAGGCAGGTAAAGAACTTGTAACAGCCTATACTGATGTAATAAGTCTTCGTATAGTTCAACTGAATTGCAGTCCTTCAACTGACGCCAATTAACGCAGTTCTTATGACAACTCAAAAAGCCACAGTTTGTTCCGTGCAGGAACGCAAAAAGAATAGGTACTTAATAATTCCTGCGGCCGGGCGGCCTGTCGTAAGAGGCGAAAAAATGACCCACAGCCAGGTGGTAGGGCATTTGCACGACTGGATGGGTACCACCCCTGGTCTAGGGTATGCCGCCATAACAACTTTGAGCTGTGTTCATCGGCATCAGGTTCCAGTTTCTCCTTCAAGGCCGGCAGCGCATTGGCAGCACTACTGGTATTGCTAATGTCCATAGGCGACGGTAACCAATTTCTATTGCAGTTGGCCCGTCAGCCTGTCTGCTGAGCTTCAGCAATAAAAAAAGTCACATGATTACTACTCAAAAACTGTCAATAACCTAAAACTTTTCTCTCTTTTCTTTTTCTTTCCTTCTAGTTATTGGGAACGGCACAATATGTATTTTTCTTTCATAACTCTCTATTCTAACGTAGAGGAGGTCACACAACAATATATCATCATGTCATCCATCCACTTTTTGTTTGGTCCACTTTTACATTTGTACCCATTATCCTAGAACTTTTGTTAAATGAAAAAATTAATTTACACAATTTTAGAAAAACTTTCCTTACATTAATTTTTTCATTGCCTGAAGCAGACAAACAGGTAGACGGCTCACCTGATGGAAAGTGGTTACCGTCGCCTATGGACGTTTGCAACATCAAGGGGGTGGCGCCAATGCGCTACGACCTCTAAGAAATTTTATAACGCCCTTCTTAAAGAACCCCATGTCATAGCGCAAAGGGAAAACCGCGGCGGAAAGTTCCCTCCAGATCATTTTTGTACGCGGAATAAATGTTCTAGATAACCGTTGCGTAGTTAAGCGTGGAAGCTCAAAGAAATGGGGTGAATATCCCGTCGCTGGCGAGCGGTGCGGTTGTAAAAGTGAAGCGTTGGCATCAGATCAAACAGTTCCTCGGAACACTCCCCGTTATACAGGAGGTAAAATACGCAGAAGGACGCAAACTCTCTTCGAAAGATAAGCGATTCTAAACCGCCTGTTGGTATGGGATCGTCGACTCCACGAACGGCGCGCTGGATGGAGTCAAGGAGGTCAGTCTGGTAAGCGGGTGCTCCGGCCCATAGATACCAAAATGTGAAAAAGAATGTAGTAATATATCTATCTGTTTTGCAATATGGGGTCCAATTCTGGGGTTGAGTTTCCACCTGCAGAAGAGAGCTGGAAGAATAATAGGGCGTGTACAGTATGATGCATCTCTCTATACTGACGTTGCCGGCAATCATCATTTATCAGGTTTCAGTATACGTCAGGTCGTAACATGAATACTTATGCTGAACGTGGCAGCACACATACTTACTGCACTTTAGTCAGGGAAAAGCTTTCGGCCACATCATGCTCGCTGACTAAAATGAGCTAGACAATGTATGTAGTTCATTCAAGTAAAGATTAAACGTGGTCGAGCAGGGCGTCCTATTACATAGTTTTTTTTATATCTAAATATTATTTAATTACATTTAATTTAATACATTTTATTATGACACAATTGTGTATAATAATTGTAATAAGCTGGTACTTTTTGTTCTCATTTCCCACAGTAGTCCTACACTAGCCAGCATGCCCTTGGGTGCATTATTATATTATGGTGTAGACGGGGATAATCGCCGGTCAGTGTCACGCCACATTTACATTAAATTTGTCAAGGGGCCTCTACGTGTTGGCCTTCTCATGGCCCCACGCAAGCCCTGCAAATATCCGAGCCATTGTTTTGGCCTATGGTCTTCAAAGACATACATTGTAATAAATAAATAAAAACTTATGACATGATCAAGAAAGTTCTGAAGAAATTCAAGGCGATAAAAGAGCTTCAAATAATCGGATATATGTTTACTGGCACGTTTTATAATAAAATCTAAAACAAAGTTTACTTATATTTAAAACTAGAATATGCCCGCGATTCCATCCACGCTTGACTTGAAATCCCCGCGGGATTCCCAGGACAAAAAATACCGCAGTAATTAAAAAAGAATATAAGCAATCGTTTAAGTGAAAGCTGTGTTGGGATAATCTAATTTATATACACCTGAACAACTACGAATCACTCCCAAGAAAATTCCTGCGAGATTTTTGGGATAGAAAATATCATGCATTCTATTACATAAAATTTGCTAGCAATCAGTGAATGACATTGGATTTTAACTTTTTTTAAATGGCAGTTTCAAAATCATTCCCAGAGAAATTCCCGAGGGATCCCCGGATTTTAAGTCCAAGAATTTGCCGTCGATCAGCGAAAACAGCATCGAAATCGGCCCGGTAGTTTTAAGGTGAATCCTGAACAAACGGACAAACCGACAATCGGACAAGAATTCTATATATAGTTTTATAATATTTATAGTTCATAGATTGATGTACCTATTACGAATACCAACCAACAATCAATTATTGTTTTGAAAGTTTTTGTTTGTGGTTGTTCAGAATTTCGACCAAACAATTAGCCGACAATGCCAAATTTGTTCTGTTAGTTACACTACTCTTACATAAATACATTTCTAGCTAGGTATTCTGTCTAGATGAATATCTGGCATGTCTGACTGTGTGAAAATTCGATTGTGTGTGTATTTTTAGAGTTCTGTTGGTAGGTAGGTAGGTTTTTTGTTTTATTTTTATTGCAGGAGTTCAGCAGACAGGCAGACTGGGCCAGTAGATGGAATGCGGTTACCATCGCACATTTGCAACACCAAAGGTGCTACAAATGCGCTGCTGCTCCCTTAAGGAAGACTCGAACCTGGTCACCAATGCCGGAACACAACTCAAGGTTGTTATGGCGACATACTTTAGACCAGGTGTGGTAGCCACCCCGTCGGGCAACTGCCCTACCACCTGGCTGTGGGTTGTTTTGCCGCCTCTTACGACAGGCCGCCCAGCCGCAGGAAATTGTATTCTTTCTCCGTTCCTGCACGGATGAAAACTATTGTATACTGAAGCATAGACAAACAAAAGTAGAAAAATACAATGCGCGGCTTTATCGCTAAAAAGCCACCTCTTTCAGGTAACCCTTGGCAGGGTGTAAAAGATTTTTACAACAGACGGTGGTGCAATCTATAAATAAAGACGAGTATACACAGTGAATATAAATCTATCTATACTAATTATAAAATTCTGAAAGTGCCGTCTGTACATTGAAGCTATTTAAAAAAGCTGATATACACTATATAAACCATGGAGAACAAGATGGTGATTGGTCAGATTTCTTGTCTGTATGTCCGTTTGCCGTCAGTTCGTCTGTTTGTTCGGAATTCACGTAAAAACTGCGATTTCGATGGGGTTTTTGCTAATCTCCAACAAATTCTTGGACTTCAAATCTACACTTCCCGCGGGATTCTCGTTACACAAAGAAGATATGTAAGCTATCGTTTTAGTGAAAACTGTGACGGGATAGCGGTATAGATATACGGCACATTTATTTATTTACTACTTGATATATAAAAATATTTTTGGGTGGTTATAAAAAAAAATAACCACAAAGGCTAAGGCGCCTTAGCCTAACCTAACCTATATTTAAAAAAAATCGGATTTGTTCATGATAAATACATGTGCCGTGTATCTATAACCCACCCTAATTTATATGCACTCGATCAACTACAAACTGCTCTCGAGAAAATTCCCGCGGGACTCGCGGGATAAAAAATATCACACATTTTATTACATAGAATTTGCTATCGGTTACTGAAAAATCACATTGGAATTCGATTTTTTTAATCTGGCCATTTTATGTCATTCCCAGAAAAATTCCCGCGCAAGTCCCGGGATAAAAAGTAGCGCAGATTTCAGGTTTAAGAATTTACTTGACCAGCAAAACCCGCTTTGAAATCGGCATAGTAGTATTGGTTTAAGAGCCCGTGAACCTGTATGTATTTGACCAGACCTGAGTTTTTGTACATTGAGGCCCCTATACCTACCATGCATGAGGTGGGGATGTGGGTGATGGACGTGACGAGTGCTGAGGCAAGACAGGTATCGATTTTTGACGACTCTTAAATCCACTTATTTGACCACGTCTGCCGTTTTCAAATTTGAAAATATATGATTATTATTATCGGAAAATAAGGATGGCAGACCATTATCGAGCGTTTTACTTTGTGGCAGACTATTTTGAAAATGTTAAAAAAATATTTTTTTTGCAAGTAAATGACCAGATATGCCATTGATATATTTTATTTATTATAGTCTTAAAAACTTATATTGATCACGGCAGACGTCTACATTGCGTACATACATCAATAAATAATAAAATCTTACCTACTACCCGGTGAGATGTATTTGCTTACCGTTCGTTGTTTTATATCAATATAATTTACTTGCGATTACGGGCTCTTAAACTGGGTTCTCCATCGTTTATACAGTCTATTCCAGATGTTTTTTTTAACCGACTTGGAAAAAAGGAGGAGGTTCTCAATTCGTCGGGATCTTTTTTTTTTAGTATTAACTTCAATGTACAGACACGATATGTTTACCATTTTATAATATTGTTACGAGCTACAGGACTCGAATTAAAATGCCGTTGGAATTACTATAGAATTTATTCGAAGTATACAAACACGTATAACACAGGTAAATATAACTGGCCACAACCAGTACCAACTGCACGATTCAATAACACGCGCAAAGTCCGTCACTATATAGCTTATCAATGTACACCTCTTGCTTGTATTGTAATCGTCGCTTGACTACCGATCTTTCCCTTGGGCCATTGCTGCACCGATACAATATGGCTGCCAGCCCGCATAGATCGGATCTCTTAGATTCAGTTCGACACACCTGCCTAATGACTGCCATAGAAGATGAAAATACACAATGGACTGTTTTTCTAATTACGAATTTTACAAACACAAAGTAAAACAAAAGAAGTCCAAATGCGGGAAAGGTAATTAACCAGGTGTGCATTTACTTTATCGCCATGTAACAATATTACATATAACTAGCTTGATATACAGATAACAAGAATGGATAAGGTGAGAAATGAGTACATAAGGGGATCTTTAAAAGTTGCAACCGTGACTGAAAAATTGAAAAGATGAAGACTAAATTGGTATAGGCATAATATAATGAGGAGGGGTGAAAATCGCGTAACAAAAAGAGTGTTGTTAAACTACAAGATAGATGGGCACAAATGTAAAGGTAGACCAAAAAGAAGATGGATGGATTGTGTGTAGGATGATATTGTTACAACTCAGGTCCCGAAAAACAAAATCCACCTGCATATCTGAAACAAAACATATTTTATTACCTGTCGGCATTTAAACTTATTGTAACTCTATTATGATGGTCTTCTTTTGTTTCAAATTTGTGATTACAAAACAGCCCATTGTTTTATTGTACTCTTTTATGGTAGTTATTAGCCAGGTGTGGCGGATTAAGTCGACTTAGATATGAGGACATTGCATTTGTGCAGTATAAAATGATGACCTGATGGAGGGGGAGGCAGTCTAGCGAGAGCCATGGTCAAGGCAAGACGTGTACAATCGGGAACCATAGTGACTGCGCGTTTTATTGAATTACGACATTCTGCATTGCGTTTAGATTTGTTGTGTTCGGTTATATTTGTATCTGTGTTATACGTGTTTGTATAGATCTAATAAACTCTATAATAATTCCAACGGCATTTTAATACGAGTCCTGCTAAACTTGTAACTATATGATGATTTGTGGTGTGAGAAAAGATGTATGCCACAATAGAGGAGTGTGGAAGGAAAAGACACATTGTGCCGACCCCAATTAATTGGGATATGGTGGAAGAAAAGAGAGAGAGATAATTTGCTTACAAATTATTCACATATATAGATGTTTTCAAAAATAGAACACAACTCATACCAACATTGAAATAATAATATGCGTAAAGAAACACATCAAACATTTTGCAACTTAATTGATATGAAGCGTTTACTTAAAAAAAAATACATGTTCTCGCCTTTGTGCAGACAGCTATTAACATTGCAATTTAATGGTTACATTCATAAAAGTACATGTCGGTCGAATTGTTTGTAAGTTGTTTAATCTTGATGCAGTTTAATCGAACAATTGTTTCGAAATAAGAAAACAGGAGATTAAGACAATTTCGGAGGGTAGGTAGTGGAAAGAAGGGCATGCATGTACATGATTAATGGGCATGAAATTTAGCTGCTCCTCGTATCTTAAGTACAGTTCACCTTGCACTTGTATGTTATAAGTTTAGCAGTACATATCATGTATTTATTCATTTATCAAGCGGCATTTCCATGTTGCGGTATTATTTTTGGAATTTATAAAATATAAACATTTGTAAATATTGTGAGCGTAGTATATTTGTACTTTATTATTGAGTTATATTAATTGATTATTTTAAAAAATATATTCCATATGCGGGGCGATTTAATTTAATATATGATAGCATGAGATAAATGATTGACGTGCGTGCGAAAATTGGGAATTACTATAATGTAAACAGTTGACTGTATTGTATTTAATTTAATTAAACTTAAATGAGGCAAATACAATTACAAATAAAAAAGGCATGGAGCGAACTGTAAATTGCGTGTATTGCTCTCAACGGTTGGAGGCGAAAGAGAGGGTGGGATACAAAAGGGATGCAACAACGGATGGGGATTTTAGTGTTGCTTGTGCAGAATCAGTGTTGCAAGTACACTAAATATTCTGAATGTTGGGTAATCCAACATGGTATATTATATTGTAACGATTTGGTTTTTACATAATTTGTATGAATATTTTTTTCGTAGGACGGTTTACGATAACCCTATCCCTTGTTTTTTTTTGTCAACGCTGGGGGAATGCATTTGCGCATATTCCCAGGCCGCGGAGGATGCCACCAAGGGGTATGTGGGACTCCCGGCTGTTGGTGTAGCTTCAACCAGCATCATAATGAGGCGCCACGGGACCGTAACCATGGGTATAACCGCCTGTGAACCCCTGTTCGCCGTCTGCGACAGGGGTCCGCGTGCTCATTCTCCTCCCTTATTCTTTCGGCAACATCCTTCTGGGTCATAACGTCCTCGCAGAAGGAGGTCACCGCTAGCCAATTCTTCTCGCTGTGTAGCATCTGGTCGACCACGCTGGACAGCGAGAGATCCCTACCGATGATTGACATCAGGTCATGTCGTTGGGGTCCCCAAGCGTCACATTCTTCCAGCGTATAGCACCGTGTCGACTGGCGAGCTGCATTCGTGGCAGTTCAGGGTCGGCTTCCGCCTCGCAATCTGGTACAGATACTTACCGAAGCAGCCATGCCCAGTAAGTATCTGCACTATTCTGAAACTTAGGGCTCCGTGCTTTCTGCGGACCCAGCGGGATAGGTGGGGGCGAACTGCCTCCACCGTTTCCCGATCTGCCACCGGGGATTCCAGTTCCTCCGACCAATGGTGGATCAGGGCCTCATCTGCGCGTTCTCTGGTCCGTTTTATTTCTTCCGGATTAGGCCTCCCGCCCCTATCCCGGGCGCTTCTCTAGAACCGGTACATCTCAGCAAGCACATCTGCCTAGAGCTCCCAAGGAGGATCGCCCGCCAACAGTGTAGCTGCCGTCCAGGTGTACAAATTGCGTTTTATGGATGTGTTAGCTATACCATTCTATTTTAAATAGACTTTAATTTATGGTTTTCTATATAATATTGTTAAAATCTATATTATAAAGATATGTACCGAATGTATAAAATGGAGACTCAATCGAGTACTTGCCTTGGCAGGAAACAAAAGATGATTCATTGCATTCCCCGTGTCAATACTTTCGACTTGTTAAAGGTCACATAACTTTATAAGCACCTGCCAGAAGCGTCATAGTGTGGGAATGACAGTGGGCAAACGTGTAGGACTTTTGAGGCCTTGATTGGTACCTGTATGTATTTCTGGTCTCATCCTGTGGAGGTTGTCATGCATGTGTCATCATTGATTTTAATTATTTAGTTTTTTTATATATTTGTAGACAACGAACCTTTTTAAATACCTCCATTGCAATTTAAGATGGTGTAGATCAGTGTTTTTCAATTTGTGGGTCGCAGGGGGGGGGGGTCGCAGACCCTTGCTCGGGAGAAAGGCAATTTAAATTTCTAAAAAAACGGTCTAAAAAAATTAGGTAATTTTTTTAACCTTTCATAAATTTGTAGACAAATTTAGTTTTCTCAACCTGGCAATATGAACGAGAGAGGACTCAATTGTCATAATTTGACATTTTTAACCGACTTCGAAAAAAGGAGGATGTTCTCAATTCGTCGGGATCTTTTTTTTTTGTTGCTTTTTTATGTATGTTCGCCGATTACTCCGTGATTTATGATCTGGTTTACGTGATTCTTTTTTTGTTCGACGCAGAATAGCTTCCAATTGGTTCCCTAAAAATTTTACATAGTTTGGCCTAGTAGTTTTCATATTATGACCATTTTTTATGAAAAAAAATCCTTTTCGTTCCATATGTACACCGATTACTCTGAGATTTATGATTCGATTTACGTGATTCTTTTTTTGTTCGACGCGGAATAGCTGCCATGTGGTCCCCTAAAAATTTGACATAGTTTGGACGCGTAGTTTTCATTTTACGATCATTTTTTTGTTCTCGTTTCTTGGGACCTATATTTTTTAAGAAACAGTGCACCATTCGTAAGTCCACCCATACATAGCTAGACACTAAAAAGTAAAAAACAAAAACTTCGTTTAAAAAAACCGACTTCAAAAACGAAAAAACTAAAATGTATAAAATAACTTATTTCTAAAGCTATTATTATTAATATTATATTATCTAAAACATCTTGAAGTCGGTGAAAAGTAAAACAAAAATTACTATATTTTGAAAATTACTAAGCACTGACTTTAAGATGTTTTAGATAATATATATTAATAATAATAGCTTTAGAAATGTTATTTTATACATTTTAGTTTTTTAGTTTTTGACGTCGGTTTTTTAAACGAAGATTTAATTTTTTGTAAAATAGACTTCTTATTTATTTTTTTACCCCCGAATGCTTCATAGCGTTTTCTACTATAGGTACTAAGCTTACCTACTGTTAAACACTGTGTCTTCATGACAACGTAAAGGGTTCTCTAGTTTCCTTGACTTTGTAAAAGTCAAACAAAGATCAAGGACTGAGATGGCAGTTGAGGATGCCTGGACATTCTTTATGTGTAATCTTTATTGCATCAGTTTTAGAATATTGTACGCATAAAGACTGCAAATCTAAAGCTATTGAAATACTTACCGTATGTTAATTTTTAACCTAAAAGAGTAAAAAATTAAAAATGGTAATTACGGATATGAAAAATTTGAGTCTACGAAATATTACTAAGTAATAATATGTGTTGAAATTAATGTATGTTTTAATTTGATATACATATACTTAGTTGCTTTAGGTGTTGTTATTATTGTATTATAATGATTAAATCGGTCTCAATATATCTATAAAAAGTACCTATATCTGAAGTTCAAATGTACAGGTAGACCAAAAAAAAGATGGATGGATTGTGTGAAGGATGATATGATGATATGTGGTGAGACAGAAGATGTCATGTCAGAGCTGAGGAGTGTCGAAGGAGAAGACATATTGTGACGTCCCCAAATAATTGGGATATGGTGAAAGAAAAGAGATTTGTAAGTTAAAAATGAACGCCAAATAAGTGAAAACCGCTAGTTATCCGATACTTAATCGTAAATTACTGGATTTAAATTTTTTTGTTTGTCTGTCTGAACGTTTGTTTCAAACAGACTCTTAAACGGTTTCAAAGATTTCTTTGAAAATGTTGTAAATTAGAACGGGTGTCTTGTTGTTTGAATGGAAGCAGTATTGTTTAAAATTTAGCACAGCAACAAACATTTTAAACAGTAGGTGATACATTTAAAACTTACAACATTTTAATTCTTTTTGAATCAAATGACCTTAGCTAAACGAATTTACCGTGCGAAGACAAATTAAAAGAGGAAAAAAATACTGTTAATACAAACGCGTTTGTATTGCATATATTGAGTCATACTTTTTGAGATTTCTCAGACTTATTACTGAAGAAATATTGCAAATGCACTTTTATTGCTACGTTCAACATAATAGTTACTAATTAGTCCACAAACATACTAATTTTATTTTTATGCTTCGATACTATAGTTAACAAATAATATTTCATACTAAATAAATGCATTATATTTTGTTATTAATTTAAATTCATTTCAACTAAGCTCAATGTTTAATTATCAGAGCCTAATATGTATTTTAGAGTACAGACAAAATACAATTTAGTTTATATACTAAACGTATTTACAAATAAAACCTTAAAATAAATTACAACTATATAAATAAATAAAATTGTAGTGTCTGTGTGTAATGTCAATTCGGACCAGGAGATTCCGAAAATGCAATTTTTAGAATGTTTGTCTGTCTGTCTGGATGTACCGGCTAATCTGTGAAACAGCTGGACCTGTTTTGATAGGACTTTTCAAAGGCTACCATGTGGATGAGTCGGGGGCACAGCTAGTACGTCGTCATGATAATGCGAACGAAATTTTAATGACTCTACTAGTTTTCATGAAAACTAAATCTAAATATCTTAAAGTAAATATTAAGGGTCTTATAGAGTTAGTAAGTTTGAACGCTTCTTTAAGTATCATAAAGAAGCGTTATAACTTGCTTTAACTCTCTGTGAATAAGACCTTAAAAGCACGTCTAATAACATACTATACACACATTTCACAGAGACATCTAGAATGCCAGACATTTTTGGTTAACAATAAAAAATAAAATCAATTTTTTAATCACTTTTTATATGAATTCTTTATTATATTTCACACTAAACATAACCACTGACAAAATTCTCCATTTCACCATTTCACATCAGTAATGCACTTGACATGAGGGTTAGCTTAAGAGTTTATATTTAAGCAGTTAAGACACCAACAATCTGCGGGTAATTATCTAAATCATCGTACCAAATTATAATCAGAAAAAAGAGTACCCTAAAGGTTGGCCGTACCAACATTACCAAACTGGATGACAATTCTGGTCTGCTATGTGAAGTATCAACCAGTTTCTTAGCCATGAGTAGCATAAAAGACTTTCCTGCAAATTGCTAGGAAGCAATTATATGCCGATGAACTGCATTGACCTTTTCTTTTTACGAGGGGTAGCCCGGTTGAGGGCTTTGAGCCGCGCATAGGGGAAAATCGCCGCCGGTGTAGGATTCGCCAAGTCCGGGTGGCACTAGCACCTCTAGGCATAACTAAAGATACAATTGCTACGCCACAGTTAAGGATACCCACTAAAACCCCTCGGTATTCCGTCCATCGCTCTTAATGTCATGGCCACGGGTATATGGCATAGCTCCTCCGCTGGCCCTGGCAGCCCAGGAGGCCTGGAGGCCCAATGGCCTCATCCACTACAGGAGAATATCTTTTTGCCCCCGGGCGTCTGTTTCGACCCCAAAAGGTGTCCCCCTATATAACCTCTTTGTCAGATTTTATATTTGTGCCACTCGAGGACTTTAGCTGCCGAAGCAGCGTTAATACTTAAATGACGCGAGTTCGAATTCTAGCCTAGCATGGAACCTATATGAAATTTTCTGTCCTGATGTAAATATTGCCACAATTACTGTATGCTGTCACTTTTTTTATTCTGAAGCTGGCAAACAGACAGATGGCCTATCTGATACAATGTGGTTACCGTCGCCTATAGACGTTTGAAACACCATCAAGGGGCAAAGCGTTGCCAGCCTTTAGATTGGAATAGGAGGGATGGGATACCTACCGGATGAGACGCCGTCTCCTTCTTTGGCGAGCGAGTCTTGTTTGCAAAGGAGGAGGCGCAGTGGGATCGTGAGCACACGTCCTTGCTACGCCCCCGACAGAGGGGGATGCATCGGTCCAGGAGGGCCAGTTTGGACGTCATCCTCTCATCCGCCGTGAGTGGGTGGCGCGGGTCCCTGGGGAAAGGGTTCTCACTGGCCATTATGTCGTCGGTAAAAGAGCGCGCCGTATACCGCGCGTGCTGACATCTCCTCCTGTGGGGCACCTTGCAAACCACCCCACGCATAAAGAGTTTGAAAATGCCGGGGGACGAAAAGAAGTCCCCTGGCAATGGACTAGGCTGATGGGCCACCAACTGTCAGAACTAGTGAAGGGGCTAGACCATGTATCCGTAGCCCTGGCATAAGACGAAGAAAGGAACACCGAGGAGTTTTAGTGGGTATCCCTGATTTTGGTGTTGCAATAGCACTTCTAGTTCTGTCCAAAGGTGCTTGTACCACCCCGACACAGTGAACCTCACACACGGGCCGGGACGTTTCCCCCTTGCGCGACTTATAGTCCTCATTCGAATTTCCCTTTGTTTAAAACAAAGGAGAGTTGGATAAAGGAGTCAAAGCAGGGAAAATTGGGGATGGGATGGGATAGACAAATGAAATAAGGGCAAGAGGAAGTAGGTCACTGGAACTCTCACTCAACGTACAAAACAAGATTCTGTGAGAGCGTGGTATCACAGCGATCGAACTGGCCCTAAGAGCTTTAATTCATGATAAAACCTAACCTAACCAATGAGTAAAACCCACAAAGCCGCTTTGGACAAGCATGGCGGGTATACTGCTAGTTCCCCTAAAAGTTTGGAAGCCCGAGCTCAGCAGAGGGACAATTATGGACTGTTATTAACGTATATATTAAACCTGAAAGTTTTAGCTGGAGTGACATGTTACAATACCAAAGGTGCTACTGGCCTCGCAGGGTGGACTGGAACCTAGTTACTAATGTCGGAACACGATTCAAGATTGTTATGGTGCCATACTCTAGACCAGGCCTGGTAGCCATCCAGACGGGCAAGTACCCTACCACCTGGCTGTTGGCTATTTTGTCGCAGCTTACAACCAATCAATCAATCAATATCTTTATTTGGAAGAATGTTCCTGAGAAATTAAACAATTGTGGATTTACAGAACATTCTACCACAAGTTGTATACAAAATATTTACATTAAACGTTTATTCACATTAAAAATTTAAGATATTTATCATCTGAGTCCAGAAAAAATTACCGAATGGTAACGACAAGCCCTTTTTTTTTTAAATTCATCTACAGTATAGAAACGCTCTTTGATGAGCCACTTTTTTAAGACCCCAATGAATTTTCTTGCAAGTTCAGACAGGACAGGCCGCAGGGATTATTATTCTTTCTCTATTACTACACGTATAAATAAATAAACAGTGTTTAGAATAAATAAATCAGTAGATATACACACAATATTCCAAGCAAGTTACGTGGTCTTATAGATTAATATAACGAACAAATCAGACATCCAGACCCGAGTAAACAAGAGAAATTTTGTGCACGAAATTTACCCTCCTGAACGTGGAACTGGGTACCTGTATGTTCCAGTGAATTAGACGGGCTAATGCTTTGATTGCCAGACAAAATTAACCGCAGTATATCTCAAATATTATCGAAAGTAAGAAGAAAGAAAGAAAGAGTTTTATAACATAAACAAATCGTGAAAACTTAAGAAAATATTAAATAATTTCAAGATTACTTCGAATGGCTGTTCATGTGGAAGCACCACCGAGGTTAGTATATTTCGTTTAGAGAATTAAATCCATTGCAAGTATTAAGAACATTGTATTCTTCCATCTTATAAATATAACTTTATCCGTGCAGGAGCGGAGAAAGAATATAACTTCCTGCGGCTGGGCGGCCTGTCGTAAGAGGCGACAAAACAACCACAGCCAGGTGGTAGGGCATTTGCCAGACTGGATTGCTACCACCACTGGTCTAAAGTATGTCGCCACAACAACCTTGAGTTGTGTTCCAGCATTAGTGACCAGGTTCCAGTCTTCCTTAAGAGAGCAGCAGCGCATTTGTAGCACCTTTGGTGTTGCAAATGTCCATAGGCGATGGTAACCGCTTTCCATCAAGTGGGCCACCTGCCTGTCTGCTGAACTCCTGCAATAAAAAATAATATAATAGTATATATATTATTATTATTACATATATTTATTATTAAAATATAAGTAATTGTACAATAATTATTTATACAACATTGCCACAGGTTGTCTGGAAGAGACCGCTTTTTAGCCATAAGACAGCCCTTTGAACACACAATAGTTACTACTGGTCTTTATGTTCTACTGTAATGTTATACAATAAAGAAATATACATCTTTATCCTTATCCCATTGAAGAATACTTAAATGACAAAACTTCATTTACATAGCAGCTCGCTCCAACCTCTTATACTATATTTTTATAACGTTTTCATCTTGCCAAGCTTGTAAGGAATTTATGGAGATATGTTGCAGCCTAAAATTTTGGTACGACGTGACATTATTATAACTGCAATAGTATTTTTCTTTCCTTTTATTGTGTCTTTGTCTTATTGAGTATACACTGTTTGTTACAACTCCATTAATTCTTCAAAAATCCTGTAACATGTTTCTGTATAAAACTTATAAAAAAAGAACTTGAGATATTAATAGAATAAGAAATATAAAGAAAATTTTTTTTTAGCACAACGTATTGCTGGGGAGTTTCTTGCTGCTTCTTCTCCTTAACAGCAATAACACGTTGCGAAGCGGTGTACATAGACTAGGAAGTGAAATTAAATTTTAACTTATATCTATGACCTTCAAAAAGTGTTCTCCAATGGAACTTATTTTGAATAAAAGCTTTTGAATTTGTATAATATATAATCTGTCTTTTTAGAGGGATAACTTTATCCCTGTGAAACTTTTACAAAGTCTATCTATCCTATCCAAAAAAATGTATTAACCAACAATATTTATTGGTAAATGTAAGTACAGTATGTTAGATGAATTTTGTAACACGTTACAGCCGATGTATATATAGGGGCTGGCGGTTGTCAGTATCGCACTTGAAGATTCACCTTCGACCTACGAACACACATACATCATGAAACTGGTGAGCGGATTTTTATATACATTGTCATTATCAGATTATATACTTTATCGTCATATCATTTTATATATATACACTAATTGTGATATAGGATCGGTCCCAGAGTGGTTCCTTGTATATTATCCATAACGCAAGCGTAACTTGCATAGATCACATATGTGTGTTTGCCTATTGACATCTATTAATGTTTGTAATTATAATGTTTTATAGTGTAGTCAGGTAGAAGTTTTTGTATTACAAGTTGTCTCAAAGTCTAGATATTTTCAAAACTGTTTTGTTGGTTCTAAATTACAACCATAATATAAAAATCCCATGTTCTTGGGTTTGTGAAAGAGATTTTTTATTGCTGGTGATCAGCAAATCTGCCTGATGGATAGTGGTTATCTTCGCCCATGGATATTTGTAAAGTGTTACCTTGAAGGATTTTGTTGGTATCTTTTAAAAAATTCCATATTTGGGTAAGTAAGGTATACTGTTTTTTTTAGCGTCATTTGCATTAAAATTGATTAATTAGTTAACTCCTTTTGTAAAATTATTTTTTTCTTGTCATCGTTCTCCTCATCCGGGTTTTCTTTTTTTCCTCTACGTTAGGGTGGTGTAATAAGAAGTCAGAATCTCTAATTTTATGTAATGTATAAAGTGTTCATAATACTTTAATGATCTCCAATAGGTGGAGGCTTCTTATTAGCATTTTTTACACTTCTTTTTTACTGTAACTGATAGGCATTAGTTTGTTAACTTATCTAAAATTAAATAATTCAGCATTTTGACTATTTATACTAGGGTGCGATAGAGAAGAACTCTTATTTGGTGACTGCGTTTTTGTAGAAGAATGTATGATGAAAGAATGATTAAACAGATATACAATGCAAAAGTGGATGGATGCAGAAGTCACGGAAGAAATTGATCGTGTACTAGCAGAAGGTGATGTCAGGAGCCTTAAGAACAGACGAGCGTGCATGACAAGAGCTATGAATGTCAAAGAAGCAAGTGAGGTGTGTAAGAATAAGCCTGAATGGCGCTCTGTCGTTCGTGCCTACCCCGCAAGGGACCTAGCGTGAAGTTATGTATGTATGCGTTTTTTTGTATTTCACCACCTCACAAAATCATCTTAGGGATTTTGAGTTTTTCTAGGACACCTCGTTCTACCGAACTGCCCACTACGTCCTGTTGATTTTGCCGTTCCTTGGTCGGGGACTGCTTATTCAGTCTATTCATAGTTGACCACCATATCTAATGGTTCTTTAACTATCCACCACTTCTGGACCTCGTTAGTAGCCTGCAACTCAGGTTTAACAAGATTGGAGGAGGCTCCACCGAATAGAGCATAGCTCTTAAATGAAAGATAGATACCTATTTAATTTTGTTACTATTTAATAACAATATTTTGTTTAGGGCCTTTCAATCACCAAATAAAAGTTAATTCATAGAATAAAATACATGGGAAAATTAAAAATGATAATTGAATGAATAAAACACATGAATTGTTTCACTTTTGCAATCTTTTGCACTTTTGCAATTTGCAATTGCAATTGGCTGATTGAAAAATCGGTTAGAATAACAATGTTTATTTCTATATTTACGTAATCTGTTGGAATCAGACTTTAAAATCTAGTACAGTTCAAACACTGTACTTTGCTGTATTCTGATAAAAAAAAAACAAATTTTGGTTGAACCGTACCGTATCGCTTTTCTCCTTGGTATGTTTGAGTTGACACAACCGGCCGATTTAAAAGAATTTTTCGCAATTCCGCCGCATAACTCATTATTGCAATGTATTACTAATTTCTACCGTAATTAACTCGAGTTCGAATGGAAGCTATGAGAAAATATTAAAGTAGGAAATTAATTATATTAAATGATTGTTTCAAGTACGATTTACACGTTTTGTATAATTTAACATATTAATGGGGTTCCTCAATAATGTAGGTTAAAATAGTACTTTAAAAATTCATCCGTGCAAGAACAGAGAAAGAATACAATTTTCTGCGGCCGGTTGGTCTGTCGTAAAAGCCCGACTGGATGGCTACCGCCCCTGGTCTAAAGTATGTCGCCATAACAACCTTGAGTTGTGTTCCCGCATTAGCGGCCAGGTTCCAGTCTCCCTTAAGAGAGCAGCAGCGCATTTGTAGCACCTTTGTTGTTGCAAATGTCTATAGGCCTGTCTGATGAACTCCTGCAATAAAATAAAATAAAGTTTTTTCTTTTAATGATCGGTAGCGGCGCACAAATCTTGTACTCGTCTGTTCGCAAACTGAACAATACGCTTGTCTTATGAGTAATATACAATGGACCACGCTGGGGTCGATCCCAGACACCCAGACCACAGTAAATAACAAGGTTCGTTTAGAAATTCACCATGATAAGGATCGAACCCGGAGCATCAGCGTTTCAGTGAGCTAAGCGAGCAAAAGCCTAACAACCACATAGAAGTCATGAAAATTATGTTCGTTTAATTTTTAAACCATGAAAAAGTCAAGGTGCTTGATTTGTGGATTCTGTTGCCAAATGACGGTTAAAGTTTTCTAACATTAAGGCTGGTGTGCACCGAAATTTAACCGCCGGTTAACCAAAAATAATCACAGTTTTTCCATACATTTTTGGCGATTATTTTATTTTAACCATCGGTTAAAAGTCGGTGCACACCAGCCTAAGTAATCGACTTCAAGAGTAACTAAAAAACATAAATAAATATATTCTACAACATGAAATCGGAGCATTTTGCTTTGTTTTGTTTTTTATGTTCTACTTGACACCTACTTCAAAATTTTGTAGACAGTATATATTTTTTGCTATAAATTTTTATTTTTTGACTTTTAAGTTACGTATATCAAGCCTTTATCGCCATTTTGTCCTAATCGACATTTTGGACCTAAATATATATTTTAGTCTTATAGTATTTTAAACTATTATTTTGTTTCAAGACTTTCAGGTTTTGATTCTTTAGTCTTTAATCTTACTAATCAAAATAATAATTTAAAATAGGTACCATTTGCAACAAAAAATATACTACGGCCCAAAAGTAGCTTACGATAAAATGCTGGTCAAGGCTCGATAACCTATCTAATAAGAAAGAAATTAACACAAAACTATCTTGAAGCTGTACTGAATCTAACCCTAAAGTAAACGCTAGTATTAGTATCGTCAAAATCGGTTCAGAAACTAAAAAGTTATTACATACATAAAATTATACACGACGAATTGAGAACCTCATCCTTTCTTAAAGTCGGTTAAAACAGTAGATTTTACCACTTCTACGGAACCCGTCATCGGTGTGGACTGCTAAGCACTTAGCCATTTTTTTATTGATCCTCAGACTGGCAGTAATTATTACATTAGTCACATATTTCCCAAGTGAATCAAGTTTCACTGTTAGTGTTTGCAATACCTAGTGATCGTTGTAGAGCCATGCTGGAATTATCTTGGTTACAGCTGTTAGGGCCGGCTCGATTGGTGTGATACCACGCTCTTACAAAACATCGGTGTGACTTTTATTTTCAGCTCCTGATCTCCGCACTCCTTGGCGTCGCAGCCGCTGGTGTAGCCCCAGGATACCCAGAACAGTCCAGCCGTCCCCAAGCAGCTTACGAGAGGAACGCCAGAATCATTGCCCTGGACTCAGACGTCAAGGAGGACTCCTTCAGATACAACTATGAGACTGAAAATGGTATCAAAGCTGAGGAGCAGGGTCGTGAGGTAGGTATCTATTTTATTAACGATAATTAAGTTCGAGTGTGGCCATAAAGCGTGGTTACAGACCACGCTTCATGGTCACACTTTAGAGATACAAGCAAGAGTGGATGTGTGGAGTCATGAGGAATGACTACGTCAGCAACTCCCGCATCCGCGGCAGTCTTCATGTCTGTGTTACTTTTGAATTATTACAAATTAAAGTTTTAGCTGTATTTCCGCATTGATGTACATCATGTACATGTACATACATGTACATGTACTTGTTTGTGTCTATGGGTTCTTAGGAAAATATAAGCGTAAATGTATCATTTTTTATACAAATAAGTTTAACTGCGTCAATGCGGAAATACAGCTAAAACTTTAATGTTTAATAATTGAAGACATGAGTGGGTGAAGGTGATAAGTCGCATAATTCCAATTCTGAGTAAATCGAGATAAAAGTTTTACTTTTATTTGAAACTGAACTGAACTTAACACCTTTAGCAACTTTTTATTTTTTAAATATGCCTTATATCTATGGTCTAAGGTATGTAGTCATTTGGTATCGACTTATAACATTCATCTACGCAAAAAAAAAGCAAAAAACCTAATATGCGACATACATCCACTCACGTCTTCAATTCAAAAGTAACATTTTGTGGGTTGGATCCTTTTTGCGTACCTACGTCCAATTGTTTCAATATAAGGTTATACTAAAGAGTGAGCGAAGTGGAGAAGAAAAATTAGGAAAGCGGACCGTGGGCAACGAAGAAAACACTCCGAACGCAACCGGGATTTAATGCTTGGTTAATAATCAATCACCCTGATGATGTGATCGAAAATAGAATGGGCTTATCTAGACGATACCTATCACACAAGATTTGAGGCACTCGGATTGTACTAGTTTATTCCTAGAGTCAGCCTGATGGTGCACCTATTGGAACGTGGTTACCGTCGTGTATAGCTATTGGGCAACAAAGCTGCTACCAATGTGTTACTAATGCCGGAATATAACTCACACTTTAGACCTGAAGTAGTAGCCACCCAGACGGGTAAATACCCTACCACCTAACTAGTTTTATCATCATTTACGACAGGCCACAGAAATTGGTATTCATTCTCAGTTCCTACACGGGTCAATTTATTCCGCATACGTTACTTTTTTTTTTATTGCCGGAGTTCAGCAGACAGGCAGACGGCCAACTTGATGGAAAGCGGTTACCATCGCCTATTGATACCTGCAACACCAAAGGTGCTACAAATGCGCTGCTGCACTCTTAAGGTAGACTGGAACCTGGTCACTAATGCCGGAACACAATCCAAGGTTGTTACGGTGACATACTTTAGACCAGGGGTGGTAGCCATCCAGTCAGGAAAATACCCTACCACCTGGCTGTGGGTTGTTTTGTCGCCTCTTACGACAGGCCGCCCGGCCGCAGGAAATTGTATTCTTTCTCCGTTCCTGTACGGATAAAACGTACCATATTTGGAAAAATGACAAACAAAACAATTCATCTGCCACACGAAAATGACGTCATTTTTCGGGATGAAATGTCTCTTAAATTATAACCCGTTCAGTATTTTTCAAGTGATATTCTAATTAGGAGACAGATAAAAATTAAATTATTAAAGTTGCATTTCTAGAACCTGCTGGTCGGAATTAACCCCCTTGATTTTTCTGAATTTTAAATTAATTACAAATTTCTTCCTCCTACAGATCTAGTATATGTAGTATATATAGATCTAGATTACTAATTAGTTATTAATTTAATTTGTGGTAAATTCGGTGCCGGTCGACCGCGACTTACTCACAATGATCATATTGAAGATATTTCGAAGAAAGGTCATGTGATAAGCACTTTAGATAAGCGTGTATGTATGAAGAGATTAATGAAAGTTGATGAAGCGAAGTGTTTGTTAGAATCGTAGCAGGTGGAAATCCATCGTCTCTGTCTACTTCTACACCAATGGGAAACAGGCGTGTGAAAATATATTAGATTATTACTTATAGAATAGCTTAGTGAGATTGGCATGATGTGTCTAACTAAATATAATGGTAGCTATAAGACATGAAACAAAGCTCCACTTTATTTGATACTTGATATATTCGTAATATGGTCTGCGAAAGGGGCTGCTTTAAGACCCCTGTCCTTTATAGAATATGTACAAATCATAACGCTAAATCCTAGATAAATCTTATATATCACAATTTGCATAATAGACTTAAACTTTCCGGTTTGTGCTATCTGCCCTTTGGGCTTGGCAATACGAAGATCTTTAGAAAGGACGCAACTGACCAAGATGTAATTTAAATGCGCTGCAATTGAATATTGTGTAACGTAAGGGATCAATTGCAATATCCGTTACATATTAATATAACATGAAGAATGTTTTATATATTTGTTTATTCTTATTATATTTCTATTTTTTCACCTTTGCCTTATTTCATCAACATTTCATACTCCTTTATTCTGGCACATATGTCCTCTGACACAACACAATTCATCATGCCATCCTTCACACAATCCATCAATTTCTTGTTTGCTCGACCTTTACATTTATACCCATCAATCTTCCAGTTTAACGTTCTTTTTGTAGAGTAACTTTTATCTCTCCTCATTACATCCTCATACCATCTCAAACTTCTTCCTCTATATAATATTATCAATTCAATAGCTAGGTATCCTATCTTTGTTTGTTTACCCTGAAAAAAAGCTTTATTCTTTGGGAGTGGTGATTTAATCGTCTTGGACAATTACTCGATTATTATATGTGTGTTTTACCTGACCATTCTTTAAGACATCTATGATTTGATCGCGTTGATTATGTCGCCGTCTGCCGGTACCAATTCTACACACACACACTGTTGTTTTACACTTGTTTCGTCAGTCTCCTTTTATCTATTCTCTTTACATGTCCAAACCACATTAACGTTCCTTTTTCAACTCTTGTTATTCGGTGCATCTTCTTTCAATCCACAACCTTCTTTTATCACACACTTCCTTATCATATCACTCAACATAACCTCACATATACTTCTTAAAGCTCTCGTTTCAACTTCGTTTATCTCAAAATTCACGCTTCTTCTGCCATTCCCAACTTCCACTGCCATACATAGATGTTAACGCCAACACCCCTTAGCCAGGATGATAAAATTGATTTATTCTCTATTATTCAAAACTACCCACATTTTACATATATCAAATATACGTATGACTTTGAGGCAATCCTCGCTCTTCCTTTTTGCAGGTTGACGGCATAGAAGCCCAAGGTGGTTACCAATACACCGGTGACGATGGCCAAGTGTACGCCATCAGCTATGCCGCCGGTCAGGCTGGTTTCCAAGCTCAGGGTGCCCATATCCCCACCGCACCCCCAACCCCTGAAGCTATTTTGAAGGCTTTGGAACAGAACGCCGCTGACGAAGCCGCTGGTATCATCGACGATGGTAAGTAACTATGC